>OY756259.1:15014492-15754746 GCA_963576845.1 Megachile leachella
ACAGTTTAAAAACTTAATGAATGAATTTGAAACTATTATTGGTAATTCTGATTTAGCACGTGGAATGCAAGAACTTTTGGGTGCATATCTTGCTTTAGAAAGGTATTTTCTTGAAGAAAGTGTGAGCAAAGCATTAGGGATGGACACTTTGGAGCAGGATCAGCTAACATCTAGCATGGTTGACGATGTTTTCTTCATAGTACAAAAATGTATTAGGTGTGAAGAGATATTTATTATGTGTTACATTAAATGATATTATATTGTTACATTTCATTTTCTATTGTTATTGTTTACAGGCGTTCTATGTCGAGTTGGAGTATAGACGGAGTATGCGCCGTGGTTAATATGGCTTGTGGCATTTTAGAAGGAGAATTTGCAAATAGATTGCGAAATCGATTACGACAAGGTTATCCAGCTGGATATTTAGATTTGGCTCAAGCTTATAGCGCTCTTCAAACAAGTATTCAACACGGTCGTCTACAAACTTCAGATACCGAACTCGCTCGTTTAATGTTTTTGGTAATATTAATTACAATTTCGAAAGTATTCGAAATTACATACATTTACACATCTAACATATTCATTATTTAGGCATATCTAAACAATACGGATGTAAGTATCGAATATGTTGAAACACTATGCAAAAGCCTTAGCTCAGAAATAGATGCCACATTTCCTAATATGCAAGATAAGGAGAGGGGTAAAATTGATAGTTGTTTGTCTGGTTTAAAAGGCGTTATGTCAATTTTGCGAGCTGTTACAGATTATGGCTTAGAACAGTTACGCGTAAGCGCCGTTAAACCTAGAGTTACGCCTTGGGTTGATGCTTTTCTGTCGATAGATCATCACGTGAACGAGGTAAATAATGATTATATGTTATCTCTGGCTATTTAAAAAAATTAATATATTTTCAGGATGATTTATTAAGATACGAAACGGAAGAGCCTTTTGTACAAACATTAATCATGCATTTAGATGGTTTGCTTCAAAGTTTTAAAGGAAGTCTGACAACATCTAATTACGATGCGTTAATTGGTCTTCTTACTGCTGAAGTTACAGCTCGTTTTGAAAAAGTTGTGTTAAAGTCGACTTTCAATAGGGTATGTAGATTATACGTAAATGTTTCTATACGTCTATTTATAATTAATTTTCATTCAATTTAGGCTGGAGGTCTCATACTTGATAAAGAAATTAGATCATTGGCAAGTTATTTAGCTGCAGTTACTTCTTGGTCTGTACGCGATAAGTTTGCACGTCTAACGCAAATAGCTACCATATTAAGCGTAGAAAAAGTGGAAGAACTAGCCGATTACTGCGGTGCAGATGCAATAGCATGGAGATTAACACCCGCGGAAGTTCGACGAATCGCTTCTTTAAGGATAGATTTTCGCCCGGAAGATATAAAAAGACTAAAGCTCTAATCAATTTTCGTACTATTCAATCTTTAACTAATAATGTAATTTATATGGAAATACAAAATTTTCAAAATAAACATGGAAGACAGTTTCAACTCAAATGTTATGGTTTATCGAGTACACTACAAATATATTTTAAAATCTTTATTACTGATAAATTTCAAAGTTGTACATTTGTTTTTTTTTTACATAATTACAACATCGCTGGTTAATTCATTTTCTTTATTTAAATTTTATAGAAACTACATTGATATCATTGATTCTTTATTTCTTTTAGGTACACGGAAAATTAAAATACTTACATACTAACATTAAGTCTAATATCACAGTCTATTTTAACATAATTTGTACGTATGCAAAAATTTTTCGTAAAAATTCATCCTAACAATTTATTGGAAAATAGATCATATTTCTATATATTATATACATCTCATGTCTTTTAAGACTTGTGTTCATAATTTATATTTATTTTATCAATTTTTTACTTTATTAATACCTTCTTACCTATTCCCACAGATTTTAGTACCTTGTTTAGTCATCCGCAAAATTCGAAAATGCGCAATTCACTGTTTTTTATTACGAAGTCTTCAATGCTGGTATCTTCTTTTCATCCTTGTACATTCTTCATAATGAAATTACGACGCGCTAGTTTCTCCTCTTCTTCAGGAACATCCCACGAAGTCCCACGTTGAATCCTTTGAATCCCACGAAAATAGAAAATTGAAAACTATTCGTATCTCGTATTGACCTTTTTTTTCCAATTTTAAAAAGTCCTGAATGACTGAAAATAATCCTTCACCTTACAAAGTTTCAAACATTATTAAATCGATAAATTATTATTTACCATTGAATCCTACATTAAGATTATCCTTATCATATGAAGTTCAGACATAGCAATCTTTTCAAAATAGATTCAGAATATTAGAAATTCAGAAATATTAGAAGTAGTCATCCCTTTTTCAAGTCCCACATTTTCAAATTGTTTATGTTCTACTGGATCAAGAATCAGCAGCAACTTTTACAAGATTCCAGGGTCCATCTTCTCCATATGGAGGTGACTCTTCTCTATGTACGTCGAAATCCCACGAAATGCTACGTCATCAGCTATTCGCGTCCCACGATATCTTCCAATGTTGACAGCTATCCACGTCCCACGATGTCCCACGATGTCCTACCCAGTCCCACGATGATAACCATCCATGTCCCACGAAGTCCCACGTTGGCGGTTACTATTTGTATCCCTCGACGTCCCACGTTGACGGTTACTATTAGTATCCCACGAAGTCCCACGATGATTGCTATCCGCAACCCACGAAGTCCTGCGTTGGCACGATTACTATCCGCATCCCACGAAGTCCCACGACGTTGACACGATTACTATCCGCATTCCACGAAGTCCTACGTTGACAGGATTACTAATCAGCATCCCACGAAATCCCACGTTGACGGTTACTATCGGCATCCCACGAAGTCCCACGTTGACGGTTACTATCCACATCCCACGAAGTCCCGGGTTGACAGGATTACTATCCGCGTCCCACGAAGTCCCACGTTGATAGGTATACTATCCGCATCCCACGAAGTCCCACGTTGATAGGATTACTAATCGGCATCCCACGAAGTCCCACGTTGACACGATTACTATCCGCATCCCACGAAGTCCCACGACGACGGTTACTATCCGCATCCCATTCAGCTTGAAAACTGTTTTCCAGATCGAAAACTATAACCATTCCAAGAAGTCTCGCGAAACCAATTATTCGTATCCCATGAAAATCGTTCAGTCAAAATCCCACGATGTCCACAGCATTATTCGCATTCCGTGAAGCCTCGAATTTAGCAATCGTCTATCTTACCACTCCCCATGATTGAAAATTATCGGATTTTTACACAATCCCATGATGAAATCTATATCCCATAAAATATTATACGAATAAATTCTGTTTACTAATATTTTCTGCATATATCAAGTTTAGCTATTAGACTTCCGTGTTCAACAAAATCACGAACTGATTACCTTTATTTGAATCTTCTGTGGAATTCCGTATGAGAGCACCTTTTTATCAAGCATCTTTTTTTTGTTCGCTATTATTCCAGGAAATGGTACGTAATATATGCATCTTATAGAGCTCAATGTTAATATTTTCTTCAACCACCTTCTTCTTTCAACCTCCTTTTTATGTCGTTTCGTATTAACATCCGTATTCCAGGATGACCGACTTCCCCCTTTATCATTTTTTTCATTTTAGAAGTTTTGGACACATATCTTTCAGTTTTTTTTTACCCATAAAATGTTTCGCATTAGCATTTTCTTCTTCAATCTATGATGTTTCTGTCATTTAACGTAATTTTGTTGATTCTCCACGAGAAGAAATTCATCTAGTTCAACTAGATTAGGACTATTAGCTTAATACTTTTCCCTTTACATTTCATGAATATATGTTTCACATTGTTAAAAAAAAAAATGCATTTCAATACAAATTCCAATAATTTTTCCGATTTCAATTCTTCGTAGTATTTTCAATATTTTCAATCATTTTTCAACGTTGCAAAAGTATCAAATATCTAAGCAGTTAAATTCTGCGATATATTTGAAACTTTTTCCCATTTGCATTTCTGATTATTTTTGAACACACAATTGACATCACTATTTTTCGAAGTAATATTAATAATATTAGAAATATTATTTGCATTTTTTTGACACCATGAAGATCAAACGTTTGCCATTTCGAATATATTCATGAACATTTTTCAAATAAGAAAATAGCTCTTGATTAAATTTGAAAAAAATATACTGTTAGATAACATTCGATGAAACATACTAGAATGTCAGCATCCAGAAAATAAATCTGAAAAGAAACAGAAATTTATAGTTCCTCACAAATCGAATTCTACATTACTTTTAAATCAGATAATCCTTACTTTTTTTGAATAAAAAAAGAAGGCGTTTCTGCTGGAACTCTGCATCATGTGTTGTCCGCTATCTCAAAATGCCTATTCAATAAATCCTTTGAAAAATCCAAGCGAAAAATTGCAACAGCTTTCCCCTTTTTGAACTCGTATTGCCATCAGAGAATAGAATAACGATCAATGCAGATGTAGCTGATTTAAATTTGCGAGTTGTAGCATCAAATTCTCCATCCATTCCAAACTTCATAATCTGCCCTTTGATTTTTTCATCCGAAAATAGAAGAAAACCCACAAAAAGATTCGACAATTTCATTCGATTTTCCAGTCACTGAACATCCACAAAATTGCTAACGAGTCAGGAAACCATATTTCGTAACAATGAATCGAGATCAAAATTGCTTTCATATTTATACTGCTCCAGGGTGACGTGTATTTTCATTTTTTAGTTCGCACGAATTCATGATCAATTTCTAAAACATCTGATTAACCTTTTCCGAAAGGGAAACATGAAACATGAAAAAATATAGACTTACTAACTACTCCACATGAAACAACTGTGTAATTTATGTAATAATGTGTAAATCCTAAAAATGTCACATTGTGTTTAACTTATCTGAGTACAGATTCCAATTTGTTACAATTGAACTTTAGAAGCTTTATACTTGCATTATCTTTTCCATGGCAGGAAGATATTACAACATTATGCATAGGAATATTCTTATGAAACATTATATTAGTTTCAATTTTCCAACTGCCTCTTTTATGTCAACTTAATTTCTTTCAAATATACCTACTTAACAAACAATTAGCAAATTTTTCTGTCCTAACCCATTTCATTCTATTATGTTTTTCTTAAAATGGTAAGTCAAGTCTGCAATCATACATTAAATTACACAAGCACAAACTATATAAAATTCGAAATTATTAAATTAAGGACCTAGAATAAAAATGAATAAATGGTCAAAACTATAATAGAACGATTAGAAAATATTAACTGCTAAATCACAAACTGCTTTTACTCTTCTGATCACTTCTGAAAATTCGATGTCTTTGGTAAAACTAACTTCTTTTCACTCACTAAAAACCTTAAAATACTGTTCATAGTATGTTCTTAGATTATCTGATACATATGTATGTATATAAATAATTTTTCACATTTCCACATAATCACAAACTTAATGCATATTTTGTAACTTTTAACACTTTTAGCACATTGTAACTCAATTTTAAAACAAACCAATAATTTCATTTAAAACCAAACTTTATCAAAAATTTTTCATTCAATGAAGCTCCAATTATCATAATTAGTTGTTTGTGTCAAGTTCTTCTGATGGAACATCCTTTGCGGAGTACAGCAAATTATTTTGAACATAACTCACTATGTGAACACTCACTGTCAATGGTCAAAACATAAAATATTTCATGGATAGATTTGTAATTTCAATTCATAGATATAACTAAATTTCAAACTCGACAAATATATTATGAGTAATATCAAAACCTAATCGAACATTTACTTACTATAATGCGATAAAAATCCAATGGCGACGGTTGATTTGATTTTTCTCATCTTCATGTGGCCACAGAGGCTAATGTTTTATATAAAACTTCTAAATATGTATACCTCAAATTTTTTAGAGTTATTGTTTTTCAAAATATTGCTATTTAGCATACATTTCCTCACTCCTAGTAACGTGATAAAAATAATATTTTTAAAAATAATATATACATACATACATACAAATGTACTTCGATATACAAGGATTCTCCCCTATAAAATTGCAGTATAGTCCGATTTCATTCATGAAATTTTCTTGACATTCCTGAAGCAAAAATCACAAATCCACCAAAGATACTCAAGATATTATGATCAGTCCATTATCGATAATTTGAAGAAGACTAATTATTTAGTAAGTGCATATATTGCGTGCAGTCTAATTTAACGCCACTGTGTACTTCTATTTTGCAATGAGATGGCTTCAAATATTTGGTCAACTGTTTATTTCTTTTTCTGTGAAGAAAATGTAGAAGATTGTTTTGCAGCCCTCCCCAATTTCTCCAAGTACTTCTCTCATAATACGTAGTCACACAAGTTCTATTAAAACTGTTATACATAAAATGCATCTCCAAAATACATTTAAGAATTCATCGATAGGTTATTCATGCTGGAATGGATCACCCCTCGTCGATCTAAAATATATCTTATCGAAGATAACACTATAACCAAAACGGAAATATGTTTCTGTACAGAACATATTCTTCTCATCCTCTTCTTTCCTCAATTAATGTTTCGTTGAACATCTCCAAAATCCTTCAACAGCCGAATTGAATTAAATGCAGGAAAACTTACAATTACACCATGCTTATTGGACTATCGTGTGTGGGCTGTCTGCTTCGAATTACTGAAACTGTAGAATCAATTTCTGCTACTAAACATAGAACGATCGGCTTAGGTGCATCCATCCATTATCAAGGAATTCCATTTCCGATTTCATCCATCGCAGATAAGGGTAGCAACAGCATCAACCCTGTAGCTCACAATACAAGATTGCACACCCCATCTCCCATATCCCCCTACTACTTATACGTATATAAGGTTTACAATTTTAACTGCTTGCGATTATGCTGTTACCTTTTTTCATACTGCCTTTACTTAAAAGTGTAGTCTATATTTAAATCAAGTATTTCATCAGTTTTCAGTAGAAACTATTTCAGGATCCAGTCAGAATTTATGTAACGTGTAGGTCAAGATCATGAAGCACCTAGTTGATTAAACGCGTTCTCTAGCTCATTGTCTAGCTGAAACATAACATGTACTCTACCCCACCCTCACCCCCCGTCCATCTCTTCCAACCCATTTTCTACAATATTCTACTTAAAATACAGCATATACCTTCGATCAACATGAACGTGACGCGCTCCAGCAACAGGACTGTTTGCCTGCCATGGTCGCTTATACACCACATTTACCTTTCCAGCCACTCCTGCAGTATAAAACAAAAACACCCGAACAATCTTTTTGGAAAAGCAACATTTCAAAATAATATTTATGAAGATACGTTTGATACCACGTTTTCTAACTTATAAACAGATCGAATTCCTTTAAGCCAACTTCAAACCACCATTGGGCCGTTCACATAAATACACCACCCTTAATAAAGTAACTTCCACCTGCCAGTTCCAAGACTATTCTCAGTTATCCTCGATAACGATACTTCCTTCAAATTAAAAATATCACGTAATTCCATTTCATGACAATGGTAAACATTTTATATATACTTAAGAATTAATTGATGCTTATTTGTATATACTTCACGATATTGTTGAATTTTCAAAATACCCCTGAATTTCAAATTATAACCATAAATATACTTTTCTGCATTTTATATCTATAATATATGAACCGACGTTTCTATGCCTTGCTTGCCCAACTTTTAACCATACACCTCATCAGGAATTTTGTTCATTAATATAGAACGTATATTACGAAGATGTTTTTTCCTTGCTTTGGCATATGAGGAATAATGCAGCAATACTAAATATATTAGTGAATGTAATCCATTCGGTAGCAGATTGACGCAAAATACATGTTCAGCGTAATGATAGAGATTCAAAATTATCAACATTGAGCCCTTTCATATAAATATATATATGCATGCCCTTATAAAAATTAAATGATGCTACTTGCAGTACTTGGCCCTTCTGGATCATCTAGGTTCAAGAGACATGCATCGAATTATTCCATACCTCAGGACTCTTATTCCTAATTCAAACAGGGCTATTATAACAGTTCTTCGGATGTGTCCATAGTTTAGTCGACTTCGCATGGTACACGGGTCAATGAGTAGAACTCGTATAACTTGGTAGTAGGTATTGTAAAACCTTCTGGACCTGAGAAAACATATTTGCACAGGTAACGGATAAAAGGGATTAGCTCACCAAACAGGATTTGCTCGAGTGTGCTGCAGTTTGTCATGGTATGCCTATGTTCAACCGCAACCCAGATGATTTCAAGACTTAGTCAACGGTTGGTTTCTCAAGAGAGAAGCACAGAATGAAGGTAGTACTTGTGCATATTACTTCAGCATTGTGCAACTCAGTCACCAAACTTCGTGTAAGTATTTCTAAGAACAAAGATGATTGCCCCCTTTTTCCTTATCCCATACCACCTCTCACCACTCCTGATCTCACATACAGACAGACCGAACCGCATCGCTGATGACCAACAGCTTGGATATGTGCACAGATCTCTTGCGTGTGATAGAATTTTGTAAGGTGTATGCCAGACTGAAAAGGATTTTTGGCATTAATAATGGTGATGATTTAAGTGATTATAGAAAAAATTGTCGATTTTTTTTTTTCAACATTTATTATTTTAATTCTTTGGCTCCTCTTCGGCTATATCACAATTGTTACAAAAAAAATTTCGATTAACGTTTGGCACGATATAACAAATCCTTTGAACAAAGCTCTATTATTAATCTATATAGTAATCTAAAATGTACTGTACAAACTTCTAGAATTACACGATACAAATACATGTTTTATGTAAGTCGCTGTATTTCTGAAAAAATAAACAATTGATCAAACGCTCTTTGAATGGTTTTTTTACGAGGTCAAACGACATTATTACAGAAAGTTGCAAAAGGAAAATGCATTTGTTCCGATACAGTTTACAAACCAAACCGATGAAAGGCGTAGATTAGAACATTGGGATCCCCCTTTCTGCATGTACACCCAGCATCACTGCAAACAGCAACTCCCTCCGCCCGTCCCATTGCCATCTCAAACGGCGAGACTGCAAGTAAAAAATATCCAGATATACACCAGGATAGTAATGTGACTTCTAGTCCCACAGTACCAACGCGATGCGGTACTGTATCATTTGAAACTCCTTCATGGTTGTGCTCTGTTAAAGTCAATGTTTAATTGACAAAACACTGACAACGAAGTTATCGTCTTCTGTAATTGATTCCATCGCGTTCCTAGGTTTTTCAGACCCGGCCGCCTGCTTTTCAAGTCTCTTCACCGCTGCAATGGTACCTTGATCTCACCCAATTTCGACATGAAATTGTCCAAACTGCTCAATTCGGGACACAAAGGGCCTTGCCATGGATTGTTCTCCTCACAGGATTTTGAGTTCTTCAGATCTTTGCTGTTATAAAAGTGACAATTCGAATAGTCTGTGTCTTTCAAAAATTGCTTCTTAAATTGCTGCCATTTTGAAATGCGAGATAACTGTTTACTGCGCAATTCATGTTCGGCTTTAAAAAGTGCACAAGTAAGCACCGCTTCAACGCGTAAATCACGTTTGCGACTTCGGCGACACATTAACTTCTTGCAGCGGACTCTGCTGATCCAATTAGCTAACTGTTCGGTATGGCTCGGTCTATCGATATCGATATCTCGAACTCGATTGGTAGCTACCATGATTTCTTGCTTCTAAACGTAGTTCTCCTTTCTGCTTGTTCGTAGAAGTCGGGATATCTTCTTTCCAACGATGACACAATACGAATAAATACTCTATTTCATTTTCTTGAGAAATTAACTAGTACGTAGACGATAATAACAGTCATTACACACGTACTTTACAACTGACTTTCGTAACTTTTTTTCTTTCACCTAATTACTGAATAAGTAAAAGGTACACCAACCTGTATCTGGCTCGGGTTTTTCGTCGAACAATGGAAGAAAAACCCCACAATAGCGAGACTTCGAACCAGCGAGCAAGATACAGCCTTCACCGTATGAGGACGACTCAGGAAATGCCACCGCGTCACTCGCCGAAAAGGCTTTATATACCCTCCGCTTCGAGTTAAGTGGTGTCCCTACGCTCGATCAATAGAAAGTAGTTCCTGTTAAATTTTCAATTATTAATAGTTTTATAAAAATATTTGGATTTTTTTCATTTCGAAATATTCATATTACAATTGCACTGCTAAATTTTATAAATACTTTATGAAATTGAATATAATTTTATGATTTAAAAAATAGTATTCAGTGTAAGAATGCGTACTGCGGTCAACTCCCCACTATTCCGTACATTCCGTCGTATACCTACTATTCCGTTACGGATAATTTCCAGCGTTGCCAAATTTCTTCGATTTGTTTGGATCAATGTTATACCACACCTTAATTTTATTGGATTTTCCTGAATTTCCTATTTATCATTTACAAGTTACGTTTTTGCTAATGCATTTTTACAGGTAAAATAAATATACGGTTTATCCGTTCACAAATTATGCATTGAAAATATGTATTCCTTACACTGTTGAACGATTTCTATAACGTTGAATAAACGTTGTCCAAATAATCAATAATCTCGGTAATAAAATACATTTATTTTTACATACGAAACTTACAAAACATTGTTTTTAGTTTAAATAAATATACATTTTAGAAACTTATAAAAATAGTGAAAGATATAAATTCATGCTGAATAAATATAATATATTTTGTTAATTCATACTTAGCTGCTGCTTTCTTGTACACAAACAACAATTTAAAATCAAATTATAAGTGACATAACTAAAACATGATTGTATTGATTTATAAATATTAAAATACGTGCAATAGGTGCTCTGAAACGTGGCAACACCGATGAGTATAACTGTCGTTATACCTAAGAAATGTAAAAGGACGCTTTCCTTTCTGGTTATTTTCGTTTTGCTAGAATAATGGATATGCTTATTGTACATTTCAAATTGTAAAAATTAATGTATAACAATAGTTTTTTGCATATATGATTACAAAATTATCATCATTAAAAAGTTTTAATTTCTATGATAATATATTTAATATAAACAAACTTTTGCAAAATTCATGTATGCGACTTGTATACTCTTCCTTTTCTCATGACTTCGTGATGTATAAAATATGTACTGTGTACGTATACATGTATACGCATACAAGAATACATGTGTATGATACATATGAAGTGTATGACTAATAAATGACGCACAAAAGATACGTTTTCAATACGTACTTGCTGAACTTTGACTAAAAATAGCAGTTCTACGAAATAAAATTTACTTGAACGGCGTGAGTAATAAATGACGTAGTAAACATATATTCAAAATTATAACAGCCTCAAAATAATACCTAATGAACAAAAAATGTTATAATGCGATAGTTAATGGCTTGGAAGCATATAATTTATATTGATCATTGCGATTTTTCAAGTAAAAATATAACGCTATGTACACGTATAAATTTATAACGAAGCATTGGAATTAAATAAAATTGAAGATTAAATACTACAACGGAAATGATTTATTTTCAATTTAGTGTAAAATTGTTTTATTAAATATCTTAAATAATTTAACAAAGTACATTTTCTTAGGTCTTTGATATAAGACAATTTATTTTTTTTAACAATGTAGATAACATAATCTGTAAGTTTTATATATTGTAGAAACAAATAATTTATAATATTCATGGAATTAGTGTATAACATAGGTACATACTTGCAACAAATTATTATTAACATTAACATTCATTTATATAATCGTAAATATTTGTTTATATTAGATATCTTTCTATTCAATAGAGAGAAAAAATGTATTTTCCTTTTCTCACTTCACATGTAAAAATAAATATGAAATATTTATTTGCATATTTTGTACAAAAACATTTACAAGTTTAACAAATTTATTAAATATATAAAATTAATGTTAGCTACAAAATCTTTAATAATACAATTCCAATAATTACTCGTTTAATTTCATGAAATATGTTTTATTTCCCCTAAAAGTAATGTATCATTAAAGCGCATAAAACTCATTTTTCATGAATGAATCTACAGAATCCTTTATATTGAAATTTAATACCCCTAAATAAAAGTAATACATTGTCCATTTAAAAAGTGCCCATTGTTTAAATACAGAAACTTTCCATTTTGCCCATCTATTGGTACAAGATTTTAGTTTTTCTCCATATACTGAAAGTATACAACATTTTGACATTTCCATCATTCCAGACAT
Organism: Megachile leachella; assembly: GCA_963576845.1. NCBI lineage: Eukaryota > Metazoa > Arthropoda > Insecta > Hymenoptera > Megachilidae > Megachile > Megachile leachella. Next base: position 15,026,800 of record OY756259.1, read on the forward strand.
TCTAGATTCTGTATGTAAAGAATATTCAATACAACGCATAAGATCGTTTGTTTTAAGAATTAATAGCATCTGTCGATTCACCTTCTCTAACACATGACTAATTTGTGGTAATAAGTTTGGTATTTCTCTTTGAAATTCTTGTTTTTCTAGTGAATCATATTTTGTTTTCTGTACACCAGTCATAATTGTGTTCCAAGATCTTCCTGATACCATGCAAGCCAACAATCCATACATATCTGCAACACCTAAATTTGCGCAGTGTGTTTGCATTGCAGCTTTATTACCATCTAATATTGCTAACCAGAGTTTGGAATATTCCCATCGAAATTTATCAGAAAGATTGGCATATAATCCATGATCTAATAATATGATTTCTGCTTCATTATTTTTATTTCTGACTAAAACATTACCAGGATGTGGATCAGAGTGTACAAAACCGACAATAAATATCATATGGCTATAAAGTCGGCCTAATTTACTGCTAACTTCATAAGGATTTAAATTATTGTCTTGAATGTATTTCAGGTCATTAATTTGACCCGCTTCAATAAATTCCATTGTTAAAACCCGTGATGATGAAATTTCCCAATATATTCTTGGTATTTTTAACCAGTGATAGTGTGAAAATATATTTTGAACTTTTTCTGCATTTTTTCCTTCTTGAGTGAAATCTAATTCTTTGGGAATATTCTTTTTAGTTTCATCTACAAGCCAATCAAATTTAAAATCTGGAAATATTAATGATGTAATTTTTACTAAAGCTGACATGGTTTTAATATCTACATAAGAGTTAGTTTTAACTGCTCGATGTTGAATTTTAACAGCAACAACATCACCATTTTTTAGTACAGCTTTATGAACTTGTGCTAAACTGGCAGTACCCAAAGGTTTGGAGTCAATGCTCTCAAATATTTCATATGGATCTTTCTTAAAATCTTCCTTAATTACAGTGAGTACATCTTTAAATGTTGATTGCGGTGCAGAACTGTGCAATACCCGCATGGTATGAACATATTCTGATGGTAATAAATAATCTAATGCACCGATATGTTGGCCTACTTTTATATAAACTCCTTTATTAGCACAGCAAAGTTCCAGAAGCTTTTCTGCTCCATATTTATGTACTTTTGACTTTAACTCTAAATATTCTTGGGTATTTGAGTTTAGGTTACTACCATATAGTTCATTTTTATAATGTCTCCCAATTATGAAAACAGTAATTGCGGCACGTCCTAAACGCACAATACCTATAGATCCTAAATCATATTCATTTGCTCTTAAGGATGCCAGCGTACCCAATCCAATTATTCCAATCGCTGTTCCTTTTAACAATCTTTTAGATATAAACATTATGGATTAAAAATCAAATAAGATTTTTGTCAGATGTATTGTGAATCTGAAATAAAAAATACGTGGTTAAAAGGTTTTTTTATATATTGCATAAATGTTGCATGAGAAATAACCTCTTCTTACATAGAATGAAATTCTTTTTTCTTCAATAATTCAATAATTCTCCGTACGTAATTTAAACGAAATCACAATCCAAAATTTATGCACTGCACTTTTGTTTTTAAAATCAGAAATTATTACTAAATTTCACAAATAATTCAGTAACCTAAATCATGTACATAGTGAAAACATTATAGAGTTGTTTTACTACAAAATTACATCTAACAATATTTTAATTTTTACATTTTTTTCTAAAAAATATTCTCCTATTCCTATATAATATTGTTTTAACTATTTTGCTTTTCTGAAATAGTGACATAATAAGATCTTAATGTATCATGTATTACTGTTCCGTAACCTCTAATCACGTGGAATGACAATTGAGATGTACAGAATTTCATACCTCGTTATGCATAAAATTAATCGAAAATGACTAATTTATATAGTTCTCGATAAGCTTATTCTTATTCAAAATATTATTAATAAATTTAATTGAATACCAAATTTTACGAATAAATAAATAAATTACAAAAGCATATAATTCGTGATTAAAAATATAATTACAAAAAAATATACTGATATCTTACAACTGCTTAGTATATATCAAATCACCATAAATAATCGTTACTGATATAAATCGTCACTGTCTTAACTTTTATTTCAGAAATGTTTAGTACTTATATACTATTTGTATTACAAATGTATTTACATTAATGATTAACAGCATCAATGCGCTGCTTGACCAGATGCATGTCCTATTATAGCTTTCTGAAATAAGTAATGAAATTAATAACAAATTGAAGCAATTTAACGTTTTTAACAGCACTGTAACGTCTCTGACTATTAAAATAACACTAAATGAAATGGAATACCTTTAATGATGGAATAGCATTTGTTAATTGTAATCCCAAACTTCTAACTAGTACAATAGGAGCTGCTGTTCCTTTATATAACCGATGTAATGCATCAATAGTCAACATTACTGGGACATTATAGCGTTGACGCAATGTTTCATATTTCCTTAAATAGTTTATATCTCCCAAAGGAGCTCCATTTATAACAGCTTCTGCAAGAAGTTGAACCAACAGTGTCACATCTCCGAACCCTAAATTTACTCCTTGACCAGCTAATGGATGAACTCTATGTGCTGCATCTCTGAAAAAATGTAATATAAAAATTATTACTTCATTTATTACAATTTTTGTTATATTGTATGAAAAGTATGTAATGTGAATAAAATATATTCTTAATATATCTTAATATATGTTCTTAATATATAAACTTGTTGTTTTACTTACCCTACTAAAACAGTTCCTGTCTGTACATAAGATACAGAGTGACCAAAGTGTAATGGGAAAGCGGCGCGTGATCCTTCTATAATATCTGATATTGATGGTTGTAACTGCCTTGTTACACCAGTTTGTAAAGATAATCCGTCAAGTAATTGTTGAAGTGCGCGCAAACCACTTTCAACTATGCCATCTTTTGGATAGACCTTCCACAAAGCACTATTTACACTATCAACAAATTCTTCTTCAGAAACTTTTAATAGCTTTTTCGCTTCATCTGTTGGTAGTGACCATACGAGAGAACTGAGGCTATCTGTTAACTATAATAAAAGAAGAAAATAATCTAGTACAATACTTTATATCTTTCTAATTAACTGTAAAACATACTGGAAGTAAGGCTATTGGACCAGTTGGTAAAAATCTTTGCCATGCAACAATATTTTCTGTAGGCTGAAATGAAAATATAATTAATATTGCAGCAGATAATAAAGTGATTATTTAATAACTAAAGTTTACCTCTGACAGTTTAAGAGTTGCCACTATAGCCATTTGATTGTAATCCCATTTTAAATATTGTACACCCATTACTCTTCGTACCAATGAATTTACACCATCTGCTCCAATCTAAAGTAAATATTCAGATTAATATAAATGAGTAATCAATTCTGTCAAAATTTACTATACTGTAGCAATGAAAAGTGATAGAAAGAAATCAGGATATTGTGTAGAAATGTAGATAATGTAAGCAGGATGGTGTTTGGAAGGGGAAGAATTAACATTCAAGCAATGTGTCTGGAAATAACTTCAGTTCTGTACCACATTTCAGTGGGAAAACTGAATGTACTTTTAGACCAAACGTGTTTTACACTTGACCTTGTAAGAATTAATTATTTTTATGTACAAATATTTAATACTTCTTTAAAGCTATAACTATTTATTATAAATTACTGTTCAAACTAATATTGTCAAAACAAATACAATTTTAATAAAAATAGTTTGAATTATAATTATTTAAAAAAATTAAATTACGTAGTAATACAATTTCTTAAATATAAGATTTAAATATAAGGAAAAAATAAATGAGTATGATTACTTCCTTAAAGGATGTTGATATCAGTTGCATGAAGTATATCATAGAAGTAAAATTACACACTGTGCACATGTTTTAAATAAAATGTATGGATTTTATATTGTGATGTCTGCATAAAATAATACTTTGAATAAAAATTTATAACACAAACTCTCTTTTTGGAATACACTTACAAGAAGAGGCAGTGAAAGCTAAAAATATGCCAGTTCTGTTTTATAAACATCAAGGAACACGTGTGATCTTGTTTCAAACTTTATTGGTAACTAAAATAGGTTTAAAGTGCAATAGGACACTGTAAGTGTAATTTACTCCTTCTGTTATATACATGTTTAAAAGTTAGTACAACTATTAATAATTTTTTTAGATAATGCAATAGTGTTTGAGAGCTAAAAGGAACCAATGTGTAATAACATGTCAATTTTAAAAAAGAAATCATTTTTAAATAGATTATTGAGTAGTCATAATACTCAAGGAGAGCCAACTACGGAACATGTAATGTCGCCGCCTACCATCCTTATTAATGATACCGTAAGTGTAAAAAATGTATCAGGCATTTATTTTATTAAATATAAGTAATTTCAGGAAGACTGTGAAGAATGCGAAAATATTTGGATGGATAATATAGAAAAAAGTAGTATTAGTTCTGAGCATAGTTCTGAATCTGTTATAATATGTCATATAAAAGAGAAGCAAATATCAAATCAACAATTGTGGAATACAGAAGAAATTGTACAAGCGTTATCTAATCTTCCAGCAGGAGAACATGCACTTTCTCTTATTCCTACTCTTCATGGTGACACTCTACACAAAGTTATTGATGAATATTTAAATGCTAACTTTAGTGAAGTGGCATTGAAAAATCAGAAAATTACTATATCTTCATTTGCAAATGGGTACAAATAGTAGTTTACTTATAATTATATCTATTATACCTAATATAATTCAAATTCTATTTAATATAGACACATACAAAATACGTCACTGAGCATTGAAAATGAAGTAGCTGCAAATGCAACTGCTTTGCAACTTTTTATAAGATGGCCAAACACTTGTCTTTTAGTTTCTTGTTATCTAGGCCATTTAGATTTAGTAAAAACTCTATTGAGTAAAAATGCAAAAGTTTCTGCTAGAGATTGTGATGGCAGGTATGAAATTGAATGACAGAATGATCTAGTATTTAGATGTTAATCTGCACATTTTATAGAACACCACTGCATTTAGCAGCTTGTGCTGCATCAGAAAAAATTATAGAAGAGTTAATAAAGTATGGAGCAAATCCATGTGAGTGGGATTTTAATAAAAAATATACACCTTTACACTGTGCAGCTGCTATAGGAAATATTGCTTGTGTTAAATGTTTATTAAAATCACGAGCTGACGTAAATGCTGGTCTGTCAGGAAAAAGTCCTCTTTACTATGCTGTCCTAAGTAACGCAGCAGATTGTGTTGAAGCATTATTGCAATCAGGTGCTTCTCCTAATAATCCTCAGGTATATGATTACAAGTATTATACTTGTTATAATATTATAAATGTTTATTTTACTATTATGCTCTTAATCTTAATTAAATAGGTTTATACTGAAACACCATTACATGTAGCAGCAAGTCTAGGTTCTGTTGCATGCATGAAATTATTACTAAATTATGGAGCAGATGTAAGAGTACAGTTTAGTTCTATGAGATCTACTCCATTACATTTAGCAGCTGAAGAAGGTAGTGCAGAATGCACAAAATTACTATTAGATGCCGGTGCAGCGTGTGAAGTAAAAAATTCAAGAGGCCAAACACCAATGCATTTAGCGGCTCTATCTCAATCTGCAGAAACTTTAGAGACACTTATAAATTTTGGCGCTAAAGTTAATACCGAAGATAACGATGGTCGCACTCCATTACATGCTGCTGTCGCAAAAGTGACTAGAGGAATAGAATTGGTGAAGATTTTGATACAGGTTCATTCATTGATTATTCGAATTACGCGGAAATCATATAGCCGTTAAAAACTGTGTATTTCATTTATTTTAAAAGGCTGGTGCTTTAATCAACAAAGCGGACAAATTTGGTTATACGCCTTTGCATATTGCGGCATTAAATGAAAGTTCGTCAACGGTAATCGTGTTATTATCGAAAGGAGCAGATGTTACTGCAAGGACCAAAGGTGGTATTTCTGCATTAAGTTTCATCGTACGTAGAACACCGGACGTATTGCCAAGATTTATATCGCGTTTGGATCAAGCAATTTCTTTACATGATCATGAATTAGGTGATCTTGATTGTGAATTAAGACTGGATTTTAGACCACTGGTGCCTGGTGGAAGAGGAGAAACAGATTTGATGCTTTGTCTGGTAGAAGTTGGACAAAAACAAGTATTAAAACATCCCTTGTGTGAAAGTTTTCTTTATCTAAAGTGGTTGAGAATTCGTAAATTCTTTTTATTAAATTTAATATTTCATTCTATTTTTGTTGTATTTTTTACAGCATACATTGCTGTTACATATTTTTGGAATATTGATAAATTTAAAAAAGTACTTTTTTGGCTGGTACTAATATTTACTGTGGTATTAGCTGGTAAAGAATTTTTTCAAATGACTCATGGTATATATATTTACATTAAAAGATGGGAAAATTGGCTTCAGTGGAGTGTTGTGTTAGTATCAATTATAGTATTACTTGTGCCAATAAGTGACTGGCAACACCATGTTGCAGCTGTAGGTATTTTATTAATTTGGATAGAGTTAATGATGGTAGTTGGAAGATTTCCTATGTTTGGTCTTTACATACAAATGTTTACACAAGTATCAATTAACTTCTTTAAATTCCTTGGTGCTTATATATGTCTTATAATAGGTTTTTCTTTAGGTTTCAGTGTGTTACATAAAAATTATAAGTCCTTTACTAATCCTTTAGTTGGTTTACTAAAAACTATTATAATGATGTCTGGAGAATTAGAATTTGAAGATGTATTTTTTGATGATGATGCACCAATTTTATATTCTGGTACTGCACACTTAATGCTTCTAAGTTTTGTTATTTTAGTAACAGTGATTTTAACAAATTTAATGATGGGCCTTGCTGTATCAGATATACAAGAACTAAGAAGATGTGCTGGATTGGATAGATTAGTGCGAAGAGCAGAACTGGTAGCACATTTGGAAAGTATGTTATTCTCAAAGCTATTAGATCATGCTCCAAAAAGAATAATGAAAGTGTGTAGACAAGGTGCACTTCTCTTACATCCACCACATCACTGTGCAATTCATATTCGTCCCAATGACCCCCGTGAAAATCGTTTACCACGCGAATTAATAAAAGCTGTGTATCATTTAGTAAGTGAAAGAAAAAATCGTTATATAACTGGAAAAAACAGATGTATGCATAATACAAGTAACAGAGAATCAGAACATTTTAGATTGAGTAGACTATATAGTACAAGTTCTACAAATGACAATAGTCAACAACAATTTAATGAATTGGCTATAGAGTTGAAAAGATTTTCGTACAATATCAATGCCCACTTAGACAATTTAACCACCAAGGTTGAAAATATTGCTAGAGAATACCGTAACTAAATACAATATGTAACATTTACTAAATTTGTTTTATATTTTTCATTTACTTACCAATAACTTTGTTTTATATGTTTTTCCATTTTGTAATTGTATTTCTGCGTTATCTCCTTCATTTACAGGTAATTTGATGTTTTCAACTTTAGAGTCATAAACTACATTCACATTTTCCTTTTCTGTTAATTGCTTATTTACTCCATGTAATAATAAGTCATTTTCAACTATATAAGCAATTTCTTCAGCTAAATAATCTTCATTGAATACAATCATAGCATCGGAACAAGCATCCCATACCTACTGAATATTTTACATTTAATTGCAACATTTGTAAAACTATTATACGAGATAAAATAATAAATCATTTTTTAAAATATTTGATGTTATTTTTCATTCTAAACTTTGGTAATACCTGCATTTTCCGTACTGCACAATATCGTGTTGCTTCTATATGTTGCCAAGCTCCTATGCTTGAAAGTAAAGTACGTGTTTGTTGATTTAAAGCAACTACGCGATTAGAATATTTTTCTGGATTTTTGTATTCAAACTTTTTACCACCTTCTAATAAGAGGACTCTCTTATTTTCGAGTCTTCTATTATTTGCTGTTACAACAAAGAAAGCAGGACATTTATAAAATTGTTAAAGAAATATTAAGTATTATAAAAAGAAAGAACATTAACCTAATGCACATGCAAGCGTTGTTCCAACCATACCACCTCCACAAATAGTAATATCATATTTTTCATAATTTTGTGTAGCCGTACACTGATGCCTTATTAATGTTGTTATATTCGGGATTATACATTTACGTTTTTTCAAAACTGATGTTAAAATATCGCAGTCTATCACTGCTTTTATGATACCCGCCATTTTTCCTGTTATATTTATGTCAATTTATGTGCAATACAATGAATACAATCTGTAATGTTAAAATACATTATTGAATGCACTTATCTGTGCTAAATTTTCATTCAACATGTAAATAAAATCGTTCAAATATTTTATTTGTTCAATTACTGTCATTATATTATGTTAACAAATTTATTTGTATCTTTTAAAATTATTTACTTCCACTGTGTAGTATATTTTATACACAGTTTTGATTGTATTATTTTATTCATGTTATTTTTTTATTTAACAATCATACAAAATATCTTTAATTAATAGTCTCATCTTGTTCACCATGGTGACGACTATAATGACGAGGTTAAATACATTGATTTTTCCTTGAAGTTACTTCACGTAGCGATAAAGATTTCACAAAATAAATAATTTTATTATAATTTTAACGATCGTAATGATTGTGTTTTATAATCACGATGAAGTGATGATGGATAAAATATAATTGTAATTTCTAGTCATTTATAATACATACGTATGTCGATATTTGAACTTTTTCATCTATTAACTTATCAACAAATACAGAAGTGTGACTATAAATTTCTTAATTAAGGTAGGTATCTACACTCGTAAATTTTTAAATAATAATAGTAGAAATAATAGCTAAAATTTCATACCTTTTAGAAGATTAATATAAAATTAATAATTTATTTTGCAAGATAAATTGATTTGTTTGAACGGGAAAATAGACGTGCGACTTTTCTAAAGCGGTTTAAACTGTTATAGACCTGGCGCACTCTTATATTTAATTGTTTACAAATAGCAATAAAAGTATGTTATTAAGATTAAAACATAATTTTATATATAATTAGCTTTAGAAAAATTGGCATTTATTTTTTAATTTTTTTTAAATTAAAAATTTTATAATCCCTAAATACAGTAGATTTCAACTATTGCAATAGGTAATGACAGAGCACAGAGGAAATTCATTTTACAATTCCTGCGTGAAAGTTCCAGTGGATCCTTATAGTAGACAACCAACACCTTCTTATGAACGCCTTAGATTAATAAAAAGCAATAAAGATGACAATATTGATATCAAATGTAAAATAAATTTTACAAAAGATGATCAATTTTTCAACGAGTATGAGATCTCAAACTCCAGAGAAATTTTTGACAACTTTTTGGAATTTTTAGAAAGCATACCAGATTATGGTCAAGTTTATCATTTGTCAAATGAGCAATTTAAACAAAAGGTAGATTACCTAAGAAGGAAACAAAAGTTATTGCTAGAAAATTTGCAAAATACATCTACTGATCATGATAATATAAATATATCCAATCTTTCAATATCAAAATGTAATGAAATAAAACCAAAAATTAAAAATAAGGATAATATTAATGATTTAACATTGAATGGCAAAAAATGTTCCTTGGAAGAATTCAGAGTTTCTAGTCCCATACTTTTCACTTCTGATAAATTTAACGGACTCACGAAAGATCAAGATCTCTTTATAAATAGGTATTTGTAACTCAATAAACATAAATACTTTTTATGATATTCATACTGTAATTTTGTTATTACTTCTGGTTATAGTCGTAAAGATAAAAACAGCAGAGAAATAAATTCAGCTAGTAAAAGTTGGAGAACATTGAGTAGATTAAATAGCAACGATAGCATAGAAAGTGACATAGACAGTATAGAAACGCAAAGTTTACCGGCTAGTGTTACAAAGGAATGGCATCCTACTGTCCCTAAGCCATTTAGTTTCACTTTAAGGTAATTTGAAACATAAATAATTTACGGTATCATGGAGTGAAAGATCAGTTTCAATAATTTTATGCATACAAAATTTATAGAGAAGAAGCAGAAAAATATATGAACCGTGTCGAAATGGGAAAAGAAATAGAACATAGAAATCTAGGAAATAATAAAAAAAATATTCACAGAAAACGACGCATAAGATCGATTCCACTGACATCCAAAATTCCTCTTTATAACAAATTACTAGCTGAAAAGGAGGAAAGGTTTGTCTTATTTCATATTTCATAACATAATAACGTATAATAATATGTGTACGTTTGTTGGGTACCTACGTTTTAGGAGTCGTATAGTTCGCGAAGAAAGCGCCTTTAATTTAATGTCTCAGGTACGGCCTTTTAAGCTTGAATGTGATCGTCGAGCTTGGAGATCTTTGGCAAGATCTAGCCCCGATATACGTAACAGAATCGTTAACACGAATATAAAATTCAAGGCTAAACCTGTACCAAAGAATCTTTTTAGTACCGAGATATATGATCGTATGCTTGAGGACGAGTACTACAGGTCTGTGTAATACATATGTATATTAATGCTACATTGTTCATTCTACCAACACATTTAACATAATATTCAGACAATTGCAAAAAAAAATAAGGGCTGCACAATTAATGAAGTCTTCCTCTTTGCCTCCATCAATGGCGAGACGAGAGCGCGTTAAGTCCGCGTACAAACGCTCACAGAATACAATGAAAAACTATGAGGAGAATACAAGCAACAGGAACATATCGCGACCATCAAGTAATACTTCAGTACCATTAAAAGGATATAGATCTATGATGTCACTTTTACCATTACGGGGAAATAATTTAGCAGCGATTTTAAGATGCCAGGTGTCACGGTATTATAAGACCATGTATACTTTCAGTGACCATGCATCTTTTGTTAACATTTCATAGAAAAGGAACAAACGCTTGCGTATTTGTGTTGCAGAGAAAAATTGGAACGCGAAATAAGAGAAAGAATGGAAGAAAAACGAAGAGAACACGAAATAAAAATCAGAGAATCTTTGATTGGACGTAATCCAGTGTGGAGGGCTTTAAGATCAGCAGCAAGGTACGATTCATTGAATATATCATATGACGTCATGAGTATATGTATAAATTTCAAACGTAAGGCATGAACACGAGAGAGATCTTAACATTCGAACCTCTCTTCGCCGCGATGAAGCACGCGAACAGGCGGAAAGACATCGTTTGCAGATGGAAATGATGATAGATCGTGTGACACAAATACCAACGCTCTTCGAACGTCATTCGCAGGTGAATAAAATTTATAATAAGACATAATAAATGTTAAAGAATGAATTATTTATGAAAATGTTATAGAGTTATCAGTCGTTAATGAAAGCGCAGCAAGAAAGTAGCTCAAAAATATCGCAGCGAAACAAAAAAGAGAAGCAACAGAAGCACATCTCAAACAGTGCAGATTCATACGTTGATTGCGGAAACGCATCTAGACCGGATTCTGGATCATTGACTAGTTCTTCGGGAACTTTATTATCTACGAGCCAATCCTCGAAATCGTCAAATACGGACACATCAATTTCTGAAAACTCGACAGCCAAATCTCAAGTGTTATTTTCAAAAAGAAAAGGAGATCGCGGCCAACTAAAAGTTTCAATAAACGAGACTGCTGAGCTAATTGAAGATCAAGACAAAAACGGTGAATTACATAATAACCAACATTCCTTTAGCGACAAAAGTGATGAGAATACATTTCGAAACGATGAATATGACAAAGAGAGATAAGTATCAAACATTTATTAATTGCAATAATTACTGATTGTAGTAAATCATAAGGGAGCAATAGTCGTGAAAGTCTTAAAAACAGTCGTATTTATTATCTGTAAGGTTTTAAGCTATATTCTATTCTATACATGTAGTAAAAATAGAAATTTAATTACTTAAAATTTATACTAATGTCATTACATAAAAAAGTGGGTCCAAGGCAAACACGTTGCATAGTAGATGAGACTAATGTGTACGTATATGTAATGATGCATAATCGTAACGTATCCATTATTGCGAGTAACAACCTCAAAAGTAGAACACAGGATATATTCAAGTAAACAATGTTGCTTCCAGTGTAATTCATGAAACGCGTAAAAGAAATATTACGTGTTAAGTTATTAACTGTATAAATGCAACTTCATCAATAATTTAAACACTGTTTACATATGTTAGTTTACTCCCTAATGGTATCTAAAATCCAGTCCATATAATATACAACTTTAGTATAAACACCGGGAAGTCCTGCCGTGCCACAATTTTGTTGCCCAAAGCTGACAATTCCATATTGTACATATGTCACATTGCCATTGTATACTGCCGCTGCTTGAAGCGGTCCACCGCTATCTCCATTGCAAGAATCCTTGCCTTCGTTGCCACCGGCACATATCTGTTTGTACCATACTTGCGCACTGTTTTCATATTTTTTCGCACACGTGTTTATATCGACCACTGGTAACTGTACTTGCAGCAACTCATAATTACGGCTTGGTTTTCCCGTAATGCCCCAACCCGTTACTACCACCTGTCGTCAATCACAAAAATGAGCGATACGTTTAACGGATAAAACATTAACATGTAGTATGGAAGTAATTAATTGGTGTTTACTTTTGTTTTAGTCAAGGTAGCGGCTGTTCCTATTGGCATACAAATCGGTCGAACACTTTCTGGTCTAAGATTAGCGTCCCTGTCCAATCGTATCAAACCAATATCGTTTTGCAATTTTCTGCGCGAGTATTCCGAATGAAAGTGGACGCTTTCTATACCAAAGTCCTGATACTTTTCAGCGCAGATCACCTCGGCACCATCCATGTCTCTGTCGCAGTCACGTTCCGTGCTGAAATCGTGCTCTCCTAATCGCACTCCGACCAATCTCATATCTGAAAACAACTTGATCGTGTGAACACAGTATTGATTTTTACATTTATATGTATGTTTCAAGCTCGGAATGTTTCGAGTTTAGAATGTTTCAAGCTTGAAACATTTTAAACACGAAATACATCAAGTTAAATAAATCTTACAGGTATTCATACATATATGATACTATGTATAGAAAATACAGTATTACGATGATCGATTCATGGATTGTGGGGCCTGTTAAAACGCGGGGGTGAATTTCAGGAAACGTTCTGATTCCGGCTAACGACCCAGCCCTGTGTAAACGTAGATTGACATAAACAATAGGTGCAACGTAAATGCATCGCAAATTGCAAACGAAACGTTGCAAAAGTGTTACGACGAACTTACCATTCCTTAGGCCGGTAACACAATGAGCGGCCGTGAGCACGTATCGTTTGTTGATCAACGATCCGCCGCATCGAAATTCCAGCCTATTTCCCGCAATGTTGTAACTTAGTAACGCCATCCATGGAAAATCGAATATGCCAGTTCTTTTACCGCCAACAATTTTTTGTTGCGGAATTGGTCCACACGAAGCGTCGTTCAATAACCGCAAGTTCACGTGATTAGCAACATTCGGAGGATCGGGCGCCACGTTCCATGTGCTCGTTGATGTCTAAAACGATTAATAGTACGTTATATTATTTTCCGGTACACGGAAATTTGAAAGAAAATTTAAAAGCAGGTTGCATCAAACGTTTACCTGTTCGCAGCACACTTTCGGATTTATACCTTCGAAGCCGCATTGTAAACTAATCAAATACTCGCGCAACTCTTTCGTCACTGGTTGCTGTTTTGTTAATCTCTCTATCAATGGTTGGCACTGACGTATATTAATACAAGTGCCAACTTTGTTTTGGGGAGTGACGCATTGATTTTCTGTAAAAAAAGAATTGTTTTTTTTTGCCAAACAATCTATCATGCACATTTTTTTCTATCGACAGTAAAAATAACATAAGGACCTTGCGTTTCATTGGTATTCAGCGTAGCGTGTCGTGATCGTATTAATGATAAGTATCAAGCTAATGTCACGAGTAAAGCTGCCATCGGAGTTAGCGAAACTCGAGGCAAAAGTTGACATCATCAAGAAGATGCAAGTTTTCTTATATGTATATGGAATTTTTTACGCTACTAAGTAGAAATTAACCAGACTTTATAAAAATCTAGTCATAGTCTAATTCAAAATTGACTCGACTTATGAAAGTCATTGCTGCATTTTTCGTTTAATTCAGGACGCCGCCTGGAGCAATTGCTCCGTTTGCCATTTGGTCAACGTTATTGAAGATGCGCGTATGCAACCGACGTTCATTGCACCGGTGTTCATTATTAACAATGACTGACGGCAGTAAGAATATCAAACTGGAATTTGCTCACAACAGTAACTAAAGAGTATTTATCATGAAACGTGAACAAACTACTGAAACGCCGTATCTGTTTCACGAATTATTTACGAAATGATACTCACGCGCACTGATCTCGTGCAGAACCAGAAGTAGAAACAATACCGTGTGACGGATCATGTTGGCTCCGAATGTCAACCTTCTATTCCGTTTTCCTTCAAAGATATTTCAAATCGTTCTCGAGGCTTTCTAGTTTTTGCTGTCTGAAGGAAATAACGGTATTACTCGTGTGATTTTTCGAATCATCGGCGAAGAGAATAAACCAGTTTTGAAAATTGTTTACTCGTTGCTTCCACGGACAGGAATCTTGCGCGTGAGCTTCGTCGTACTAACTGCTGCCCTCTACTGATTGCGAGTTCAATAAGTATTGCAAATTCAAAGGAAAATAAAAAGAAAAGAAGTCGTGAGAAGGAGAAGGGGTTAACAGGGAAATTCCTTTTGCATAACGAGAATGCATGGCGTTCTGTCGTGATTCGTACAATTTTTATCGAGTCGAATATTTTCTTGGAAAGTAGTGGTAGTTTCAAGATAACTACAATTTCCATAAAAGGAAACCAATTTTTCTTTCCCTCTCGTAATCTACATATATTTTATTTGCCGATTTCTTTGCGATATGTACTTTGTTAGTGAAAGGATTTTTATGTCGAAGAATTCGTATTCTCGTCAGTTGATTGGAGGTCATATACTACTAATACGACGATTTAGGAATTTCCGATTTTGACGTCGAACTTCTTTACGTCACGTGACAGGTAATGTCGCGTCGATTCCAGGTAGAGAATGTCATATAGAATTTCCGTGAACTTTTCTTAACGTGTATTAACGTTTGGTTACAGAACCGATACAGTTTAATAAATAAAAACCGGAAAGATTAATTCATGTTATCAGTCTTTTCTTTATTGCAATACGGTCGAATTTTAAGAATAGGTATTAATTTGTTTTCAATCGAAGATCAGGAAATATTAATAGCTGATAAAGCGTCGAAAGGTAACTTTATTCGTTTACAAAATTACAACATAATACAGTCGTACTAATTAATACAAATATAGTATAGCGATTAAATGCAAATTTGTACAATTTTATCTCTATAAACTTTGCGATAATTCTTGTCTTTGAGATGCAAGTTCACTACGATATCGACGCTACGCAATAGCTTAATCGTATTAAACGCACATAACATATTTTTTCCTCGATAATACGAACCACGACAAAATTTGTATATGTTACCAAAGTTACGATCAAACGGGTTCAAGGATACGTTAAAATCTCTATGTACATTATTTAACACGTTCCGTGCCACGTTTGCCATTTATGTACATGCAGATATATTTATTTAATTCCGTAAAATATATTTCCACTAAAAGAATGAAACATTATAAAAAATGTAGTATAGAACAAAGTACGTAAAGTTTAATTGTTATATATAAAATAATATTGTCTATATATATATTGATGTTTGGCCAAAACATAAAATGGCTCATGGTCCCGTTTTTTTCGTTCGTTATTTTTCGCAATTCACTTATTTGTAATATATACATACATTAGAAGGAAGAAGCAGGAATTGAACGAAAAGCTGTCGTTTTATTATTTCAACATATTTTATATAATAATATTGATATTAAAGTTGAACTAACCAAAATCAGCACGCGAACCACTTTAGGAATGTTTGATTTGGATATAATAAGTAACAAGGCAGGTTGTATTATAGAGGTTGAAGCTTGTAATCATGAGAGAGTATTAAGCTCTCAATTTGCTGAGTATCCATGGAACAAAATCGATTACTTTGGTATAAACACCGGGCCAGTTTAACATGCCGCACGGTGATGGACCGAAGGAGACGACACCGACAACGACCCACCTACCGTTACCGTCGCTTCGTCTTTCCATGGTCATTAAAGGACCTCCAGAATCTCCGGTGCACGAATCTTTACCTGACTGACCACCTGCACAAATCTGTCCCTCTCCAAGCGGTACGCGTACCGAGTTGTATCTAGTCTTGCATTGTTCGTCGTCGACAAGCGGTACAGAAACTTTCAGTTTGACGTTCGAGGAATATCCAGTTTCAGTTTTTCCCCAACCGGCAACGAACAGTTTCCGTCCCATAGAAGCAGTAGGTGGTAGACATATTGGTTTAATGTAATTCGTAAACTGAACGTCACGATTTAACCTTAAGAGAGCAATATCGTATCTTTGATCTCTTCTTTGTGGATCATATTTTTCGTGACTGATTTGCTCTTCGATGCCAACGTTGACAATTTCGTCGGCGCAGATCATGCCATCATCGCCATCCGTCACACAATCAGGGTTGCTGTTGGTGTCGTATTCGCCTAACCGGACACTATCCAAGCGCCATGATTTTGGTATATCCTTACCCTTCACGCAATGAGCTGCCGTTAAAACGTAACGTTGGTTGATCAGAGTTCCGCCGCAAGCCGCAGTGTGTCCATTTGCTAATAAATAGATTTATACGTTAAATAGCAAACTCTCGTTGATGAAATATGTATATCTATGTTCTATGTTTGGAGAATAGTCGAAATGAAATTCGATAAGTATCTTAAGAGGAGAGGATAAACCTGAAATATGATACTTTAGCTTTATTAAATTAATCGAAGCTTATTCGAATCTGATTCAAATTTAATCTAATTTACATTTACTTCGATTCGGGATAAATGACCGAATTGGCGAAACCACAGAGAGATTTGGGAATTACCAAATTTAGAAATTTACAAACTATAAATTATCAAATTTTCCGTTTACATGATCAGTACTATTATTTCTTCGTTCCTACAACCATGTCTAGTTAATTAAAGTGTGAACTGATACCCTTGTTAAGATAGCCGCGTTCAGTGGCATCCGCGTCTCGCATTCAGGCTGCAAGAGAATTGCACTTTGTATTTGACAACAATCAGAAAATGATTACGATATTGTTTCATGCTTGAATTTATGATAGAACACTATCGATTAAATTTATTTACTGTATACGCAATTGTATCAGGTTTCAGCTCAATTGATCATAAATGTTATGTAGCTAAAGTACAGCTCCTTTTTATTCAGTTTTTAAAAAGTTCTTACGTTTACGGTATATTAGGAGTGTCATCCAAGGAAATTCGTCGATATCCGTGCGTTCTCCACCTATGATTCTCGAAGACAGGTCTCTGCCACAATCGGAGGGTAACAAAGGATTGTTAGAAAAATTATATTGCGCGTTTGGATCGTTCACTGGATCACCCTCTCGGGATTCGAAGTTATTGTTTTGATTCTCCGTGCAACACACTCGAGGATCGTTACCGTCAAAACCACAGCCCGACTGTCTTAAAAAATTTGCAGCTTCTGTCGTGAGGGGAACAGTTTGAAGAAGAGCCAAAAGGTGTGCACACTGTCGTATCCCAATGCATCTGCCGGGCACACCATTTGGCGATATACAATCTGATTGTCCTCCAGCATCTAAAAGAGAAAGTTATTTTTCTTAAAATGTAAAAATAACCGACTGAATGGATCGTGTCATCGTCGAGTATGTGGCATTGAAAACGTGCAATTCCAATAAAATCGATGTTTTCCGCGTATTTTTAATCTTTGTTATTACTTTTGATCGTATCTAAGGAAACGTTGATCAATCATGCCTATGCGCTGTCCGTAGTAAATGCTAATTTTTCATCATTAAATCTGTCATTGTCAATTTTTACATTCTGAGGAAAACAAAATTACAAAACAAGGCAGTGAGAAACGCAACAAATGAAAAAAATTAACAAAAAAAAACACAATGTGAATTGTTTGTGCAAGGTCAAGATTTTTTGCAGGTGCGTGTTTGAATGCTATATAGTAGAAATAATGAATTTTACTTACGAGTAATAATCAAACCAAGTATCAACACTTGAGAGAAGACACATAAAACGGATGATTTAATCATTTCTCATGAGTTACCTGCCGTTGCAACTAATACTGAGCGTAGTGAAAAGTGAACGTATAAAACCTCACTGAGATGTTTCTTGAAATGTCGTGATTTTAGATATGTATTAATTTTTCGGCGCCAGTTTAAAATTACAACCGATGCGCCTGAAAGTAAGATTGCGACTGACGATGTCGCTGATATAATGACCGGAGCCAAGGGCAACTAGTTCCCCACCAGGCCCAACTTTGTCGAATAATAAACTAATCATCTGAACTCCGATTTTCTTTAAAGATATACATACATTATTTTTTACCGGATAATAACTTTTATATATTCAACGTGCCCTTCGAACAGATTTTAATGTTCACACATTTTTTCATATCGATTTATGAAGCGTACACGTTGCCTCGAGTCACCGGGGAAAGAGATCGAGGAAAATCCCCTTTTCATTTTTCCTGTTAGTTACGTCAAGATTCATTGTAATATTTAAATTTATCTTCAAACAAATGATCTTTGAAGACGATTAATTTACACAGTGATTATATTATACCAGTACATTGATAAAAACTTGTTTATTATTATATTCTAACTGTTTAATGAAATTATCATTTTTTAAATAAAAAAATATTGTACTAAACAAAACAGTATCGTATTAGATACTTTTTGTTTTATTCGCACATGAATTTCTGAATTAAATATCACGATGTAATAATAAAATGTACATATTTGAAATGAAAAATTGAAAATGGCTGTGGACGATGACACATCGTCGTTATATACACTACGCGATGTATCGTGCATAAAAGAAAACGGCGATTATAAGAATGTAAGATTTATTTGAAATTTAATTAGTTTTAACATTATTTAGAAATATACATACATCTATCACAATTTTAATATTTTCAGCATGTTTCACACAAAACATGCAAGTCTTCCTATTATATTTGCTTGGGAGTTTTAATGCGCACAATACATAAACAAATTGAAAATAAATGTATACAGAATGATGACTTGTATTTAGTTGGTTCCAAATATGTAAAAAAACTTCACAAATGGATATGTCGGTACAAATATGACCAAACATCTACAAATGAATTTTTTATGTCATTTATTGTTTCGGTTGCTTTATTTGCAATGGGTATTAAACTTACCAATGAATTAGCTGCCTGGAAATTAATTTAATTTATTACATAAAACTTTGAAAAGATACAGCATACAATATAATTATTTTAAATCTGTAGGTTCTAAATACCAAATTTGTATTTGTACAATTTTGTACTAAAAATATATAAGTTATTTTTACATGTACTATTTTAAACTTTGTGTTTAACATAAAACATAACACAATAAAACCACTGATATAAATAAGAATTTTTCTTACATGACCTTGTTTGAATAATTAAAATTTCACTGTATTTGGAAATATATTACAGATAGTTTAATGTATTCGTTGGTACATTTCAATCAATTTAAAATAAACATTAATTAATTAGTAATTCAACATTAGTAATTTTAAGAACTAGCTTGTGTATTCTCATTATTTTTAACAGTCTTTCCACTTTCGTCACTGGAATGTCCACTATCATTTGATGCAGGTTCAATATCCTTAACTACTTTTTCTAATTTACTTTCATCTTCTTCACTATCACTGGAGCTATTCAGTTCATCTGAATCAATGTCCGGGTCTAATAATATTTTCTTTTTATTTGGTTTAAAATCTTCATCAAGTTTTCTCTTCGTTCCAGTAGTGGCAGCTTTAAAACCTTCTTCGACAGCATCTCCAACCCTTTCTGTCAAAACCGACCTTTCGCGTTCGTAAGTTTGATCTTTAAATTCATGTTTAGGTTCTGCACAGAGTCTTTCTAGTTTCTTTTTTTTTCGTTCTTCTGCTTCTTTTTCTCGGTTTCCTTGTTTTTCGATCCATGCTTTCAACCGCTTTTCTTCGTTAATGTCACGAAGTCTACGGCCACTTAAATCTCTACAAGCTTCTCTATTTGTTGTTTTTTCAATCTGCGCTCCGATGGCTCGTAGCATCGAACCAAAACCTCCTTTACCACCAAATAATCGTGGTACGATAGAAACGTAGCCATTGTAGCAAGTTTCATTTTCATCTGCAAGTTTTCCATTGTGTACAAAGTAAAAATTTTCCTGTAAAAATTTAAATGGTTTATTAAATAAGTCTTTCAATATATTAAACAAAACGTTTTTAAGGTTAGGTGCGTTACTTACTGACAACTCGTTCAAGCGGTCACGTAGTTCATGAATCTTAAATGCAGTTTCTGTAGTAAAGATTTGTTTTACACCGAAGGCAGTACTTATTTGTACAGTTATCATCCCTATTTTGTTATTTTGCTTTGTGTTTTTACAGGTAACAAACTGTTAACGCAGCGCGCAAATTGTGTATGTAAAGCGAACGTGAACACGATCGACGTAATTCGAATACAACGCCCCTTGCGGGCAAACGATGAAATTCTTATTTATTAGGTGTTAGATGATTAAAGTTATCAATTTTCAAAGGGACGTCATTAATTACCGATACATAAAAAAAAAATCATTTATAGTTAAGTTTGTATTTTACAATAAATTATCTCAACAAAATTTAAGAAATATTTTTCAATTATTATTCCATATCGAATAGTGTATTCTTGAAGCTTTGTACAATGCATAGGAACATTATTATTACATAATTTGTCCTGTGAGAAAGTTCTTATTACTAAAAAATAAGTTATATGTACTATTTTAATCTCCTTGCGAAATGGGTGATCCACGGTCGCGTTTAGAACCTTTGCCTTTGCCTTTCGTTTTCGTTTCTCGTTTTCTGCTTATCGAAGACGTCGATGTGGTGGATGTGGAATCCGCTGGACTCGAATGACTGGATCCTTCGCGATCCCAACGCGCTAAAGCTTCCCTTAAGTTTTGTCCATCTCCTTCTTCGTATGTATCTACATCTACATGAAGATTATCTTGACCAGTTTGTGCATTGTTTCCAGATTCTAGATTTGCTCTCATTTCTTTTCTCTGATCTTCTGTATGTTGAGGACAGCGCATAGATCTTGTACATAACTTCTTCGTATGTTCAGATATTACACCACAAATCTGAGTTAATAGAATTCTTTTATCTTCTAAGGACATATTTTCATAATTCGAAGGGGAATTTTCATTACTACTATGGATATGTTCGCTAATGCTTTCCCCATTTCTCTGATTGTTTTTTTGTTGTTTCGTTCTTTTTATACCATTACGGTCTTTTCTACGTTTACGCTTGTCATTATTTAAACTCCAGTCAACATCGTCATCGTCGTCGCTTATGCCACCACTAAAATTGCTTAAATCTTTTGAATTATTTGCTATGCGTCTTGATGCAATTCTTGAACTGTTTCTACCCATGCCCATGCATTTTTCTAAATGAGTAGCAAAACGACACGCCGCCACTCCTCTGTCACAATTTGGGCAATTGCATTCTTGAGATTTTTTGACCGGATGCTGACCAAAAACATCCAAGCCTGGAGAATCTTTAAAAAATTTAATGATTAGGTATGATCAACTTAAACATGTTAGTACATTTTAGAAACTCTTCATTGCAGATTAAAGGAATAACAAATAAACATAACCTGAGCAATTAAATTGAATTCCATTCGTTAACATTCCCTAAAATTTTAATATTGTCTTACCTACGATAGCGTACGATTCGTCATCGGGTATACCTTCTTCAACGTCTGAGCTACCAGTTTTTGTTGTACGGTGTACGTCGAAAACAAATCCCATTAGAACCTCATCCAGAAGATCTTCATAGATCTCTTTTGTCGCAATTTCCACATTTTCACTTTTGGTCATAAATTCCAAAAAGCGTCTGTTCAATTCTTGAATTCTTTCTTCGGTCACAGACATTTTTAAGCGTTCGGTTAATCGAACGATAAATTTTACTTTCTGTTTACTATCCCAGAATGACAGTTCTGCGTTCTAACATGTGTACTTTTCGTGAAATCAGTTAAGGCATATTTATACAATTACAATATTTTATGCAATACGTAGCAATTGATCCGCTACTAATATACGAGAATATTTAACCACGAGAATATTTTTTGATGTACGAATATTTCATGAAAATTATTGTCGTAAAGTAGCATACCTGTATCGTAATTTACATCTTATTTGCGGTGACAGTAGGAAACTTAAGGAACTCTCGATTCCTCGCTTATGTTATCAACGAATGGTTAAATCAAAATTTCTATCACAACTGAAACCCAGTTTCAAATCTTACAATCAGTAGAAAATCTCTACAATTTGTTAATTTGATTACAGGCAAAGTACAAAATACAATATTCATGCTAGTAGGATTTATGTCAGGCATTGTACAGAGCTCCGCTAGTACTTTTCTAAGTCATTCCGAGATCAGTACTTAATTAAAAAAATGTAATTTTTCTAATTTTCGTTTTTAACGTTATCAATAAATTATGTCATTATTCCAGTTCCATTGTGATCAGAGGATACTTTACTAATATCAAAGGGACATCAAACTAATTTTAAGAAATTGCTGCTAGATGGCACTAGTAATATTGTTTTCAGAGAGCGCATGCGTAAATATAAATTTAAAGAGCGCCTAACCATCGAGTATCGTTCCGAATATTTTCAATTATTTTAATTAATTATTTTACAATAAACTATTGTTTTTCAACCTTTTCGGAAAGTCTATATAGTCTATAACATCAAGACGGATTAGATGTTTCTTTGTTTGACATTTACGGACGATGCAGGTGTTGAATTACACGCTTTTATGTCTTTCCACGAAAAGAAAAGTAAGCTTCAAGAACTAAAAAAAGAGATGTTTATATTTTTAACGTGTTAAATTTCAACGGAAGCGATGCATCTACAATTTGTTACAAAGAAACTATTGTTAGATGATACATATGGTTCATTAGTGTTTTTATAACAAAGAATTCGGATTTGATCCAACTGCAGAACTAAGTGCAAAATATTGGAAAATTGCCAGTATAACATATGATGTAATATAAGCACAATCAGGAGTCTCTATTGTTAAATAAACAAACGTGGCATTGGACATTCAATTTCGTTTTTTTTGATTCGAAGTTTAATCGAAATTATTTTAAGCGATACACGCTTTTCGCGTTAACGCAACGTTCCTGAGAATAACCACTCGAATCTTTTTAAATTCGTTTTGAAATTCGTGTCGTGATATCCTGAATAACGAATGTAAAAATAAAGACCAATGACGATGGAAATTTTCTTTAGAATTCCTCCTCAATGATTCGCTTCCTACCTTGACACAATTTTCTTCCCCTTTTTTTTTCAACAGCTGAAAACTTTGTGCGAAATGTATGGAATAACGACAGAAATGTTATAGAGTTGTATTCAGAATGTCAAAGAGGAAAGTTTTATTACACAATTACTAATTTAACACAAATTAATGTATTTGAAATAAAGTAACGTATGAATGAATGTTAAACGTTTATCATGGACATACGAATCATCCCTTCCTCGTTAGACGAGGAATTTTTTCATACCCTGTACATTTCTAGGCAAAAAGTATCCATTCGGCTAATAGTGTTGCTTTCGATACAAAAATACCGACGGTTTTAACCGTGGGGAAAAGAAGGAAAGAAAGAAGTCGAAAATCGCGATGTGGGAGGGTGAAGAAAGAGGGTGTCGGACGGTTGCAACCTTAACACGATTCTATTTCTTTCGATGCATCAGGCCGTGTGCTGAAAATGACGCAATCGAAGCGGTGACCGCGAGACTGTTCTCGTCGCGAAGACGCGACACACGTAAAATCGGTTCCGTCCTGTGTACGCCCGTTCAAAAGAAGAAGACGAAAGTCTAGGTGGGGTGAAACTATCGTGGTGGAAGTCGACGAAGAGTATCGTCGAACCGAGCAGAACCGTACGAACGTTCATCGCGACCGCACCAGCGGATCTCCTCCATCTTGGTGCATCAGTTATTCCGTTAATTCACGCGTGATCGAGCCTTGTTCGACACCAGCATCTACGTAATTATCAACGAACGAGCGAATTTTCTTCGACCAAGAAGAAGACCAAGAACGAACCCCCAGAGGAAAAATGGTTTACGAGAGTGACTTTTACACGACCAGACGGCCCTATTCGAGACCTCTTGTCTCGTCCTACAGCGTCACGGTCAGTATACACCGAATTGTCAAAAGAGCGGGATGAAGTATGTCTTAATAATGTTTTGCTGAATGGTACTAACGTCGAATGAGAGCCCCGTGTGACACGGAAATACTTTAACCGAAACTACCCTCACTGTAATCTTCGATCTAGAGTCAACGTTTTACTTGAATGTTCCTAAAATTTCCGACGCTTCAACGCTTTGACTGCCATGCCACTTTTATTTCTTACTGATCTCCGTTTACTCGTACGCAAACTTTTATCTGCCAAATTGTGGCGACGTCGTTTTCATCCTTTTGTCGAAATTTCCCCCCTTCGAATAGTCTTTGTTATCGATCTAGATTCATGAAACGATACTTTCATTCAACTTAAACGTGAACAATAATATTTGCAGCAGTAGTTGACAGTGGGTCGCCATTCAAGGGTTGTGAGATTTCGGTTTTCGTTGCAAAGTAAGCTCTGGTTATAACGCTATGAGTTGTCAACATCGAGTTACCGTGGTTTACGATGCAGAAGCATCAGCGGTGTTACGAAAGTGTCAATGCGACACGCTTTTTGATTAATAGCAAATAATCTCGAATAAGAAATTTGTCGTAAATAAAATGGCAGTCAAAATGTTAAATCTTCGACTAGTTTTACCGTTTGTAAACTGTGAGAAAGCAAATTAAAAAACATAGTTTACGTAGGAAATGTATTTAGAAACATTGGCTCTTTAATGATCGATAAAACGACACTCCTTGATCATCCGCGAAATCGGTCAACGACAGCCACGATATTGACCAACACGACACGACAGATCCGATCCAAACGAATCGTTGTCACTGTCGGTGGATCGAATTCGATGCGTTTCGCAGTCTCTACTTCCACACTGTGTTCCGACCACTACGTTACTTGTTGCTGTCTATTACCGTCACTGTTCTTATCGTTCAATTAGTTTTCTCCGATCTCGGTGTCTCCCGGTATCTGTTTAATCGTATCAAATCGATTTACACGATCGTCGATAATTTCCAGTCCTACAATTTTGTTCTTTTAATCTTTTCCTCTTGTACATCCTCTCGTAACGCGCACACTTAACAGCAAAGGTACGACTACACGGTAACAACCTCCAGTTTACGGAATTAACGAGTACCTGGCACCAAAGTAAGCTCTTCTCACGAGTTACCCGTCGAATCGGACGGACGGTACATGTTGAATGATTTGTTTTCCAAGAACACCCTCACTGTGTGTTCCTCGACTTGTTTTTAATGTATACACCCTAAAGCAACCAGGGTGCTATCGGTTGTACTCGTTTGTATGTAATCTTTTACGGTCCAGAAATTCAATTTACCGATGGATCTAATGTATTTTGAATCGATACATAAAGTACTACATCGAATACTTTATAACGTAAACTTGGAAAAGAGAAACGGATATTAAAATTTTGCTTTCGACAGCGTTTCATCTAAATATACGAATAAAGGAGGGTGCTTTATATAGGAAATATTTTTCTCGCGAAGGGGAGCGAGCTAAATATTTTTTTTTTGTTGCGTTGAAAGTGTCCGAAATTACGATGTTCGTTTGTGCGTTCGAATGGAGAATCGAAGAATGGAAACTGCGTAAAGAGCGATCGAAGAGCCAAACAAGTTGGAGGGAACCTATTCATAGAGTTGCAGCCATTTTCCGGGACTCCGTCGTGTTAAACTTAGATGCCGTACGACCCAGCGAATCTTGGATCCGTGAAGAAGAAAATGTAGTATTTGGCTGACAAGTCTATATGTGGCGGAAGCCAACTTCAACGAGGAACCGTCGAAAATGTAGGTGAATGAAGTAGAAATAAATCGTTTCGAGCAATGAACCGAATAACGTCTATTGGACGCTTGAGCGACTGGTCGAAAAGCTAGTTCGAATAACACTGTTTTTCGAACGCTTCTCTAACTTGCAACGGATAATAATCGAAATCTGGAAAACATTGATCGGGTCGTTCGGGCACTCGAAATGTCATTGAATGGAACGAGCCGAATAACATGGGTGATGTTGCTAACTTCCGAAATAAAAGCAGGAACAAGGAAACTTTGATTGGTTCGTTTATTAATCGTTTGATTAACAAGGAACGCGCGATCGCGAGCTTCGCAATTTGGATTCAAAGAGCTGTACCATTGTTGATCGTGGATCAATGGTGCTGCTAAAAGCTGACCTAAATACTTAACCCCTCGACGATTCTAGTCATGCCCCCGACAGATCTTCGTCGAGGTCTCGAGCATTTCGAACGTTTCCAATGACTGAGGTTGACGAATCGTGGTACGAGGAAACTGTTTTGTCAGTGGTTGGAAATGTTATGAAGACATTTCTCGTGTTCCTTCGTAGAGGGGATCTCCGAGCATCGGTGTTGCGTTACTCTGCCCTAATTTAGACTCACCAAGTTACCAGCGACGTTCGCTCCCACCACGAGAGTTAAAATTCGTCACGGAAATTCATACGCGATTTCGGTTGTTCATATTTATCCCACAAACTTTCGCTGCTTATCGTTTAAAATTCTCGCTGACTCGATCGTTTATAATTATAATGACAATTACAAGCATTCAAAGAAAGCGGAATAGTCGTAGCTTCGGATATTTCGTTGTTGCGACATTGACACCCACCACCGAAATTCCTCGCAGTAATCTGTACGCGATTTTCTCTAGCTATTCTCGATATTAGCCCCGCTTTTCGAAACGAATTCGATCGAAATTCGGGGTATTAACTCGCGGAGTTCTAATTAAAGCTTGACGAGCATCTTTCAAGAACATGATCGAAAAGAGCAACGGAATGAACTTTTACGAAAAATTTGCGGAGGTTTATCCAAGGAGAATATAAACTTGGCAACTGGTGAATTCAAATATCATCATTCAAGAAAATCTCGCGAAACGAACGACTCGGAATGCGCGGAGGTGAATACGAGGACGTGGTCTCTCGTGTACATACCATTCACATTGCTTCGCTCTATTTTTGAGCGAGAATAAAAAGCATCCTATCTAATGTAACTGGCATAAAATAAGCTCGCTCGAAGAGGAGAAAGAAGATCATGATTCAATCGCAATACCATCCAGACCGCTACAGTTAAGAACACCCTCGCATTATGGGCCGGAATAAGATACACGTCTCGGAAATTAAACTTTACCATTGTCCTTTCACGTTTTCCTTCTTATTTCAAAATTATCTCTAAATTCTCAAGTTTTTAGTCATGCCTATAAATTCATCGCCGTACGTTCACGATACTCAAAGATCAAAAATACGGACATTACTTGGAATGTGATGAATTGTCTTGGACATATTACGCGGGAACTATTTCGAATAGTTGAAATTTTCAAATTTAGCAAGAAGAAATCCCCAACTTAAGTCCAACGAAAAAATGCTACGCGTTGCGATTTAATCGCCGTCGACTCACAGTACCTTATCTTGCGTTTTTCTCAAAATTCGAGAAACACTAAATTCGTTAACGTGTAATACCTAAAGACACGTAACGTTAGCGGTAACGCGGAAGAACGGTGTGGAAGTGAGGACACGAAAAGGAAGTTGAGAAAAAGGGAGCTGGCAGTAACGAAAGAAGAAGCTATCAAGGTTTCGAGAGAGGAGTTAAAAAAAGCAAGTTGAACATTGATGAAATTTACAGAAGCAGGACTACTTCCCTTGGGAGAAGGTACCGTTCGTACCTCGACCGTCTTTGGTGCCTGAACCGTTCACCGTCTGGGGCCGTAAGAGACAAGATCCAAAGAAGGAATTTTATCAGTACGCGACCATAAAGGACAAGGAAGGTGTGGTGCGCGGAAAGAATCCCGCGAAGGAAGAGCACACTCGACAATTGGTAGATGGCGGTGCCGTGTCAAAGGTCAGCTTAGACGCTGCCACCGAACTAGCGACCAAGGGTCACGTATTCGAGAGAGGAGTACTTTCCAGGCCAGCGACCACTAAAAAACACGCCGTCACCCCACCAAGCGGTCGTACCAAAATATTAATGGCGTTACAAACGCCTTCTTGGTACCGATTCTAAGGATCTGTTTCGCAAACGAACAACAAATAATTTTTAAGTACGATTTTTTTCTCACGTCTACGAAGAATTATTTTGATACGCCGCTTCGTAGAATTTAGTTGCCCGTTTCGAACTTAGCACCGACAATGGGAATTTTTCGTTAAACAGGGGTTGGGATAGTTGTTTCGCACCGCTTTTTCATTTTTCTACGCCGACTGATCACGTGAATTTTGTCCGAATATTTTTGTTCCGAGAGAACTACTCGCTATCGTTTAGAATTTTATAATCGATAACCATGAAGCTCGCAATAGCTTCATGGTACGCTTTTAGCTAGTTTTCTTCGTTTACCTCGAACTTAACGTAGGCGCGTTTCTCTTTTAGCCTAGTAATTCTTTGTTTCTCCATGCGATTATAAATAGGTGACCTACGCGCGTTGGTTTATTTTTAATTACACTTTGTACGCAACACGGGCAAATAAAGTGCTTCGATTTTGAAAAGCGTGTTTACTGGATCTGTTCCCAATACGGATACGCTCGGTGTTATACGTTCTATAATAAACGTGTTTCGGTCTATTACCTCTATAAAAAGAAAAAAAATAATAAAAATGGCTCGAGTATACGCTCGAGTATACGCGTTTTGGGATACGGTGAAAAATCGACTCGTTTCCGAAAACGAATTGTCGAGAGGAAAAGGGTTTTGAACTTTTGAGATACAAAACGAGACACCGAGATGCACTCGTGCACACGGACGGAGAATGCGAACATAAATCGAACATATACACGGTACCGGTAACGTTATCCACGCGTTTCTTGGCAAGGGTGAGTTCAGTTGCTCAACGTATCACTCCGAGTGTCCTGAATATCTCGGCAAGGAGACATTATTAATGCATACGTGTACCGCTCTGCGTTTATAATTGGCCCGCACGTTGTGTGTCTACAGATAGATCGACGTATTATTACGTATCTTATTGACCCTATTAAATTCTTCTTCCGTAACGTAACATTGTCCGTTATCGTTGTCCCTTTTAACAGTACCTTAACGTTGCCATTATTCCGTGACACACGATGTCCTCTTTTCCGGTACGTGTTGTTCCGAAACGGAGAACAGAGCCAAACAGAAGGTAAAATTTAACGAATCACGATCGAACACCGAAATAAATCCTTTAGGCTTTTCAAGATCGAGCAAAGATACTGCTTTAAACGGACATTCGTACGTTCGTCCGATCAGACGCGATAAATTGTACGAACGCGAAACGCAAAACGCGAAGTAACACGTTCACCGGATATCGATTTCTTCACGATCTCGAGTTCTGTTCTCCGGAAATGCCTATTCTCCATATTGTTGACCTTGTGTAACCCGACTATCTATAGACGCCTCGGCATTACGTGGTTCGTGACTATCCGGAAGTCGGGATGAGGACTGCTCAAGAGCAGTACAGCTATGCCTACACCAACACCAGCTCGTCGAGTTCCTCGTCCACGGATCCGTATAGCCGTCGTCCGCAGAGGACTAGCTTCACCGAGGAGAGCGTCGTCAAGAGGGAGAGCGGACCATACGGATCGTACTCGACCGAGAGGTCGTCCAGGACATCGAGCGGCGGCGGTCCTGGAGGCTATCACTCCTCTTACGAGTCTCACACTTCCGGTCGTTTACCTGGTGGCACCACTTACCGCCATTTCTCCTACCGCGTCTAAATTCCTCACCCTCGATACTTTCGTTTCACCCATCTCGACCTTCTAATCGAAACTATCGGACTAAATTGTTCGTAACGGTACTATTACCTTTTGAACGCTTCGATTACCGTGGCCATCTTATTCGTGCTTATTCGTTTAATTGTAAACAATTTTACTGAATACTTTGACGACATGTTCGATCATGGGAATGAAATTTGTCGAATATAAAATTAATATCATGTCGTGGTAGTCAAAGTGGTCGAGCGATAAGTATTTTAGGATTTTACGTAATGTACGCCATGAGATTATGGATCCCCGAATTGGAATTGATACAATAAAGTAAGGAATGCCGAAGATAACCGTATTAACCTGTTTGATATCCTTTTTCTAACCTATATGTATTGTATAAAACGTTGAAAAAGGAACATATAATCTTATAAAGGTTGAATATGTATCGATTTTGGTGAAACGAATCGACCGTCTTTCGACGATGCCATCGTTGCTTTCGCGATCTTTGTGGTATCTTTGTTTCGACGATAGGATAGAATCCGTGTGTCGGTTTCTTCGTTAGTACTCGAAACACTTGTTCGTATTTGTAACGTATGTTATTACGAAAGTTAATTTTATAGGTGCATTTAGGCGTTTAAAAACCGAACCGTTTAAATGTTAGGTTAAACCCACTTAACATCTCGAACAATGCTCTCGTAAATTTTCAATGCCGCAAAACACGATTGTAAACGATCGAGTCTCGCTTTTCTAATTTTATTCGATGCATCCATTGTAGAAAAAAATTTCTTTTGTAATACTCTGTCCGTTTATGGATTATGCGTGTGGGAGTGTTTCTTTTTTGCTTACGCGTAGTTTCTTTCAGCGTGTTGCCGTAAAACATTAAAAAGAACGAATCGTGAATGATCTTTACGGTCGAAATAGAAGCAACAAACGTGTAATATCGTATCGATTTTTGTTAGAAATAAAACATGTATGTATTGAAATGTAACACGACCTTTCGTTTCTTTCTTTGTTCGTTAATTGATCTTTACCGTGTCAATGTACAAATAATGTGTACCTAACTAACCGTAACTAACACCGGAACTCATCTCGATAGACACACAACGCGACACTTGGCCAAATTGCTTGTTTACAAAAATCGGGAAAAAATTGGAATCTGATCGGAGGTACACAACAGTTTTATGGCCCCTTCTTGCTTCCGTTATTTGTCGCTCTTTACCGAAAGTACCTAACCAATTCGATCGACGATAGATGTTCTACGATAAACGCGTGTATAAAAGAATAAATGAAAAGCGTTGAAAACTTCACCGTCTTTCGTCGAAGGTACACATTTGTTTTATAGTTTTTCCTTGTTTCCATTATCCATTTATCGGAAGTACGGGACCGATTCGATCGACGTTTCATGACGAACGTGCGAGTAAAAGAACAAAACGTGTAACTAAACGAAGAAGGAAAATGGGTATAAAAAGAGAGAGTGTCGAAAGCGACACTTTACCGTGAACATTACTAACCGGGTGTTGTTCTTCTTTCTATTTATTCTGCCTCTCACGTGACTATGCGCCCCCCGCTGCCGCTGGATTACGCCCAATATCGTCGAAAATCGATTAAACGAAACGTACAAAACTCTCGTCTCTGTAAATACAACGACCACAGTATCGACCGATCACTTTGCCCCTCTCCACGATTCTTCAGGTAAGTATTATATTTGTGCTACCAAAGCGCGAGTAGCGGCTTGCTTTCGATACGCTTAAAGCTTCGAACTGCGACATGTGCGACATCGTGAATTTCAATGAGACCGTGTATGTTTTTTTTTTTTCTCAAAACTGTTAGATTTCTTCTTCTTCTGTTCGAGTAACGAATAAATAGTTTCTTTGCTTTACGCATATTTTAGAACGACGCTTTTCGGCTTTAACGGTGGAACTCCATTTATCGGAACACGTTGGAAGAGGCATCGAGATAATTTTCCTTATTTGGTTTAGGTTTTTGTACGCATGTAAAAATCTTTTTCCTTTAAACGTTAGCGTAATCCTCTTTCAGCTTGATCTAACAATCCGATCAATTAGAATATTTCTCTCCTAACGAAATAAATGGAGTTCTGCTGTATACCATTCGTTATCTTTTCTCATGGTTACTAATTGTTGAGCATGTTAAAATTCGCATACATCAATAATTACATCTGTTTCGACTATTAGGCTGTTACGTATCAAATGATCGTTTGATGATGCCTATAAAGTCTGACACGATTTCGCGACATAAAGGTACTAGGAAGCAGTGTTAATTTGAAGCTTGCAGTTCAATAAAAATTACCATGTCAGCTGATGTACATATGAACGTCGTTATTAAAAAGAAAATTTGACGTTTTAGAGTGTCTGCATGTAGTAGAATCCTGTTAGACTTTATAACGATTTCGAGACCGATCGTTCGATATGCAACGATCTAATATTATCCAATGAACTATACGCATTGGATGTCGCTCATTTCCTTGATCGTTCGATGAGGCGCGCACAGATCGTATCGACACGTGGTTGTTCTCACCGTCTGTTATAAAAATCATCGCCGGCTACTACTATTGGCTACTATGTGCTATTGGTCAACATTCTGAACCGATTGTCTGCTGTTATTGATAGTTGAGGCTATCGGATTCGACGAATGGTCGAAAAAACAGAGAGAGAGAGAGAGAGAAATATTGCATGACGCTGCGAGTTTAAAAAGAGCACGCTTGTCTGAAGCTTTTTGGCAGTGACGCCACGCTGGGAACGTAACGATTTAGTCGACGAATGAGTAAAGCAGAGTTCGTGCCTTCAGTTGAGGGGCATTCCTCATATACCGTACGTGGCTCACAAAAGGCTCGTGACCGTAATCCACACACCGTACCATACCGTGTACCATGGCGGCAGCCTGATACCGATAAGAGTACACGCGCGAGTACGTCCAAGCGTCCTCGCGGCCGAGATCAACAGGATACGCAACCTGACCAGGCCTTCGACCGCTTCCTACACGGAACAATATCTCCAGTCGAAGCCTCACATCGTAAGTGCACCGAAAGCGCGAAAAGCCTCGTAATTCTCGGCCATTAGCATCACGGTCATCCAGTCATCATCCATGCGTCATCGTCATCGTCATCTTCGATCGTCGCATCTCCTCTTCACGATTTCTACTCGTCTTCAACCACATCTGGCGTCATCGACTCGCACAGCGGAATCGCGTCGTCTTTTTTACGCATTTCTTCTAATTCACAGTCGATCGAAATCGACGTTCATTGAAATCGCGAAAGAAAATTTTCATCGTAACTAGACAATTTTTACTTCGGGCCAATGAACGACTAGCGTATAACGAGAACATATTGTTTTTGAAATTTTCCAGTCGAATAACGAACGAATCGTACGAAACACTAATTTCTCTCGCAAGAGAGCGTAATCCGTTGAAACCTATGCTTTACGTCTGTCTATTCGCAGTATTTCGACGACGAGGCGAAGGAAATACGAGCAAGAGTGGACTCTCTTCTACGGCGGGTACACGTGTTCGTCCCACGAGCTGTGGCAAGGTACTTCACGATATCGATTATACCGTTCGACGCGATTGCTTCTTGCAATTTTACGTCGAACTGACAAATATTTGATTTTTAGCGATTTCGTGGAAGAGATAGTGCCAGAACGTATGCGCAGCGGGGATTACGTTCGTCGGTTGATATCCGGCAAGCACAACATGAAGAAAGATATGGAGCCCATCTCCTGGTACGAAGTACCTGATCGAACTAACATCAGTAATCTGGCCTGCGTCAAGTACATCGGTGGCAAGCCACAATCTGTCAGAAAACCGTATTTCAAGGTCGCCGATTTACGTCCTTCGGATATCAAGAACGACGTCAATTTTCTGAGCTACTATAGGCAAAACCGCGAGGCGGCCGCTAACGCCTGTGAGTAGTTTGCTTACACGGACGAACATACACCGACAAAGACTAACGCCAACACGAAAACGGACCCTCGATCACGCATTATTATTTCGAACGAATCTTTGCGACAGACGATACGAATTTATTACAATTTACGATTAACGGATCGACTGTTACGAACGCGTTACCGAATTTAAGATCGATTACATTCGAGCGACACTGTACGCGTTAAAAGCGACTTTCAACAGGAAACACGAATTTACCGGTAAATCATAGGAAGATATAATCACGAATAATCGAACGTTCGACCGTATCGTATTGAAGACGTAAAATATCGTATAAGTATTATTCGTCGTTATCTTTCCTCGTGTTTTACCAACGAATATAATTTTGATTAGAATTTTGGAGAAAAATAAAAGCGGCCATAGGACGCCGCGTTGTGTGTAACCCCCCTTTTTGGTTCTGGTTTTTTCTTACCTGCTCGTTTCTCTACTGTTCCACTTTTTTGGATGGGTTGCCGTTGAATTCGCACTGCCTGACGAATTTTTGTTCTGCTGTGCTGGCGATCACCTGTGTTTCTCTTATATATTTTGGTGTCTTTTTTTGTATCCTCCTTCGTTACGTAGTATCTCCTCTTTACATTTTTTTCTTTTTTTTTGTGATTTTTTACCTCGTTTTTTGTTCAGTAGCTGCATATCACTGTTACGTATTGTGTCTAATTCAAGTATCATTTAGCGACGAAGGTGTGAGACAGAAAGTTGATTTTTTCCACTTCTCTTCTATAATTTCGTCCACGGGTATATATTATGTAATGCACACATATTTTTGTATTTTTCTTTAAATCGCGTGCCACGCGATGATGATGATACGACACGTAAAAAATAAGAATAAAAAGAATGGAAACGAGAGGAAGAATTGATACGAAGGCAGACTTCGAGTGTCAGGCAGAACCAGACGTCTGGGACACGTAAACGTGGATAAAAATCGCAGAAGAACCAGTTCGGATTTTTTGAACGTTTCAGGCAAAGGATGGAGAGATCGCGTTCCCGAGCTGTACGAAGATCCGACAAAAGCCAAAAAGAAGGACGAGGAAGAAAATGACGAGGCACCCGCCGAGGAGTGATCGACCGTTCGCGTCAAATAATCGTTTAATTCGAAACTGTCGATGATACAGCGTCTACTTTCGAAAACACGAATTTAAACACGATTCGCGCTTTCGATAGGAAATCTTTCGAGCTTACCTGTCAAGGATTAACTCTAGGATATCGATTTCCTTACGAATAGACACTGTAATATTCGTACTGCTCTCTTAAAAGTTTGACAAATTTTCGTTTCGATACCGTCACGCGCGTGTCATTGCGTTCTCTATCGTCAAATTTGTCCAAGTTTATCGAAAAACAAAAGTAACAAAAAAAAGAATGTGCCGAAATAAAACGATCATAAATGCTTAAAACGGATACCGTCAATTGTTTTCCTTACACGAAAGTTGGAAAATTAGAGGAGCTCTCTGGTTAACGAGCGTTTTTTTCGAGGTAAGCTTATCTTGGGTGCTTAATATTCTTCTAATCATTCGATCGGCTGACATTTGGTTTCTGAAGTGGCGTTGAGTGTTGTTAAAAAAAAAAGCAAAGAGGAAACGCATTAACGTTAACGTCACGACAAGAACAACGACACACGATGAAAGCTCGGAAGATTCTACGAGTTCGTTGTCCAAGTAATGATTCTAATGAAAAACAGTAACACGTCCGTGTTCGCCGAGGAAGCAAAAGTGATGAAAACACAATTGCTAAGTATTACCGTGTGTGTTTCTAATCGATCATCCCCTTGAACGATTCGTGACTATAATCGAAGACGATCGATCGTGTCATCGAAACGAGACGCGAACGAATGATCTGGTTCATCGTCGAATTCATCGTATTCCTAAAAATCGTGCTACAAAATATCCCAGTGCAAATTTCATCGAATCCAGAAATAATTTCATCGTCGACGCTCTCTCGAGTTCGGAATTTCCTAATACGCTAATTCATTCGTCGCACACCATCGTATTTTTTCGAGATTAATCGACTAGTTCTTTTATTTTCTAAAGCTTTCTGTACAGATTAACGAATGCGATTTTATTAACGTATTCGCTTCGGAACATGGGATCTTCGAACCGTGTAAAACACGATCAATAATATTTCTGGGAAAATTGGAAGCGAATAGGTTGATGGACTAATTTCATAATTACGGCTTCATTTGGCGTGCGAGTTCGTGTCCTACTTCAGACGCAACGATATAGCATCGGAGAGTATCTTGCTCGATAATTAATCGATCGTTTATG
This sequence comes from Megachile leachella, assembly GCA_963576845.1. Taxonomy (NCBI): domain Eukaryota; kingdom Metazoa; phylum Arthropoda; class Insecta; order Hymenoptera; family Megachilidae; genus Megachile; species Megachile leachella. The sequence continues at coordinate 15,063,063 of OY756259.1, forward strand.
TTTCATGTTTCGTTCTATAGCGTCGGACGAGCCGATGACGGAAAGAGAATTACGAAAGGGTAAAGTTTGTTTAATATTCTTAGATAACTATAACCTATGTCCATAGAATGATCATTCGAGTAGTAACATTTAATTTACAAGAAAACTGTTATACCAATTTTCACGTAGCATAATCAATTTTAGCGAGAGCGTTGCAACCAGATTTGGACGAGTCACAGTTGAGAAAAGGTACTACACCCTTTCTAAAAATTATTATGCCGATTCGTAGTATAGAGAAACGTGTGGTGGATATCGTCCAATGTGTCTTGCAGCTCCTAAAGCACAGAAAGAACAGGAGTCGAAGCCGGAAAAACGTCGGGGATCTAAACGGGGAAAATCTGACGATGAACGAAAACGAGATACACCGAAAAAAGAGTTGGAACCTCCTCAAGAAGCTCCGGTGGAAACTGTGGCAGAATCGCAGCCTGAACCTGAGCCCGTGAAAGAACCCGAACCCGTGAAAGAACCCGAACCCGTCAAAGAACCCGAACCCGTCAAAGAACCTGAACCTGTGAAAGAGTCTAAACCCGCGAAAAAATCGAAACCTGCGAAGGTATCTAAGCCAGAACCTGTGAAGGAACCCGAACCTGAACCTGTTAAAGAACCTGAACCTATCAAAGAACCAGAACCTGAACCTATCAAAGAACCCGAACCTGAACCTGTCAAAGAACCCGAACCACAACCTGAACCGGAACCAGAACCAACGAAAGAACCGGAACCTGAACCAGTGAAAGAACCCGAGGCAGTCGCAGAAACTGCACAACCGGTGCAAGAATCGCAGCCAGAGGCAGTAGAAGAGTCGGTAGCTAAAACCGAGGCTACTCAAGAAAATTTAGAAGGTCAGAATAAAGAAACCGTAAGTGAAAAGGAAGAGACAGGCGAAACGGAAGCAACGACCGACAATGGTACGTTATTTCGAAGGAAAAATCGGATAGCAACCGATACGAAAGTCGTGAATATAAGTATATCGGGCGAGTATACGTGTAGTCGAATAAAAATCAGTGTCGATGTCTTGATGAACCTCTGTTATTCATCATTGTTTCTTGTTTACTGTTGCACGAAGGATAATGTTCTGTTACGTAATCTTTATGTTCCGTTCTAAAGGAATGTTTCCAAAACCAGAGAATACACGAAAACACTTGACAAAAATACGTTTCTATACACGACGCATTTATTTAATGTGGCAATAAATGTTTGATTTCAGTGAAACAGGAGAAAGAAGAGGCGATAAAGAGAATAGAGAAGTATCTCGTTAAAGCTGCCGAAGAAGCTAGGTACGTAGTTCGATTCAGAATTAAAGATTCAAAGTTACACATTGGATCCTACATGCATACGCGAATATTGGCACGACCATTAATAAAATATATTACGCAACGAACAATGTTTCGAAATAATATCAACCTAGTTGTCCGTTACTCGTAGAAGCCGGGGTCATAATATCGAATATAGCCGGGTTACCCAGTGACCCACTCGTAATCGAAATGCTTGCCAAAATTCTAAATCTCTAATCGTTTTCGAATAGAGTGCGAAACGATCCGAAATTTTCACGAATAACACGGACAAATTGTTCGATGTCGCGTTTTTTCGTAGGACCGACGAAGAAAGGAAACAGGCTGCCGAGGAAGAGAGACTTAGGCTAGAAATGGAGGAGCGAAAGGCGTGGGAAGCTTTGCAAGTGGCGCAAGAACGAGCGCTGCATCTCGATGAGATAGTCGAGCAAGAAAGGGCCGAAAGTGAGAGGCAAGCGGAAGAAGCTAAACTCGAAGCGAACCGAATTGAAACCGAAAGAATATTGGAAGAAGAAAGGTACGTATAACTCGCGTACTAGCTTCTTTCGTACCACTATCGTAGCTGATAAAGAAACGTCGCCTTTTGTAAACTTCGTACTTTGAAAATTAGAGGTACCAACCGTAACTTAACAATCGAAGAGTTCATTGGTATTTTCTTCGAAGCGCGGTTAAATTGTTACGAAAAATATTTTTTGTCCAGAAAATTAGAGGAAGCGAAAACTGAGGCCATATTGAAAGAACAGGAGAGAATGATCGTCGAAGAGCATTTGGAGAAAGTCCGTCAACAGGAAGAAAAGGAGGAAAGGTTAGCGAACGTAGCGTTCGACGATGCCGACGAAGTGAAAGAAGTCGATCATTCTCGCGACGACGCGATAACCTGCGACATTACCGACCAGGACAGAGAAGAAAAACAGTACGAATTGATCACGGACGACGACACGAGGGTAAGCAAAATTCTTCGTTTCTCACGGAGGATCGTCGATACGTTGCCGTCGACAGACTTGCACGAACGAACAATTCGGAAAACGACTAATCTATCGAGTCGATCGGAAAGTTTTCTTCTCTGACATTACTGTCGAGTATACGATTAACTTTCTGTTTCTTTTTTCTACTAAGATCGAGGAGGAAAATGTACAGGAAGAGGAACATTTCGATATGACGGATCCTTTTGTCGAAGAACCAACAGGAGCCGAAAGTAAAGAGGAAACGGGCGGTAACGCCGTCGAAGATGCGCCAAAAATCGAGGAAGTGGTTTCCGGTGGAGAAGAAAGTTTCGAATGGGGTGACGAAGATGCTTAATGCTTCTCAACGTTTCTTTTTTTTTGTAATCGTTACTTGCTATAATTATCGCGTCCTTGACTATTATCGTTGTTAATTCTGTCGTATCTCGTTTAAGTCGCTCACAAGAGAAAGATAAATATCGATGATACGGTTGAACGTCATTCAGTCTGAATCGCTTTAATCTTTCCTCGAGAACTCTTCCGACGATCCGTGTAAATTAGCTATTTACTCCATCGATATACGCGTCTTATTTAGAAATCATTAACTTGTTGCTAATTACGCGTGGAAATTTTATCCGATAATTTGTGAAGATATCAAGAGGCATAGGGTTAAATCTGTTTCTCTTCGACTTCGAGCGATCTCTGTTTAATCATTAACGCGTATTTATGTGGAAGATTTGTCGTCGATAAGAGGCAACCTGTTGATCGAGACTGAACATCGATTTTCATCGGTCTGCCAGTAAATTTGTTGAACTTTTCATTGAAAAGACCTTTAACGCGTCAATCGCAGCAGCGGTTACTTTTAACTGATCTTACAAATTTGTTTCCGCAGGAACAACGAAATATTGAATGTCTTGTTCTGTGTGTTGCAAGTAAGCAGTTGGCGCGTTAAAATTACTTGTCCAAACTGTACGTTACGGATTTTGGAGCTTTCTTAAAAAATTTGTTTATTTTACAAGAGTTTTAGTAACTTTTATAGACTTCTGAAAATGTATTAATACAAAATTAGAGAAAGGTGTACAAAGTTTTAAGCTGATCATTGCTGCTCGCAGTTAAATCAGCAGAGTGAAAGTTTGGTATGTGATATCCTTTAATTCGCAAAAACGTGTTCTTGATTTGTTTCCTATGGCGAGACAACGCAAGCTCGAAGAATAAAAGACAGTTTATCTTTAGGAGAGGACAGGTTGCTTAGCGAATGTTCATTAGAACATTGTAGACGTTGTTGTTATTTATTCCGTGTAACTTATTCCGTTGCACATCGGTTCCATTATAAATATTTAATCGATTCTCGAGAATGCTTTATTTACTATTACGTAGCATATAATAAATAATACAAGCTATAATCGAACAAGGAAACGAACGTATAATGAATTATTCATATTACGAGGATGGCGTTGGAAATGGAAAATCGATTCTTGCCTTCTAATCACAAATTTGTCAAGCGAAGCAGCGTTCTCTCGTTTATAATATAAAAAAGAAACTTGTGTTTTTTCGTCTCTTTTGGGCAAACAGATAAAAAAATATATGCACAACGAAGACGATGCATCTTGTTACAATGTTCCTATATTCAATTCGCATTACGATCACATTTGTAGCCTGCACTGTTTATTCGCGTAATGCCTATTTTGTTTACACTTATATCAATAAATATTAACATTATATATTTTAATGGAAGCTTTTGTTCATGTACAATCACATTCGCGTAAAAGTGTTTATCACGGTAGAAGATTAACTTCAATTAATATACGCGTCACGGCAGCACAATTACAAAGACGAACAATGCGATAATTTCCAGGTTCTTTTTCGTAGAAGATTATATAAAATCGCTGTCGGTGAGTTTCTGCGGAAGCTTATTACACCATGTGCTGACTCGACTGCAGTGATTTTCAACGCCTTCACTTCTTATTTTTAAAACCATCAAAGTAATATTACTATTTTCCTTATTTACTATTTCGTTTGACTACTATAATTTCAACCTTCGAAGCTTCGTTTTTATTTTATTAACTAATACATACACTGGCTTATGTTATAATTAATGCTATCATCCAAATGTAAACTAAGCAGAACGTAATTTCTTTTCGAACGAACCGTTTCATATTGAAAAAGATCCAACGATTGTAATATTGTAATATTATACTAGATAATAGCAGGTTCGTATAACCGAATTAAACGATCAACGACCAACGAAATTAAGCTGGCGATCACCGATGTGTCGGCGCTTGATTTTCAAAATAGAAATCCATAAGCGACAAGGCGAAATCGTTTGTTAAAGGCCTAGGGGATCATAATCAGGAAACCGATGATCGTCCTAAACGTCCGTCGGTCATACGTTGGCCTACCTACGCGGGAACGATGCGGCACGACGCGGTGCTATCATAATTTTCGGAAATGAGTACTAAGATTAGAGAGAATTGACGTCACCGTTGCGACAATAAAAAGAGGGATTCGCGGTCGTTTGTCCCCGGTCCGTATGCGAGGACGTCGCGCATATCACTGGCAATGAACCGTTGCGTCGAGACGCGTCGCGTCGCATCGTGAAAGCGAACGTAAGCAGAGCTATATGTACTTGTACGCGCGCGCCTCGACGTACGTGCACATCTATGTAAATCACTACCAACGTCTCTCTTTACGCACAAGGATGTTGCGAGCGTGGGTTGAACGCATTATTCCTCGATTAAGATACATGAACGACAAACGCTTTGTTTCTCTAACGAACTTCCTTTCGATACTGTTGTGAAAATCTGCACTGGCCAATGAATGTGGTACTTTTTCAATCATTCGCCCTCTTTTTTAATAGCACAAACAATTGTAATAGAGTAATTCCGGATATTCTTATTTCTCCGGTCTTTGTCATCCAGACGGGAACGGTATTGCTAATTCAAGCGGTACTTACGGATGACCAAATAAATAGGACTTGTTTCACGAATATACGATTGCGTAATAGATAATGGGAATTGTGATATTTCTGGCCTATTACCGTACACAACGAACGTATCGAAGCTTATGAATTTGAAGTAGAAGGGTCGAGTACAATTGCAGTGGTTAATTGTTCGTTACGCGTTACGTGACAATCAGGGTATTTGTGTTCATGACGGAGATAGAACGATTAAATTTCTTTGCTCATTGTTTCGATGCTCCCTAATAGTTAAACTCGCACGTGTCGAGCGCTAGTAACGTCGAATTACGCACGAGCGTCATCGTTTGAATTTCATTCACCGTCTGTTATCCGAATTGAAACGGTAAATTCCACAGGAAAGAAAAAGGGGGAAGGAAACTGTGTAGCGGTATCTTGAATAGGATTAAATTGAGCAGCATGAACGAAACTATTCTTAAACAACGCACGATATTGGACAAGAAGCTGCTATTATATTTAAGAACGTCTGTTAATTCGTTTCTCGTGACGCGAAATTTCGACCGCACTCGTGCTAAACTTATCGCTTTCGATAGATTACACTTTTGCTTAACGCTATATAGATTTAATACGTCAATACCGCCTACGGTCTTTTGTTTTCATTGTTCTCCATATGGCTCGTCGATCTTCCAAAAAATCTCTCGTCTTTAATTTACTCGATCGAATTCCTTGATGTATACCAGAAACGGTAGCAATAGCCGATTCGCGTTCCCTTCGTCTGCTAATATCTTAAATTTAATTACAAGGGGTTGGTTACTTTCATTTTATTTGTTCTTTGTTCAGAAAACGCGAACGTTCAATTAAATTAAGCTTCGACTGTCGCAGCAAAAATAAATGCACGAAGTAAGTTAGTCTTCGATTCGCAATCTTATTAGTAATATTTTCTATTCTCGCTTTTCTAATTATTCGATTATATCGCGTTTCAATGATATAGTAACAGTATACAGTCGAAATATTTCGATTTAGATAAGATTTTGTTAATCGAACGTAGCATCCAACGATAATGGAAAATCTATTAACTACGAGAATCCGTAATCTCTTTTTGACAGTTCCGGTTATCGGTGATGCTCGTGTCGATCAAGTAACCGGTATCGAATTGACGGCAGCTTTTTTCCTTGAACGCAACCGAGTACATACATAATGAATGAGCAATTTGTCAAGTAATAATACGTCATTGCGATCGCGAAACAACGGGGAAAGGTTAATGCGATGGAAGGTGGCGATACGTTCAGGAGCGTGCAGACATGGTCAAAAATAAACCGGCTTAACCAATCGAATCTCAAGAGGTAATTGCAACGAAAGCTCAGGTAACGAATGACGAACGAAATCGTCATTGCCTTCGTCATAGTAAATCGATGACGAACCTGCTGTTTCACGCCGACTCAATAATCTCAACAGACGCGAGTATTTGCCGTAACGATCCTCGCTTCTTTTCACACACTTTTCATGATCTGGCAATAAAAATATTTTTAACGAAAAGGGGTCTTTAGTATCTCATATTTAACAGTAATAAATTACTCTATTAAAATTCAACAAAATATCTTGTTTCGGCTAAGAAAAACGGCAAGAATTACTGTCATTTTTCAACACGATTCTTTATCATTCTTTTTATTAGTTATCGTATCAGAGTTACAATTTTACTTACAACCACGATTTCGATTTTAACAAGTATCTCTTTGTAACAATATTTGAACGATATTCGCAAAAATATTTGTTCTGATTCTTTTCGTCTACCTACTTTTATTTTCTTTTATCGCGTATCAACGAAAGAGGAAAAGTTGAGAATTTATGGCGCAAAGGTAACTCGGTTGGCCGTTGCTCGGAGCTGACGTCAGTGCAGGGTTGTTGGCGCCACTGTCCTATGACGTCATTAGGGGTGTACTTGGGATGGCACCCGGAGGAGGTCGGACCTCAGAGGCGTAGGATTTAGAAGCCGGCGATAAGAATCTTTTCGATACACGTGACGTCAAAATGAAAATATGTATTTTTCAGAACCTGAAGGAAACGATGTAACTACTGTTTTTGTTCAACCAACAACATCGAAATGACAACGATATAAAGCATTGAAAAATAATTATTACAACGAATCGCATTTATTTTGTCGACAATGTAACGTTTAAGTTCATATATTACATATTATTCGTGCGGTGATCGAATTGTTACTGTTTAAAAAAATTATATCTCGACGATGAAACATAATAATCTCGCGACAGCGATAGCGTTTCCTAAACGTTAGAAAGAGCGGGTAGAACCAATATCAATTCGTTATTACGCCACTGGGCTAGGCTGTCAAACACGTGCCACCTCCAACCCTCTGGGCCTCCGCCATTTTGGTATGTTCAAGTTGGATCTCTCATCCTCTCTCATTCGTGTAATCTCACTTTGCGCTACTCTAGCCCACCGTTCTCTTAGTACACGTTATTTGAGTGATTCTTCTATGCTAACCCAACGGCATAAGCTCGCACAACACGGACAATCGTAAAGTATCACGGGAAACTGTACGAGAAAATCACTCGTTTCGACGATGGCACACGATACATTTTTCAGAGGTTGTCTAATAAAAAAAGCATATTTATGGGAATCTGTCCGCAACCCGAGAAAGAGACACGTGTTCGAAATTTCTCGTAAATTCCGTGGTATAACGGAGGGAAAAACGAAGAGACAGTCGAGGAACGTTTTTTTGGCTGTTTCAGCGAGTAGCTCGTTGAACCGACTGGACGATTTTCATGCATCCATGTGGATCGATGCTTTCGAAGCTTCGAGGAAGAGAAGACACTTTAATCCATTGTGACCGAAAGCTTACCTCCTTTCGAACCAATCGTAGCTTCTGATGACACAAATACGCGTGTTAGCAAGTAGATCACGAAATAGATCGGTGCCGGTCTCGATACGATAAGCGAGCAAAAATGAATCTCCGCCTAACTTTATGCATTATTAATTAACCCTCTCGTTCCCGTTGCAATTAGTACGGCTAGGGAAGGTTTCGAAGAGTGCAGCCAAGTTTCCCGTTATAAAATTAGATACACGCGTGTAATGGTCAGAGTATTGTGCGAAGCAAACGATACAATTGGGTAAATGAAAGTAGGTGACTGCGAACAATAAACCACAATGAGCCAAGAATAAGATTCTCTATTCATTGTGACGCATTGCAGTGAATCATGATCGCTGATCGAACACGTCACTCATCGTCAAATTTACGAACGGTTATGCCAACCTCGTGGTCTATCGCCCTGAGCACTTCGCCTCTAACGTGATTTCGTTCGCGAAATCGTAGCGAAATTTACTTGGATCTCCTAGTTCGAAAATATTTTGCTCCTCCAGCGGCAATTCTGTCCGTAGGATCGATAAGTTCTCGCTCGAAACTAGTCGCGGAACGGCATGATTCAAAATGGAAATAACTACACCGAAACAAAACTTTTTTGGTAATAGCACTGTTCATCTTACTTTTAGATTTTTGGGCAACTCTAAAATTACGCTAATAAATCGAAACAGTTTAGTTCTGTTGGATCACATAAAAGGGCGCAGACTTCAAAATAGAAAAACGAAAAATTAAACGATAAAATTAGGCATTAAATTGATAGTATGTGTTAATGCGTTTGGTACTCAGCACAACTGATGCGCTACTCAACGTGTCTCCCCTTTTGCGTGCATATCGAAACAAGAATCATATTCAAGAGCCGATGTTCGCTCGTTTCTAGGAAGTTTACCATCGTTACTAAAAACGGACAGAGCTTTCACGAAAACTTCCTTCCATTCTGGATGTTAAAATAGATTGTTTTAAGCGAAGCTGCGCATTTGTAGCCGCGAAACTCGACTCGTACTACTTCGTCTATCAATTTTAGATCGTAACGGCTCCGTATATAGGAGGAAAAACAAAAATAAGGGGGAAGAATCTATTAGTTCGGAACGTGTGTGCGAGAGGAAGAGAAAAAAGAAAGAAAGAGAGACTGGCCAAAAGAGAGAGAAGGAGAAAGCGGCAGAAAGAGAGAGAGAGAGAAGGAACGAAGGGTATATGCAATCGATAATATCCATGGACAAAAATACTCTTCGGCGGCTTATAGACTTTCAGCCGTACGTCGTGGCACAGGCCAGACGTTCCAATCTGCCGGAAAAGATTTTCATACGTTCTTATTCGTTGCTAGAAAATGTTTACCTTAGACGTTTAACCGTTGTGCGAGTTTCGAAACGTTCCTACCGTTTCAGTCTTTTTCGGTTACGTTGACGAATCTTTCAAATATTTGTCCTGTATTCCCTCTTACCGAATAAACGAACAAATATCAACGCGAATCGCGTTACAAAAATTTCCATTTACATTTTATTACAACGAGACAGTCTTATATCAAGTTGACGCATGTAAGACTATTTGATTTTCATTATCCTAGATGCCGTTCTGGTATATTCGAAAGACATAACGATTCCGACAAATTCTGATAACATCTTTTCCTACCGAACTAAGACATTTGAAAATTAACAGCAAAAGAGTAGTAACATCGGAGATTTTGCCGAATCCGACAAGAAGTGGCGCTGATCTAACTACAAATTCGACAATTTCGTATACATCCATCCAGTGATAGAGGATCGTAAAGAGAGGAAGGGTCTTATAAAATCGATAAACGCAAAGTCAGGATACGAGGAAATTCGGATTTATTAACTCGGTTCGGTATGCATGGAATCTTTCGATACCCTCGTGATTTTTCTTCTTTTAAAAGAAATAAACTGTTCCTTTTTTTCTGATCCGCTTCGAAGGAGGAGGGATGTTTAACCTCGATATTAAACGTCTGCGTTGAGTCAGGTTCGGTTCTCAAGGTCTTGCAACGGTTCTAAATCTTGGTACCTTCTCGTTTCATACGTAACATTCGGTATGAACCAAGTTTAATGAACCAAACGATAATTTATCGTATTTTTCACAATAGCGTTGTTTAAGTAACTTGTCAACGAAACAACTTGAGGAAGACTTAAGATTGTCGGTCATCAAGCGTCGGTGATAATTTCCTTCTCTATTTCCTCTTCGTAATTGAAAAGATTACCATCCGTGCAAAACAGAAGTACCTGATAAGATACAGTATCTACATTGACGCACGAAGTCATCGCAGAAACAATTTTCATATTCGAAGAAGATTACGATCTTACGGCTTCTTCTCGATTTGTCATCCGATTGGATGTACCGATATACAATTTATTTTATGATCGTTATCACTGACGCACATCGCGTTTGCTAACTTCTCGTGATCTTGCGGCTTCTTTTATAAATCTGTCTTTTTCTTCTCGTCGTACGAGACTTGATCGATACACGTACACGAGTGATATATACATTAATATCCTGATTGCAGTTAATAGAATTATTCCGAGGATCTTACAAAAATATTATCATCTTTTCTAGGGGTTGTTTACGTCTCGTTGACACCGCACGCTTTTGTCAGCCTCGAGGGAGATGTTGACCCTGAGTGGTTACCGTGCTATACTGAACATTGACTTTAACGAGCGAAAATAGGGAGCCAATCGACGAGCAAATGCTCCTGAAACAGGCAGGGACAAAGAAGCAGAAAAAGAAAGACGGAGAAAGAAACGAACGGCAACGATAAGCATGGAAAGGCACGTTGAACAGTGAAGCTGCTTCGTTATATTCTCTCTCGTTCCTTCCTGCACGCACGAGGCACGGCATACCGTGACAAAATTAGCGACCAACCGAAATATTTTACCATCAGACTTCCCGAGGAGTTGTATGGTCTTCGTTTCGTGGATGACCCTGAAATTCGACATAGTTTTCCCCGGCAATGGCACCCGTTATCTGCAGTCCACAAGAAAACGAAAAATTCTCTCTCGATCGGAAGGAATTTCTCTACTTCTGTGTCCGTTACAGTCAAATAATCGAATAAACAAATTCCGCCGAGAGTGGTTACACGTGCTTCTAAAAATATCATCAACCTATTCGTTAGAGAACGTATAACCTGTGTCGTTAAATAATTTCGATCGATTGTTCCATCAATGGTGCAAAGTGCACTGGAAACATTAGTCGAGATGCATGTACTGCTAACACGGTTTATAGTCGCCGCTCCAAAATAATGAACCGATAAGTCTCCTCAGAAACCAAAGTACTTGCGGTTAAGACCGTATTGAAAAGCCCAATTTTCTATATAGCGTACACCGTGCATGCATGATACACTTTCATTCTCTGTATTTCTTACCGCAGCTTGAGCGCACCAACCCGGGTTCCACACTGGACATGTCTCGAGAAATAAGAATTTTCTTGTATATTTAAATAATAAAAGACATTCCTTATGTATAATAATGAAAGTAATAGTGGAAATCTGGTAGAAATAATTTCTGGTTTTAAGAGCGATCCTCGGATGGACTTCCACCCTTGGAGAAGTTCCTAGATCTGTGCATGCCGTTCTACGAGGGAGGAAACTACATAAATATGTAAATGATCATTTTTTGTTGCTTCTGCGCATGTGAACCGAGTTTGCTTCTACACACTCTGTAATCTATGGTAACAGGCATGCGCTGTTACGGCGATCGCTACATACCTAACGATCAGAAAATTTCATAATTTTTAATTCTTGGTAATTTAAGCACGATCTGCCCATTGTGCGAAACATGTTTTCTCCATTCGCTTATTGTATGAATATATTACAGCGATCGAGTACAGTATATCGTTTACGTTTGTAATATCATCACTCGCTCCTAAAGTACATTTATTTTTCTTCGCCATGTATATAACCACGGAAGCAAAAATAGTCTATAGAGGGATATCGAGCGTATGATCAAAAATTTGTCTAGTTGCAGGAAGCATCGTCTAATCAGTTCTTTCTCTCGTGGAATGAAGTACAATCGTGTTCGTTGCAGTATCCACCGTTCATGTAGGACAATGTCGATCCATCGTGTGGTCGAATGGGTACATACTTCTCCGTGTATAGTAATAAAACGGAATCTCCGAACAACAGTTGAAGAGGTGGTATCCCTGGTAAACGTAAACCGCTCAACACAAACGACGAGTTCAGTTTCCCTCGGTTCAGGGCAACGAAGAGTACCTAGTATCGGCAGAAGTTACTTTGTCTACGTTATTACACTTTTCAGAAAATTGCTTGGAAAAATAAAGTATTGTATGCGAGAAAACATTTCCATCGAGAACTACTAACAAAAAACAAGTACAATGGCATACATCGATTAATTTTTATGTTATTAACGATCTATATCGTTTATAATTTACGTTTTCCCTTTTTATAGTAATAAACCTCGTTGAAAATATATAGTAACCGTTATTTTATATTCCTCATATTTTCCTGTTAGTTGACACAATCACATTTTTGAAATTTCCAATCTATTAAGTGTAATGTGAAATTTGTTGAATTCACCGTTGAGCATATTCCTTCTCAAATTGATCGAGAAACGACCGAAATAATCATCAGGAATAAATTATAACGAACTAGAAACTAAAATTCATAGAATTTCTATTTCTACTTAGTGTTACATCTATGTAAAAAAGTAGAGATTCTGTGTTATTACACCGTTCACCGAATAAATTTCTGTCGAAGACGAAAATTGGATCGGATCTCCTGTAAGACGATTGAAATCGTGTACCGAATTGTTCGAATATCGCTGATGGGTATCGTATCAGTCCCATCGCTAGTTGTGGGCAGTGACGGAAGAAGGTGGAGGGGGCGGTGGTACGAAATAAAATTTGTCGGTTGCATCCCCCTTCTCCGGTGGAGCGGTAACCTGCAGTTGAGGTTGTAGCGCAGCGATAGAGGCCGAGCTGATCAGTCTGCGCGAGTCTGTCGAGTGGTAAGCTTCGACGTCGACGTCCTCGTTATCGTCGTTGTCGTCACTGTCGTTCTCTCTGTCCTCTTCGTTCGGTTAAGTTCCTTCTTTCGTCTTTCGAGCCGAGCAAGCATCGTCGTGGTTGCATAGCATCCATCGGCAAACGCAAGGATAATCGAGTCGTCGTTTCGAGAGGTGCATTCGATCGAAAAAGGATCGATTCGCTGATACGGCAGAAACTCTCCGGAGTACAGATGGTCAGAGGTGAGCAGTTAAAGCGTTTCCATGCCTGCTACGAACAAAGCTTTTTATCTATCATGCTTGCAAAGATCAATCACATTTTATTCGTTTAATTATTGTTGGCTTTTGTTCCTTTTCAAAAGTAAAGAAATTACCACGATTTCGTTTATTTGCTACTGATTACGTCTAACGGAGACAATAGGTGCTACAATTTATTTTCTTGCCGTGTTTTTAGTCGCACGACGAAACAAACAACAATAAGAATTCGCATCGCAGGATTAGTGTTACGAACGTGCTATTAAATTATGCATAAGCGTAAAAATCGTGTAGAGTTCGCAAGTGAAAAAGAGTTATAAAAGATCGATTATTAGAAGAAGAAGAAGAAGAATGCATTGTCGATATACAATTCGGTAAAACCGTTCGATCCGTTCCAGTTCGTCTGACCAAAATCTGTCCGTATCCACTTAGGAATTCGTTCGAGCAAACCATTTGAATTTGGCACGCGTGATCCCGTCTTGTTTAGCGGGCGCGTTTAAAAGCGGGAAATTCTAGGATGCAATTAGACGAAGAGAAGCGGTCAGGGCGAACCGTTATGAAAACGTTCAGCTTGAAATCGACACAGGAATCTCGAGGGTAGAAACGTTACAACTGGTTCTTAAACGGTGCTGTGTTGGCTTATCCGTTGTAATAATATAGTCTCCTCTCTGTCACGATGTTCTTACCTTCTTTGTTTCGCTCGGTTTCGCTGGTAGAAGTGGTCACGGTTCGCGGATGTTTCGTGTTCAGGTCGCATTGTCTAAGGTCGCGAAGCACTCGTCTCTTCGTCGCTCCAGCTCCTCGATGCTCTTCCCTGTGTGCCGGCGAAGGTCGATTCCCTACCTTCAACCGAATAAAGTACGTTTCCTTCTCGTCTTATACCATGCGATCAAGAAATTCTACGAAGTATTGTCGAACACGCTTCGTTATTAAGCGTGACTCTTTCTAAACAAGAAGATCATTCGTAGATCGAAGCTAATAATTAATGGACCACCGAGTTCCTACGAGCAACGTGCAGATCGTAAGGTTTCTATCGTTTATCCGATTGCTCGTATCGTTCTTACGACGTTAATTACAGAGAAGACTAATGCACTCCTGCAACCTACGCTCTTTGAATCTACAGCTCGGTTGACGCATAGCGCGTATTGTGACACGTACATAAGTGATGTTTTCTCGTTCACCGACTCTGACTTGGAGGTATAATTTTGTCCACTTTATATTACTTTCTAAAATTTCACGAATCGAATCATCGTTTCTCCTGCATATTTGTAACAAGAGTAACAGAATTTAAGAATATTTTTCTGACTAATTCGTGCAGCCAACTTTTCGATCAAAGGTATCGAGATTTATACGTAAACGCCGTTCAGTCGAGTTTCGCCTTCTCTTCCTTTCCTTCTTCCTCTGTCATTGATAACGAACGATCGCTGTTATCGTTATTAACACCGTAACGGCATCGTCGATCAAATTCGATTCCAAGATGATCGCTCGTTAAGATTCTCGATGCTTGAGCAACGAACACTTCGGTCCACGCGATGTTCTTAATTAATCATTTTATTAACGAAACAGACGTAAGAGTTTGCTCTATGGGGCCAAGGTTTCTATCGAGTCGGATTTGCGTACATGGTTCTATTTTAGACGGATCAAGACACGTTTACCTATATATATGTATGTATATATCAACGATCGTTCTGGCAGATTCGTGGTATGTGTCGATAGTCGTCGATCTATTGCGAACCAACTACCAAACATAATTGTAGGTAACTTGCCAGTGGAATTTTTATCTTTCGAATCTGGATAAACTTCCTAAGCCATTCCATACAATACGTTGGATCAGTAGTTAGGTCTAAATATTCTATCTTGATTACGTTGATTGAGCATTCCTTTCGCTTTTTTTTCTCTATCTTTTCCTGCGGCGTTAAAGCTGCTAAGGTTTATGCCTCGCTTAATTAGAACCATAATCTAGCTAAAGGTAATTGAAGTTCGCTAGGTTAACGACGCTTACAATCGCGACGTAAAGGGTCCCTGTACACGGGACATCCTTAGAAGCGCGTGTCCCGTTTCAACCGTGTTTCGCTCGTTTTTCGATTCGATTGATTTATTCTCGTCTGATCTTTATTATTTGAACAAGCTTTTACAATAAATATTCGTGTAATCTTTGAAATCTTATCTTATCTAATAGAGATTCGTTAAACAAACATGATTCATGGATGAACATCACGACTCGACTAAATTACATTTGGTAAATTTATGTACGAAGTTCGTCAAGAATAATCGTTTCTGACTCACTGAAAATTGAAGGGATCTTTTCCTATGAAATATCGACACCACGTAGGTATATTCTTTTCGATCATACGACAAAGATCGATTCTTATAATTAATTACTATCTCGAGTGTAACCGTGAATTAGCGCAAGTCGTGCAAAGAAATTCCTATCGAATTATCGTGCCGAAGACCGAACGTTACTTTTATTTGAAACGTTCGATAGAGAAACCGTTTTTCAGGGGCATCGTTCCCTTCATGATCAATGACCTGTTACAATGGCCGCACGCCAATCGATCCTCATTAAACGAACTGACACGATGCAATTTATATGAGAAAAATCACTGGAAGTGCATGCGTGTCAACGATAATACATCAATGTTCTTTAGAACATTGTCTTTTCGTACATTTCTGCAGGTAGATTACATTTAATTTGTCAGTGAATAAAATTTATGAACGTAAGATGGAAAAATCTAACTCGTAACTACTTTCTTTTTTCTAAATACGATTAAAATATGTTTAAATGATAATACTTTAAATGTCGGGCAGTGTTCTATGACTGAAAATAAGATAAAAATTCTTCGATTCAAAATAACGTTATCAACAGCTTGACATTGACACCGTTCAAATATTGACTTGAATATCTGATATTATAAATAGAAATCGTCTTCGATTCAAATAATAAACACAACAAATTATATAAACATCGTCGATGTATTCCCGTATCAATTGGCAAACTCGTTACTTTCGAACGAAACTACTTAGAACTTGTTCGATCTTCGTATTTGCAAAAATTCTATAACGGATTTATAACTTCCTCGTCACGATGTTAAAAAACTTTAGAGAAAACTTATGTATTTTTAATTGGTAATTTACGAACTAGACGATTTCCTCCTTTACAAGCATTCGAAGTAATAACGTGGAAATGAAACGATATCCAGGAACATGAAATAGTAGACGGCACGTATTAATCGTGGAAAACGGTACTTCTTCGTTACAAAAGCTCATTGTTTGAAAATAAATGGGGGTTCCTTCACGCATCGTGTCCTTGCCAGGGACGCGTGGCATCGTGTAAAATGCGCCATGTATTGCATCTGTTTCGGACAATCGAGTCGGTGTAATAATTTTGACGCAACTGCCAAAAAGTTCGTAAATCATCCACTCCTCTTGACCGTCTGCCACGAACAACGATCTTCTTGCTTCGCGAACGATGCTTTTACGATCGCTGAACCGACGTTCAAAATTACCCTGTATTCGATAACAGAGTATCGACGAATGTTTGTCGGTGGTCGTGGAAAGAAGCCGTACGATTTCTTCAAAATTGAACAACGTCATTGGATCGGTACCTATGCTATTTTTCCGTGGATCTAATACATTTATTTTCGCGAACGCGCGTTCGATTCGTGGAAACGGAACGTACCAGAAGATTTTTTTCGCTGGAATATATGAATTCACGTCATCAACGTTTCTTTTCTTTTTTTTTTGTTCCAGGGTCGTTGCCAGGTATCGCAGTGACGATGGCATCGGGAAGGGAAATTTACGGTGCATTCAGGTAATTGATAAGAGAATCTTTTGTCCGACCGAAAGCATAGAAATTCTTAACTCATAATGCGCGCACTGCCGAATACAAGAAACTTTTTTAGGGAAAAATGGTTCGCCATTCGATAAGACTCTCTTTCTTAAGGAAAATGCCAGTCTAACATCGCCGTTTTACATAGTGAAAGTTACCTTATACGATCGCACGATATATCCATTATTAACATCGAACGATTTTAAATAAGTAATTTGCTGGAATAACCCTGACGTTGAGGAAACAAGAAAAACTGCGATACCGATGCTCATGATCGCGTTGGAATTTCTTTCGCGACGCTGTTAAATTGATTCGAAATAGATTTGAATCGATCTAAAACGATAAGTTTGACGCAAGAAACTCGATTATATCGGGAATCCATAAGGTTATACGGTTTTGATTAATTTCGTACGATAACGTAATAGAAATAACAAGAACACGAGGATGCTAATACCTTCGATCGCGTCACGCCAAACAAATAAATTCGAATATATTCGTTGTAAGAAATTTGCTCGCAAGTAATACGCCTGAAAGTCTGTTATTTCCAGAATTTTCGTGGGAGTGAATTTCCAATACGACCTTTCTGTAATCGTTTTGTCGGAAAAGTTAGCGTGGGTAGTAACCGATATCGTTGGATTATATGATCATCTCGATTGGTGCACAAATAATGCATCCGTTCTAGCTATGAAGGCCCCGCCAATAACTTTTTTAACGACGAACGCACGAGTATGCAATAGCATTCGAGAAATCGTCTAAAACGTCTCTTTCCGGCTTTTAGTTTACACGTTTCGTAGATTATAATTCTCAATGTGCAAATATTTTCATATCTCTGTCGAGGCCGTTATACATATCGTAGTGAGTGGTGTTCGAGCGATGATAGTTATAGATCTTGTGACGTAAACGAGAAGACTCTCTGTATCCGGCTTCTCTCCTTCCTTCTTTCTTTTCTAACAATTTTCATTTTTTCGAAAGCTATATATACTTGTCTATATGTAAATAAACTTTATACGTTATGTAATGAAATTTATTTATTCATAGGCGAACGAAATCCTCGCTTCGGCTATTGTTTGAAATTGAAACGTATCGTGAGATGCGAGTACTAATTTCTCTTAGATTCCACTGAATGTCTGCTTGCATGGAAGCGCAAATATTGTTCGATAGCGTACAGTAGAAATTCTCATGAATATTTCGCTCGTTTTCGTATATTTCGTTTTGTTACTCGATCATTCGTACGCGAGAAATTGTTCGTAGCCAGAGACTAGACTTTGACGATCGATACGTCTGTTAAATAATAAATAAATAAATGGAATAAATAAATGAATAAACATTCGTGAATTCGTGATACTCGTATTCGTAATATTTTACGTAAAATCAATCCGTTATCCATAGGCTAGACTACGTGCTTTAGTACCAATGACGTAACATTGACGCAAGCGACAATTGTTGCCACTACAATGCTGCAGGGCAGAACGTCGATAGTTCAGACCGGCTACGAAAATCACGTCCTCCTTAACGATGAAACCCGCTTTGTTCTCGAATTCTGTATTTACCATTCTAGACGTACGCTTCTTGATTCTTGATTCTTTTCTCGTCTGACTCCGAATTAATTGAAAATTAAGTTACGTTAAGTTAACATTAGGATTAAGTATAGATATTCGTATAAAGCGATAAGGAAAATTGAATAGAATCTTTTTGTTGGATTTCCAGTTTAATCGTCGACGACGTGGACTCGCATTCGA
Organism: Megachile leachella; assembly: GCA_963576845.1. Classification (NCBI taxonomy): domain Eukaryota; kingdom Metazoa; phylum Arthropoda; class Insecta; order Hymenoptera; family Megachilidae; genus Megachile; species Megachile leachella. Next base: position 15,081,908 of record OY756259.1, read on the forward strand.
TGTCGAGCGAGAATTCTGATTTGGACGGTCTGTCGAACGTGAGCAGTTCGCATAATTCGTCGTCTCAAACGCCACTGGATAGCCCAGGTGGACCGAGGGAGAAAATCAAACAGATGCAAGTAGAAGCGGAAACGAGGAGAGGAGAGTTCGCCAGGTTACTCGAGGAACACGCTCAAGTCGTGAGGAAGTTGAAAATGATGGAGGCCGAGGAACAGCTGTCGGCGAGCGGAAACGTGGTCGGTGCTACGCACGCATGATTCCGTCCTTAATCGGGCTGAAAATGATCGTGGAATTGGGACCACCGATTCTTTAAGTGCGACGGAAGAATTAACGAACGCTTCTTCGGACGATGAACGATCTTTCGGAATAACGTGGAGTTTATTTTTCCTTGTTCGAAGTCGTCTGTATTCTTCTCGCGAACTTCCTAATTTCTGTAAAACCGTAAGTTTCCTAAGGTCGTATCGTTGAAAAAGAACGTTCCTCCGCGAGGGCGTAGACATTAGAAGTGAATCGCTTATGATTTAGAAAATTTTCACGGAATTTAGTCGAGAACAGAAAACGAATATTTTTACGCCTCTGTTCGATTTCGAGCGAAGCTGCGTAACATCTTCGTTGCCGCGTTCCTGCTTCTCATCATTTTTAGAAACCGCTGTTCAAGAGAAACGAGTACGCGAGTAAAAATAAAAACGATTACACGAGCCTCGGCTAAATAGCTCATTAATTTAGGAGAAGAAAGAGAAAAGTCTCGCGTAACGTTTAGAGATTAGTCGGTTTTCGGTGAACGATTACGTTTCTAGGTTTATCGTAAAGTCTGAAACACTTCTAGTTACGACAATAACGAAGAACGATCGGTGTACGTTCGTGAAACCTTAAAGAAAATGAAAAAAGTAACTAATGTACCCGATGTATATACATATACAGCAAAAAAGAAAATTTGGCTGGCCTAAGCGTAGTACAAACTTTTCAGAAACAAAGAAAACTTCGTGCTAAACCAGAATAGTATGGAACTTTTGGTTCGAGCACCGTTTTCGACGCGCTAACACTTAAATAAGTCGATAGAAAATGTCGTGATTTTCAAACGAAACCTTGGTGATCGTCACTATGTAATTGTAGCGAATTTTAACGAAGTACAAGCTTCTAACGTTTTATAGCATTGGATATTTGAATGTTCCATACAATTATAAGCTAGTTTTATATTACCGTAAAACGTGCGTACGATAGCGTAAGATTCCAAACCTGCCGTAATACGCGCAAACTTTCTGTAAAAAGATTTCCTTTCTAACACGATGCGTTACCCGAGTAAGATGTTGTTCGTCCGCGAAATGATTATTTACATAATGTACGATATGCAATAATATAAATCAACAGAGTAGAACACTCTTCGCTTTGTTATATTTGATAAACTATAGAACAAGGTTCACTTCGAATATGGACCAATCAACTAAAGAGTACAACCTTGCTTGTATCTTCGTGTGAATATTGCGTCAGGTTTGTGTCCATGTAAAAGGATAGATAACTATTTAGCCATTTATAGAGATACATATGTATAAAAATATGTGAATAGACTCGTATAACGATGGTAACGTCTACAAACATTAAAAAAAAAAAAACAGAAGCGTTGATCGATCTCATCGCTACTGAAACCTTCGGTATTGCGTTGTCAACGATGCACGAGATAAAAGAACACGATTCTGCTTATCCTATCAATGATATATTTTAAAGTACGTAGGTACCATGCATTGTTCGATGGAATTATGTAACTTTTGAAAATATATTTTTTCAACTTGATAAAATACGATGTAACGATAATGTTACTTTAGATTTATTTGAATGAGCTACAGAGAAAATGCCACGATCATTATTATCACATCGCTACATAATGATATTTGTAGCGCGTTATTAAAAAAAATAAATGTTGTTACGTTTTGAAGAAGGTCGCTGATGCGCTAATTATAGCTACTTCATACGATACAAACAAGTATGTTATGTAAAATTAGAAGATAAGTATTTAGTTGTAATTAAAATTATAAATACTGTATATTGAAAAAAATATACTTTATTGAATTGGCATCGCATATATACATCTTTATCACAAAAATTAATTTTTGATTCTTGTACAATACAATGTCTTTTCTTTTCTTTCTTCTTTATTTTTAACAATATCGATTAGAGAAAAGTTCATTTAAAAACCAGCAATATTTTGATACTGAATAATAAAATTATATAGACAACTTATTTAAACGCATTTTTTAAACCATTTCCAACTCTGTTTTAAAATCCTTTTTGTCAAATTCCTATGCGATAAATTATACAAGGAACCAGTCCTAGATGTTATAACAAAACGTATTACAGGTTATTGACAATAAAGAACACAAGAAAACCAAATTATTCCGAGATCGAATAACGTGAAAATAAACTTTCTCTGTGCTTTGCTCGATAGCTCTCACATAAAAGTATGTTTGCATCTTATTAGTCGATACAATCTGTGTTAAATATTAAAAATATTAATATAGTCGAATACGGTAAAGTGATTAGCATTCGATGTTGTTTCTCTTTACTGTGCATAGCCAACTTAGAGGTGAGTACTTTACGTTCATCACAATCAGTTTACGAAGATGGGACTCCCTGTCCAGACACCAGTAACATCATCCTACGACTCAATATATCGTTATGACTTCTCAGATATCTTATTAATTCTGCTTGTTTTTCGAGCAGTTCTTCCACATTTGATTTTTCAGGATGTAAACACACTTCGCTGCTACCAGAATACGTTTCTTGAGTAAAAGAAGACAACCATTCTTCTCTAGTAACATCGGGTGGAGGATGCAATCGATTGAATTTTGCAACCTTTCCTACGAAATAAAAAATATTTATGTATTTAATTTCTATAAATTATGCATCAATATCTTTTTTTTTATAAAGAGTACTTACTGATATAACTTATGTAAGTTGGTACAATAATTAGAAGTTCCAACGTAGTTAAAACTAGTATATAATTTATAGGAGTAAACCACTCCGATGCACGACAATATTCTTCGTAATTAATTTTATGCGTATGATGAAGAATCGCTGCTAATAACAAGTAACAAGTTGTCCACAGCGATGCTATGAACAGGGGTGCCCGGATATGTTGATAGGTTGATAAATAAAAATCAAGATATCCATAAATATGTAATACCTCGTGCTTCACCCTCAAAAAATGATCGGTCAACATAATTATCAACCAATAAGCGCAATGAAGGTACAGATATATAAAATAAGTATCACATTTATTCTTTTCTTCGGGCCACACTGATATAAATACGATTCCTACGATCTCCAGAGAAATCTAGAATATTAAAGAAATCATAGATTATTTAAACGAAAGACTTAATCGACTCGCATAAGTTTTCAGAAAAGTAAGAACTTACACCAAAAATAATAGGGATAGACGCGATTGGTATAGTGTCTAATTTTTTAAAATAATGTTCTTCCTGAGACGACAGTACAGGTTGAAAAAATTCATCGTCATCCATGTTGAAAGATGCATCAAAAAATACAGCTCCCTAATAAGTACATAGTCAAAATGTTCGATGCACCGAAAAAAAAACGACATAAAAAATAAAAATGATTATAATGATCAAATTGAAATTAAGACGAAAGATAAACATTGGAAATCATGCAAAGAGGTTATGTTTACATTACGATCAGTCAAAAAAACTAGCACTAGTTAACGTTTAATTGCACAACCTTCTTTGTAATATACTTACACTACCCGATGTATTTAAATGTCTGGTAAGACTAACCATTCCACGACGAGAAAATCAAAAGATAGAACAAGAAAATGATGTTTTCTTTCATAACCAGTATCAAACCAACATGTTTATTTATTTGTACCGCTTCGCAAAAGGAGGGTACTGTTTTTCATAAGTATTTATTTATGTGTTATGTATGTGCGTTCCTTCATTCTCTGGTAGAGCCTAAACAATTGCACCGATTTTGGTGAATCGGATGTCACCCAAAACGTCCGGACCTCAGAAGCTTCACTGATGGTCTTTGCGAAAAGCAAAATGGAGGGCGCTACGCAAGAAAACAAAACGAAGTATCGAATGTATCGCAGTCGAAAATTTTTATATTTTCAACCTATTACTACTCTTTTACGCAGTCGGGATCTATTTTCCTTCAAATAATTATAACTTCTTATTAACTTATTATTAAGAACAACAACTTTACCAGAATAGCATACTCAGAATTCCATTGAATGATTCATATGTACTTTATAATACAAAAATAGAAACAATAGAGTTAAATGAAATGAAAATATTCTAATTTTGTATTAGTACTATTAATACGAGAAAGAAAGTTTGTAAAAGTCAAGAACGATAGAAGAAGAAATTATTAATAGGCCAAAAACATCAAATTTCTGCTCGCAAGCTGACATTAATCAGCCGATGTTGAACAAATATACACAGGAAGCGTTTAACTTTATTTTAAAAACGCCGATTAAATCTTTGTAAATAATTTCACTTTTATAAATGCCACGCACGTTTTTGAATCAACGTCAAAATTTATACTCGTCAGTTTAATATAATTACTATTAGAAAACTACGGAACCAAATACTAATTTCAAACTATGAAAACGATGCTCAAGGAGTAATCGATTTATTATCGATGTTGTAATATCGAAAATAGAACTGTTTCGCGCTTCTTCGATTCCGAAAAGTCGAAAAAACAAATGATGGATTACACAACCTAAATTAAAAATTTATACAAAATTTTTCTTGATCACACTTACCAAAATTCTCCGTAAATATACTCGCATCGAATTGTCAATTATGTTTGGACGACAAATTTTTTTAGACTTAATGAACAATGAAAATCAGCATAGAAGACGCAACGAACTTCTTCGACAATACTTAGAAAATCAGAGGCATGGAACACCGTTTACCGAAGTGGCAATTCCTTCTTTAAGAAACGACGGACTGACGCTCGATTTAAATTTCATTCTTCTCGAGGATGCAGACCGCGTTCGATCGAACGAGATGTGTTTTCGAACGTTAGTACAAGAAAATAAACAACTTGGACAAATTTTTACCGAACAATTATTAAATTACCCGTTAACGATATTTTAATAACCGTAGAAATGCGTGTAACCGACATTTATTGGAGTATATAAGACAAATGGAAGAAAGATACGTAGCCATGGAAAAGGAACTGATCAGGACCAAAATGTTGATCCCTGTAATAACACGAAATAACAAAGTCGTACATCAAATGGTATTTTAATAACAACGCGTTATCGACACTTTTATTATAAATAACCTGTACATATATACATCAATATGTATGATAGGTGTACACATATACATATATGTATACGGTTAACCGTCAAAGTGCCAAGTTACAATAGAACAATAGAACATAAATTTTCATCGAGAACATTACGATACTTGTTAATTATACTATTTACTGAGTTTTAGCGACCGATTTAAATACACGACAAGTGCTACAACGATAACATTTTAATATTATTTTGCTAATTTTCAACGTTCATTTCTCAAAAGTCACAAACGGATATGGATTGGGAAGGATTTTCTATCGCTAATAAGTACGGATCTCCTTTGGGAAATCCCTGTAAAAAATATCACGAAAGCACAAACGTTTCATTACGAAAAAAAAATCATTCGACGAAGAGAAGTAAAGAATTGAACGGTGAAACTTTCGGCGATATAGATTGTACGAAAAAAACAAACTCACAGGTAACCGAACAAAGTTTAACGAGTTTCGACGCAGAAACATGTTGGGATACGTTGGTTCAGAGTGCGTAATTAAATGATAGCCAAACTTCTAATCTTGTTTAATACATTGTTATAGAATCAAAATGACATTTATCCTATAAGACATTCTACTAATAACTTGTGTCGGGACAAAACGTTAATTAACAATTCAAACGCTGCATACGTAACGCACAAGGCTCCTGTATTTCTTCCGCAAACTTCGATTCGATCAATGAATGTCTTCAAATGCGATAAGATGAATTCTAAAGTAATATTGATTGAAATATGTGTCGATTTTGCAAAATTTATCGCATACAGAAAGTTTTAAGATTGTTTATATTAATTTACAGAAACGATTCGATTTCTTTGACCGTAAAAAGGCACCGACAACAAACGATCAAGTAAGTTTCTTATTAAATTACAATTGTTCGAAATATAATGAAACGAGTAATAAAATTCGATGTGTCGTGTTTCTGTCACAACTTTTAACGTCGAAAAGATATCGGTGGAAGCATGCCAAAGCCTCGGCGAGAAACACGAATCGGAAACGTCGTTCCGTACTGACTTCGACATTAAACACGAGGATCATACGCAAGCCAGTTGCACCATAAACACATCAGAATTTCAGCCGATAGCGAGATCGAAGGTTACGAGCGATGTTCCCGAACAGAAATTTGAGATTAACCAATTAACCACCGATCGACAATCGAATCGTTCCGACGAGAAAAGTACATTTAAAAGGATGAAAACGCCGGAAAATGCGAATGCGCATCGTAAAGAAAATTTCCATCCGGGTCAAACGTATCAAAGTAATCGTAATCCTTGCAACAATCAATGGAAGAAGTTGCCCTGTGAAAGAATGCGTTCTGTAAACGACCCTACAAGAAATTTCGCTCATTTAGTAGAAAAACGGAGGAAAGAAACGAATAAAACAATTCCAACTCCACGAAGCAACGTTCACACTGCTTACGCTCCCATGGCTCAACCCTCCACGTGGAACCCCATGTTAGACACCAATGGATTCACCATTCAATTACTGAGGTAAGTGACAAAGTATAAAACAAGCAGGAAATAATCAACGACATAATATGGAGTTTTCTTCTCTTTATTATAGACTCGCTGTGTTACTTTATGCTCCAGCGTTGATGCCAGCTCTAAACCTACTGATCGCGCGACAAAATACTCAAATCTCGATTCCTATTCCATGCACGGAAGGTTCGAACGATTTATTGACTCAAATCTTTACAATTTTGAACAATCAGCAGCCTGTGCCAAACTTACCGTATGTATCGAGTTCTAGAGTCGGGCAAAATCCACGATTTCCGATCGAATCGACTTCGAGGAATTCAACGTCGAATTCAAACCCGCATTCTGAAGTATGCTAATATTTCATTCGTTACGTAGAAAGTATGGCATAAAATAGGAGCATGACATTTCACGAAACAATTTCAGAATATTGCGAAGCAACTTCGAGATGGAAATTGTGACACGAGCAGACAATTCGAAAAAAATTCGATCGCTGTGAATACTTCCTTGGAAGCGAGCACTTGTACCGACACGAATGTGTCGTCCACACAATATAAGAAAAGTAATTCGTACGATCAGTTGGAAGTAAAGGAAGAAATACCTGAACAGATAAACGAAAGAAAGTAGAAATTGGCTAGGAAGCCAGCCTACATTCTAGGGAGAGAATAAAATATTTATCGATATAGTTAATTAATATATCGCGAAGAGAGCATTCACATGCGACGCGTAGCGCAGCAAGAACGCTTGCGCGCGAATCTAACACGTGGCGAAGGAACGAGCTTTTCTACGAGCGTTTGTTGAGAACTACAGTCTTGCGTGCTTTCGCTGTCGGAGCACGTCTCCTCGATCGCTTCTTTCTGGATATCTTATTAAAATAATTACATTGGTAGAAAAAGAACTGTTCTAAAATCTTCGTTAATGTTTTCGACGCGTACTAAAATTTTAATAAAAATATTTTCTGACACCCGTGTAATTTCAAGAAAATTTTGTTCCTAAAATCGCGATACGATGACTACTATGCAAAGAAAAACGAAAACAGAGACGAGGCCGATCAAAAGGCTCAGCAAATAATATAAAACGGACCAGGCTAAACTATAATCTCGGAAAATTGTTAGTGTAAAAAGACTTGAATCAAGATGAGCAAGGAGGGGAACAACGAGGAAGGTCCTCAGGGAGCCGATGCCGGGAAAAAAGACGCGAACGCGGACCTCTACGAGAATCGAGGAACTAAGAAAATTGTACGTCTAGTTACCGTGGTGGCTTACATGTTCTCCGTAAGTTTCGTGGCCATAGTTTTGAGCGCCTATTACTTATTTCTTTGGGAACCGCCGAATCCGAAGCTCATACGCAGACCGGTTCATCTGTCCTCTGAACCTGAAGTACAATTTTTACTGAGCGATTCACCAGATTCGCAAAACGATGTCCCGATGAATAATTTTCTTTCAGTGGTGACAACCGACCATAAAGGATCGAACAGCTCGTACAAACCGTTCTCTGGTCGCATTACCGGTGACAAAAACTACGACGGAAAGAAACATCGAAGAACGTTAAACGAGTCTTTGGCACTATTGAAAAACTCTTTGATAGAGTTCATGCGAAATAGAGTCAACAATTCGAAGCTGGATAAAAATGTTTCAGGGAAAGAAAAGCGATTGATTTCGACGAAAAAAAGCGAGGAAAAGACAAGACCGAAGAACGTCGAGAACGAAACAGGATTTCAAAAAATGGTGAATCGTACGCTCGAAAATAGTGGCACGTTCCTAACACTGAATTCTTCGACTATTTCTGGAGACGAAACGAATAATGATCGTTTTACGAGTACTAGAAATGGTTCCGTATACAAGAATGTGTTAGGAGTGAAGAACGGTTCGACGGAGAACACGACTGTCCCTCTAGAACAAAACAAACGTAGCTTTGGACCGAAATCGACTACAGGAACCGATAAAAAAATAGAAAATTCTTCTGAAAGTTTGCACAATGTTCTAACTTTCTCAAACTGGAATGAGGAATTTATAAGTACCAGCGGAACTACGATGTTTAATAAATTTAATGTGCTTCCGTCGGTGGGAAAGAAAGATCCTGAAATTCAAGAAAATAGGGATGACCAACTTGTAAACGATCTTCAACAGTCGTCAAGATCGTCTGAAAAATTGACGAACATTGCGACCGAACTCAAAGGTAAAAGAAGTACCTTTATTTCTATGGAATAGTTACACTTTCATGTAAATTCAAACAATTATTGCGACGTATATTGATACGAATATAAATTCAAGCAGTACGCTGTGATAGGCAAACTATAAAGTATAACAATGCTGGACGTTACCTAAACTTCTCGTTTCTTGAACGAATTGGTTATATTAATAAAAATATTCGGTCTATAAGAATATTAAACGATACGTGAATATCTGATATGTCGTTCGATGTTACGAAACATATTCGAAACATTGAGAAAATTTCAATTTTTCTTTTCTACGATTGACGAGTCCGATTTAATCTCGAAGAAACGTATGCGTATTTCATACAGATACGATGAAAAGGTTCTTATTAAAACCTTAGAAAGAAGATAGTCGATGGATCGGTTTGCGACGATTATCCGTATTGTCCGCGAAATAAACGAAACAGGGTCAGGCCGATCCATTATGGCTTCTTTGACGTTGCATCGTTACAAAGATTCTTCAATTTCTACGAAGGACCGTTGTGGCTTCGCGATATGCCTGTCCTAATGTTTATCTAATTTATCCCTTTGCCTAATGATTTTTTTCAATAACTGCATCTTTTGTATCGAGTAAGTAACGGTAGAAATCTTTTCAAAATGACGGGATTTCGTACGATTTTTGTCTCGTGCTATGATCGACTCGAAATTATGAAGCGAACGATCGCAATTTCACTGAACATCAGAAAAATGTCTCAAAGCAGATCAAGCGTATTTAATCTTTTTTTAGATAGACAGAACTTTTATACTACTATGTTTGCCCGAGAAATGATCGAAGAATGACGTCTTAATGCTATTAAAATAAAGGTGCGCCTTCTCTGTAAAACGAGTACATCATCAACCTGACTTTATTCTCGAAACGAAAACTCTGTCCGACTTTGACTACAGTTTTGAGTTGTTATCGATCGAAGTCGTTAGATTCCTTACGAAACAATGACGTATCCCGTTTAAAATGACACGCACGAATATCAACTTCGAAGCTACAGAAGCTCAAACTTACGTAAACTACTTGCGCAACATTTTTAATCGTTTCTCTGTCACTTTGGTGGAAGCACTTCATTTTGATGAAAATGAACTTATATATAACTCGAAGAAGCTTTAAGTATCGATAACGCGTTAACTTCCGTTGCATCACTCTTTTTAATTCAATGCAATAAGATAAAGCGAGACAGAAATCTGATAATACCGTCAAAAGTGAATAGATTATTAGAGACATCCGATGAATTAATTTGATGAGATGATATCTTGCGAACAAAACACCTCGTTGTCAAAGATTACGATTAATTTTTATCGCTATCGTCCGAATTAGAAAGAAGTTGCTTTTCGGATGCTGTATTTCTTTCTTCTGATTGTGAGCAATGCGAACGGGGCTAGGTTGTATTATTAAAATTCACCGAAATAAACACGTTTATTAAACATTTTCAAATAAAATGATAAAATGATCATTATTATTTTGGTGATTGATTGCACTCGAAATAGGAAGCAAGTATTAATTTAAAAAAAGAAGTCTGTAGAAACTTGCAGAACTAATCTATCTAACTAATCTTCGACGATTTAACGGAATGTTGGATAAGTGGTCGAATAAATTTTTTCAAGGAAATAGGACTATCTGGTACATATCGGTTTATAGACGCATTTGGTTGGCGATGAATCCTGTCAAGTTGAGCTCAGCCCTTGAAACTTGCGGAACGAAGCACGGAGTCAAGGTTTTCAGGCTTGCGCAGTGAAAAGCTCGCCGGTATCACTAGTTAGATGGGTGTGCTCATTTAACAGATGTATCGGTGAGAAACGTTGATCCATTCGTCAACAGACCAAAATAGTTGTAGACCAGTGGAAACGAACGGACATCCTGTGCGCGATTTGGCTCCTCGATAATCGTGTCTTTCGCGAGTAATATTTCCTTCATAATTTCTTCGTCGTTTTCGCTCTTTACCCGTGGAAACGCCCTATCGATAAATCAGTCTCGTCGTTCGGCCAGAAACTTCAAGAACCGTTGAATCTAATCGAATTTCAATAAATAAAAAGTAATCGATGACGCGTAATCCTTTCAATCGATAAATATCTTATTGGATAAAGTATTTGCTAGCAAGGTTCGTGTTCGAATTGCAATGCTTGCAGTAATAAACATGCAGAGCTTACGGATCTTTCATAAATGTAAACAATCGTTTGGGTTATAAATAACGCACGACGAGATTCGCCGGGAAGGGAACAATGATTCCATGGACCTTGAAATCGATTATGGCCGCAGTTGTTGTCGAAAAGCAAAATGCAATTATTTTCCTAATTATTTAACAAAATCATTGTTCAGAGAAATAGCATCGGATTGAAGAACCGAGTAATAAGTGACTTATCGTAGAGCGAAAGTGAGGATGCAGTTACCGCGAAAAATGAGCGCTCAAAACGTAATGGCGAGCATTAGTCGCACACTGGGTAATCGGGAACATAAGACGACAGGAAATGAAATTCGTTTCGCGGGTGATGAGAGGAAAGACAAATTGTACGAGCCAAAACACCAACAAAAATTGGTACGGGTATTAACGGTGGTGGCCTACGTAATATTTGTTAGTATGGCAGCTATTTTGCTGTCCTTGTACTACACTTTTCTATGGGATCCCAAAGACGTATCCGTCAAGATGAGGGTGAAACCGGACTGTGTCAGTTTAAAATTGCCAAATCCTTCTATTGCTCCCTCTGTTGTAAATGGTAAACGTGGAACGCTATTCACTAAGCAATTATATGTTACAATTAATTGTATTAATTCTTTTCGGTCGAGTGATTAGCCAGACTCGTTTGTCAACACATTCTTGATGAGTCTAAAGAAAAATTGATAGTAATCTTTGACCGAAAAGAATGGAACTAACAAGTCTGTGACGTACGATTACTTTGTATCAGCGAAAATAAATTGATTTTCTGTTTTCTTTTTTAGAAACGCAGATAGAAAAAATGACAATCAAATCTATGACCGCAGAACACGAAGGAACTGGTTCCCCGGAAACTGTAACCACTCAACGACAAAAGAATCTATCGACAATTTTAACGGAGATCAATGACACATTTTCGAACGTATCATCGATTCCGGTAGTCGAGGATTTATCAACTAATTCGAGTGCAGATAGCAAAGATACATTTCCCGAAAAGGATTCCACAATTACTTAATTACTTGATTTTTAATGTACGAATACATTTGCTACCACGTTGAAGTCGAAGTATTTTTAACAAACCTTGTCTATTGTTTTTCATGATAATTTGTTACTTCCAGAACCACTAATTGTAAGTAATTAATAGAGGTGTTTCTAATTGAGCAAAAAAATTCCTTATAACATAAATAATGGACTGGTGTTGAAATTCAATCAGACTCGTATACGTAAGTGATGTGGTAGCGAACGTGTTAAAAACGAATTAAGAGAAAAAATAATTTGTTAAAGTATTAATCGTATCAATGTAGTTGCTGTTGAAAAGAAAGATTCTTTAATATGACAATTACATTTAGAGTTTCAGATTATTATTAACTATTTTGTATTATACGCAGAACGACTTTACCTGGACCAAAGTATCATTTTCAACTTTGCATGAAAACAAAGTTGAGAGTACACAATTTGTTAGATAGAACAACCGTTTAATAACACGAATACTTATTGAAAACGTGTAATAAGATTTTAATTTTGATACTAAATATCTACATATACGATCGAAGTTGTGATTTGCGTGAACGAAATTGCGTTTAAGAATTATAACCAAAATTGTATCTGTTTCAAATAAAAATGTACTTTCAAGTACAGAATAACATACAAATATAAAAATATTTTTAATTATTATTAATATATTGTACAAATTCCGATACATGTTATTTTAATATTTTACATTATTAATTACAATTCAGGGTAAATATCAATTGTATTAAACAGGCACTCAGTTTCATCTTTTTATTCACCGGTCATAAGCATATGGACAGTTCTTTCTGATTCAAGCATTTTATTTGTTCTTTCTGTACCTACTATTGCAGAAAGCTGCAAGATGTCGTATTTACAATATAAAACAGTAACAGTCATATTACTTTCAGAACCTGCTCGTGGATTCTGATTAGCTTCTTGCATGAAGTTACACATTTCTGTATAAAACTTGGGAATGGTTGGTAGTGCATAAAATATAATGTGCCTTATACCTTTCACTCTGATTCTACGGAAGAAATGAAACCGCTCTGAATAGAGCAGAAAATGTACCTCACTGTGAAAGAACAAATCTCTTGCTCTTGAAATTTTTCCATCTTTAGAATATTCACAAATTTGTACGAAACTATAATCTTCCTTTTTAAGATAATTTCTTAACTTCACAAAATCAAAGTAAGACGGTACAAAAATTAATGTGTGATTCATAATTTGGTCCTTATATTGGGGAAGTATTTTTGTTATAAAAAATTCCATTCTCTGTTCCAAAGCTTGAGAATGACTTGAAGTTTCGAATCTATGAAATACTTGTGGAACTTGAACAACCACCTGACAAATGGCTCCAGATGTAATAGGATTTATTACCTTCACTTTTCCAGCATAATTATAACATTTTTTATTAAATATTCCATATATTTCAGGCACATGAATACTTGAAAATATCAATGTCTGTCTATAGTATTTAGCCCAACCATTTACACACCAACTTCTTACTCTAGAAAAATCTGTTCTGTGAAAATCTTTTGGCTGCAAATGTAGATGATTTAAAACATGAATCATGTGATCCCAATTTTGCATTAAAAATATCTCCGCTTGATCTAGAATCAATAATTCTATTGATGCCAAAAAATCATAATCTCTCTCTGCTTCACCTTCTGCACCAATTAACATTCTCAGTCCCAAAAGAGATGAAATTATTATGTCGGAAGAATAAAACTCTGAATACAACTTTAGAGTTTTTTTTGTGATAGAGATTCCAATTTTAAAAGTATCATCTACATTTCCTTGAAATGTTAATTCATAATCTTCCGGCTTTGGTTTTTTTTTTGGCATTGCTAATTCATTACCACTGAAGTCTTCTAAAAATCTCTTTTTATTTATTACAGATCCACCTTTGTCTTCTCCGATTAAAATAGATATTAAGAGTTCAACGATTTTTAAACAGGAATGTCTAAAAGGGACTATTATCAAAATTTTTGGCCTGACTAATCCTTGATCTCTATATTCATCTGGAACTTCTGCTATGCTCTTACTCTTTGATTTTGTTAGTTTTGCATTATGATGTAACACTTTTGTTCTCGTTTTTAACACATGATTAATCGCGTGTAAACAATATATGAATCTTATCTGATCAGCATTGGAAAAGGTTTCTTCAGGATAATAAAGATCCTGATAATTGTTTATCACTGAAAATAACTCTCGTTGTAAAGAAGTCAAAGGTGATGGATTAGTATTCACATTGTCTTTTATATTTAAATAGTTTGCTCTTGTGATATTACCATGAATTTGAGATTTTACATATAATGCATTCCAATCTATGGTTTCAATTAAGAATGGAACAGTACCATACTTTGCAAACTGTTTGTTTTCTAAAATAGAAACTTTAGGTTTCTTGAGTGCATCGTTTTCTTTTTCCTTGGCCTTTGGAATTTGACATATAAGATTTCCCAGAGTAGGCCATACTATGTTCTGTGTTTCTGTGATCTGTGGAATACTAGAAACTGCTTCATAATGTTCATCACTTAATTCGTCATGAAAATGAATTGAAAATGGATCTTTTAAATAACCAGCATCTTCTTGGGCAGTCTCAACATCTTCTTCATCAGATTCCTTCATTTTAATCTCTTCATTATCGCTCGATAACTGCTCCTCAGTATCTGTATGATCTTCATTATTATCATTTGTTACATGTACACTACTTTTATCATCAGAAATATCACTTTCTAAGTCAGATTCAATTGCAGTTACTTGAAGATTATCAATATTTGAAAATGTGGATAATAAATCTTGTAAGGGATTTACTTGTTCATCTTCTGAACTATTACTTTCGAGTCGTTGCTGTTGTAACCTTTTGTCTTCTATTACTTTTTTGCGATTTTCAATTTCCTGACTTTTAATGTCCCGCTCCTGAACATACGGTTTTCTTTTTAGGTTAAATTTACCTTTTTTTGATCTCGATCGACTGTCATGTCTATCAAATTTCCTTTTTCCACCTCGAGTCGGTCTCCTACCACGTGCCATTTTAGTAAAAAATTTCGCACATCAATTATAAACAATTAATTGATTACAAAATAAAACTGGTCCACGTGTTTTTATTTACATGTATCACTTAATACGATTCAGTTCTACATACATGTTTATAATAACCATTTAAAAACATATGTATATTAACATATACATACATAATTAAATAAAATTATGCACATTAGTCTAGATATAGTAAATTTCAAATTCACGTATTTTTTGGTTTATTGAACTTTTTCACTTTATATGTAATCTAGGTTAGTCAGGTTTATATTGCAGTCATATTTATTTCACGACAGTACAAGAAGATCACAGTACAGTTCTGGTTGGTTAAAAACACTTTCTGTAATTGAAAATAATAGTGATATGACTATGAAAATATCGCGCAAGTGCACTAGCGACATTTGTCATCCCCCCAAACATACTTACATAGTGATCTTTCAATCGTGTATTTTCCTACATTGTTATTTCTTTCCGCTATTCCTATATTTTTGTTCACCGTGTATATATAACCACGAAATGAGAAGCAACGGTAGATTGATACCAAAGTGGTCACTAAAAGATTTTTTAATTGTTCTGAATCAGCCGAAATGCGCGAATTTATTACGGTTTCCTTTTAAAAAATATTGTAATAAAGTATTGCATTACTGTTTATAACATTAATACTATTTATCAATAGTCGTGATACATTACATACATGCGTATCGTATGTACATGGCATGCATCGGTATTTGAATTCATTAACGGTTACAGGAAGATGATTACTATTCGAAAACCGGAAGAAACCTTTAATGCATGTTCCCCTATCGGAAAGACCACGTGACTAATAGATTTTAACAGGTAAATTATCATATTATACTAAATTTTTTAATTACAATTTTTCTTATCTTGAACTTTATAAATCAGGATTCCAAGTTGTTACGCGATATACAATAAGCAACTATAACCATATTAAAAGATTATTTATACACTTTATAATGACAATTATTTATTTATTGTGTTAAAAATTGAAATCATTTGTCATTTTCGGCTAATTGGTTCGCTATCAATATACAGCATAAAACGCGGAATGACAATTCAGTAAATGTTTTTAATAACACATATCATAGGGTAAGGCAGGATGTAGAAAAAAGTAGGTAAAATTAATTAACCCTTTTCTTGGTTGTTTACAAAATATCCGGTTCCTGACAAGCCGTCGGAGCCAACGAGTTCAGGCGAACAGGCGATGTTGCGCGCGCAATAATAACACGGCGCCGGCAGTGCCGTGTGTTAATTTTATTTTCTATCTATTTCGTTTTTTCGTTTCTATAGAGTATAGAGAATTACAAAAACTGAACATTACAATGGTCAAAAGAATCGTATATATATATTAATATCATGTAATTGTAGAATATTAAATTAGTTGTAGCATGTGTTACAGTATACTGCCAATTTAGAAATTACTTTACACGATATTTCTTTGATATAAGTGACTGAAAATGTTGCGAAAAGTAAAGTTATTTATGTTGATACATCATTAATACATTTTAATTGAAATGTATCATAATATATTTTATTAATTCGTAATATATTTCACAAAACGAAATGCATAAAATACTAAATATTATAAATCTTTTTTAATAAAAGTACCTTTCCAAAAAATTCAACATTTCGTTTTTGCATTACTTTACATGTTTCGTGGCATATAAAGAAATACGATAACGAACTTACATTTATACCAATACAGTGGGGACAGAATTGTTACATACGAGGTTGAAGAGTGCGAGCTGCGGGTCGTAAATGCACAGGCAGTTTCGCTATAGAACTTGAAGCGCCCCTAGCAGTGGTTACGTGTAGAACCGGTAAGCAGTGATTATTTGGAAGTTTTTTAAAACAAGGAACTGCCAAGTCGATGTTTGACAGCTTTGTAAAGTTTTTGGGCAAGGGATCGTTGACAGACCTGTAAGAAGGCAGAAGTTAACAAAGCTTCTTTTTGTGTCTGATGAGCTCCTCCGTCGCACCGCTGGTGGTAAGATGGCTGTGCAGTTGGATGGAGGAGGGAAGGAGGACTTGAAAACACAGTTTGTCACGCGGGAAGGAACTTACAAACTGATGACTTTGTCGGAGTATTCAAGGCCAAATAGGGTCGGTTATACGAACAGTCAAGGAAGCGCATCCGTTAGGGTGTCTTTCGTAACTTTGCCGGACCCAGCGGATCCTACGGGTACGCAAGGTCTCGGTGACCGAATGTGTTTCAATTTTGGCAAGGAACTCTATGTTTACGTGTACCGAGGGGTTAAAAAGGTAAAATAAATCATTTTTATAATTGATATACCTATTATTGTGTCTGTATTTAATTGAGCATGGACTCATTCAAACCTAACCTCGAAAACGCATACGGAGACTCCATCTTTGCAATATCACCACACCTAACGTAGAGAATCCTCTTACTTTGTACGTTAACGCACATTAAATTGCACTTAACAAATTTATTTGTAATTCAATTTTCTTTACACGTTTTCTTGTGTTAACAGTTTTTTTCTTGCGGTTTTATTTAAATTGTTATGTATATTGTCCTATTAGTGGTTAGATTTTCATTTCTGAAAATAAGATATTTTAAATGCTTCATTTATTCATTGATAGTATATTCAAAATGTTTGTGTATAGCATTGGGTAATTATTTGGGTATTTATTTTTATTGTTATTTTCAACTTGTACTTTTATTAAGAGTTTGTGTATAAGAAATATAATATAGTTGTTATTAAAAGATTATTTTAAAAAATATATGTAAATGTGTAAAAATATTAAAATCTGTAAGTAGTTAATATAGAATTAAAATGTTTCAGGCTGTGGACTTAAACAAACCAGTGGACAAAAAATTATATAAAGGAACTAATCCAACTTGCCATAATTTTAATCAAACAACAGCTACTGCAGATAGTGCACCATTATTAGTGGGCTTTTCTACAGGGCAAATTCAACTAATTGATCCTATAAAAAAGGAACTTAGCAAATTATATAATGAAGATGTAGGTAACTTATTTTGTTAAAAATAATAAATTTTGTAAGAACATTAATACACACGTTTTAAAGCCTATGACCATACAGAGTATTAAGTTATGAAGATAACAGTATTTAATATGCTATACCTAACACATTTTTTATCTTTACTTTTAACATAATAATTTATTATGCAATGATGTTATTACATCATTTTTTACTTTTTTACACTAATAATATTATGAATTATGGCAAAAATTTTTTAACATGTAGAAAATATTGCTTAAAGATATATTTTCTTAATTTTTGTAATAAGTATTTGATATGTTTTTTTCAGAGGTTGATAGATAAAAGTAAAGTGACATGTATAAAGTGGGTTCCTGGATCAAACAATCTCTTTTTGGTATCACACAGCTCTGGACAACTATATTTATACAATGAAGAACTTCTTTGTGGTACAACAGCCCCTCACTATCAATCCTTTAAATCAGGAGATGGTTATGCAATATACACTTGCAAAACAAAATCTACCAGAAATCCTTTGTATAGATGGGTAATAGGAGCAGAAGGATGTTGTATAAATGAATTTGCCTTTAGCCCATGTGGTTCAAACTTAGCAGTTGTTTCCCAAGATGGTTTCTTGAGAGTATTTCAATACAATACGATGGAACTAGTGGGTTCGGCTAGAAGTTATTTTGGTGGATTTCTATGCGTATGTTGGTCACCGGATGGAAGATACGTTGTTGTAGGGGGTGAAGATGATCTTGTGACAATTTGGAGCTTTCATGAGAAGAGAGTAGTAGCAAGGGGTCAGGGTCATCATAGTTGGGTAAGCGTTGTAGCCTTTGATCCGTACACAACGTCTTATGGAGATCATGATCCTGACTTCAGTGGTTCAGACGATGAAACATTACCACATAACAATCACAATCACTTCCATGAGAAGTCCAATCGTCTGTCGACAACTTCACAAGGAGTTCATTCCAATAGAAACTCTTGTAGTTCAGAATTAAGGGTATCTGGTGGTACATGCTACAGGTTAGGTAGCGTATCGCAAGATACTCAATTGTGTTTGTGGGATATCACAGAAGATGTGTTGAGACAACCGATGTGTGCAAAGCAGAGACCATCTGCAGCAGGTTCTAGTACTCTTTCTACATCAGGGACAGTCAACAGTGGAAATGGCTCAACGACGAATCATCACTTGAACAATTCTAAACATAATAACTTGAATAATATTAATTACAAAGAAAACGCGAGTGGTAATAATGAAAGTAGTAATAATAGCACGAGTACAAATACAGCAGTATCAACTGTAAATTCATTGACACAAAGGTTAGCAGGCCTTGGTTTTGGTGAGCGTAAAGGTGATAATCATAAACGAAACTTTAGCCTCACTATGAGAGGTAGTGGTGCATCTAATAGCACAATAATGCAGAATAGTGGAGGTGAAAAAGCTACCACTAATTCGAATGCAAGTAGTAACATGAACAGTGTCAGTGGAAGTTTAGTAGGTGCAAATAAAAAGGTTAGTTCCGTGATGGACGATCCTATGAGGTTGATAGGAACTGCCTGGTGCCCTAGGTTCGATGAGTGTCCTGTGCTAGAACCATTGGTGTGCAAGAAGTTGGCGCATGAAAGATTGACTGAATTAGTGTTTAGGGAAGATTGCTTCGTAACAGCGTGTCAAGATGGATACGTCTATACGTGGGCAAGGCCTGGTCACATGGTAGGTCCTCTTACCATCAGCAGCACTCTGCACAGGCCACACCATCATAGCAATCCTTACACCAATATTAATTCCTTGCGATCTAACGATCTATGATGTAACCCATCTATAATCGTTATTGAAGTAGGATTTTCTAGAGATGAATTCCAATTTGTACATAAATAGAAATAGAATTTAAAATCATTATTATTATTGAACAAGAGAATAGGAAATATGATAATGCTTTGGACAATTTTCCTATTATCATTGTTGAATCGTGTTAGATGGAAAATGCTGTTTTAGACAGATAACTTTATTAAATGTGAAGGACACAAAGGGGTAGTTTTATTATCTTTTGTCTTCTGTATTCTAATAAATACTGTCCTTGCAGCATCATATATGTTATACATATGCTGATTTTGAAGATTTTTATTTCAGAATAAATGTATTTTTTCTCATATTTACAAATTTAAGCCTAGTTTACATCTTATCCAAAGCAGTATACATTATATTAAAAGGTGCCATTGGAATGCATTAAAGATCTAGCAATATCATAATCATTTAGTCTGTATTGTGTATCAATTACAGAAATGTACGGATGGATAGTACTATGAATGGATTAATTTTTAAGAAACCTATTTATGCTATAAATTTTTAAGAAAAATACAAAATTAATAAAATTGAAATGTTTTATTTATCATGCAACATGTAATACAACGTTATTTAATTTCTAATTACAAAACGAAAATTAAAAAGTTCAAATATAGGGACATATTTCTCTAATTATATTTTTACCGGTTATTTGTATAAAATTACAATTTTAACCAATTAATGTAATTTATTCTATTAAAAAAATGTATAAATTATCTTAATATTGAACAAAAATTCATTCATGGTATAAGTCGTCCATTTATATTTGTGCCTAATGATCATCTGGTCAAAACATATTCAGTATGAATATTGAAGAAATACATTAGTACGATTATAAATAGAATATATTTATGTTTGGTTTGCATCATTGAGAATAATGTTGTTTGCGCCCCATAAGATTTTGTAACAGGGCAGGCCCCTTAAACCCTTCTTTCTTTTCTGTAAAGTGTTACTAGCTTAGCTTAGCAAATGTTAGAAAGTCAATGAATTACTTAGTCAAACTATTGCCCCAAATTATAATGTTGTGACATTTAATCCTTTGTTGAAAACAATGAATTGCCTTGTTGTACAATAAAGTAAAAATTTGAATGAAATAATGCTGCTTGCTTCCTGCTTGAATTTTATACAGAATGCAATGCGGAAACTCCTGAGGAAACATTGAATCACTCATTCATGCAGTACTTTTGTTATAATTTACTGCAATTTTGTCCGATATTGTTACATTTAAAATGTCAGATTCAATTTCCTGATGTTTCGCATCAAGCATTTCTCTTATCAATATACCCTATGCTCCCTTATCTGTTATAGCGGTTTAACCAGTTACAATTTTTGTGATAATTTTCATATATAGTGTGCATTGCTTCTTTTATAGTGACAGTCTTATAATTTTATCGGAAGATGCTTGTGCTTGTTTCTTAAGCCGGTGGGGCATTAATTTTTTACTTTGATTGGAAAGATTAATGTCTTATACCATGCTTTGGCTGATGCAAGAGAATCATGGATGAAACTTCCCAGAGTGTATCGCATGGTACGTATAATTTATTGTTTCCATGACT
Organism: Megachile leachella; assembly: GCA_963576845.1. Taxonomy (NCBI): domain Eukaryota; kingdom Metazoa; phylum Arthropoda; class Insecta; order Hymenoptera; family Megachilidae; genus Megachile; species Megachile leachella. The sequence continues at coordinate 15,103,483 of OY756259.1, forward strand.
TGTTTATGCTTCATTAGATGAAGTAGTATAGTACATTATTATATGCTCATTCTAGTAGTATGTGCCTTGCTAAGGCATTTTTGAATATCAATGATATTTCTATTCTGCAATTGCACTATCTTTTATCGCACCGTTATAGTTGAGTCTGTGTTTAAAATGCTTTCACTGTTTACAGAATTGTAATAAAAGCAAATAGTATGTTTGGTAATGAATTTTCGCGCATCTTTTAATTACAGCCAGGAATAGGACAGGTTGGAAACGCTCTACACGTTGTCAGTCCAGCTGAAAGTGGAGGTACCATAGTATAGCCAGAAGCAGATAACGAATCTTCAAAGCACGAAGAAGAATACGTCCCGTTAATGCGTACATTTCAATCTCCGGAAATGCGGTTTCAATCATATACTCATTATCGTCACTTGTATTATGTATGGCCAAGTGAAAATTATTCCAATATCATTTGAGAAAGGGTAAACAAAGAATTGTCCCAAAGGCATCTAACAGCTTATTGCTTACCGACACCTTTTTTATTTGGTAAGTTAATTTTGGTGTGTATTTTTTATTTCTGTTCCGTTTTTATGTAGGTGAGGAAAGCCTTTAAATTTCATAGTATTATATAAATTTTATAAGGAAACCAGCGAAAGTAACAATTGTGTGTACATGTATATATGTATACATATGTTCGTCAGATCTTACATACTGTACTAAATCATTCCAATAAGATCTTGTTAAGTAAGAGAATTAAGAATCGAATGATGTTAATACTGAAACTTATATACATACATATATATATGTATATGTATATGTATATATATTCAAGAACTTTTGTATCATTAATGTTTGTTTAGGAAAATAATTTTAAATAGTTTGCTTTTTATGACATTTTAACGAGCAATGCAACTATTGTAATCAGTCAGAGCAATATGTAAATATGAAATGTTTTACTCCACATCTTCGTTTATATACTCGTGAGAGAGGTCTAATTGTTTTTTACATTTGACAATATTATATATGGAAAAAAAACCTAAGTAGATAATTTTTGTAGAATATCATTTCTGTTATTTTGTTTAAAGAATCTAATTATTACGATATATTATTTTTTTATGTTGTTGTGTTAAGAAATATACCGAGACATTTACGCAAAATGTACATACGTTAACAGCGTTCCTTCTTTATATGTCGGTTTCTGTTAATGCAATTCAAGAAGATAGTCTGATCGTCGCTAACTAAATTGCCTTAATAAAACGCGTAAGTTAAAGCAAGACAAACTTTTATTTCGTAATATAATTATACGAATATGTTTCCGAGAAACTTGTTCGCTTTATTGAGAATTTATAACAAGTACATAATCGATGTACAATTAGTTGAGAACTTTTGATAACGAAAGATGACTTTATATCTGAGAGCTACTAGAAATTGTTACGTATTTTAATTGAAATTTAAATAAAATTGTATATGAGAAGAGGAAAGATATGAAACACTAATTATTTTGTACAATTGTTTCATTTCAATTCTATTGTATATGGAACAACAAATTGTATTTATAAAATGTTCTGTGCATTATTATGACATAGCAATCAATGATTTCCACAACGAATGGAATGTATTTTTATACACAGTTCTCAGATACAAAAGTCTAATGCAATGGGTATATAAATAGCTATTGAATATTTTAACGATAGACAGTATTTAATATTCCACACGGCGATACTATTTATTATTTATAGAAATAAATAATTACATATGTATATATATACATATATATATATATATATACACGCGTTAAAATATTAACGTCGAAATGTAAAAAACAGTTTGTATTGTTGTAATATTTAAGCAGTTTGAAAATGATGAGACACTTTTTTATCTTTCATTAAGGGCATTCTTTTTTACGTTTAAACGTTGCTAATTCGATAATGACACGAAAACAGATCATGAGATGGTAATAAACTAAATTTATTTATTGCAATAAAATATAGTAATTAGTTAATTGTAAGCCAGTGTTTCTTGGACAATAATATTTGTCATAGCATGAATTGCATATTATCAGAAATATATTTTACTGTCATTGAACGCATAATAGGCTTAATTTGTATTTTAATCATTAAGAATCACTGGTCACTTTTTTCATAGAAGTATTCGAAAACGCAGCAACAATTTTTTTGCGTGCATTTGTATATTACGTTTGTAAATATTTCATATATATATATATATACGCGCGCGCGCGTGTGTGTGTTATATATGTACTATTAGAATCGTCACAAAATTAATACACAAAACGAAGCAATTCTTTTGTTAAAAGTACGTTTTTATACGTCGTTTAAGAAGAAATAATAATAGCTCTATCTTTATGTTCATTTAATAAATTAAAAGGTGTTACTAAGAAAAAGTAACAGTAAAAGAACTGATCACACTTTTTAATTATGGAGCTTTTTATTCTGAACATTATTTTACATACGGCATAATCTAGTTTTTGATAAACAAGTAAAAACGTAACATTACTTCTTTCCGTATAAACTCCTTGAGGTATACTGTGATATGTGTGTATGCTAATATTAACTAATTAACTAATTGTAAGTGATGAAAGTGAGAGTTATGATAACGCCATCGTGTTTGTCGTGTGCTAAAACAAGTGGTTAACTTTCGAGCGGTATTTGTTGATTGGGCGTTTCCCGTATCGATATCGATACCGGTACTCGGTACTCGGCACTTGAATTATTAAACCGATAATAACTTAAAAGCTGGCCTGTTAGATATCAAATCGTATTTAATTTATTGAACTGGAGATTTATAATGTTCCTACATTGTAAGCGGAATGGACGAGTCTATAATAAACGGTGCGTTTTGTTTCATGACTGGAAACTGTTGGGAGGTTTTAAATTATGAAATTATAGTTGATTTGTTATTCCAGTGAGACATATTTTGTAAATTCAAAAAATGCACATTAGATCTTGTTTCTCTTTTACTTTAATCTAAAATATGAATCCGTCTAAACTTCAAACGTTATTTATTATTTGAATATCTTTTCCGTTCTGTAAAGCGAACAAGATTCCTTTAAATTGAAAATTAAAGCAATAATTCCATTTATTATATTTATTTGTGGTTATACGTATGATTGCGATTTATGTAACGCTATAAATAAATACAACGATGTAAGGAGATATTTTGTTGCGAATTGGTAGACCAATCTGGCTGATTACATCACTGGAAATAAACGTAAAGATAATCCATCATTTCCTACTTGGCGATCTTTTTACAAGCCATTTTCACATATCGTATGCATCCAAACACATACTCTTTGCTGCATACACGCGGCACACACACACACACACGCGCACACACACACACACACACACACACACACACACACACACACACACACACACACACACACACACACACACACACACACACACACACACACACACACACACACACACACACACACACACACACACACACACACACACACACACACACACACACACACACACACACACACACACACACACATGCACACACACAGACAGAGCTTGCGATATCGTATCAAATTTCTACTTCTCTTTGCATTTCATTTCATTTGTTTATAAACTTGTACATTCTTTGTAATTGTAAATGAAAACCATTTAATTGTTGCTGTTGTACGCCTTTCTTCATGAAACGATTATCCCTTTAAATCTGTGCAATTAAGTTTCAGAAATGCACTTATTTGCTTATGCATTTTATAATCTTAATAATATTCGACGCGCGATTCAAATTTGTAATCACGTTCAACTGACTGTGTTCATGCGGTTCAATTTTCTTCTTTCATTTTACTCCTTTTTTGTTTGTTTACTTTTTAATAAAACAAAATTGTGCTTCGTAATAATTTTACATTATACCATATAGCTAAAAAATTGTTTACAAGTTCGGGTAATGATGAAGAGTTTACAATTACTTCGTGTTGATAATGATATAGTGCAAAAGATGGATCTACAAGTAGGGAATAACATTATTGGCCGGAGCGTGGTAACTGGAGTAAGTACATATCGTTGCTATATTAAATCGTGTAACCCAACAAGTAAGAAATATAATGTTTATTGAAATATATTAATAAAATTGTTAATTAATTTGAAATACATGTCGCGCGTATGTTACGCATGCGTTAAGTATCGCACATCATCACGTGATCGTTTGGTTATCTTATTGCGATTAAAATATAATCTAGATTTTCTTACGCTGTTAAGATTTGAAAATATTGAATAAACGCGAATGTTATCTTTATACTATAATTTCAGTGTGACGATGATGGAACTGTTAAACATGCTGTTACAATAAATTTAACGCCTAACAATGAAATGACAATAACACCGGTGAGACAAGCGTTGTACATTTTATGAATCATATAAATGAATATAAATTTGTTACGAAATGGAATAGTGTTCTGTAGGAAGCATTTTTCAGTGTCAGGTTTCACCGTGTTATATGAAATCTGTTGAATCTTCGCGATGGCAACTTCTTAAATTAGGTGCTACTGTTCCAATAAAACCTGGAGATATTTGTTCCTTAATACTCGAGAAGTGTTGGTTTAAAGTTATATCAGTATCTGAAAATATGGAAAACAATCAAGAACAGACGTTGAAGCGAAAAGTACTAAACTAATATCTCGAATGATAATACGATTTAATATAATGTTTTGTAATGATCAAATTATAGGCAAATGATGCTATAGATTATAATATGTCTGGTAAAAGGTCTTGTTCAGAATCAGGAGAAGGAGACAATTTAGGAACTTCGCATGATGCGCTAAATGAAATGCTAAATAAAAATAACAACAATGATATAATTAAAACAAAATCCGAGAACACTGATTCAAAAGATTTAAATATGTCAAGTTGCAAAGATACCACAAGTATGATGGTACAAAACTCTGAGGAACTTTGTGGCATGAGGTTATAAGTTTAATATCAATTACTTAATTATAATTATTATATAGTGTAATTCTCTTGATGTTGAACAGCGAAAGAAGTATCATCAAACGTATTGCTTTATTGCTCTTGTTTTCTGTGCACTAAACTATTTCATATACATTATATATAAAATATTGTCCTTAAAATACTAGTCATTGATGACATAAGACAACGTTGAAGAGTATTCAAGCAATGTGTTTGATGGAACTTTCTATAGGATTTATCTTGGGAGAATTATTCTGTAAATCATTTATTCATTTTATTTATATTCTTGTATAGCAGTTCTAACGAAGGAAGAAACCATGATTCAAGTAATAAAATAATGTCTGAACATGAAAGTACACATTTATCTACAAAAACGGAAGATACTTGTAAATTACAAAGCACAAATGAGACAGATACCCAACTTCCTTCAAGTAAGACTAATTTTATAAACTTGGTACCGATCCAAGTTTCTTTTTTATAATTCAAAGTATTTTATTTATCTCAGCTATGCCAAATGTTCCTGCTGCTGACACTGTAAATACTCCCAGAAGAGAGAAGTGCAGATACGGAGAAAAATGCTATAGGTAATTTTTTTTTGTATTTTGCAATTACATTTGTTAGAAAGAAATTTTATGATCACAGAAAAAATACACAACATAAAGCTGAATTCAGTCATCCTGGAGACGCAGATTATAATATCGTTGACGATAGAAAAGAATGTCCCTATGGTTCCCGATGTTACCGTAAAAATGTTCAACATAAAATGCAATTTAAACATACTGATTCGAAAGTTAGAAAAGAAAGTTCTAAACGACATCGAAAACGTACTCCGACGACAGTCTCTTCAGATACTTTATCTGATTTGGAAGATTCGTTCGAAGAAGAATCCGTGGACGAATCTGAATACGAACCTTCCAGCGGTACAGAAGGGTTAGACGACGACGACGATTTGTATTCGGATAACAATGGAAGCGAGGATGACATAGTTAATTAAGGAGATAAATATTTTATTACTTTAAGGTTTTTCAACATCTTTAAATTATTTATGTAGTTATAGTTATAAATGCAGAAATATATATGAATGTTTAATAAATATTTTTATATTCACATACAAAAGAGCATGTAATAGAAAGATGAATTTAAAAATATAGTTTACAAAGTTTTTTCTATGGCATTAAAGTACAAAATTTCTAACAATTTATTTTAATACATGACACAAGGGCCATGTTAAGAGAACCGTAAAAAATTCTTAACAAATATTTAAGGCTAGTTTTAAGTTTTCTGCTTATATTACTTCTATATACATTCCAGTATAATTAATAAGCTTGATATCCTTCATCACTTTCCGCGTATTCTTCTGTAGCTACATCTACTAGTATGTGCTTTGGTATTTCTGAACCCCTTACTTTAATAGTATAACAAACATTTTCCATTTTATGTAGACTTTGCTTGAGGGTACATAATTTCCTGTTCATTTCTTTGTTGGATGGATTGGTACAACCTAGGAAACCTGTATATATGTTTCTGACAAAATTACATGTTTGATAGCAACTAGCTATGTCTCCCATTGCCAAATTGTTAATACATTTACGCATGAGTTCTCCGGTTAGGTCAGCAACCGCTAAGATAAATTCGTACGGAGTAACTAAAGCACGTATAGTTTTGTCCTTAGATTTGTCCGTAATAGTATAGGTAAGTTTTTTTTCTAGTTCTAACCAATTTTCCATACTACCGCACTGTAAATATTGATAAAACGTAACAGCTTCTATATATTCTTCCAAGCTATTACGATAGGCTTTAAAATACTGATAGGCATCTTGATTTTCTAGTTCACGAGCAATATTACTAAACATATTTTGCGCCACGTTTTTCAGTCTTGATTCAGCTTCATGTAGGATAGTTTCTTGTTTGCTCTTCTTATCGATGGTGTGCAATAGGAAAATTATCCTTTTACTTTCGATAGCGATATCCCTACCAATTTTTAAAATCCTCTCAAAACGATCGTGTCTCTCGACCAATTCGGCTGAATATATTCGAAATTGTTGTACAACCACACTGTTTTCATTTATGTTTTCCACAATTTCTTTGCCCTTGTCACCAATGTTGATCTTCTTATTGCCGTGATAGCCACGATTTTTTCTGTTTCCTTTGTCTATCCATAAAATAAGAAAGTCAAATTTTTAATGCCTTTTTTTAAATTGATCGGAATTATTGTGGCTATTTACTATCTCTCTTACATTAGTTTATTTCGATAAGGTACCTAAGTGCCGATTCAGCGGATCGTCACATGGATTTGACGTATATATGAATGTATGTGTCATATTAAAACAGAAGCGACTTATAAGTAAAATGAATCGTACGAAATATGTTTAAATACGTGATGTTTTTATCGGTATACCTTTGGTTTGAGACATAGCGATTAATATCGATCCACTGTTGCAATGTTATTAGTTTGCCAATCGTAATATTTACAAATGCTATAAGAACAACGTTCTAACCACAAACGAGACATATGTCATATACAACAGAGCCCTCGTACTGTCGTTGTTCGTATCGCACGATCTGAAATACCGACACTGTCGAAAATCTTAGATATTGATTAGATGTTGCTGCTATAATTCTTCCATTCTGTACTCATAGATGGCGCTATTTATCAGGAATTCGTGGCGGCGTTTTAAAGAGATTCTCTGGAGAATGTTCTGATTTGTTGAGAGATTTACCAGTAAGACATTTTCAGTGCTTAACGATAAATTACAAAACTATGCAATACGAGGCTATACGATGACAAAACGCGAGGATATATGTGCAGATAAGGCACTATCTAACAATAAGACACTAGTTTACATTGCTGATCCGCAGCGAGCGTGTTTGGAAGAAAATGAAATTTAATAGATACACTTATTTATAATTCACGAAAAAAGCTGCTCCTTAAATTCACGTACGAAAACGCGTAACGCTTCTGTTTGCGATATCATTTCTCGTGTTTCACGATAAATTACATGCTAAATCGAAGAGGTAGAAATGTTAAGTAATTGCATGGAATAATCGGTTAGATATGTATAGCCATAACGAAAGACGGCGACTGGAAAAATAAACGAAACGGGTGGAAGAAAAGTCTCTTTAATTATCTAAGATTTTCGCGCCACGAAACAAAGCTCATCGTGAAACGAGGCCACGATAAATCGCGTCCTTTCCTTGGCCTGGATTTCAACGATAACAGGCCAGAGTTTATGCGATCACCTTTTGCTCTGCCACAGAGATATACGTTTCCAAGCTTTGTTCTTCCAGTACTATACACGAAACACTGTTATTCGTGTTTTACCCAGTGCATTTAACGTTTGCGGATGCATTAAATCATTCACGGAAATAGTCCACGACTCGATCCAAATTCGAAACAGACAATAAGATATCTTTTTCTTCAATTAAAAAATACTTCGCGTAAAACGACGCGTGGAGAACGTGCTTGCCAAAACTTTACAATCGTTTCGTGCATGATATCGGTAAACTTGTTTTAACGAGAAATCGTGCAATTTATATATCCAACGCAGCAAGTCGATAATGCATTTTAATTACTGGATTACATTTCATTTCATAGGATTCAGTGGATGCATTCATTTCAAATAAAATTTCCACAATTTTGAAATCGTGTTCTTTTGCAGGTTGAAATGAATTTTTAAATCGAAAACGATGATATTTTTATTAAAATTTACTTTTTACTTATTCTATACGTATTACGAAGTTTTAAACGTATCTCTCTGCTCGCGTTTAATTGAAATATTCGATACGGGTTTTTTCGCGAGTTTAGTTCGAAAAAAGAAGTTATGAAAGGATAATGATTATTCATACTTTATTGTTTCCAGGTGCATACAAACAAGTACGATCTTCTCTCGAGATTTCTTCTTTTCTGTAAAGTTTACACGTGGCCAGGGTACGGTAGTATCGTAATACAAAAAGAACGTTAACACGAAATCGATGTGTTGTTTTATTTATATACAATATTTACAAAGGCATATTGTTAATCGAGTCGCTAATAAATGTCTTCGTACGCTTAAACGTGTACAAGGTGGCGTAAGCATGGCTTTAGTCTTGTTCTTCGTTTTTGATTTTTTCATATTTTGTTTTTCTGACAAGAGCATTATATTCATGGAGCTCGTTCGCTCTTCCATTAAGCTCTTTGGACCTGGCTTTTTTCTTCTTGATCAGCCTGTTACAAGGCTTTTCTTCGTTCCCTTCTTCCGATTAAATCTTAGATACAACTTTCCTGGATCACGGCACTTCTGATCACCGTCTCCGAGTACCGATGTGGCCTTTGGAGGCTGTAAAATGTCTGCAACATACGTTACATAAATTTTTGAAAAGGTTGGCCAGACAAATATGTACATAGCGTATATGTCACAGCATTATTACCATGACGGTATTTTATAACGATGCGAGAAATTCTGTTTCTACTTACGTTTGGCGATGCTCGAGGATAATCCGAGTCTTCTATGACGTCGTGGGACATCTCTCGACCTTCCAGCTGACGCGGCCTTCGTGGCAGGGAACCATAATGCAAAAGCTTCCTGTCTGAAAGAAATTCCATCGCAGCTAAACGTCATCGATTTTTTCTTCTCCTTTCAAACATAAATCTCAAAAGAAACACGTGGAAGAATTCGATCGCAAATTAGTTATCGTTTCTTGTGAATATACTTTTTTCTATACATACATCGAATGTCGCGAATGATTCGATGTCACGCGCGTGTTTACTGCGTGTAATTTCCTTGAAAGTATCGCTAAATAAAGTAGCGGTTTAAAATTAAGACTCGATATATTTGCGATTCTCGTTTTAATCGGGCTCTTTCATCAGTCTGAGTAGAAACTCATCGTAAGAGAGGCAGAGGTTGTCTTTGTATGTAACCGAACGTACACGCACACGTTTAACACTTCCCATGTTTTTAATCTGACTGTCCTTTGACAACGACGAAGTATTGATAAATCAATGGAAAGCCAAAATGAAACGCGCAATGTGACGATACTTCTTGTACATCAGAAGGATATTCTCAAATATTCCCTCAACTATTCATTCCTATGCACACATACAGAGAATGTTTTCTTTTTTTCCATTTAAAAAGAGAGCCGAGTACGCGTTCAGGCCGAAATTTACCTGTGAGATGATTGGTCAAAGCAGTGGTGGGTATGAGATCAGGATTTCCGTCTTCTTCTTCGCCCTTGCCAGCGAAAGTCGCGATACTAGGCTGTTGGGGTGGCTTCGGTTTTGTCGGGGTGGCCGCGTGTTTTCGCCAAAGTGCCATTAGTACTCCGGTCACGATTAAACCTAAACCGGTTGCGGTGCCGCCAAGTCCAATCAGAATCGGCGACATGTCCACCGACGATACCGATTCCCCTATAAACGAAATCTCTACCGATCCTACTCTTATACATAATTCATTCGACAACGTACGTGGACGAAATTTAACTTCTTTCTTCTATCGCCGACTTTTATTGTTTTGTATGAAATTCTCGAGCCGATAACAGCTTTGCTAGAGCACTTATTTCACGATTACTATTTTCTATACTTTAACCTTTAAAAAAGTTTAGATTTCTCGTACAACGCTTAAATTTAATCGAAAAAGTTATTAAGTCTATTGTAATTCGAAACGCTTTTCAAAGACGAGTTTCGAATTGCAAAAGGTTATTCTGCGGTTCTACCCACGGAGGCTGACGTAACAAATGGTTAGAGTTCCGCGCCTTTTTACTTTTAAAATTGAAAGAGTCAAATGTAAGTTGAAACACGACGATTATATGGAGGACATTATTCATTTAACTCTCGTGTATTTTAATTTCATCTCATTTCTATGTCTCGTTGACGCTAGTTCTTTCAGCGGCGCATCTTTATGACCGTGGAAGATTAATGAATGTCGCACGGTGTGAAATTCAGAGGTAGGAAAGCTGTCCGGGGTGGTACTTCTATCGGAGGATAGATGATACGCGGGCAACTGAAGGGAAGAAACGGATGAGAGAAAACAGAATGCATAATAATAGCTCATAAATTTTGAGGCTTGTTTCCGGATTCTGTGAAGGTCGTTGGTCTGACAAGCAACCTTCTATCCCCATCCTTCCTACCAGATTTCGTGTTTCTCCAAGACTGTTAGCGATCTTTTTCATCTCGGAGTGTCCTGTACAGATTGTGTACACTTCCGTCGGAGCTTCTGTATTCTACCTTATAATTCCATTGCTAAACAAACCGACGCATTTAATTAATTGCGTATTGAAATAAAAGAGACCGACAAGAATCGATATAGAATTTAAAACGGTAATTTCATCGTCGCAACGAGTGTCGACCGAGAACTAATGAAATTTTCATTTACGTATACGCAATTAAAATCATCCATGTCGTACATGGTAATGATCGAAATTAATTACTTGGATTGTATTACATTTTTATAGCGATTCGGAACAATATTGTTCGTATCTATGTGCACGGAAACTAATTTTATCTGCTAGATCACGTAGACACGACGAGGCGGCGGTCTCGTGAGAAATCGGAGAATTACGTATAGGACGTTTAAAAAAAGACGTACATTATTGAAAACTTTCGAGATATAATAAACTCTCTTTGTTAGGAAAAAATGTGAAACTATGGAATAAGTAATTACGTACCGGTAAATTTAGCAACACCTTTCAGCGCTTCGCCTTCCATAATGACAGGATCGCTGGAACCTTTCATATTGACCGCGTAAAGGGCGACCGTGGTTGGTTTGCGAAGTTCCAGTTCCCAATAGGGATTCGCCGACTCCAAACGCTGTTTGTCCACGATAGCGACGAACTTCTGCGGCAAACCACCGTCATATCCTTCCACGCACGATATCCTTATCCAAGAGCCGGTTTGATTGTACGCCGTACAGTTTTGCAACGGATACGGTCTACCTGTAAGCGAAACAAAATTTTCGATACCCTTCAACCGTTAATTAACATCTCGTTACAGCGTATACTGTATTTCTGTGTATTCGGAATCGCGTATAACTCTCTGAAAATAAATGCATTACCACGTACTAGTCTCGTAAGAGAACACATTCCTTCGTCTGCAGTCTACATATAGGTACAATTCAGGTCGCGTACGTTGTGAATCGTCCTATAATAAAATGTTGCGCGAGACGAAAAGGCAGTAAAAAAAATGGTGTAGTTACGTTGCGGCTCATGTAACTTCATTTTATTACGCAACGAACATTGGAACGCGGTGTCGATGAGCTGCGCCGTATCGCACCACGCCATTTCGTGGCCGATGAAATTATGTATCACGACCGTCATTATCGACAACGGCATCGTATCAATGGAAATATTTTTATGCAAACAAGGAGCAGAAAAATGATCACGGAATCGGATGGACAATTTTTTATTTTCCGTCTAACCGCAACGACAATGATCCTTTGCAACGGTGCTGATTAATCGGAGCCACAACGAAACAGATATTCTTTCATTTTTTTGGAATAGTATCATATAACTTAACTCGATAATCAACAAATTATTTAACGCGTATTTCGCTGCTATGTTTCGCCGTGTACAGGGTTCGCTAATTATTTTACCCTTTTCGGGTTACGCGTTGATCGCGTTTAGAAATTTGAGAAATACGGAACCGTTGGATACGTTGGAAGAGAGTCGACGGTATCCACTTACCGCGTAGCATCGTCGTTTCAATTAACGATTTAATTACTCGTGACTGGTGGTGAAGCAGCAGCAGTGTAGCCTCCATGTGGCGAGTACTGATTGTCGAACGGCAAAAAACTGCTGTCCGGTAATTACATAAGAAATACGTTGCTTCTTCTCTACCGAAAATAAATGATGTGCCCAATTACAGCAACCGGTGTACGCGGGAAGGCCAAAATCGGTTGGTCGAATAAGCTTTGACCGGCAGTAGCTAACGTTCTGCAGACACGGCGCGGACAAAACTAATCCCGTCGGTTTCGTCGCTCGCGGAAGTAGTTTTATCCGTTCGACGTTCTACAGGCACGGTTAATTTTCGGTCAGTAGATTCGCCGTTAACTCAGAGTCGAATACCAGCGAGTATACCGTAATGAACATATTCAATTATGGGTTTCATTAAATTTTCACAAAAACGCACACGACACAAATGACGCGAACTCTCAGCGCGACGAATAGCCGTATAGATATAACGCCGTTTTTTATTCCACGGTTATTTCGTTCGTTGACTTTTATTATGTTGGCTATACTTTAGAAAATGACGTAGGATTAACGAAAACTTTTTACGATATCTAAATGATAATTAATGTTAAGGTTGTACGATCACGCAAGTAAGGTAGCACCTATTCCGCTTAGGAGCATATCTGTCCTGGTTCATAGCGATTCCCGCACTTAATAACAGGATAGAGCACGTTCGAGTTTCGCTAATTCGTTTTAACGAAAATTTTAAGCAGACGGATTATATTTAAATTTGAACGAACCTGCTGCAATCACTTGATAAATGCACGGTTGTCTCGAGGGACCAACTTCGTTGTTGGCCCAGCAGCCTAACGTTCCGTAATCCATGTCGGAGGATGGTGTATAGTTGAGTCTACTCGATGTACCCTCGTTGGTGTACTTGGTGGACGGAATGTCGGTGAGGTCGCCGCTGCTGTTGAAGGTCCAGTGAAAGGTGACGGTGGTTGGGCTGGCTTCAACCTCGCAAACTAAGCTGATGGTTTCGTGTTTCAAGGCTCCGTGAATCTCCTCGGGAACGTTCAACGGCGGCGGCGTGGCGTTCTGATACTTCCATGGCAGCGAGTTTACGACGTGCTTGCAAACAGGGGCGACTGTACCGGAAACGAACAGAAAGCGTATTCGCGAATCATACGTTTTGCATGTTTCATTCGACGTTACCGCGGTGCTCGTTAATAAAAAGGAAAAGTCTCGTGTCACGAAGCATTTCGCGGCATTTGTCTCGGAGGGAATACGTTCGGTGCATTAACGTCGAGGAAAAATAAAAGGACCGATTATCCGCTCGTAGCGTGATCCTTAGGGAAAGATACTGAGAGTAGGGCCGAGTTTTATCATGGACTCGAGCGCAGCATGAAATATTTTTTTCTTTCTCGTATCGTGGAAGAGCACCGCAAGAGTAGGAAACGTACTTACACATCACCTCGAGATTCACCACGTTAGAACTGGCACGACCCTCCACGTTGAAGGCCATGCAGGTGTACCTTCCAGCAGATTCTCGAGTTATACTTTGAAGCACCAGAGAGTGGTCCGAGAGTACTATGCCGGCGGTGACGTTGTAATGGAGCTCTTCTTCCTGGACGAACAAAAGGAAAATATATCCTGCATTGGACAATGTTTGGCTAAGATTTCGATCGACGAACGAACGGCGAAAATTTTTACATCGATTTCCAGCAGGAACATCGGTGAAACTCTGAAAATCCTAAGCTTCCAATGTTACTTGGAGAACACCTTTACATCGCGAAATTGCGATGGAAATTCGACAGCTTGATACGTTATTCGCAAATCCCTCGAAGGTCGTCGAGATAACCAGGAGGGACAAGGAGTAGACGCCGGTTCACGGTTTGTTGCGTACGTCGTACATAGTTACGCTTCGGTCACAGTTGGCGCGAAAAGTTAGTAGCAAAGCTTCGACAAGTTAGTCTCGTGTTTGCTGCATTCCCCGGTTCGTATCCAAACGCAAAGCTTGTCGCAAAGGATCAACGTTCACGTAACAATAGAAGAAAAGCCTTAAAAACTTGCACGAGTATTTAAGAGACGATCAAAGCTCGGACGTAACGATCGCGAGTATTATGTGGATTGCATTTCTAACATCTATTCTGTCGCCATGTATCTCGTCGTTCTTTTTTCCAACGACTTTCTTCGACCAAAGACGACGTCTGCTACGCGAAGGAGGATAGCATAGTCGCGCTTGCAGATTGTCGTTAGCCTCGCCAGCTCGGACAAAGGGAATTTACGATGTATACCGCTCGAGTACAATCCTCTGTCTCCATTCTCTGCTCTCGCTAGCTCGTTAAGTCGCGCGTACTCGACTGTGTGCGTCCGCGCGCGTACTGCACTTATCTCTGCCCACTGATTCGCAAACATACCAATTTCTCGTTAACGAGAAAAGGAGAAGAAATGAAAGTTTCGTTTACACGGTGTACGACAGATCGCATAAATTTCTTATTTATCGAACAGGACTGGAAACTTTTGGAACAATTCGTATCCACGATTTTACGAGCATTCGCCAATTACGTTTATTGTCGTATGTACATCGACAAACCCGTGAGTTCTCGCGTCTGTTCATCTTCTACTCTTCCTCTTCTTCTACTTTCTCCTCTCCATTTACGTACACGCATACCCGCGCGATATTATAATTTACCCTTAACTTTCTGGCAAAGCCTTTGCACACAGATTGCAGCCCAAGGCGCGTCGCACGAAATCCAAGCCCGTAGCCGTAGATGGATGTAAATTTCTGAAACTCGATTATTTCCCTTGCCCGGAGAACCCTATATATTCCCGCGGATATCTGCCGGCAAGTAGACTACTTGAATATTTCATCGCAGTCTCGCGCTAAAATCACGAGTTGCTAAACTTTCCCACCCTCGACCGGTATCCAAAGAAGAAACGGAACAGCGAAAATTTACCCTCTGGATTGTCGCGTCTGGTTTCTGGACGCGGCTGCTCGTTCCGCGAACGTCACAATTAACTTTCTAATCGTTCGTCGGTACATTCCGCGTCGACTCACGAGATTGTCGGAAACAAGAAAATTCGCTGTACATGGTTGGTTGTTGCTGCAGCAGAGGACGCGATAATATTCCTTTCTGCGCGATACGATTCGGATAATTAACTCTTTAACGAATAAAATAAACGGAAAGATCATAGAATCATAAAGTGGTTTTGCAAGTAAAGAAAATCGTTCCTTTTCTTACGGCTTTGCGTATTCATTTTGCCACGAATTTCTCGGTTTTCGCGTAACGTAACGCGACCTGTATTAGACGTTAAATATTCGCATTCATGTCAGAACAATAATACGTATTTGCAGCGAGGAACGAATATATTTGCTTCTCTGCATTACAAACAGATGCCAGCGAAAGGGAAAGAGAAAAGAGGCAGACAAGAGCGATAACTCGTATTCTCATGGAATATCTGAAGGCACGTGCGTCTTGCCACCGACTCTCTCACCCTATTCTTCCTCCATCGGATTATGCATAACGCATAAGCAAGCTTTCTCCGTTGCTCGATTCTTACTTTACCGGAGGATGCTTTTAGTAATCCTAAATAATTTGACATCGTTCGGTGCTTATTTCGAAACGGAGCCGAACTAAATCGAAGCTGGCGGAATGGAGCGGACAATGACTCGCCAAATTGGCCGATTTTCTTTTTACGCGTCGTAAGGTATAACGCGTGTATAACATACACGCATACGTATGGTAGAATAAAGTGACTCGTAACGCGATTAGCGGGTTCGCGATAATATTAAACGCATACCGGAGCCGTAACGCGTATGGGAGCGCCGTACCGCAACACAGTTTCGACAAATCGGTATACCTCGATGAACGTATTCGACGGATGTAGTTTAAACCGCACGTCATAGCCCGAGGTTATCCGACGTTGAATCTGTCACTGAAAAGCACGCACCAGCAACGTCACGTCCAATCGTATTTGTTCGTTCTTTTTATTTTTTTAATCTTTTCCTACGATACGATACGTACGATTCGCGGTCGAGCAGTTTGTTCGCGCGCGAAGGCGATTCGAGCTCGAATCGATTTCATTTTTTCCATCCCGAGGCTAATCTAGACGAATTGTTGAATACAAAACGAAGACGATTCTTCGTTCATATTTTGATAGAAGGCAAATGCAGTTCGAACGCGTATACAATCCGAGATTCTCGTGAAACTTTCATGACATTTCTGGGAGCGGTAGATACGCGTTGTTTATACGGGAGAACGAATTTTTGTCAGTCGAACGCTTTTTACGCGAACATTTTTACGGATTGGTAAACCAGGACTGCTCGCTGATTCGTGGGCAATTTATTGGTTTGGTTTTCGGACTACGCGGGCTGGGGGCAACTCGAATGGATGGGAAACGACAACTGGACGCTCGTAAATTTGCAATAATTTCGACAGAATGCACACGATCGCGCGCAAGAGGCCGATCGCTTCGAGACATTTGAAATTATCTTTGCCACGAGAGAGGCAACTTCTCTTCCATTCTGTCCGCCCCGCGGCTGAAAACTCTTTTTCTTCGGGAGTTTTAAACTCCGTTACTTATTCACCGAATTTTTTCCCTCTACTTTCTTCTTCGACCCGGCATTCAATCATATTCATCGGGAAGACGCTCCCTATTATTAAAACTTTTTCCCCTCTCTCGTTCCAATTTTACCAACTTTCGATTCTTCCGATTCGTTCGATCGTGATTCCTTGCCATTGGCGAATCAACCTTAATTAGGAATCTCTCCGCTAATCAAATTATACCTGTACATGTATACACGTATTCTACAATATAAACGAAATTACAACCTATGAAATACGTTTCATAGATTCCGTGTTATTTGTACGTCGAATATACGCGAACAAATCGAAATGCGAAGAGAAACGACAGTTGAAAATATTTATCTATAAATAGACGATATTTGAAAAAATAATAAAATGGTAACATTTTCTGATTTACATACGAGTAAGCCACTCGAGTCCGTTTTAGCGATGTTTGATTGGTCGGTAAAAGGGAATCGTTGTCAAAACGCGTATAAAGTATGAATAAAACGTAAAAGCTCTAAATCAGATGTAATTTTCGTTGAAAAATATTTCAACTTCGCGGCATTTGCAGTTTAAACAGCGTAAAAACGTGTTGGCGTATCTCGCGTTTAGAAAGCTTTCAATTGGAAGGGTTAAATATGGGCCGAACAATCGGTGTGTTCCTTTTGTGAATTTCGTTCCGCTTGGTTGTCGATGGTCGACGCGACTCGGTATCGCACACGGGTCAGCGAAATTGTCGTCACGAGGTCGAAATACCGTCACTAGAGCGAGGCGAGTAGTTGTAGGACGCTTCCAGGATTTCGCCAACCCCTCGGGAGAGCCTCTGTAGAAAATGATGGAAAGCATAATCCCCCTTAAGAGGCTTAACTCGACGATCCTCGAGTGACCGGAGATAACGCTTGAGCTTTCCAGGTGGGAGCCCGTAGTTTTTCTACGATATTTTTCGCGAGTCAAGACGAAAAAGAAACGATGCGACGCGACGCGACGCGACACCCGGAATCGCTGCTTTCTTGCGGCTTTGTTTCTTCGCGACCTGCATTATTCACGATTTAACCCCTTAGCACGTTTGCTGTCATGAATTCGCTATAGACGAACAATTATTCCAGTCATTTACCGTAATATGCTTGCAACATTGAACGCTAGCCGTTAACCGTTCAAGCTAACAGATTACATTGTTTCTCGTTTAATTGACTAATACGACCGCTACCACAGGAGTAATCGACGCCGTGATTTCGTTACAAGCATCGAAAATTTCGATAGAAAAAAAGACGAAGCGAAGATTATGTGGATCCGTTTTAATTTTCAGTTATTTCTTCCTTTATCCATTATATCATAATTCTCGAGATCCTCGAAACTTTATCTCGCGACGACACGATAACGTCGATTTTATGCTCTTGTAGAATCTTCCGTTTTACGAGCGAACGGTATAAAGGAAACGCGAAAAAGGAGCTTTCACCGGTATTCCGTTTCATTTCACGGTCGCGTCGATTTATCGAGAAGCATCTTTATGGCGTTCTTTTATTTTTTGCGTGACTTTCTCGCTCGTGGTAAACGAAATTTCCTGGCTGGTTTCAGCGGACCACCACCAACAACAATATACATATTTGGACGTACCTCGTGAAACCATGTCAATTTGTAAGCTCTAGGATTTGCCCTAACGTTGCACTCGAAGTAAACGCCGTCACCTTCCTTGATGTTCTTTGGATTCAGCGAAGAGCCCATCTTCAGAGTGACGACAGGGGCAACTAAAAACAGACAGAAACGTATACGTCAGTTTGAAAGCGTTTGAAAAGAAAATTGTTCGTGGCAGAAGGAACCGAAAGATTCTTGGGCAGTATCATTATTAATATTGTTCGTAATTCGTTGTACCAAGAACAATTCTTTCGGTATCCATTTCCTTGAAATAACTCTTGCACGATTTCGAAAATTCTTGATTGGCAGAATACGATTCGGTGGTTTTGTCTTTTATCCGTAACGCGAAAAGAGAAAGGTTCGATCGCGAACAGAACGTTCGCGGCAGTCGGAAATGCATGCTAGTCCCGGTTCGTTATTTATGAATCGAAAGCCCATAGAGACCGTGATGTAATAATATTCGAACATTAGCGGTGCTCGTTTAATGAAATTTGCATTTTCGCTCGTACGAAACACGAGCAAGCGAATAGCGAATCGTATCGGAAGCAATCGACACGCGAAACTATCGTAGTTAATAACGTCGCGCTCGAACGAACGGGAAACGTTTTATCACGCGTGGTTCCTCTCACGATGAAAATCGCTGTCGAATATCGCGTGATTCACGCGAATTCGTTCTCCTCCGTGTCAACGTCTCGATTACGTGCAACGCGTAACCGAATGAAAAATCAACTTCAAAAAGCACTCTTCGGTATAGCTATGCACCTATACGTAAGCATTCAGTCGTTTAGTTAACTTCGAAGCGAGATAAAATGTTATAATAAAAAGGATTCTAATATAAATCTTTATTAACGTTGACTGTACCTTTTGTAGATGTATGCAGGTATAATATAGAATAACGTATTCGTGCTCAACATTTTTCCTGTTTTTTTTTGGAACCATTAATTTAAATATACGTTGTAAGAGAAATATTTGACATGATCTGGTTTGTATTTTATTAAAAACAAAAAAAAAAAAACAAAAAACAAAAAAAAATAGAAAAAAACAATGTTTTGTCTCTTGATGAAAACACTCGTCACGTTTACATGTTTGCACACTTTGTATATTGGAAAAACTCAGCGGTTATTAAATGTGAAATAAAAAGCATCATTTGTATTACGTATCTTTGAATGTTCTGTTAAATTAGATTATCCTTATTACCAGATTTATTTTAATATTGTTTCATCTTTAATTTCGTTTCGCCATTATTCTACAAAAACTTATTCTACGAACCGAGTTTTCGATCATTTCGTCGAACTGTAAAATTATCGAAAAGAATTCACCCTCTACGTAGCACGTCCAAATTATATGTCGGCTATTCAGTCTGGACTTAATTGCCATTACTGGCACGTTTGTTAGGAAAATTCCTCGTGCTGTATGCATAGAGGCAAACGGTACGGCATCGTTTACGAGGGCTCATTTAAGCAGGGTGCAAAAAATCAACCCTACCACTTTGGGTGTCCCTTAATAACACGCGCAATTAAAGAACAAACGAAGCGAATCTGGAACGTTCCGCTTTCGTGACTATGGTAACTAGCGGTACCCCAAGCGATCAGGATTTCAGTTCCCGAAAAGCGTTAGGTGAATACCTGAATAAGGTATTAGAAGTTAGCAACGCAGGACTACAGTATAATTATTTGACATTTACTCGTGGATGTCGTTATAGAAAAATATAGAAAAAATGTTGATTGGTCAAACTCGGCGACAGATCGCGAGCAATCGAAACTATAAAGAGTGGTTGATAGGTCCGCGTACGATAATTTACGAATACGTATGCACGCGATGCAAAGTTTGGAGCGCGTTGACGCGCTGCAGGTCGCAGTATCCAATATTCGCGGTTGGCATAGGCTTTTGCCCTCTTAGCTTTCGGAATATAAACAACGAGCGGAGTGTCATCGAGAGAGACTCGAAGAGGCATTCGGGACGAATACTCTCGGAGGGAGAAGTTTCGGAACAGTTCATGCGATACGTTGTTCTACAAACTTCCATAGATGTTATAATTGCGTAGTTTCGCTAACTATATACGTATACACGTAGCATCCTCCTCCTTTCTTCGTTCGCGTCTCGTTCGTCGCTGAGAGGGTCGTTGAAACGGCGAGGAACATCTCGTACGCTCTTCATCGTGCCGGTATTAACTCGTAACAGAGACCGAGAGGAGGAGAGTAAAGAGCGAATCGAAGGAGAGAAAGAAAAAAATCGAACAATCGGTTTCGGTACGAGGAACCACTTCGCGATATGAATTCTGCAGCGTGTGCCGATGAATCGACTCGATATCGGCCGGGAGGAATCGCGCGATGAATCCGATTGATATCGCGCGTCCCGGAGTGGTTCGGCAAAATTTTCGGGAATTCGGTTCGATGGGACACGCGCTATCCGATCGAGAAAGGATACGTGTCTCCGTAGTCCGTGCGACGTGGCGCGGGCTATGGATTACGTGTCCTGCAGGTCCGACCTCGATTTCTCTGATTCCTCGTCGCCGACGACAAAGATGTTTCGTCGATAAGGCTGCGGCATCGAGCGACGGGTTCCTTTTTCTTACGTCAAATGGATTTATTTTTATTTCTCTTTATTCGTTTGTCCGAAGGATTTCAGCTTTCGCCAACGATCGGTCTCGTCGGATATCCCAATATCGCGCTGTCTTTATTTCTAATGTTTCTTTCGACACTTGATCTTTTAATCGCTCGTTTTGATATACGATAGAGTATAGCTCTAGTAGCTTCGCGTCACTAGCCTGATTTATGTTAAAAATCTTCTGCGCGCGCAGTGCCGTAAAAAATATATTGTTCGTAGATAAATTGGAATCGTCGAGTCATCCCTCGAGAAGAAAGTGCCGTTTAACGGTGCAAATCGAATCGAATGATCGTACGTATAAAGGATCTTATTCTTCGGTAAGACTCGATTTCGTCGTGAAAGATCATCGGTCCTCCGTCGGCGAGTATCGATGAACGGTCGAATCGAAGAAGCCGGACGTAGAAGGTTCGAGGACAGGTTGTTCTTCTGTAATGATTGTTTCTCTTGACCGTGGGTCGTACATCGATTAAAACATTAGATTAAAGTTCGTGCGACGAAACGGTGAATCGCACTGGAGTAAAAGGCTCGTTAACGAAGATATTCCGCTCGAATGGGAACACGAATGGTCTTTAACACCGTCTTTCATGCTTTTAAGAGACATCGTTAGGAGCAACACGCATAAAAGCTCGCGTAATTCGCGCACGGTTACCTTGGTTAACCCTTTTCTCCAGGAAGGTGAACGCGACCGGCGAGGATTCAGTTTCATCCTAAGGACAGCTTTTCACGACGTCGCAACGGTATACCGTCATTAACAAATATGCAAATTCGAAGGTATAATAGCGGAAAATTCGCAGGAAATAGGGATCATCCGCCATACCGACGTCAATTTACCGTTATCTCCGCTTATGTGGTCTCAGTTGTCGGATATGGCAGCTTCGACGCAACAATAGGAGAGCGAAAGCGGATTTCGTGTCGGAAACTAATACGAAAGAACTGATTCGTGTACAAGAACGTAGAGATTTTGAGCGGAACCGTGCTTCGGTTAAGGGAGGGATCAATTTCCCGATTTAGCGAGTCGTTCATTACGGTTATTGCTTTGCTCGTTGAAAACGATGCGGTGGCTGGTGTTTGGTTGACGTTTCGTAGTCGTCACGAAGCATCAGTCATCTCCGTTGGCTGGTACGCGTGGCAGCAGCGAAACTCTTGGAACGCGTGGAATTAGAGTCTATAGCATCTCGTGGTATCAGCATTAACGAAAACCGTCGAGATTCCAGAGTTTCGAATTCCCAACGAAACTCGTGACGTAACGTTTATTTTCGTTTATTCTCTCTCTCTCTTTCTCTCTCTCTCCCTCTCTCTCTCTCTCTCTCTCTCTCGGTCTCGTAAGAGAGAGAGAAAGAAACATGGGAAATCGGCACGGATAAGTTCTTCGCGAACCGGAACGAATCGGGCGGAAATATTGCAGCTCGCAATAACGATATCATGAATTTTAATTAAATCTCGATTCTCAGTGTCGGGCAGAAACGAGCGGGAGCCCGTTAACGTCCGTCGATAGCGTGAAATTGACAGAGTTGGAATTTAGAGTTCGGTCGATTCGGGTGGAAACTGGCGAAGCTTAACGATTCAGGGAACGCGAAATTTCCTCGGCGGTATTTCGCAGGTATCGAATCGTCAGATAGCGAACGCGGCCCTCCTCTGCCGCGGACCACGGGGAGATTCGAAACGAAGCCATTTAGCCGTGCGAATAATGGCACTCGATAATGGCTTTTCAACGTACGAAGACAATGCCACGATTTATCGTTTCTAGTCGGCATTCGGGAATTCGACGCGCGATTCTGACCTCTTTTTCTTTTCATTGGTTATCAGTCGCAAGTCGTTACATCGATCGGCACTATGAAATTCGTTTTTTCGTTAAAGAGAATTTGAAAATGACTCGTTCGGAAGCGGAAATATACCCGCGTACGATCCAACGACGGTGATATCGGTTGCAAGGCGATTTAAAACTCGACGAGACGAATACGCGACGTTTAGTAAAAGATGTTCTGTATTTCCGATATCGCGGTCGACAGACTAATTTATGAATGCCTACGAATCCAGTGATTTACGAGCAGCAAGAGCTATCGATACGCTACGTATTTACCGTATGACACGAACAACGCGATTCGACCGGATAATCCGGCTGCCGGACAACAACTTACCGTGACTAGCAAAGTTTTCAGAAACAAAAAGAAAACGGACGGAAGATCGATAACGTCGAGATACTCTATGGGCACAATCGCTCGAGGAATAAATAATTTGGTTAGTAATCCGAAGATAAATCGTCGAGATTCGATCCACGACACTGGCACGGGTCGTTCACGGCTTTCAGGGTTAAATACGATAGCAGCATCGAGAAATCTTGTCTAGATCCTAGCACGAAGCTCGAAACTTTCCTAGACGTTCTTATTGCTTGTAAAATACTGTATCGTATGGCTGGTAAAAGCCTCGTAAAGTTACTTGCGGCGACGAGAGAAGTTCCGGGACAGTAGCACCTGTCAACTTCTCTCTTTACCGTCGAACATCTCCTGAAACGATACCTACATTTAATACTTCTTACGGGATTCGGGAACATTTAACGTTTATTAAATCTCTGTCGTCGTTAAAACTCATCCACGAAATTGTGTTCCCTGATCTCTGCAAATGCGATTTTAATCTCTCGAGTGCTCATTATTAGATTCTTCTTCTTTTTCCCTTCGTTTCTTTCATGTTTTTATCCCCTTTTTCTGTTTTACTTTGACGAGCAATTAAGGAGACTGTTTCGCTTGACCCCCCGTTCTCGTCTGCCTTGTTCCAAGATTCCTCTCCCCGTTGATCGCGAAAAATCAGTGAACGGAATGGGACACGACACGAAAAGCCCCGCAAAATATCCCGGCTTGCCTTGAAAACACGTTGAGTAAATAATTCGATGAACGTCAAAGCGAGGCGAGGCGAGGCGAGGCGACGGCCGTTTCGCTTTGCGGCTAGCAACAGCGTCGCTATTCGATGATGGAGGTGAACGGTGGAGCGTGGCAAAGGGCGGAGAAGAAGATGGCTCGGGGTTGGGTCGGATGCTCGAGGATATGGACAGCTCGTATCATAGGCATCGATCCATTCGTCGTTTCCGTAAAAGCATTCGTAATATCGAGACAGGCTATGTGAAAAAATCTGCTGCACGGTTCCGGGCTCTTTCTTGTCGTTAACCCAGCTTTTACCGAATGCTTCAAGAAAGGATTCGTGCACGGTACTCTTAAACGCGTTTCGAAAACTTTGCTAATGACCTGGGTTTACCGCGCGTTTCCATTCACTTAATTACCAGCTACGCCAGCGGCTCGATATTTCCCTGTTAGATGAATTTTTTGTCCACAACTGCTTTTACCTGCACGATACGATGCTTGGCGCATTTAACGCGTAACGATGTAACGCTGGGTCGCGCAACGCGTGGCGATTCTTAACTTTCCACCAACTTATCATTTCCGACAAACCAGTTTAAAAGCCGACCGAGGAAATTTCTCTAATAAGAGTGCAGCGAAGCATCGGTTACATCGTTACTGGGTCGAGACTACCGAAAAATCCTTTCTTCGAAGATTCGAACCAACGATGCTGCGACCGTGCAACGCGAAACCACCTCGTTATTTTTCGCAAGGACAACCAACGAGATCGTCGGCAAAAGACCGACAATTCTTCCATTCTTTCGACCGAAAATCATCCACCGTGTACGAAATAGCCTTCCTTGTCGTTTCTATATTCTCCACGTACCGAGGTACATTGCTCCATATACATAGTTTTCGTACAAGAGTCTATTTTTTGCTTCTTCCTGTGCACAATTTTTTCTTGGTCATCGTGTGCTCTACGGCACACGAAGAATTCTTAACCGCCTTCTTTCTTGCACGGAGGAAATCATGAAAATGTATCTAACTGAAAAACTGGAAACCGAAGAAAAGTAAGTAATTAGGTCCGTGCGTACGCGTATCTAGTCCAGGTTCTTCTGTCTAGCTTGCATGTTAATTGCTTTAATTATCAAACAGGAGAGCGCATTTTCTGTCGGGAAACTATAACGAATTCCGGGCTGGAAAGTCTTATGAATATTTACGAATAGTTTATTTGTACACAGAGTTTCGATTCTCTGGCTCTTCTTCTCTATAGACTGCCTCGAATAAAATCTTTAAAGCCTCTGCTCGTTAATTCTCGCGTAACCGATTTGCATAAACGAGAAATTTTCGAGCACTCGCCGTATATTCGATGGTAAAAACTGGAGACCGGCGCGGATTGCTTCCGGTTTGACGTTACTTCACGATGAATGGCGAAAAAAAAAGAGAAATGTCGTTTTGCGACGTCGGAGATCCTGCGACGATTCTGACAGTTTCGACAAACGGAATCGGTCAGTAAATTTGCTGAACGACGTTTTGCTCGACGTAGCTACTTTTGCGGATATCCGAACGAACAAAAGTTCATTTTACGCGTTACGCGTAGTCGCGAGCATAGGAAATGTTATAAAAATAACTTTATCGAGATCTGATGATCCAGCAAGCTACACCCGACAAATTCGGTCATCGTGCGATGTATGGATTTCGAACTCGTACCTTTCGAAACGCGAATCTGAAAATTCGATTTACAATTTCGTTGCAATTCGGTGTCGACCCGATATTGCGGACGAAAAGCAACGTACACAGAAACGAACATCCGTTTCTGCAGAAATTTATTCGTATCTTTCGACAATGCGCTTACTCGAATAAAGCTAAAGTCTTTTCCTTTTAACTCTTTTTTCATCCTTTCCAAAGCGGACAATTTTAATTTGAAATTCGAACAGCGTCGTTTGTCTTTCATTTTCCAGAATCAATAATGTTTCGTGGCTATCGAAGCGTTCACATTTTCAAGAGAGTTCAACGCCATTACATTTATAAAGACTATTAAATATTTCAAAGTGTTCGAAATGTTTGTCTTCGGATAAGTTAGAAGCGATCGAATTGCTTAAAAATCTTTCAGATCAGGTGCAGTGAAACGAAAGCCTCGATAGCGTCGATTTTTCGTAATAATTCGGTAACGCTTGGAATGTTAGCCTTATCGTTCTATCGCCACGCGTTGTATTAAACCGTTTCACGTTACCACGCGTTAAATCGTTATACCGTTATAAAGTTTCGAATACGCGATATCAAAGTAGATTCGGTAAAAATTGCGAAAGCTTCGAAACGATTCAATGACGAGATTGTATTTATCGACGGTAAGGAAAACACAAACTGTACGGTAAGGTTTTGCAACGATTCGATGACGGCAATCGGTCGAATTGAGATTTCGATTCACGAGATGCGGTATCAAAACCTTCGGAATATAGCAGTGTCGAGAATAGCGAGATACTGGAAAGAACCGCATAAAATTTAAACGGGTCGCCGTAAAACAAGAAACGCGTTGTTTTTATATTTCCGCCATATACGTCTCTTGTTTCATGCTAAAAATTCTTCTTTTCGTTCGGCAAGTTTTCTCGCGTTCGTCTCTGCTCGACCTATCTTTTTAACGCAAGTCAAAAAAAACTAATGCGTGGAACGCAACCGGAACAAGAAATCATAGGAAAATATAAGGAATCTGAATCGGGACCAATGCGTGTTTATGTTAATCGAGATGGCCTCAAGATCGTGATGGAATTTAGTTTCGCGGAACGGGTTGGCAATTGAAAGGGTTAATCGTTCGCAGAAAATCGAACGAGCTCCATGAAAGAGCTAGTTGGTCTACCATGGAACGGAGTAAACGGGCGATGAAAGGAGCCAGGAACGTCGAAGGAATTTGTCCTGGCTGACAGTCGCCGCCCAGCTAGCTTCTCGTAATATATTTGAAGGGAAACGCGTTAGCCTCGCCAGCTATACTCTGGAAACTGCCGTCTCAACCCTCGTGCTGACGATTCGCGTAGCCAGGGAGAGCCACAGCTTCTCTCCTAGGGAGAACAGAAGCTCCCGTTTGCTCGTTCATCACTGTTCAGTGTACACCGACGCGATGTAAGTGACTCGCACGGGCAAACACCTACGTATTCAGATGTATATGTATGGAAATAGCGAGGCGTGGTCGAGGACACGCAAGTACCTTTGCCTTCCGACATTTAGTAACGCGTCGCGTTCTCCGAAACATGCCCGCGAGAAGATCGCTCGAAGATCGCTCGTCACGATTTTATCGTCCCCCGAATTTCTGTTTTTATCGTCCTCCGAATTGTACACTACAATAACGATATGTTATGAACGATATAACTCATCTTTCGGTCCACGTGGTATAGTTAGCGCCGATCACCGATGATCCGCGTTAACGGTGCCCTTGGAATTGAACGCGACGTTGAAAATTGTAATTCGTATTCCCGACTGTTCGGCTCTATTCTATGACTCTCAAGAGGGTGCTTGGCAATTTTCACCGCGTAAATCAATGAGCCGTGTTTCGCTCGTTCGTCTTTCGTAAAACGTGGGAAAAACGGGAACACGGTCGCCGTTCTCCCGTACAAAGTTATTCGTTACTGCTAACCTTCGCGTCCAATTTAGCAGCAGCGACAGCCAGAGCATTCCGACACGCGAGTTACTGGCACAGAACTAACGACCGGATGGGTAGGGTCTCGGTTTTCCTAAGAGAAAAACGCCACCTTTCGCGTCGCTCTTCTCCGCCACCCTCTCCATAGCCTCTTTTCATCTCGTTACGTCTTTCGCGACTCCAAGCGGGAACTTTATTAAATATTAAAAGGGAATCTACAATGGCCCACCCACGCTTCTCTTCTTTTTCCTCCCAGCTCTTTTCCTCGTTTTTTGCAACTACACTCGGTCCGTGTCGTTTCCTTTTCACCGTCTCGTTCGCAAAAATCTCCTGTCACGATTTGTTCCAGCGAATTTATTGTACCGTCTTTTTGCGGTACTCATCATCTTATCGTACAAGATTATTTTTGCGATCGTCTTCCTTTTCGGACAGATTTTATTCATGATCGGATATAGCCAAACGATCGAAAAAAAAAAAAATGACTGGAACTGTTAGCCGTCGGATACGAATCGAAAGAACGGATGTACGTTCGATTCGTCGGCGGAGTTTGCTTACGAGTTACTCATTCGAATGGACGTTTCGTGCGGACAAACGATTCAATTTGCTATTTCACGAATTTGCTCGGATCCACGTTATCCTTTAAAGTACGTTCCATCATTTGTATCGGTTCATTGAATCGCACGCACCATTCGAGAAACTAAATTCATCGTTATATTTAACGCTTTGACCGGCTTCAAAATAATTAAACAGCGGTTCGTTCGTGCAATCATCAAAGCGGTCAAAGAGAAAATACTTTTGCAATGTATAAAATAAACGATTCAGCTTTTTACAGCGAAGACGATCGAATTCGGTCGATTCAATTTACTTGCGTCAACCGAATACGAATAAGGGAACTTGACCGATAAACATTCGACAGTTGGAACTTTATTCGCGGAAGCATATCGATAATCGATGCCCAACCGATAAGGCTACTACGTTCTATACGCAGCAGAAGACCATGAAAATCGCGTACAGTCGAATAGCTTAAAAGAAAAGAACATTTTCACGCTTTCGAGCATAGATTCAAGCATCGAGTACCGTCATCGCGTACCACCAGTTCGATGTCTTTATCTTCTATTTCGCAATTCCTATCTTCGTATTCGAGCAATTTTACAATTTTTCAAAGAGCTATGCGAAAGACGATTCTATCTATGGCAGTTCGCGCGTTTAAAGGTTAATAAAGGTTCCAATCTTAAATGGTATCGAACGTCACGATCTATCGTTTCGTGAAGAAAAAAAAGCTCATCGATCGAGACAGTAAAGTGCACGAATGAACGTATAGTGTTGCTACGTCGAACATCTCTGCGTGCATTTACTCGTGCTGAAAATATTCGAACGACTGTAATAACAACCAGACGAAATTGCATTTTGCACGCTTTGCAACGCCGCGTATGCACGTCCGGCTATGGAAGCGAAAAGAAAGGAAGAAAAAATATATATTTATATACATACGTATACATACTATATATACACACACACACGCACACACACACATATATATATTGTATACATATATATATAGAAGCGGTGGAATAGTAAAAAATTCGCGTCACAGTTTCGTCTCGTTCGAGGCTTTCGTTTCGAATATATTATTGCTCGTTCCCTTTCCGTTCATCCGTTTATTGATTTCTTGTCGTCCGGTATATTTGTTCGAACGCGGCGTTGTCAACAAGGAATGAAAAACCGGTCAGAAGAAAGAAAAATCAGCGCGTGACCGTGATAAACGTGATTGATGAGCGACGCTACCGATCGCTTCGAATTTCGATGCAATATTTTCGCGAGAACACGACCGTCACCGTCGCATCGTCATTCTAGCTGTCAGCCTATCTCGTTCGATTCAACGAATTTGCATTCATGATTCCATGATTAGCGGTTTCTTCGTGAAAATTACTCGTTCTGCCTGTATCGGTGTTTTTCCGAAAGATACGTTCTCTTGTTCGTCGGTTTATGGTGCACGGAATAACGCTTATAAACCGGATAAACCGGAACATCTTACCGATTAGTAATAATCTTACCTTACAGTAACAGTATTTAATAACATAACAGTTTATTAATAGCGTGATAATTCGTTATGGATGCAGAATATTCGTGAAAAGTTTCCTTAAGGGAAGGTCGAGACGCGTCGAGTTTAGTTCTATTCGTTTTCGAAACGAAAATGAATTCGCCGGTTTCGCGACATTTTCGCCAATTTTTCGTTTCCAGCGTAATACCTGTCGACGTAGGACGCGTTAAAAATTGAAAGTACGAGGAAAATCGTGTGGGAAACGCGGGCGTAACGTTCGAAAAAGTTAATAGCCGCTATCCTTGAAGAATATCCTCTCTCTCCGTTTGTAGCACACTTTTTCGCGTTCTCGCACGTCGCTTTTCACGCGAGTCGGAAACGCGGAAAAAGACGAGAGGGTTTTTTGATTAAAATGTTCGTTTCTCTGTGGAAGCACGCAAAGCGGAAACGCCTGGCCTGACCACCGTGTAACCACGCGGTGACGATGGCTACACCACGGGATCGCGACGTTTGCTTGCCAGACGCTCGAGAGCACGCTTTGCTCTCGTCTGTTCGCGTCTTTCTCTTGTTTGTCACACAATGATTGTCAACATCGCGCGATATGAAAACGGAACGAATGAAAATGTGTACCGCGGCCGATACATTAATCTCTATATTTCCAATAACTTCTGCTTTATAACGGTTTCATTCGCGATGCGGCATAATACACGGCGGAGCCTTTGTAGATCTCGCAAATTGGTAAAAACGCATTTGGTCAATGTTATTTCCGCGTTTCCCGAACTGAATGGTATTTTTAATTCGTTGAAATCGATGTTTGAAAGGAAACCGTATCCAAAGAGTATGAAGTAAACTGCGAAAAATACGATTTATATTTGTCCGAGGGAGACTATTGATTCGATATCAGAGAAATTAGAGAATTTCCGTTAAAGAATTATAATGGATGTTTCGTTTGATTTGTTTGATATTTCTCGTCGAACGATGCTTTCATTTTTTCCCCTGGCGATTCAATTTAAAAATTAATGATTCGCCAAAGCAATTATTTTCGTACGTTCGATCGCAACGTTAACGAAACACGACGAAGAAGCGGAAATAGATACGATTCTTTTTCACGGGGAAAATTCACTGCCTGTTTTCCCGGCACTACGCGATCAATAATAAACGTATGGAAGATTAAAACCTAGAATAGAATTAAAAGCTTGTGTCCATTACCGACTATAAATCGTTCCCGGTATAATGCACGGTTACATTTAAGCCGAGCTTAATTTAAACGATGATGCATCGGTTGTCGCGGGGAATAATTATTAGCGATGACGATGACGGTAATATCTGGAACGTTGAGTCTAATGAATTTCATTAGCTAACAGGTGTACTTTCCCTTACTTTCTTCGTGCGACGGAAACGTTGAAAATTGCGATACACTGACCGTTAACAGGCTATATGGAAATTTGATATTTCAGTAGAATACCCGCAGACTGTAGACAAGCGGAATTAGGAGAGAGCAGAATTCGATTCCGTTACCCTAAGGGTTTGCAGCCGGTTACCTTATTCGCTGTGCCAACGTCGCTTCGTTGCAATCCATATTTCCATTACTCCTATTACCAGCCACGAGGATCTCGGTGCTTTAGCTTAACAGTTAGCTGGCATTTCGGCGTCTGTCGGCAAAACATGGACAAAAAGCGTCGCGAATCGAATCGAGATCGAAATTTCTCCGTTTTTAACAAATCACTTTGAACATCGGCAATTCGCTTTTAATTTAAATAACGGTTACGTTTGTTGCAGTCGAAGAGATTTGGAAAAATCGCCAACTGCGCAGCCTTTCGTAGTCGTCGCGATGCATCGAGGAAGGTCGGAAGCGAAGAAAGCAGGGAAAGAAAAAGAAACTGTTCGGGACATTTCGTGCTACGTTTCGCTGTATTCGCGAAAATAGTAAAAGATCGTAAAACGGGCTTCGAAAGTTATCGCGAAAGTCGTTCGTGAGAACACGATCTTCCAGGTGGTGAGTAGGTGTTTCACTCTCACGAAGAACCTAAGTATGTACGTCGCGTGATGCTGGATATAGAAGTCGGCCTTGCAATTTTACGGACGAACGAACCTCGGCTCGTATGTACACGTTTTTCGATTATAAGCTGACGCTGTTCGCCGGACCTATAACTCCGAGCGGAATAATCTTCCTTCCAAGAACTTTTCGAAATACGTCTGTCGGATCAGCATGCGCGAACGAATTTACAACGCTCCTAGTTACTTTTCGCGTAAAAACGTCCCCATTTCGAGAAGAGAAACTTTCGCATCATTCGCATCGGGCGGACGCGATATCATTCTTCTGTATCTTCTACATTATACTTATGTATCTTCCGAGATACAAGGATTCGGATCACTTTTTCACTCTTCACCGACAAGTCGTAGCCGACGCGAAGACGAATTCCTACAGCGTGATCTTCGGAGAGCTTTCGCGATCACAAAATTACCGTCGTTATCCCGACGTTAACGATACCTCCTTATTATCGCGAACGGTAAGGCATTATCGAAATACGTCGTATTCGAACGGGAAATCATCTGCTTTATCTCGACGAGAAAAGATCACGGAACCGTTTAATCGAACGAACGGCTGGTAAAAGTTGATCCAGTCAAGAAAAACGAACGTAAGGAATAAAAAGGTGATAGGACGCGTGTCGATGAAAAACGGTAATTGGCTGGTTAACGGATATACCGTTTCTTCCTTCAATGATCAACGATAAATTCAATTACGACTAGATATCGTTTTCGTTCCTATTTAATTCGATCGAGCGATAATCGTCGCGTTGATAAGCGAAACGCGTCTCGATGACTCGCAAAATTTCCGCGAAAGCTTGGGCGACGTTAGTGTCAGCGCAGCGAAAGCCGGTTGTTCGTTATTCCGTTATATAACGCGGCCGACTCGTCGGGGTGTGCTTAACGGTGTCGTACAACTTTGATTGGCTGCAGAGACTTTGACAGGTCGCAACTTCCGGTTTATCGCTGGGTTGGTAGGTGACAGCGCGTTGTCCAAACAAAGGACTGTTCCTTCCATAATTCGCACACGTCATATTCTACCGTGGACACGGCAAATAAAATACACGTTTCGCGTTCGTTAAAGTTATCCATCTTTGTCGAAGGAATTTACTAAACGGTTGTCGCAACGAGACGCGTAATTCAGAGGATCCTTTGGCAACTTTGTTGCTTTAAATGTCTGCTCGTTTTCTCGCGATTTAACCTTTGTAGAGAGAAATGAATACGACACAGTCGAGCGAAGGTTGCGCGGGTGGCTTAGTTAAAGCGAACCTTTCGTTAATACGTTCAAGTTGTTTCCCTGGTTTTCTTTACGAAGATACATGCGCGCGTTTACTTAACGTCTCTACGTTATTTCCGAAATATCGTATCGTCGATCGAAGAGGGAAAAGATCGTCGCTCGTTACCGTCCAGTATACGTAGTTCCGCAGGATTCACCGGGTCCTAACGAGATCACCGATAGTAGCAGCGGACAGACGGCGTAATGAACGACGTCCTATTATGATAATAGATTTATCGCACGGTACAAAGCAAGAAGGTTGTCGGCTAGCTATCGCTCGTCGCGTCTAAGCACTTTGGGGTATTAATTTTAGATCGGTACGCGTTCACTGAACAATGTTTCTCGAATTTCCACGAGACTCTTTGACGAACGGAACTAACTAGCGAGACAGAAGCTCATTCGATCATTCGCACGCGTTCACCGACCCGTTTCTCATTTAGCTGCTCGTTCCGCGTAGTCGCGTAGATATTAATTAGACGCGACACACGACTCTCTATTTCTCTTTATCGTGTCGAGTTCTATCAGTCCTAACAGCTCAGGCGACGTTCCTTCGAATTTCTAACTGCAGACGGACCAAACCATTTCGAAAGTTTAGCTGTTTCGGGTGAATGGAAACGACATAATTGGTAGGTAGCGGCGGCTCTCCGACGCGTTTACGCTGGAAAACGAAAATTATTATTGCCAGTCGAGATTTCGTGGTTGGCGTTCTCTCGTCGTGCTCGTTAAAACGACGGGATTCGACGTCGGTACCCTTCCTCGTCGTTGTCTTCTTTTCGAGCGAAACGAAACAGACGAGAGATTGCCAAAGGAAAGCGCGAGCGTAGATCGTAAATAGAATTCGCGACAGGATAAATATCCGGGTAACGATCGACGCTTATCGCGCATAGTGCTATCGTGGCTGATCCCTTTATCGCCCGAATCCTCTTCCATTCTATCGGAATCGAGTTTCTTCTTTTTGCGAGCAAATCTTGGAATCGCGTTTGATCCGCGTACGACGAAATTGCTATGGGAACTCGTAGAAACGATCTGCTGCTTGTAACGTTCCGCAAACGAGACAATTATTTCGACTACGAACGACCGAGAAGTTTGCTCGAACGATCGTATCGATTCCTAATCTACCGAATCTGCCAGCAATTTCGATAGAATTTTCCAAAATTTCGTTATCGTTTACAATTTTTCCTCTATTGGCCCGCGTTTGCTCTATTCGCTTCTATCGCGTGGCGAAAATTTTAGACCATTCCTCACCGGCTATCGAATACGACGCGGTTTCAGCAAGACGTATAGGTCTCGGATAATTCGCGAATATCGTCGTGATTCGGATCCGATTTCCGAGCGTGTACGGCCTCGTATGTTGGCACAGAGTACAGAGCCGCGAACCCTGCAGAGAAGAGCAGAGATCGTGCGCGTACGCGAGGATGCGTGTGTACTAGCGTTTCCGCAGAAACACAAATATGTGGCGCACTACTGTCCGGTAATGGAAGGTAGGAAATAGCTTTCCGGCAAATGAACACGCGCTATACCTCACATTCCATTCGGGACGACGGTTTTCGCGCCACCGAACAGATCGTTAATCCCCGTCGTACCGACGATGTCGTTCGACGATTCCCCTTTCTCTTTTTGTCCTCTTCTCCTTCGACCAGCCAATTACACCGTTCTCTTATCCTTCCCCGAATTTACGAGACTAAACGGACTATTCGCGATCGGCTACAGTCACGATCGCGACTAGACGCGAAAAAATACAGATTAATTTCTGATTCTAATTGCTCCTTCTATAATCGATTATAATCATCGTGAAGATTTTTCGTTCGTTACTGTACGTTGTACGCGTTACGACGTCACCAGCGGAACAAGCAGCGTGTCTGATGAAGCACGTACCGTTACCACTGACAGCTCGTGGCTGACATTGATAGATACGTACCAGTATCGTTAGCTACGCTAAACTGTACAGTTATGGGGCCACTTTATAACGTTCAATCTTCTAAGGAGTACATTTTGAGCACCGACTCGATTACGATAAAACATGGAAACGATTTACGCTACGATTCTTTTCGCTACCGAGCAGCTTGTCGCTTTTCTCGATTATGGGATCTATCCTCACCGCTTATTTGTGATTACTAGTATTCGCTCGTTCCCCGTCGAACTTTCCGAACAACTTTTCGTGGCACTTTCCGTGGAACAAGAAATTTTATCGAAATGTTTGCGCGGTTCGGTATTAACGATGAGTCCGGAACTAGAAGCGCGTTCGAAATTGAAGGAAGTATTACCGTGGAGTTACTATGGGATTATTCCGATCACGGTTACCATTTCGCATTTCCAAACTGACTCTTCGCCACAAGGATATTCAGCAGGGAATCGCTATTGAAATCGGCGTGGCGTAGCTTGGCGCGGTACGGTATGGCGTATCGATTCAAGAGCAGCCACACCGAAGCTTTATTAGCGATTCGAGCTTAATGTTATTTCGTATCCTTTGACCGTCAAATAATTTGCTTCTACGCTCGTTAAATGTATAGCGACAGATATAAAGAAAGCGCGAAAAAGCGTTTATTAAGACCGTTCGTTTATTCGACAGAGAGCAACTCTGGTCGCGAAAAATTCATATTAATCGATTAATAGTAACGGTTGCGAAAACTATTTTGTAAAGCGATAAACTTCACTGCGCAAATTTGATGTCGCGATGGTTATGCATTGTATTCCATCGCGATAAAAAAAGCGGTTAATAGAGATTACTTGGTTCGAAAATTTTAGGAAGCCGCGTAGGATGCGATTATCCGTAAGTCGGACTAAAGCCAAATTCCCTGGTATATAGGTAGGGTAGTGTACGTGTTGGTACCGGAAACGGGGATAATGGCGGATGTATCGAGTGGTCGATCAGACACGTAGTCGTAAATAAACGGATAACGATAGCTGGTATCTGTATCCAGCGAGCAGACGATTCTGGCTTATGTTATGCAGGTAAACGTTGGCAGGACCTGTGCAGCGCGGCGTGGCAGATTGGTTGCCACGTAATTTCGTAGTAAGGTACTCTGTATGCCGTTCGCGTGGCTGCGTTCACGCTTGTTCTACCTATGTCGCGTATAGCCTCGCTGTAATTCATCGAAATCGAATTAACCAGGAATCATACGACGCTTGATACGAGTAGAATTAGTATCCCACGGGTTAAGGAGAATCTGAAGCGTGCTTTTATTACGTATCCACCGTAATCGAACACGAGCGGTGTCCTCGAATCCGTGTCACGATCGATATTCGATCTCTGCCTGTCTAATTTCTTCATCGAATTGCCGCCTAAATTCCTACGCCTTACGTGTTTTTCTCTACTTTACTGTTCCTGTAAAACCGTCGATTTTCACGTAGAATATTACACGACGAGCACCGTAGCTTCTTCGATGCAATTAACATCGTCGCCGAATATTTCGCGTGGAGCGACAACGCGAAACAGCACGTTTTCGCGAGAAATCAACGCGAGTCGGAGAGTCAGCTGTTTCACGAATCCCTTTGTGTCAGAGACATTTAACTTGCTTGATTCTGGCCGTAGGATCGAGCTCGTGCCATTGTCGTTTTCTTCGAAATTCTAATCTCGAATCGGGACCCGCCTTTGCTGCTCGTTAAAATCCAGAGCAGCGAGAGTTTCCAATCTATCGAGATAATTCGATTTATTACGCCGCGAATCACGGAAAAATTCTTAAGGAGATTTTAAAAAAGCGGCACGAATAAATGCGTGGGGCACAGATAGCTGGCTGTAAAGCTGTAGAAAATTCCGAACAAGTATTTTCAGCGGTAGTATTCGTTACACTTTGTGGTGCCTTTGTGCGCGGTTCGATGATCATAGAAAATAGCCTGGTCGATGTACTCACAGTGTACTTTCAGTTTCCATCGTTCCTCGATGCCAGCCTCTTGTAACTTTGGATTCGTCGCCCGACACACGAGAAACTTTCCCTCGTCTTCGATCGACGGAGTCCATTGCAGCACGCTTACGCTTGTCCCATCTTCCTGAAACTGATACAGATTTTCATACATACCTAAGTACTTGCATCAACGCTTCGGTAGCCGCGCCGTGCCGCGTTGCATAACGAATTAGTATATTGCATGCGATGATTTTTCATTTCGTCGGCCTGTTAAGTTAGACTAGTTCGTAGTCTCGTATAACGAGAAAATAATCGTACAGAGAGAATTTGGAGAAAAAGAAAAAATTGTTGTAATCGACTCGCGATTGAAAATTTTCTCGATCAAAGTTATCGTCGTTCGATACGCGAACATCGTCCAATATTTTACGCGGACATCGTGAAAGGATCTTCGAACGCCGACACCCGAGAAACTAGTCTCTCACAATAGAAGATTCGTGTTCGGAATTACCGTCGTCATTTCTGGGATGGAAATTCTGAAACCGTATTGAGTTTCCGAATGAAATCTCCATGAAAATCGTCGTAGCCCGAAGAGAACTCGCGACAACCTAATTCTTTCCTCTTTTGTATCTCTCATTGTACGATATCCACGCTTCATTTCACGTTTTCGTACCATTGTTAACGGGTACCCTCCAATTTTCTCTCCGGTTTCGACTGCCGTCCATTTATTACGCGTTTTCGCTGCTATAAAAGCCCTTGTTTCATTTATCATTCGAGGATAAGAGATAAAGAAAAGGGGCTCAGCAGGGAAGAGTAAAACGGGGATACGATACATCGAAAAACCGGGAGAAATCTCAAATTCAAATGTTGAAAAGACGAAGGCTGCGTCGAGTCGAGCGGACAGCGAGCATATCGAACAAAAACGAGCGACGCGATGCGACGCGACTCGAAGCGACACGACGCGACGCGAGGAATTCTAAATTGCCATGAAAACGAGCCGTAACGTATCTCCGGCGAATTTATGGTCGCGTGGCGTTGCCGAAATTTCGGGATCGTTATTCACGTAAATTCAAGGATGAAAAGTGTGTACGGTATACGGTGTGTACGCCCCCTCTTTGTCCTTCTTTCCCTCTCTTCCGCGCGATTCTTTCGCCACGGAACACAATGGGAAAGAGAATAAGCTTGGAAGAAAGACGGGGAAAAAATAGGTCGAGCATGCGGCCGCACCTTCGTTAAATTAAAATTAAATTCTCGATAGACCCACATAGGTGGTTGCTAACGTCTGTGGAATTCCGAAAAAAGGAAGGAAAGGCTTTATCCCAGCTTTGTGATCGATGAACGCGGTCGTTTCGTTTTCACGTTCGTTTCGTTTCTTCTCTCTTTTTATATTTCCAAAATGCCACACGCAGACTTTTCCACTATAGTAAATCGAGTATCGATTCGCAAGAGCAACCGGGTGTTGGACGATCGGCAGAATTGCTATTTTTGACACTATTGTCGTTCCCGACTCTCCAACGATTAGCTTCTTTTTTTCGTATCGCGCACGGTTATCGATTTTAAAGAAAATAAAAAAATCCTGCGAGAATTTCTGGGAGGTAAAATAAATTTGAACCGGTAAGATCGGTTAGTCTTGAAATTTCTTGCTGAATATTATGCGAGACATCGCGTCGCGGAGTGCGAAGAGGAATTTTCGGCGAGTCAGTTAGCGCGATAAAACTTCGCGGCTAATAACTAGTTGTAATAAAATCTCGGAAACTAATAACACGCGACAAATTCGAGCTTAAAAGGTAGATCCGCAGGGAAAAGCGAGTCGCGCTACTACATTGCTGGAAAATCGGTTCCCGGAGATAAATCTAGTCGCGCATCCTGCCTTCGGGGGATTTTCGAATACCGGTCTACCATCAATGGGGAGAAAATCTGGAATTCGTCTGCCAGATGGACCGGCTCACTCGTGTTTCTATTTTTTCTCTTATTGTACCTCTCATGAAAATTAGCAGTGTATATGTATACCGGGGAGAAGGAACAAATTCCAAATATGGCTCAGATTTTCTTAAACTGTTTTTTTTCAAATCGTTAATACTCTTTTGTCCCTCGTGGAAAGCAGCATCTTTTTCTCGGTACAATCGCAGTCGGTCTTAATTAAACGTCATACGCGAGAGCTCTTTCGATTCGAATACACAACTCCGTCGTTCGCGTAAGCCAAAACGAACGAGAATTTTTTGCTCCGACAACGAGACCGGTCGACGAATATTTTCATTGTGCATGCTCGCACGAAATCCCGCTCGTTAATTCCACGTTATTTACCACTTTGATCCGCGACTCTGTTTTCGAAGCACTCTTTCCGCCGCTCGACCGCTCGACCGCTCGGCTGAAACGCAGTCAGCCTAAAAGATATCGTTCGCGTTTTCGTCGACGCAGCAACGCCGGTTTCGCTTATGTCTGCCAAAACGTGCTCGTAAGTCGTCGACATTTGTCCTACCCGCGTCCCGTTGGAAAACCATTAATAGTTCGCCGACGAAGCCGAGTTAACTTTCGTCCGAATTATTCTGTCTTAAAACCGTAATCGATATTCCTTCAGGGTCGTTAGACGATCATGCGACAACGTTTCATTTCGTAATCGTTTCTTGCCCGCGTTATTAAATATATTCTCGATACGCGGTAATCCGAAATCGCGTTAACGGTATGTTGGCTTCGAAATGTTTGGGTCCAAGTTACACGCGTTGCTACTGGAGTACCATTATATGATCCACGTACGATACGATGCCGTGGATCCAGTAACGGAAGCTGATCGTTCCATTATCAATCTAAATGTTCACGGACAGATCGAATTGCAATTGCGCAGACGCGTTCGGTAAATTATTATCGAAGTTGCCTATCATTTTCATCGACCTATTAATCTTGCCGAATTCGCTCGCGACATTTCCACACCGATAAATCATTGCGTCGACTCTCGCGGTGCTTTTTAGAAATTTCCAAATTAATATCTTTTCTATTTTCAGCTTCTGATAAATTACGAAACGTTGCCACTGATTCTCTCTCTGTCTCTCGCGAGTTTTTTTACTGATATTCGTTGGTTTTGTCGCTAGAAATTATTACCGATGCTGATCACCTGGGCAAACAGTTCAGAAACGACGAAGAGAGAAAAAGTTGCGAATATCGGTTAATTCCCGATG
The DNA here is from genome assembly GCA_963576845.1 of Megachile leachella. Classification (NCBI taxonomy): domain Eukaryota; kingdom Metazoa; phylum Arthropoda; class Insecta; order Hymenoptera; family Megachilidae; genus Megachile; species Megachile leachella. Next base: position 15,143,675 of record OY756259.1, read on the forward strand.
CGTCGAGAACAGGGGGTGTGGTCGGTGAACAGGTTGACAAATTCAACGATCGAGTTGCTACGCGATGCGAGTAATCTGTGCCTGCAAATTTTCATTCGTTCGAACGATACTTTTAGCACGGGAACATATGTTCGCTGGCATTGGATTTCTTTTTTCAAGGAATCTTTTCAACGTACGAGAAAACTTTTCCTCGAGGATCTTACCGGTCTTTGTTTTATCCTCGCGGATTCTGCTCATGGTTTATTCGATATTCCAGCAGGGAAACGGAGCCGTGTCTTCGGAAAGCAAACCAAAGGGTAACACAAACGACGGATCGACGAGAATTTTCAGTTCGCGATAAAACATCGTTGTCTTTTTTTTTTAGCTATGTTGTAATTAATGCCGTTACAAAGCGTATTACACGCGCGGACACGCTGTCAGAGCGTACGTTCAAAATTGGATTTTCATCGATTACCGATGCACTCACCGTTAAAAATATAAGTCATTTCGTACGCTATTCGATTGGAATTTAAAACAATCGAGCCGAAGTTCGGCCTGTTGCAAGTACTTATGAACGTATCGCGTTCAATTACGGGAGCCGAACAAAATTGTGAACGGTAGCTACGTAAAATTTAATTAATCCGATTAATAGCATCAAAATTATCTCGATGGTAATTTCATGCAACTAAAACAAAAATATTTCAATATATCTAGAGGGTGAATATTTGTTTCCACGTCCAAGTAAATATTTGCCATGCTCGCGATAAACAAACAGCGCGGATATCGTTGATTTTTTAGACCGTATTTCACTTTCAATGAAAAGCGATGTTTATTCGAAAGCTCCGGCTAACAGGAAGATTTATTTCAACGCTCGTACGATTAAGGGAGTTGAAACGATTCGATATTTTATTTTTATTACAATTTCCCGTTTAGCGTGCACGCTTTTCGGTAATGCAGTATATCGGTATTCATTTACTCGCGATGCTTATGTTTTTCTGTTTTTGCGCGAACAGCGGTGTACGAGAGCGGTTACACGGTGGCCATTGAAAATCGCGACGCAGATTCATGCGAAAGGGAAATTTCAAGAGATTAATTCGTAAGGAGTAGAACTCGTCGAGAGTTACGAGCAGTCGTGTTGTTGGCGCGCCACCACGCCTGCTGCATTCAGACCCTTGTACCTTCCTCTTTTTCCTCGTTTTCTCTCTTCTGTTTCCCCTTTGTGTCTCACTGTTCCTGTTTACTGCACGCCTACGGTTTTCAGAACATTCACACTGGCCAGACAACGATCCTCTCGAAAATCAAGACGCGTCGAAACGCTCTGTACACGTTGCCGCGAACGTTCGTCGATTCTTTCCTTTATCCTTCGTCGTTTACGAGTATGTAATTCTATCCTCACAGATAGCCAATTTACAGGATACTTTCGTCATTCTCTTGCTCGGTTACTTGCTACGCGTTCGGTAAATTATTATTTCGATAGTCATTTTGTTTGGTCGATTAAACTTGCTTCTGTCCCCTTAAACATCAATTACGTCCCGTCCAGCTGTTTCTTGAAACAAGCGAACCACCGACAAGGATTACCGCGAGCTTTCGTAGTTTCCTCCGCTTCGCGGTACGGCGCGGCATGCGGAACTTCCCGATTGGATCCAACTTGCGATCGAAAAAGTTGCCGGGAAAAATTCCGCGATGCGTCGAGAACAACTTGCAGGTATTTTCTTAATGAAAATCGATCGTTCAACATCGCGAACGTCGCGCTCAAATAATCTGTGGCTTTGTCGTCGATTCATTTACGTTTACAGTTATGCGGACATAGTTTCGAAATGTTCTCTTCGAGTCGATTCCGGACACGTAATAAAACGCGTTGCAAGTTTTCGAGTACGAGCCCTGTCCATCGGTGCATCGGTATTGCCGTTGGTATCAATTGGACTCTCCTCGATGGTACGTCGATAGCCGAATGAAAAGAAACGAGGAATCGAAGAGTGCAGAATATTTCGAGATGGAAAGGATCGAAACGAACGAGGATAGAACAGTGAACGAAATGTGCACGGAAGCGAACTTACTTTCAAAGATCTTACGTCTTGCCATTCGAAGTTTATTCCTGTTCTCGAGTATCGTTATCGAGACGTCATTATTTTTATTCCTCTGACGACATCCATTACTCGAGATACTTGGACTCGCCGCGTTCGTCGAACAATAGAAAAAGTACAGGGTGGTACGCGTAAAAAGCCGACACCCGCTATCGATACGCTACACCGTCGTATTCGATAATATACCGTACACTCGAGTTCCGCTTGACGCGGCACACGATCGGTATTTCTAACTCGAGGAGGATTCGATCGGCGTACTTATTTTTCCATTCGATCGAAAAGTGTTTAAGATGGCTTTACTCTCGCCGGTCTGTGTAATTTCCTTTCCGACTTATTCCACCCAAACTTGCCTTTCAGTAATAATGGAACTTATTTTTCCACCGCAAAACAATATATAGTGTTTACTTACATTTTTGATGGTCCTCTTCAGTTGCTTCGAAGCTTTCCACCAAGTTAAAATAGCCGGTGGCTTTGACCCCGTGCTTTGACATCTAGTTTCGTATCTCTTCCCTGCTGATAGAATCATGTCCTTTCCCGTGATCTCGACTTTTAACGGCTTCACTGAAATCAACGAGACTTACTAAAACACTTATTTTCGATTAATTTGTACGTTTAATTAAATATTAGTCGTTTCGTTCGAAATTTTTAAATCTTTTTTCGAAACAAGATAAAAGCTCGAAGAAATTACGCGAAAAAAGTATGCGGAAGCTTAATAAACGGAATGGAGTATGCTGGCGAAACAACGAAACGCGCAACGAGTATGTTTGCTCGTGAAACTTTTCGATCTTGCCATCGAGAAAGTATTCCAAAAGCGATTTCGAGACTAGTCTAGGTAACTTTCGCGAGTGCCGGTTCGTTTGAACGACCAGGGCTTCCCTAGTTGCTCCTTTCCAGAAATTTTCTAATATTTTCAACTTTATGCGCAGTCGTTAACTATTTCTCGTTGCTTCGTTGTTTCGCTTTCGACTCGGACGCAGCTCTTGTTCCAACGAGCATATTTATCGAGAACGTTCGATAAAAAAGGAGCACAGTTTCGTTGGCGATCGTAAAGACTACACTTTTCATCGAAATTCTCCCTCTCTGAATTAATTAATTCTCGTTGAACTGTCTGACATTAAAACGAAGTTGACTTTTCCGTGGCGTGCGTTCCTTCGTTATTGATCGAATGACGCGATCACGACTGACCAGCGGGAAAATAACCGAGTATTAATTATGCGTTTCGCTGGATAGGTATCCGTGAACGATTCTAATCCGTTCCTCATTACGGACTCATAATTGTCTGTCATTGTCCGCGGTCGTTAAAACGTTCGTTACTTCGGTATTCCTCTCGTCGCTGTTTCACAGCTAAACGGTTGAATCTTTTAAGCTGCACGATTAACGATCGAGAAGTCTTCGTTTCCGTGAATATTCTTCGTTCTTCACCTGCTGGAAAAGTTTCTCTCGTGGTTCGTTACCGACTTACGGTTCGTTTTGCCGGTGGAAAGAAGATCTTGATCGTTCCGCAACTTCTTCGACTTTCAGCGGAGATAAATACGGTGGAAGGCGACCGCGCGTTCCTGCCGTCGCTAAAGATTTCAACTTCCTGCAGAAAGTTTGTCGAAACGTAAATTTACCGTGCGAGCGAATTCTATGGGACGAGCTGCTGCAATAATCATCGTTATTCCTTCCTTCGTTACCAAGAACGATGCTTATTTTTCCGTTCTTCGGTGATTTTTTCAGGCAATTCGTCGCTATGGTTTGAAAAACGAGTAAAAGGAACGACGTTGGTTCGTTAAGAAAACGTACTTACATACATACAATAAGTAGATACCTACAAGTACTTTTCTTCGACGACTTCTAACGACCACTCGACGTTTATCCAACGTTCGAACGAAACATCGAAACTCGGTTCCTCGATCCTTGGTTAATTGGGAACAGGTTAGATGAGGTGCGCGGCGAATAATCGAAGGGCACTCGGTTCAACTGCTTGAAAGTCTAACGAGTTGGAGTAGGCGACTGGCCGGCAGACGGGTTCGAGAACTCGAGCCAGCACCACCCTCGCCTCCACCCTCGAATCGTTTATTTGCACGAACCACGGGAATCCGTGTAGAAATTGATCGTAAATATTTGGATAAATATTTCATGAACGCTCGACGACCAACAACCTCTCTCCGAGCCGGATAACGCCATACAGTCGCTACAGGAATCGTTTAACCTTTTTACTTCGATACGTTATTACCAACCGGTCAAACTCTAACCGTGTTTCCGCTACAAACTTCCAACGTTTTATTAACTTTAATAACTTCGTTTTTAGTTAACTAACCGTTCGTTCAAAGGAGAAACAATTAATTTCGCGATATTATCCGCGGAAAAGTACTCGTTCGTGATTAACGACGAAACGGCGAAATACCATGCAAACGTGTCGATCGGTCCAACAAAAGAACGGTTTTTTGCGTTGTTTATTCGTGCGTATATAGGCTAGCGAAGTTATTAAACGGAACAGTAGAAACACGTTTGAATGTCGACAAATAAATTCTTTCCCCTTCTTTTTCGCGATAAAGCGCCATTTCAACGTTGATTTTAATACAGTTTTTCCTACCGTCTACCATTTTACTTTTCTAGGCTCGCTCCGACATCCTCTAAATTCTTCCTAGTTTCTCCTTAGTATAATTTCGCTCGTCCACGAACAAATTTCCATCTACGAAAATATTATCTTTTTAACGGAGAAACTCTTTTTATGTACGTTGCATATATCAGCATCGATATAAGTACGTAACGAAGCCCGAAATTTTCGCGGAGAGAAATGAAACGTTAGAGAGAGGAGCTGGCTCTTTAGCAGGTTTTCGAATCGATCGAATCGATCAATGGTTTTAACATTCTTACGCGCGAAACGCAACCGTGGAATAAAAACGAGTTCGAGTCTCTTTGTTTTTATTAATCTTCAGATAATTGGAAGCACCAGCGACGAAGCGTACGTCGAATAATTGGAGGATCGTTGATCGATACGATTGGAATTCTTTAACAAGTGGAATAGGTAGGACAGTACGTGTTCCTCTCTCGACGAAAATGCAGTCGATTCGAGCGACTTTTTTGCCATTTCCATCGAATATATCTGCATATTTGTGTATCGGAAAGGATACGTAGCGCACACGGTGTACTTGTTCGAGAATCGGTTGGATCTTTTCGAATTCTCGCTAACCTCGAGGACCAATAATATTCGTCGGTTCGATGACGCGAAAAGAGCAGACTACAGAAAGAAACGACTCGAAATTACGACGATTTTTTTGCCCACTATATTCTTACGTGGTTCGCTAATATTAGCGCGAGAAATTAGCGAGAGAACACGACCTCGAGAAAAATGCTCGATTCCGATAACAAGCAGGCGAAATCTTGTCTTCCGCGTTTTCACGTTTCGACAAAGAAATCTCGTCCGACGAAAAAACCGCCGACCAATCTATTCTCCTCTATTTTCCTTCGATTTAATAGAGAAAATTAACGAATCCCTTTTCGGTAAAGTCTTCCCCTAGAGAACAACGTCGACCGTGCCGATCGACCATCGACGATTAAACGTCGAATAAAATTCGCGAAGAAGTTCACTTCTCTTCCCTTCTTTTAAAGAGTTTTAGTTGCCCCGTTACTTCTCTTGCTTCGCCTTCTTTGCATCTCGTTGGGAGTTCGTTCAGTAAGAAAAAGCGAAAGAAGCTCAATGAGTTGCGAAAATCGGGAGGGAAATTCGCTCGATTTAACGGTTAGACGATTCGAGAAATCAAGATTCGTCGGAGTAACGAAGTTTCAAGTAGGTACACGCGAATCGAAACATTCGAGTGTGCGTATTACGCGAAAGTTTTTTCGTAAGACCGATGGAAAATATTGAAGAAGAAAAGTTCGACGACGTTACCTGGTTCGCTGGTAATAACCGAACGGGTAACGGACTAATAACTAGTATTCTGCTTTCGATCGAATCGTTACGAAACACTAGATCCCTCTTAAGTCAAGAGTGTTCGCGAATCGAAATATAATTTGACCCAGTTGCGTCTCGAGAAATACACGCGAAGAGATATCGAAATCAAGCAGCTTACTTCGACGGAAATTGAACAAACGGAGATAAAGCGTTTCAACATCCCCGGCAACTTTCTTGCGAGTACTTCGACGTACGTTGTTACCGCTAGAGAAAACGAACTTGACAAGAAGAGACATTTTTTTATTATGCGCATTTGCGTGAACGGTTGGACAAACGATTATTAGAGTACTAAATCCAAGGTGAACGGAACAGTGGAGCACGTAGGCGCGAGTTATCGAGTTCAAAATGCTTTTACTACTTCTGCCAATATAATTTAGCCTTTAGCTTTTAGGAAAATTCACTAGCGAATGAAACATTACATTTTCCTCTTAATCCTCTTTTCTGATACTCTTTTATGCATTCTAGGAAACACGAGCGTTAACGAATTTCTACCATTTAATGATACTTTTTTGAAACATCTTGCATAGCGCAGGAATTCGTTTTGTACAAATTTTCTTCTGCTTATGAAACGCGAGGTTCGTGGCATTTGCGGCAAACAAATAGTAGAGGTATTTCCGTGTACCGTGTCGCGATACACGACATGCACGAATTTTCCCCTCTATGAATATTTATTTTCCCTGTACAAGGGCATTCGACGCAAAATTCAATATTTTTTTAGGGAAAAAAAATCATTTGACGAGACTATTAGCAGGTAGGAGATGCGAAATATGCCAACGTTGCATCGGTTAGATACGTAGCTACTTGTTTGAGCTTCAACAGTTTTCTGCGAACGTTCTCCTTTACGTTTTCACGGAACTTAAATCGGATCTTTCGCGCGCTCCTCGAGAAATCGTGTTAGATAGTCTACGTAAGCGGCAATCTCGATGAGAGAGCGTAACGATACGAGCTGCGGCTTTGCCAAACTATGGCAATAATATCGTTTAAAATCGTGCCCGGCCTCGACGAAAATTTCAATTAGGTCGACGATTCTCGGAATCGGCACAGGCAGACTGTCTCCTCTTAATGTTCTCTCGTTTCACGATCGACCAACGACTTAATCTATAAAAGAGCCATTTAAGCTTCTTCGCGATTCTTCTTTCTCGCGTCAATCTTCTCTCGGACATGCTAAACGCTTTACTTGATCACAGATGTTCGCGTTAATTATGAAACGCGCGCTAACAGCTTTCAAAGATCCGCTTACGGAACACCGAATCGGAAAATTTATTTCTTCTCCAATTATCGATAATTTTCTAGTTTTTTTTTGTAGTCGTTTGCAACTGGTACAGATGGAAACGGGTGGGAAAGAACGAGTTAATCGGCAAGAGTTTTCGTTTAATTCGCGTCGAGGCAAAACGAGGAAACTTTTTGTTTGGACAGCAAACAGGACCGCTGTCTCGAAACGCCGGAAACTGTCAGGATCAGTAAGTACATCAAAATTGTGTAGAGGAGAAAAACAAAAAAAAAATAGAAGATTGTCCGAAACGTAGCCTGGTGCTGACACGGTTCCCGCTAGCCAGAATGACGGTACGGTCGGCTCTCTGCATAAACGCATAATTTCCTCCCCTTTTTTCTCCCGTTTGTAAAACCGCGTTGCCGAACGAGTATTTCGTACGCGAAATGGCGTGCGATAATAACGAAATATTTCGAAGCGATTAGAAATCTTAAGATAGCGTATTCGCCTCTCGAGCGATTACCCTTGTAAATTTATTTAGCGGTCGAAATAAAGGTATCTTGCATTTAATTCCTTTCTTTGTCGACGCTCTGCCTTCGAGCGACTCGTCCGCCCTTCGAGGATCTTATCCGGGTATCGACAGGATAAGAGCGCGTTTCAGGTGACTAGCAATTAGTTCTTCACAAAAGGCGAAAGATTTCAATAACGTCGTTTAATCCATCGAAAAGAAAGAAAAGTAATTTGCCCCTGCGACGAGCCATGGAAGCCGAGACCCGGTTATGTTAATGAAACGATCAATAATTAGCGACGCTAATTACCCGTGAAGCAGGAAATCGTTGTCGTTCGAAACTCGAACACGCTCAACCTCTGCCGCAGTGGCTTTCCCGCGCAGTGCTGGTTCGCCCAGCTTGTTCAAGTGGAACGAGCTTTTACTTCTTTTTCCACTCTCCCTCTCCGCCCTCTCTTTGTCCCTTACTTTTCTTTTTCATTCTTCGTTTTCCCCTTTTTTCCTGTCTTGTTTTTACCCCACCTGTGAGTTTCGTATACACGTGATCGCGCATCGAATACAAAAGCGACCAAAGCGCTTCGAACAAGAGAAGGAATAAAAGACACTTTATTTTCCTTTTTTTTTTTCATCTCGTTTCAACCGAGAATAGGTGGAATATTTGACCATGCGGTGTTCCAACCTTCCGACAACGTAAACCCCTCCACCCATGGAACATCCACGATACGAACGAGCTTCGAAAATGGCAATAACAATGGGCAACGGGACACGCGGCGGTTAGATTCCACGGGATGAAATTGAAACATTTTTCAAGCGACGTTACGGATCACGGTCGAAAGGCAATCAGTGGGCTGATGTCATTAATAACGTTACTTCTGAAATTGCCTGAAATTGGCCGAATCGCGGCGAACTGAGCACACGCCAATACGACGCGGTGCGCCAGCACCGATATTCAATTAAATTTTATGAAACACGTAAATACTATTGTACGTACGAGTGTAGCCAAGGTGTGCGACAGAAGCAAATCGATACGATACCAATGTTTGGATCGGAATTTCTCCATCGTTTCGATAAATGAAGAGAAACTGAAAGACCGGCAGAATATCGAACGACGCATTATATCGCCGCGTGTTGTACGAACAAATATACAACATAGTACCATGGAAGAAAAAATGATTTTCTTTCGTATTTTTCCAAGGTAGCTATTAAGAGTCTCTTGGTATTAAGAGTGATTCGATTAAAAACCCCTGATTCGAGCTCGATCCAACAAATTAATATTAATAATTTCGTGACAGCGAATCGAGATTCGTCGCGCAAGAAACTATCTTAGCGCATAAACAAGTTTAAATGAAATTGGCCGTCGCGTCGCGTCGCGGAACGTCTTGCTGCTAGCCGACGAACATCGAAAAGAAACCGAACCGAGTAATTCTCGACGAAGCCGCGGTGTTAATGTAAAAGAGCCACTTGGGAAATACCGAAAACAAACTGAAAACTGCATTTAAAATAGTTTGAAAATATTCTTCCGAAAAGGGAAGTTTCGCATAAAAGAAAAACGTCTCCGTCTCGTTTCGCTCTCGTTTGGTTACCGACTGTTTTTCACCGTCGTGTCTTTCTCCGTTAGAAATTCGAGCTTGCTTTCGTTTCGCTTCGTTAATCATTAATTTCAGCGTACATTTGGTGGCTATCATCGAATAATCGTTCGATCGGAAGAAACATTAATTTCGTCGATTTTGAAACCGTCGAAAACGTTTCGTGGATTAATCGACTAAGTTTTCGAGAGGAAACGAGTAATTTTTAGTCGTATATCGCACGCGTCTCGGCACTTGGTTATTAATTAGTCTACGAAATAATCGGAGTTGGCGAATTCGTCCAGTATCCACTTACTGTGAAGTTCGATGATAACAGCGGTGGTGGGTGGCGGTGCTAAATGAGTGTTGTTCGCCTTGCAGTATAGTTTCGCGTGATAGTGACTTCTCGTGAGATCCTTGAGCGTTACGTTGCTTATGGTTACGACGTTGGTTTCGCCTCCTGGCCCTTGGGTCTCTCGAATCTCCGACGGCGTATCGATTACCTGCGACTCGAGGTACCACGCGACTCGAGGTCTAGGTTTACCTGGAATTCAAACAAACAAGTACCTTCGGTCAATCGTTGAAAAACACTTTGTAAGGTAACCGGTTATGCATGCACGCGTCCGAGAAGGTTACGATTCAGGTTGCGAACGTTTTATTCTATTGGCGCGTCTCCAAAACGCGGAGCGTGAGCCACGTATCGCGATAAGCGAGAACGGATAATCGCTTAAGTCACCGTTGACTTAACCGTTGAAAAATGTCGGTATAAGCAAATGTTTAATCTTAATCGAATCGGGTTGACGCCAATGTTTACGATCGAAGCGCCGCTGCCGAGGCGAGATTGCTCCTGATAGGAAATTATCGAGTGGCGTATAAGGTAAGGCTACTACTCGATGAACCACTCCATCGAGTATCCGTAGCAAACAGCTCGATTGTCGGTTCGGACAGTTTAAGCAGTTGGACTAATTCGAGTAGACTGAGATATCGAGAATGCGTTCGTGTCTACGGATGTGTATCAGAAGCTGGAAGCCAGTCGTCGATCACGCTCCTGGACGGGACTTCCCTGTACGCTCTCGATAGAAACCGCTCGATGTCTGTTCGTCAATTTATCGGTCACGATGCGCGCGACCATCTAATTCCCTGGTTTAATTATTCGCGTAAACTTGCCGCAGAGAAATTGAGGAACCGTCGCTGTCTGTAATTATCCAGGGATTCGTGGATCAGAGTTGTCTCTTATCGACGCGTAATCGGTTTCGAAAGTGTTACGTTAAACCGCCTAGTAACTGGCTGCTTTAAATCCGGCAACAGTTACGATCGCGCGGTAAGAAGAGTATACGTATATCGGCACTTAGAGTTACCATTAGCGAAATGTTGAGCAGGAATTTTGAAACAGCTCGACTTCTCGAGACTCGGGTTAACTTTTCGACTCTCTTATCTTCAGACCCGATCTACCGGCAACTTCCTTCGATATTAAGCTATTTAGCCGATCTTCCATGGAAACTTTTGCGCATCGTACCGTAGATTCGTTAACGTGCTCTAGTTAAAGTCCACTTTTTATGCGTTCTTTGTACCAACACGTGTAAACGTACGGTTCGGATAGAGGTAGAGTGCGGGAATAATTGTATTCTCGAGGAGAATCGGGTACCTCGAGCAAGCAGGGACCTACTTCATTTCGAAAGCAAATTATGTTCCGAGAGTATGGCTGGAGCAGAGGTCGGTAAAGTGACAAAGACGAGGGATCGCATGGTTGGTAGAGCCGGGGACAAGAGAGAGGAGGAATCGGAGAGCGAATGTCACACGCTCTCGACTTTCCGGTGTGCGTCGCGGGGAATTATTTCATTGCTTCCCTGAGAGGAGAAGTAGAAAAGGTGGAAGTAAGGGAACGAGAGATTGCCGGAGGAAAGAGGAGGATCTTTATTGCTCTCTCGACTTCTACCTGGTATCATGGATGGTGCAGGTTATATATCACCAGTTCCGCGGCTTGCTCGTAATAATGTTACGCGACGGAGGACCGGCCGCAATAAGAAACGAATTTTAGTTGCTTCCGACCATGTCCATCGTGCTTTTACGTGCATTCGATCCTCTTCCGTTATCCTTATTTCGGTAATATTAATACCGGACACAAATTGAAATCGTATTTTACGAAAGTAACGAATTTCTCGCGAATTCGTATAATATTGTAGAAAGGAAAAAAAAACAAGAAGCAACTTCTCTGATTTATCGATCGAAGAATACCCGTACGTCGACTGGACCGAGGAAACGCCTCGGAACGAAAGCGAAATATTATCGAAATGATACAGACTGGCTATCGTAGAAGTTCTCGTATACGCGACCGGCTGTTTTAAACTTTCGTTTGTTACGTGTACCGTATACGGATATTACAAGGGACGCAGACGGCGAGAAAGATGACGCGTGGAAAAAGTTGAAACCGGTACGCGTTGTTTGACGTCGAACATTTCGGCCGCGTGCCAACGACTGCATAAATATAAAGTTTAGATAAAATATTCGATTAAGTCCGAAGTTTGCAGAGTTAGTCGGTAAAGTTCTCGAAGGTTCTTTTTAAGTACGTCTTTCGAGAGACGAGAGTCGAAACTTTTAATCCTTTCGCGCAAAGTCCTCGGCGATTTTCGAGTAAACTGGTCACAGTTCGACTTCTTCGGCGCACGGGAAACGCGGTTTTCCGTAAAGTCGGTACAGTAGTGTTCAGGAAAATATAAATTTATCGAAAGTTTGGTCGACGTGTCCGTCGTCGGTTCGCGGCGGGTTCAGCTATTTCGAGAGTTTTGCCGAAAAAGCAAACTATACGCTACCTGCGCACGTTCGTAAGAACGAACAAACTATCGAAACAAGTTTCAACTTCGTTTCATCGTCGAGTGACAAATCGCGTGTTCAGAAAAGTGCGCGCAGGACAAGCTGTAGACGGGACTTGAAAGTTGCGCTATCCTTCCCGCGGCTCTGTGGGGAAGCGAAAAAGTGGAAAAAATAGCTCGTTCAACCGAAGAAAAAGTTCCGAGTCGAAGCAATTCTCCTGGTTAATTTTTCAGATTCCATTATTCAAAGTAATATCGGACGTACAATGAAAGTTAAACATTTCGGAAGTTGGTTCAACGATCGTTGAAATTTTTCCAGATTTCCTTGGAGAAGAGAACGACGTCGACGCGAACACCACCTGGCAAACTTGTTTCGCGTATCTGCGATCGAGTGCGCTTCAAAACTTTTCTACGATTCCTGAAAAATAGCGGAATCGAAGTCGAATCCTTTGCGCGTTTCCAGTCAACCACTATATCCACTAGACCGGCTCGAGTTTACCGTCATCTTTCGAATCTTTCTTGTCGCGTATAACGACGTTGGCCAACACTCGCTGACTCTTGTAACGAGTTACCTATCGCGTTGTTACATCGAACGAGCAAAATTGGATCGGTAACGATTGAATCCGAACGCTTGTAAGGTTTGAAGCGGTTGTTCGCGTCGCGCGAGAACGGTAGCTTTTCAGATTAAAATTGGCGCGAATCCAGGAGATTCGTCGCGCGACGCGACGCGACGCGACGCGACACCTAGCACCGGCAGGGTATTCGGAAAAACCAGCCTGAACTCTTCTGGATTCCTTCTCCCTTTGCCCGTTCTTCAACTTGGTCTACTTCGTTTGGTGCTTTCTTCGAGAACGCGAATACCGGCTGTAAATGGAATTGGCCTCGCGCCAGTGAATACTCGCGGTTCCAGGAAATGGGATCTCTCGTTCGGTACGCAAGATTCCAAAGAGGTTTGCGCGCCTCTACCGCGTTTCCTCTTCCGCGATTTACGCGCGATTGCTTATGCGTGCGAATATTCTTTTTCGTCGCTAGTCGTCGCACCATGCCGCGCCGGATATTATACTCTGCACGATATGTTCGCTTCTAACGTGACTTACGATGTGTCTGTTCGACGCGTTCCTTCGCAAAGCCGGCTCCGTTAAAAACGTTATCTCTCTACAATTTTGCTATCCGTGTCGTTATCCGCGGCTCTGAAAATTGCGCACACGATTCGACATACAACGTTATCGTCCGTTAAATATTATATTTACGCGAATACACGATACATACTGGCCCGAAAGGAACTTGAATTGCCTTTGGCCACGGTATCGGACGGAGCTCCAACCATCCAGACTGTCGGCTCTTTTCCTTTATTATTGCCTCGGCGTTGCTTTACTTTTTAATACGAGCTACCGTATAACGTCCGTTTCGATCTTCGACGCCGTAATAGATTTAGCCAAAAAACCAAAAGAAGAAACAACATAATCGTGACTTTACATCGGGACAACCGATCGGAGTAACTTGGTACGTTGTAATCTAAACAGACACGATGTTATTTGTAACGCTTACGCTTCGTCATACGGTGCGGTCTACTAAAGCATCTCGAATAACATAGCGGCTTTGTTTGGGTTACAACGCACAACATCGCCCCAAGCGATTATATCGTTAGAAATTCGAATTTCTAAATAGACGTCGAGAAATCTTATCTTTCGACGTTTCGTACTTTTCATAATTGCGCAAACAATTTCCTCGGTTAAATTAACGCGTCGACGATTACGCGAAACGAAAAGTTTCGCTGCATTTTTCCAGCGAAGAATTCTTTCGTGGAAATCCACGGTTCGTGCAGTTTGATGGAGTGTGACGGATGCTTGGCTACTGTCTGTCGGCTTTTTATAAATGACGCTCAGCCACTTATAATAATTCATCCCCTTAATCGGGCAGATGCAATTTCTAGCGTCCATCCATTATTCGTTGTATTAGAAGCAAGCCGGAGTTCAGCACGGCTAATTAATTCGCATTAGCTTATTTTCTCGCGAAATAAATGACAACGAGCGCTCCGGAATTGTCGATTCTTTTCGCAAAATAATAGATACGGCTCAATCGTTAGACGCGGTTGAAGAAAATAAACGAGCAATTTGAAAAAACAATTTACCGAGAAAATTAGTTTACGTAGTTTTAGCCGTTATCGGGTAAACCGACGATACGTGCGCGCCTATTATCGGTATATTTATGAAAGGTAGAGTACATACGCGGTGAAATGGAAACGAAAGGACGCGGTATTTTGTAGGATAACCCCAGAGGTCGCACGTATCGTTAATCTTCCGGGGGTGAAAAGCCACGGTTGACACTCACCTCCGTGTACCTCGCAGACCAGGAACAGGTCAGCTCCTTCGGGATAGGCTTCGAGGAGTTTGCTCATGTCCCTTCTCTTCGCGTCGTAGATTATCGGCTTGGCCGGCGGTACTGCAAACAAGAGTAGAGAAAGCGAATGTAAAGACCGTGAGCTGTACCGCGGTTCAAACGACAAATGAAAATGGCGGAAACAAAGTCGCGCGTGCTAGTCGAAGATAAACGACCGGAGAGTTTAAAAAAGGCGGATAAAAAAAATGAAAGAAGAAAAGAGGGCGAGAACGAAATGAAAGCGCGAGACGCGGACAAACAATGGATGAAAAATAAGCTTCCACTCGAGTCGAGGCTTCTCTTTTCTCTCCTCTCGTCTTCGAATCTTTCATCGGTCGACTTGGTTCGCGATACGACCGGAATAAACGCAAACAGCCGGAGTTTCATCCCGACCTGTCCGTCACCGGATGTTGGATGGAAATTGCCTCCGGCTATTGTCGCGACAACGTCAGCTGGGAGCATACATCCAGCTTTCATCCGCAGCGGAGGAAAAGGATTCGTCGGTTCGAAGGGAACGAGGAAAAGAACGCGACGTGTTCGAGCGTAAATTTCTTGTTGGCGGTAAAACGTTGCGGAACGCGGTTCGTCGAGAAAAATTCGATAAACCGTTCCATAAGTCGTGTAACCGACGAGTCGCTCGATGCGTCGCGTATCGTCGGGTATCGTACGAATTTAAATAGTCCTTGATGCACGGTATTAAAGGCTCGCGTTACAATTAGCGGAGGAAAAGCGTCGCTATAAATTGGAAGATTCGCGAAACATGGAAACACGCTGAAGAGTAGGATTTATCCGGTGAGCTGCTTTTCAATAATCGTAAACTACGAACCAACGGTCTATCTACTTATTCGTCGAACTTTCTCGTTTCACGGCAATATCCTTTGCCAAATAATCAAAGTCTTGGAAACTACGTTCTCATCGTCATCGCGTTGAATTTATAACGATTCGATTCGTTTCGACTGTGCTAGTCGCGTTCGCGGAAACGATAGTCGTAAAACGGTGAAACAAGAATACGAATCGATCGATTGCTCGCTTTCTATTCTCTTTGGTCCGTAAAACGATGCTCGTTCGAACGCCGATGCGAACCAACGAAACGTAGAAAGAGTCTCTCTCTCTCTCTCTCTCTCTCTGCGATCCCCGGAGGTGTAACAATAGGCGGCTACCGTAATCTTAGCCGAGATTACGGCCATGCTACCCAAGACGACGGTTTAGCGCCGCTAATGCCGCCATTCACGACCCTTTTATATCGCGTTTATCCCCTTCCCCTTCTTTCTAAAACGCAACCTTTCTAACACTGGCCATTGTTCTTTTCAACGAGAGACTCGTTTTCCTTACAAAACACCGTTCCTTTTCCATTGTTTCGGCTCGAACGTTCAATTTTCACCGCGTCATATTTTCCGTTTCTTCTCTTTAGGTATTCCCCGCGTAAACAGTTTTCCTCGGAATTCGTGCGAGCCGTGTTCCGTTCCACCTTTCGCGTTTTCTTACATCCGGTATCGACCTCGTTCTCCCTTCTTACCAAGAATCATGGGAGCGCGGTAGGATCTTCTCTTTGGAAACGCTTACCAAGCTGTTGGAAGGAGGAGCGAATCTCCGAGGGCGGAAGAGACCTAGGATTTACGCGGTATCGCGTGTTGTACTCGTGTTTTCAAGAAGGAAATAGTTACGGAATAGTTGCTTCCTGCCACCGTAATCTACGAGCGACTATACCGAACAGTACGCTACGTTACAATGCCGACCGTTACGGATACGAAACTTTTCATTCCCTGTACATGTATCTCCGATAACTGCTTAATTAGTATTACACTAGCAAACTATTGCTAAAATAGTGCTTTCGAATAATATCGTCGATGTAATGTCGTCTAACGGTTGTTGTTTTAATCGTTACGCTCAAATTTCGATTTTAACACGAGAACTTCAAACATTTGCTCGACTATTCATTTTCGAACGTTACACGATATATGTATAGTCGCACGGAACGTTTGAAAAAATACATGTGCACGTATGTATGAAAACGGAAAGGATTCGTTTTAAATCTTCTCTGTATCGCCGGTTATAAAAGGAAAACTACTACCGCCTTCGGATTAGCTATGTTGCCCTCGAAACCGAATAAAATCGGCCTCGCGTATTTTTCTACGGTGTTCGCGATTGTCGAGCGCGGTTTCGCCCTTTAAACTCGAGTTACTCTTTCTCGTTAGAGATAAACAGTGGACGAACAGCGACGGTGACGCGCACAGGAAAGGTGAGAAGGAAAGAGAATAACGTATGCAAAGCCCGGTCGCAGTTTCCGTTCGCGTAGTCAGCGCCGGAAAAGTTTTAGCGAAATTCTAGCGAACTGGGGGAGCGGAAGACGCGAGCTATGAGCTACGAGACGCCTCGTCGCGTCGACGTCTCGGCCGAGTTTTGTCGGGGTTGCCTCGTAAAACGAGGACTTCCTGCTGAACCGCTCTCACCCTTGCCTTCTATTCCACGCAGACTGTCTGGCAAATCTCGATCGTAAACTTTTATATCCCGCCAGCAGTTACGTTTATCGCGTATCGTCGACTCGAACAGATAAGAGAAACGATGAATTACGTTGCTAATCCGACAACTAAACATACCCTTGACCATCTTCCCTTTGCATCTCGATAAAGTGGACGGTCCGACGAAAAGAATATCCGAATCTGTCCGAACGACTTTGTTCCGAAGACAAATTGATTCGAGAGTATCGATTGAAATAAAACTTACGCTATTGGGACTATCGTGGCATACGACTGTAAAAAAAAATTATTTAATAAAAATGTTGACTCGATCATTAAACCCGGTGAAAACGACGGCTAAAAGATGTAATCGAATTCGCGTGCTCTTCTTGCTTCAGGTTATCTGCAACGTCATCGTTATCGTCTTTTTCACGGTCGATTTTATCGAGGATGGAAGTTCATAACGCTTCTGAACGCGAAGCTGTGCATCACGCTCTCGAAGTTATACAGTTTCGTTCGTCAAACCGAAGAGTGTCCTTCCGTCGGTCGTACGAACGCGGAACGATTCCCGAAAGAAGAGAGAAAAATTTGTTCGCGGGTGTTACGTGTTTCTGGCGAAAGACGGAGGGAAACTATGTCGGTGGGACGCGCGTCCGATGAGGAACGGTGAATTTTACGGGCTCGTAAACGGTTCAGACGATCCCGTAACTCATCTTGCAGATTCTGCTCCTCTCTAGCTTGCCCCTTCCGCTGCTTCGCTATCCGAACAATTTCCTCTTTGCGTTGTTTCTAGTCTTGTCGCTTCTAAAATATTCTCATTAATTTCCTGTCCTTTCGCGAAAATTCTCCGTGTCGAGCGTTTATTATCGTAGAAAACGCGGTTCGATGCGGTTGTTCTAATCGACGTTTGTTGTCGCGTTACCATATATCTTGGAGCGAAAAGCGTTGAAATTCGAGCTACTGGTTACCAAAGACACACGCGGCGCTCGACACGGTATAAAGTCTTTTACGCTCCTCGCTTTATTCCAGTTAATTCTAGCCGGTTCTCCTATAAAACGATCTCGTTGAACGAACGTGCTGTACCTTCAAAGCTTGGTAATCGTTTCGATGGTAAGTACGTCTCGGAATTCGCGATGCATCGTATTTCAAGCATTTCGGAGATTTCGAACGAACGAATTAAACGAAACGTCGAGCACAACCAGTTGCCCTTCGAACTCTCGATCGTTCTCTCGGGATCACGCAAATATTTTCTCTCCGGCTCATTGGTTTTCTCTCCTTCTTCGATGGTCTTCCGACCAAACAGACGTTCCCATTTGTTTTCGTACATCGTGCAGTAGTTTATGCTCGCCTCGTTCTTTTTTATATACGCGCGTTCGTTTCAATCGACCCGAAAGAATACCGTACGGTTAACGGGGACGGACGAACACGTTGCGCCTTCCAAACGTTTCCGAACTGTTGCATCTATCGATACGTTACGTTCCATTGCCCCTCGTGAAATATTTTACTATCGAAACGAATCGGAACAATCTCTATATACCTCGGATATTTCCCGCAGTGGCCATCTACGCGACCGTAAAATCGTCTCGAAAGGTGATGCGACGATTTAAGATGACGAATCTTGAAATTTCTCCTATCGTCTCATCGTGTGTCCCATCGATGCGCGTCGCAAGCACGATACTCGAAGTCAGCTGCGAATTTTTAGGGAAAGCGTAGCGCGACTGGTCGCTTATCCTGAAGATAATCGTAAAACTGGCGCTCGCGCGCGTTAATCGTTGTCACGGTATAAATCTTCGGATGATCCATAAAGTAAGCCGACAATTTAGTAGACATCTCCTGGCTTCCGCCACGATAAACGCTACCTAGTCTTTCGCGTCGAAAATCGATCGAGTTATTCGAATTTTGATCGCGCGCGGAGTAACGTCGGCTATTAAACGCGTCGACGATTAATACCGAACGAACGCGCAAGCACCGTTAGCGTATCGTGCCTGCTGACCGGAAATTACCTCGCGGAAACTATATCCGCTGGCAAGGACAAGGGTAGTTGTCACCTACGAGGAGAAAAACGTTAGAAGGTAACCGAGCGTCGCTTCTTCTCCCCCTTCTCGATACGAAGAGAGGACGAGAATTGCTTGTCAAACGCAAACGTTCGACGTTGCGACAAGAAAAATGGACGATGAAAGACGGAGAGCAAACAATAGAAACGTGCGAGAAGAGAACGAAACACAGAGTCGGAGAACGAAGGCGAAGGTGCTACAGCGAAGGAAAAAAAGAAGAGGTTAAGGAAAAGCGTCGAACCGAGAGTCAGTCTTCCTCGCGAGTCACGTTTATCTGAAGTCTGCAGCCTTCGTAAAACATCCAATTTCCGTCGAAGGTGTAAACCATAAAACATTACGGTGTTTCTATCCAGACAGTACGGAGCGACGAGAGTGCAGGAATCTTCGTGGCACGATTTTTATCGGGCATCGAGTGAACGCTAGCGGTTTCCCGACGAGTTCCTCGGAATGAAAGCGTTCGTCGGAATATGGACTACCTTCGCCCACGCTCCACTCGTCGCTTCGTACGGTGAACCCAAACGACTGCCCAAAAGACGCTGTTCACGGCTTCCGAACGACATTCATCTTCGAAAAACGATTCGTTCGAAGATTTCTGATCGCGTCCGAGCGACCGAGTGTAAACACCCTCGATAAGCCCGATATAACCGTCGACTCGAATATTATATAGATAAGGGTCGATTCGATTACTTAACGTTCAATATTTGAAGAGAATAAGTTACGAAGGGGTCGACGAACCGTGAAAAGACCGTACTTGACCAGCAATGTTATTGTAGGAAACGATGTTATTGTATGGAGAAACGCGAATCTCGCTGGGATTCGGCACCGGATTTTCGGACCGGCTATACTACTCGTTACACCTTTGTCCGCCGATATAATCCCAATTTCGACTTGATCTTGAGCATGAATTTCTTTCCGAAAGCACGGAATACGACGTCGTTTCCTCGGTTATAATAGAAATTATTTTACATTTGCGTTTGCGTATTAAGGAAATAATGATACGAAGCGGAAGTTTCGCGGTGAAAATACGACGAAACAGAAGTTCGCTGTTCGTACAGCTCGCTGAGAAAATTATTAACCAATCGACAGACGGTGATTGGTCGTTTCCCTCGGTCGACATAAATTATTCGATAGACGCGAGATTGGCGTTCAGAAGGAAACGCGTCGTCGCGTCTCGTCGTTCTTTCCTTCGATAGAAACACATGACAACGACGAAGAAACGAATATTCCGGAAGCGTAATTTGTCCACGAGAATTGCATCCGGTCGCGAACATCTTTTCCCGCCTCCTACTTTTCATTTCAGGAGCCGCCCCCTCGCCAAGTATTCGTGAGCTGAATCGCTTACGCCCGCTGAAATCTCGACGCGGCTGTAAATAAAACTCCCCGACGGACTTCTTTAATTAAAACGTAGACTTTAATTGTCGTTTCGCGCGGCTGCACCGGTGAATAAAGAGCAAAGATTTACGAAGTGGACGCGTAGATTGCCAGGAATTTATGGAGAGTACGTTGTTCGCAGCTAGAAAGATGAAACACTGCTACGCGGAGCCGTTTCAAGGCTTTAACGCCGTACAAACGTTAAATAGAGATCGCCGAGTCGAGTTATCCGAGCATCGTAACGCGACGTGAAAAAACTGATCTCGCAAAAAACTCGAAACAATTAAAACGATTAATTCGTCCTAAAATGTCTGATCGTCGTTCGCGAATCTTCTTTCCAAACATTTGATTAAACCGTTGACCCGTTGCTCTCGGAAAAAATTCAACGCCAACTGCAATTCTAGTTGGAAACGAGGGGTGTTTCGAAGAATATACAGAGAAATACGTGAGACGAATAGAAGAAAGGCAAAGACTCAGCGTCATCGCGGCGCAAAAATAACACCGGCTTCAGCCTCGACACAGGAATTTCCCTAAATTTTTGAAGGTAATCGTCGGGTGAGCACGGGCCGATACCCAAGTCACGCAGCCAGTCAGCAACACGCGGAGAAGCCAGCATACTTGGACGTTTGCCCACGTAACATCGCGTTCACGAACGTCCGCCGTTTGCGAGACAGACTTGTACATCCACCTGTCTACGTCTACTAGCTGCGAAACAGTAGAATTCGAGCGTCGTGCGATTTCAATGGAGTGCCGTAAGATCTACGTGCGCGACCGCGGACAAGGAGACAGTGTCCCGAATTCGAAAGCGTCCGAAAATTAAATTTCAAAATAATGCAGACGAATCGGCACGAAAACGTTTCCGTTGTTCACGCGTTTCGCGCGTTTGTCACTCGATTCGGTGAATGTGAATTCGGCTAAACGAGAATCAGTCGTTACGCGTACACGCGTGTCGTTTAAGTAACTTCTTTAATCGTTTCATAGCGCGAATCGAAAAGTTAAAACAACAAAGTACAATGTCGAATTAAAGCGTAAAGTGGTAATTTCGCTGCGACGGAAAACGACAACAATGTCAACGACATTTACAGCTGTAATTTTTCGGTTATATCAAATTTCCCACGAAAACTGATCAACGTTTTTCGACGGGAATCGAGTTCTGCCGAAATTGTGTACACGTGTAAAGTTATGGATTCAAAAACACACGATTCACCAATTTCCGGTACATATTGTTCTACACCGAATGGCATTTGTCTGTACACATATTTTTTCAATTGGACTCTCGTTTCCTATTTTATGAACTATTGTTATTCTCAACACGTGAATCTTTGTCGCTAGAAAATATGCGTCGATTACTTTTTATCCCGGTACAATACGGTATTAGAGTTCGATCAAGTTTCGTAGCCATCGTTCGGTTCATTTTAATATGCGTTGCTCGAATTCGAGAAAATTTCGAAAAATACGAGAATACGTTGGTCGACGCACGTTCGAACCCCGACTCCGCTTTCCCGATGAAACTTTGTTGCTCGAACAGAGGAAATGAAATAAAAACTTTTCGCGATACTCGACTCGAAATATCATCAAAATATTTGCGCAACGAAGAAAAAGATTTTGTTAGACTTACTTAGGACGTCTATCGAACGACGACGTACTAACGCGCGCGACGCGATCACCGTTATTAAAATTATTTGATCGGTGCGCGTTAAACCAAAAGCAGGAAGAAAAATGGAAAAGGCGACTAGGCGATCGTAATATCCGACGATAAAAATATTGTTAGCGAAATAGGACAGCGGTACGGCAATATTCGTAATTCCTAAAATATTGCGCAACCGTTGACGACGATTTATCTCTTATAATACTGTTACTAATGCACTAATACCTACACCGATCGCGCCATTTTTCAACGATACATAATTTCGTTTGCCCGATCGAAGCGTTCCTTGCACCTCTACCCACGGAAACACCGATAAAACGAGAACTAATAGCTTCCAGCGCGAGGATGAACTTTATTGGTTGCATCGTGATTGGTCGTGCTATAATCGCTGTTTTTGGTAGCGAACAACATCGCGGTTTAAAAATATTTTCCATTTATAGTTTTTCGTATCTTTCGAAAAATACGAGACGTTCACGCGTGTTCGCGTTTATCGCGTCGACAACATACATTTTTATTGTATCTATATAAACGGTATTTAAACGAAAACCAAAAATTGACCCTTGCAAAAGGCAAATAAAATGTAGAGAAAAGTGACGATCGGTAACTTCGGAAACGGAATGGCGATTTTCCCTCGTTTTCAAACTTTGACAAGTCGCGAGCGAGCGAGAGCGTCGCGGGGAACGTTGGTTAAAATGGTGGAAAACCTGTCCCTTATTTTCCACCATTTCGATTCTTGTAACATTCTCGACGATTCGTAAGCACGTTCCGTTTCTACGAATCCGGCGAAGTAGTCGCGTAGATCGGAGAAACGAAGTTCGGTGAAGAATTTCTGGATCTCCCTGCAAAAGAAACAAGCAACATCGCGTATGCCACACGGTAGAATCCCGCGAGGGAACGACACGCCATTGAAGACGACGAGTCGGCGTCGTCTACGAGAATGTTCTTTGAAAAGCATCGATACGCGGAAACTCGGCGGAAAACTCGGTAACCAAACGGGTTGACAAAGCGACGAATCTGGCGAGAAACTCTCGACACGCAGGCGACTAGTGTTCCGGAACTGTTCTCTAGATCGTATTCAGATCGTAGAAAAATATTCTCGATATCCCTCAGGGGAGAAACGATCCGAACGACACGTGTCTGAAATCGAGTTGCCGTCGCAACAGCGTCGCAATTTCAAGAATGTTTGTCTGGCGTTCGATCTTCGCCGGAACAATCGTACTCGTCATTCTTTATTTCCGCGAGACGGTTTCGTTGTTACGAGAAACGAGAAGGGCAGGTAATTCGGTTCGTTTCGTTTTTAACGTCGAAACGTCGACGGTAAAATACTAAAGACGATAATAAAGAATTTATTAAGAATAACGCACAAGGGAGGAATTTTTCGCGAGCAAAAGTAGCAAGGTTGATTTTGAAAGGGTTCACGATTTCGAGATATTTACGGAGTCGGAGAAAGGGTTTGTTACAAAGGCATTTTCAGACAAGAAAGACAGAAGGTAAACGCGAAAAGGCCGTTGAAAATGCCGACTCACTCGCTACGCGTACATACGTATACGTACGAATGGTAATTGCACGCCGCGCCGCGGCGTCTCGTTATGGCTGTTCTTTCTCCACGAAAAAGGTGGATGCGTAGTCGGTGGTTTACGAACAGAGAATGAAAATGCATGCCGGCAGCTACGAGCAAAAAATTTCAAGAGAAAAGAACGGGAAAGAAGAAGAAAAGAAAGAAGAGAGAAAGGAGGGAGAGATCGTTTGTATGCACTTTACGGATATCGGGGATGTCATCTTTCTGGATAGGGGATTGCCGCTCTAACGTTATCGTATATTTTAATTCGATCAAAATTTCATTCCGCTTCCCAAATGTTCTCGATAACGCTTCTTTGAACGTCGCGAAAAAGGAGAAAACCGACTAAGACCAGTTCTTTGTTTCCCTATAAATCTTAGGCCGCTTATAAGATTCTCCCTTTAACCGCTTTCTCGCTCGAAAAGGCGATTCCGCCGCCTTTCATCTTTTCCATTTCGACTTTTGCCCGACCGCTTTACCCTCGCCTTCTGGCAGGGTCGTGCGGTGATCCAGATTTCGAAAAGATCTTCTATAGGACATTGCCGGAGTTCATTCCGATCGAAAGATTTACGGAGAGTCGGAGATAGAGAGACACTTTTGACGGTTCGGCGCGGAACGGCGCGGAACGGCGCGAAACGGCGCAGAGCGGCCCTCGCCTCGATTCGACGATAATTCACTCTCGTCGGTTCGACGCTCGACGTATCGAGCTCGAATCGTTGGCGCCGTCTCAATTATTTCACGGCCATGGAGCAGCATCGATTCGAGCACGTTCCATTCGTTTCTCGAGATCCTTCGCGTGGAAACACCGGCGTTAATTACCGTGGTTACGAAAAGGAAACGGAAAAGGTTATACGGCATCGACGAGATCTCGTCGAGTGTCGTTTTCTCCGATTGAACGACTCGGCATAATCCGACAAGATCGAATCAGCAACAGGGGTAAATAGACTATTTCTGGAAAAAGTTTCGCGAGCACCTCGTTTCCATGCATCGAAGTCGCGTTTTCGAAAATCAAACGTTCTTCGTTCGTTCTCTGAATCCCGCGCGTACCGCGAAGGCTATCGTATTATACGAACGGTTTTTACCGGTCTTTTTCCGGCGGAAAAGTTCAGCGGTCGCTGGAAGGAAGGTAGGAAAACACGGCGGTGCTCATTAGCCGGAAGGACGTCTAGAAGAATTTTAAAGCATCCTGTTTTCCAAGGAAACTCGAGGATCGATGGTTTTGTCGATCCCACGATACGTCGACGTTCCTATCCCACCAGAAGTCGTTTTCGACGACAACGAAAGAACGAAACTTCTTTCTTTCTCTTTTTATTCCGCGAATTTTCCTGCGACACGACGGGTAAGATGGAATAAAAGAAGGACAAATAAAAAAGGGGAAGAGATATCCTTCCTCGTGGCATCGAATATTGGCTGTTAGATGAATCGACGCGTTTCCGTTCGACTGGCTCTTTCGAGCAGGCGAAAAAGAGAACGCGGAAAACATTCTTCGTCGAGAAGGAGCCTCGAAGCGGCACGGCGCGTAAAAAATTGCCGATCGATCGAACGACGCGTCATGAATCATAAGGGAATTTCTCGCGGGCTTTCGATTCTTACGAAGAATAGGCGTGTAAGGTTAGCCGGGTGGATCGGCTGAAAGGAAACCGATAGAAAGATTCGCAGATGGTCCAGCTGCCATATTTTTCTGCTTCGAAAGGCTCATTCGTCTTTGCCGTCGTACACCGGCAATTTCTTCTCGACGAACGATCCTTCTGTTTTCCTTACGAGACGCGACTCGCGAGCAAAAGGATTCCAATTCGTCAGCCGGTTGCTCGACCGAACGATTTTCGCCACGAAACGGTTCGAATATCGGTATCGCGAGTCTTCGTCTTCGCTCGGAACCACTCGATCTTCCTCTCGTTCAACCGAGAACGTATATAGGTATCTTGTAAAACTGGAAACGAACAGCGGTGCAGTTTGTTTCCGATGTTCGTATCCGGAAGTCGAGAGTCTCCTCGCAAATCGTTGATTACACCGTAAAAAGGTCTCGACTCGGCCGAGTTCGTGGACCGATAGCGACGGAGAGTATGCGTCTCTATTCGAGTCACGCGCAGGATTCACCGTCATTCCCGATATTCCAGCTTCGGCGTATCCTGTTCCGTTGCCGGTACTCGAACGTGTCCCCATCAAAGCACTCTCCTCTAAGATACTCGCATTCCACTCTCTCTCAAAGACGTTCCGCCTCTCCGCGATGCGAGATCGCGTAATCAACGCGCGTACCTATCCCAACATTCGATCTCTCGATTGTTCTTTCGGTCGACGCCTGTTTCTTTCGAAGGAAACTCCCGATCAATGCCGTTAAGGAAATGATCTCGTCGAGCCTCGATTCGAAGAACGGCTTCGATGCTACCGACAGATAAAATAATTGCCCCGACGGCATCGGATTGTCCAGTCCTGTGCTAGACAATAACGGCCACAGTGAATGCTCTCGAAGCTACGAAACTCGGCCGATGCTTTCTTCCCGGTCGCTGAAACTTTTCATCGAGAGTAGCTCTCTTTGGTTAACCCAGACCAACTCGTCCAACTTTCCAACGGAGTTCGATTGCTCGATACATTATTGAGGCTCGTTTCCTTCGATTCATGAGTTCTTTAGAAAGCTGGCCAACCGCGTGTCCACGAAAGTAATCCCTCCTCCTATTCCGTGATTCTGCTCGAGCTCGAGGATCCAATAGAATCGTTTCGTCTCGAATCTTTCGGGGAGAAACTCGTTCGTCTGTCCATGTATTTTCAGCTGTTTTCAAAACGCGTGTTCCATTACCTTGGTCGAGAAACTGTTTTCCGGATAAGGACAAGTTGGGTGGACGGTATACGTTATTTGGCGCGCGATAAATTATTCGACGGATTGCGGGACGGGAAGGTTGACGCGCCACGGCGTTGCTAAGCCGCGGTAAATTTTCTCGGTGAATCGGCAACGAAGTTACCGTCTCTCTTTCGCTCGTGGACGCGACGAGGAGACCGTGCGCGTTCTCCTTTACACGCTCGATTTCGAAATATCCTTGCCTGGGTGTAAAATAGAGTCTTACCGAACGAGCGCCGATTGAATTTTGACGTCGAGCCACGCGGTATGGGCAAGAAGGAGGAGAGAGACATTTTCAATTTTACCAAATAAACTGTACCCGCAGGAAAGCTTTAGCTCGAATCGCCGCAAACATTTTCTCGGAATCGTTTTTCGCTCGGTACTGCGATGATTAGACAAAACAGAAAATAAAGAAGGAGATCTTTGAATTTTTCATCGAATTCGTTAACGGCTAAATACTTGATGCACAATTACACTGGTATCTTTCTCGCGCGTCTCTTCTCGGGCTTCGTATTTCTCCGGTAAAGAGGAAGCCTTCTTCGTAATCCTCTTGGTAGAGAAAGGCGCATCGTTTCCCTACGCTGGAATATTTAATTTTCGCTAAAAACTTTGGACTTCTGTTCTGAAAAGCCGTTGAATTCCGAGGTAACCAAAGTGTTTGGCGCTCGGCTTATTTCATCGTGGCTCGGTAGTGGCTGCCATCTGTCCCTTTCCGTCCTTTCGGTCTCCAAGTAATTACCAGATAAGAGGCTTAAATGGATATATTCGACGTCGAGAATCGATTCTCTGAGGTATTAGACGCTATTCAACTGTACGAAGAAGAGAAAAAGAAGTAGGAAGATGTACGTGACCGGTGACGAGGAAGTTGCAGTATCGGAAGACAATCGCCGTAGCTCTTTCGAAAGATATCAGGATACTACGTTACCCTGTGCTTCTCTTTAAAGGCTTAACGTATCTGTGTTCGTTCAATGGGGCTAATGGGTAATCACCGATAAGAGGATTAAACCACGATATTCGGCATGAAGCATCTATTTCAGGGAATAATTGGTTTCCCGATGCTTCGTGATTCCGGCGATTTCGATGCGTGCGTCTGCGAACGGATTAGAGAACATAACAGTTCGATAGAGCAAATTTCCATCGGCGAACAATGATCCTTCGAGTGGGCAAGGTGCGAAACATCTCGAGAGTTTCGACCTACGTACATTCTTACGTACGTACGCGCGTATTCGAGTTTCAAACTTCTTGCCTTCGTTCGAGTACGATCTATCGCGATTCGTGGCCCGACGGGAGCTAACGATATAACAGCGATGTTTTACGATATCGGAGAACAACGAATCGTTTAAGGAGAATGATCCGTGCGCGGAAAATTTCCACCGTGAACGAGAAATCGGGGAAACATTTAGCCGGAAACTAATAAACGTAACGGTATTCGGGGAGTAGAACGAGTAGATAAATTTTGCTAAAGTGGATATTCAAGACGATACGCGACCAGATAGGATAAACCGATAGAGAACGAGTGTGCCGACTGGAAAGCCGGATAAGGCGGAATTAATTTCTCGGTAATCGGCGATTAGACGTTCCCATGGAGCTGGGTAGGATGGGCAGTTCCTTGTCAAAATCTAAACTAAATCCTAATCGGATTAACGCCACCGGCTCGACGCCTCAGCAGCTTTCGCTTCCAAGTTTCCAGCAAGGCTCGACCTCCGTTCCTCTTAGCGCGGTGCTTCCTTCGAGTTCGCTAAAGAACCTACGAGATTCGCCGCTTCAAACTACGATATATATATGTATATATATACATATGTATTAAGTCGAAAGATCCCGGGAGAATTACTATTCTCTGAAGGGCTAATTTATCTCCCGTTACATCCTCGATGGACGAACACGCGTGTTCGAAATTTCTTATCGTTCTCGAACAACTTAACGCGTATAAAAACGGCGTAAAAAGAAGAAGACGATTCGTGAACGGTTGAAATCCGGAAGGAGCGGCATGCGAAGGGGAGCGAAAATCTTGTTTCGCTTCGTTTTCTCCTCGAATTCACGGCCGTGTTTCCATTTTTCTTTTCATCGAGGTTTCTCGCAGTTTCGAATTAACTCGGAACAGCGATCTCGTCAGACGTTGGTGTGCGTCGAGGCGTAAAACGAGCCATCGCGGCGTTCCGACGCCGATGGCCTCTCGACTATCTATTCGATTACTTCCCGCCCAAACCCTCCCGGACCTAGCGTCAGGATAAGCTCGGAACTTATTCGGGTATTAACCCTGGGAACGCGACCGTCTTCTTCGACGTCGTCGGAGATTTCCTTTCCTAGCAAATCTCTGTTCTCTTTACAAGGACAAGTCCTGATCCCGCTTCACGGTACATTGAAATTACTGCTTGGGAAGCAGGTCTGTGCGTTCTCCGTTTTCTCTTTAATTTTTATCAGTTCCCGTTCCGCGGCTTCGAATTACGTTCAATGTTGTCTCCTAATAAACGACTCAAGAAACGTACGAAATTCCTCGAATTTCATAGCGTTTGCCGATCCGGGAATCGAACGAAAATCGAGCTTTCCTTTTCTTGCCTCTTTCCACCGACACGATCGAGTCGAAACCAGTAGTGTTAGCTTCCGGCGGTCGTTGCCGACCGCGAATATTGCTTTCCAGATTGCGAATGTTCGTGCAAATACACGGAGTTTCTCGGAACGGTTAACATGACCCGGAAAGAGATTATTCTACACGGTGAAATATATTTTTTATACAGATATCCGAGAGTTCGATCGTTCCGATTCGTAAATTCGTTTTCGAAGAATAACATTGTATCGGACTCGACAAAATGCCGTGAAAAATATGAAGGTAATAATAGAGGCGAAGTAGTTAAGAAGTTTGTAAAAGAGAGAAAGTTGAAAAAGTGAAAGTTTAACGAGGATAGAAATGAGCCGAATGACGAGTTAACTCGTAGTGGCCGGTTAACAGGTTCGGAAGAAATTCTCTTGGAATTCCAGCGCTGATCGATTCGACAAAGTTTGCAAAGAATCGTGTACGAAGCTGTTCCCGTTACCACGATCGGTTCGAGAGGTCAGATCACAGACGATACCAGACTTCCTTTGTTCTCCTCCCACGTCCTGACAGACTTTAGGAACGTCTTAAAGTTTCCGAAGCTACTTCTCCTGGACGGAATCGGCAGTCTCCGCTTTAACTCAGTTTAATAGCCGATCGATGAGTAAATCGGGTTAGGGGTTTCCTAAAAGGAGTTTGGGCTTCTGCTGGATGCTTCGAGCCCGAGACGCGTACTACTCCAGAGCCAGGCCACGATACCGTCCCGATCCCATTAACAGACAAAAGCAACGTCCTCCGGTACCGTCTTAGACGGCCAAGTATCAAGAAACCCGAGAACCGGAGTTTCCGGTCTCCACGATCGAATTTTCGCTACCTTTGTTCGCTTTCCCGTGAAATTAACAAATCTCCGGGCTATCGCGGTTGCGACTCGGTTTCCCTTACGCTCCGAATATCCCAGACGGACTGAATTTTTTCGACCGGACGATGCTCGAACGGTTCTTACTTTATTATATCGTGGACGATCAACTACGACTCGCTGCTAAAAATGTCCAATCGTTTTACCTGTTCGTACAGTTACGGGTTAACTTTTCGGATAAAAATTGCTGGTAACCGGTAGCGCCGTGTACAGCTTCGATTGGTCGTTACCAGAATTAATCCGAGCGGGACTTGATCAGCCTAGATCGGCAATCGAAGTTGCAATTAAGCCGGGAAACGAGTGAAGTAAATGCGCGGATTGATCGACCACGAGTCGCTGTACCCGAGCCACGAACGCTCCCTTTCTGTTTCCAAACCGATTGTCCAAAGGATCGTACTAGAGACCAACCGGCAATCTCTCTCTCCCTCTCTCTCTCTCTTTGGCCTCGATTCCTCGCGATCCATCCAAGTATCGCAATTCTCCCTAACTTTGATAAGTTTCCAAGCAGTTTCCCACCAAACTGTGCGACGAGTTGATCGAAAAGGAATTGGAAGGAGGGGACAGCAGATATCCGGACAGTGTTTTTAAATTTCATCGTCCACGAGATATCGGTTTAGGTATCTCGAGCGAAACTTATCTAATTCGACTTTGTTTCCAGCGTCGATATAATCGCGAAAACAAAGTTTCTTATTCTTTCTTCCGCGAGATTTCGCGCGAACAAAATTCTTCTACTTACCGATAACGGTGAAGTTAACCTTGAGGTTCCTAGTTGGCGAATTTCGAAAGTCGACTCTGCACCTGTAAACGCCTTCGTCGCTCTCGCGTAGATCTCGAATCGTCAGCTGAGCGGGTGAACTCGCTTTGAAAGATGCCCTGTCTCCCCAAAAATGCGAGGCGCTCCACAATTTCGCTTTCCCGAATTGTCGATTCCTCGCGTCGTAGCTGAAAATCGAGCAGAATCGATCGATTAATATAACTAATATTGATATAACAGATCGGATTTGTCCTCGTAAATAAATGTATAAATAAATAAATAAATAAACGAATAAAATTATACGAAGCTCGAAGTTTGAAAAGGGAGAAGCGACGAAAGGGGTAATGCATCAAAGTAGACGTAGCTAGGTCTTATCCAACCTCGACCAATTTTTCACTCAACTTTCGCGATTCGTCATAGTCGCAGTTTCGTGCGAGTAGGTGGAGAAGTTTGCTCGCTTTCCCAGGCTCGAAACTCAATACAGAACGAGCGAGCGGGAGTGCACTCGACCGAGAGAGTCAGATAACCTTTTACTTCTCGGGATCGAGTTCACCGAGGTGGCATTAGAAGAGGCGCAGAAGGATCGACGTTCAACTGTCTGACCAACGTGCTGCTAGTTCTTATTCTATCCGACCACCGATATTACTGTCTGTATTATGTAAACCTTCGCTTAAGCAAACTTCCTTATCGTGACATCGTCCGTCTTCGGTTGCTGGCCATTGAAATTCGATTGGCACTGTAACGATTCCTTCGCTTAGCTATAATCGAATCGATCGAACACGCGTTGGAAAATTGAATCGAGAGACAAAAGTCGAAAGGGTAAGACGTCGCACGGTCGATCGACGAAGACATCGTCGAACACCTCGAAGAAGTTTGAACGGTAGTGCTGGCTTCTTCGGTGCACTTTGTTCGCGGCCATAAGACAAATTGGATTGGTTTTTAACGAGCACGATGACTCGAGAGAGTTTTCCCGAGAGGCACGGTTCGTCGTCTCTCACCGTTCCTCTGCTCTGGTCTGGCTCTCTCGGCTAGCGTCGCTCGTTTGCCTTCCATCCTCGCTGATTTACGAGAAATTAAAGAGGCATCGAGAGATCGCGTGACTCGCAGAAAACTCTTAATTACCGTACCTATCGTTTTTCTTCCTCTGTCGAGGGAAAGCGAAAAAACCGTGTAACGGATCGCGTGTCTGCGTCGAGTCTGTTCCGAGTAACGCAGAGATTAGCTTTATCCACCGAAACGAGTTATTACGAACAATCTACCTTCGGGCGTTGCCCGGGCTTCTCTCCAGTGTTTTTCTCTTTTGCATTTTCGATCGATCTCTTTGCCAGATTTTCTACTCGAATACAACAACGATCTAAGCGATCGTCAGTCTATGCGCGCGACAAACACGCGAACGCGAAACGTTCTATGTTAGATAAGGAAGGACAAAAGATGATTCGTAGAATAAGGGAAGGACCGCGGAAGAGAGTGGTCCCGCTAAAAGCGAAGACAGAGGAGAGAATGGTCTCCAAACAAATTAAAATAATTGCCACAACTCGTCAGAAGATTCGGATGGTTCCGTTAGCTGAAAGAACGTTTCCCATGAATACTTTAGTGTCGGTAAAACGAGTGTTCCGCGGAGAAACCGGCGAAGAGGTGAGAGGGGTTAAAAGACACAGGGGCCACGAAGGGGTCTTAACCACTCTCGGGACTCTTAAAAGGAGCTTAACTTCGCGCATAAAATTAAGGCATTGTAATTGCAGACGGCGCGGCGTGGCGCGGGCTTGGCGCTGCTTGGCGCTGCTTGGCGCGGCGCGGTGCGACGTCGTCGCTGCGGCACCGCCACGCCGTCTTCGCTTCTCTTTTCTCCTAACCGACGACCCTCTTCTTGCTCGTTCCTTCTTTCGATTAGGCCGCTGCCTTACTTCTTTTCTTTCGTTCTCACTCGACCGGAAAATATACACTTTGCCCGAGTTAAGTTCCGTTAGGTCGAGGTCGTTCCTGTTTCCGGAGATAAAATGATTTTTAATTGGGATTAGACGTAAGCCGGAAACTGGTTGCTTCGCGACACTCGAACCTTCTCTTCTCGTAGATTTAACCCGGACAGCCTTAACCGCGAACTTAATGAATTTCGAGCAACGATTCGAAACCCTCGCTTCGAATTAAACGCTTTAACGGACCGACAATTTTCTAACGGTATATGGCAAACAAAACTTGGACTAAATTATCGGTTCCGTCGATCGTTCCATTAAAATTGGAAAACTCGTCGACGACGAAGGTGAAAATAGTCTGGATGAAATTCGAGATCGTTTCGTCGGCGATTGTCGCGCGCGACCAGTTATCGATATCGCGTTGATTTCTGTATTCGCGTCGATGTCGATGATTCGAAATCGTTGAACTCTCGATCGCGATAACTCCCATCGTTTCTAACCACCACTTTGTTCCGATTTCCCTCTTCTATGTCTGTTCTGCCACGCAGACTCGGCTCAACTTACTATTCCCTATTCAAATATCGCCGTGAAACCGCGTCACGGCGTTCTTCAAAATGGAATTCATGCCGTGGCATAATAGGACAGAGATATCAATCCGATCGGTGAATATAATATCCGATTACACGACCGTCGACGGCTTTCACCCCCGGCGAAGGGTGATGCTTTTGCTCGTTTCCCTCGGGAACATTAAATGTCTCTTCGAGCGTGCGTGCAGCTACGCTTCTCGCAATTTTTCTCCTCTCTAAAATATGAGTTACGCGTTCTTCCTTTTTTTTTTCTTCTTTCACGTGAAATATTGTTCCCCGAGGGTACGAAATTTTCCGACAGATTTCAGCGAAGTTACTGCAATAGGGGAACGGATGCATGCTCCATCGTGTCTTTTTAAATATTAACTGTATAAACATTTTCGAAACGTGCTATGAATTTGTTGTTCCGCGTATAGGGTATTTTACGAGAGACGTATAACGCGATACGTGCACAGCGGACTTTGAACTTTGCTGTTGCGTCGACGCAACGGGAGAGGCTTTGTTTTACCGATACGGACGACCAACGATCGTTCGCTGTACTTTTTCGCTGCATTTACTACCAAATGTAAATTTTGGCAGAAAGAGCGAAAGAGCAGAAGGATCGATTGGTCGATCGTCGAGCCGTTTTTAGCGCGCGATCATTGACGAGTGGAACGTTTTACGATGCGGTAGAATCCGAACAAAAGAGTCGAAGCGTAGCGACGAAGAAGAAAAGGCAGAAAAGAGATGGTATAGACGAGTGGAAAGAGAAAAAAGAGAAGGAGAGTGACAAAAGGGCGTACGTACTACTTGGAAAAGGTGGCGATCGGTGAAGTCCACAATGCACTCGTTCCATGGCAATCCCAGAAGACGGATGATCGCTCTGTATCGAGTGTTTCACCGTTCGCGGTTTCCATCTCTAAGCTCCTTCCATTTCAATAGGATCATTTTCATACGCTCGCAACAGTTCGTTTCCCGTTCGACTGGCATTATTTTTCTACCGTTAGTTCCCGCGGGAAAGCGTTGCTTTAAGCGCGAGATTTACGACGATCGATTTACGCTGTTGATCGCTGCTGTTCCGAGTGCGAGCATTTACAAACTAATCGTAGCGTACAATTTTCTTTACAATATCGACACTTTTGCTATCGAATCGTTACACGGTTTTTAATATTCGAAATTATATATTTTACGAATTCGTTTCTTAACGGGGTATTTAGTACCAAAATCGTATCGTGTCGCAACTGTTAATTAGTTGACGAAGTTACTCGACAAGCGTATGTTTTGGACAATGGATCGATCGTTAAATACGCGAGCATAGAATGTTCCTTTTCGGGAGTCTAACGCAAATGTTATGCTTTATTTGGTTTAAACTGTGTTTCGCACTTTGACACTCGGAAACGTACGTAACTCTTGCTACCGTACTATGAACGACGCGACGTTTCAAAAATTCCAGCGAAATTGACTGCCTAGCGACCGTAAACGGGAATGCTTGACCATCCGCAACACCAATCGATATCTAATTAACATGCGATAGCTCCTCTTAATTGCTGTACGTCGTTGTAACAATAGCGTTTACTGTAATAACAACAAGGAGAACAATGTATGAAACGTTAATAACGCGACGATAACAGGATTAAAAGAAATTGCTAATTACCGAGTTACTCTTCGACATCGTAGAACGACGAGTTAAAACACGAAAACAAAAGAAAAAAGAAAAACAATATTTATCGCGAATAAACCGATCACGGTGAAACGAATGGTAGCGTCTCGTAGAACCTATTTAAAAAGGAATTACCGTTCTCTGAAAATTCGAAGGATCGTTCGAATCGACCGAACAGTTTGTTCTCGAACAGTCGCGAACGATTCAGTTTTCTGGATCGAAAAATTCGCTCTCGGAGCAGAGAATTGTTTGGTCGATATAATGACGGCGAAACTACGCGAAAAGATAAGGTAGGAGGGGACGTTGAAGGAAGGGTCGGAATCGAGCTTCGTCCCAAGATTACGAAGACCGTGCCAGACAATTGGTGGGTGTATTTACGATGTCGAAGAATGCAGACATCCCAGGGAAAATTATTGTATTAAAGTGGGAAGATCTATAACGCGCATTGTCCTCTTTCCTCGGTAGCGGAACGAAAATACCACACACGCGAATCGCAAGACCGTACCATTTAGAAACGTTCCGACTTTCATTACTCGTCCCACGTGATATCTAGCGTAGAAGAAAGACGGTGGTCCTGCACAAATCCTCGCCGATTTATACTTTTCCCTTGGCCATGCTCGGCTGCTTCCAAACTCGAATCGGAACGTATCGTATTTTAGCGTTCTTTTTCATCGTTAGCGCGGATGCACGGTATGAAAATGAAACGACGAACACGCTCGATTTTGCGACGAGTCGGAGAATCGTGACCTTCGACGAGGATGTCGAACGAAGGAGCGGAAACTCCTACGAACAGAATTCGAAGAAACTATTCCAGTCGATGCGCCGTTTCAGGAACAAGTTTCTCGAGAAGACTAGATTAAGCAGAATCAGCGTCATGCATAAATGGATGATAAAAATAAAAGATTCGATTCGACGTTTGGTTAGGTTCGCTTGACCACGAGTGAACAATGGGCTTTTGTACAGCGATACAGTTGCGCTTTCTTTTTCTATCGATCTTCCTGCTCCGTTAAATACCGAATGGAGTTTTCAAGGCGAAATCGTGAGATATCGAATCGCGGTAAAGGGAATAATAAGGGACCTACTAAGATTAGGACTTTGGTTTAGATGTTCGAGTCGGGAAAGACGCTGTCCGTAATAATAAAGGTAATATAAGATTTTCCGCGGCTCGCTACCGCTGACTTACTTAGCCCTTGTACCTTGACGCCGTCGCGAAACGACACATCGATCCGTATCTCCGACTGTTAACGTTCTGTAATTAGACCGTTAATTGGAAATTACGTAATGATCGGTGAAATTAGAGGGTTCCGAGACCTTTAATCGGTTCATAAATTCGACGATCAACAGCGACGTTCGCGAAACGTTCAATCTGGAAGTTGATAGAAGACGAGGGTCGCTTATCGACTTTTGAGACGCGTAAAAATTTGTTTTCGGTAAAATCTCGACAAGGTGCGAGATCTCGAACGGATTTCTCGCTGCAAAGTGGCGTGAAATTAATGAGTTACCGAGAGAAGCGAGACGGGTTTCTGCTCGGCGAAACACAAGGGGACAGGCGCGTGAACGCGACGGAGAAAGAGAGATCGCGGCCGAGGCTAAGCGAAGGATGAAAAGGAAGTCTCGTCATACGCTAATTAATTAACTGCGAGAAAGAAACGAGCCCCCGGGACAAAAAATCTATCTTGCCGAACAAACTTCTCTCCTTTCCTGTCGTGCACCGACTGCGACGGAAACGGCCAATTAATTTCCACCGTTTATTCTTTTTGCTGGATTTTATCATTAAATCGTGCGATAACCCTTAACCGCTATCCTCGAGTCCTGTAATATCCTATACACGATTAACATCACAGCTGACGAGAAGTTTTGATGCTCTCCCTATCTTTCTCTAAGTTTTGCATCGATAAAATCTTATGCGAACGAATAAAACTAATTCGCTCGAAAAGAAAGGAAAATAGGACGGACACGGAAAGAAGAATAAAGGAATCATAAGTACTTGGTCGCGGAGAAGCGTAGAAACGGAAAGGTCGGTCCGAGTTACCGTGGGAAATTCGTTCGGCATCGGAGACAAACGACGATGACTCGAGGGAAATCAAAATAGAAAAAGGCATTACGTTACGCGAACCTTTTGAAAATGACAGAGCATACGAAGCATCAACGATCGAAAAAGGACCAGCATGTTTATTTTGCTCGAGGCTTTGCGCTTTCGAAGAAGAAAAATAGAAAGGAACATTCGTTCGGTGTATCGAGAAAGGCGTAGCTCTTTGTTTGGACGGCTTATTGCACCTATGTCTGTACGCATTCGTACAAGTTGGTGGTTTCCCGTTTCCTCTTCTCTTTTCATTGCCGAGTGCCAACTCGCGCCGCGCCTTCGCTGCTCGGAACTCGTAGCGATAAACTTGCTGGATCAGGGATAAACGCGTTTGAATTTCTGCCAACTATTTATATCGACCTCGTGGATACGTAACGTTACGGGACGCTCGAGTACTTTCTTAGTTCGAAGGTTCACGAACAGAGGGGAAACGTTGTAAACTGTGCGTAACGTTTGCGTTCGCTGCATCGAGTGGTCGATCGTATCGTTTTTAATTCCGCGCTCGAGGCAAGCGCAGATCTTGTCCCAAGGGTCAGGAAATTTCAGAGGATGACAAGTCTATCCCGCAGCTCGTCGGTGATCAAACATGGACGAGTATCGTCGATCGAGCGTCGGAAATATAGGTTCACGAACAGGCGAGATAAAAGCGACAGGGGTATCGCGCATGCAAATGCAAACGAGGTCGATGATCCGTGATTGGTCACCATTTATCCGTCAATAGCTACGACGGATCGTCAGAGGTGGTTTCGGTGCAGCAGCATCCGTTCCAGTTATCATTAAATCTCCGACGCTCCGATAGAACTCGTCGACCAATTTGCGGTCACGCCGAACCCTGTAGTTCAACTTGCTTCCTCTATGTGGTCACATTCGGTCAAATGTCTTTGGTCAATATGCCTACGCATCGTGTACGTAGTTACGCGACGCGATACGTCCAGCCGAAATCGACGTTAATTCGATCGATCTTCGTTCTAAGAAAATAACACCGAGATAACGTAATAAGCAACGTAGTAAGCAAATACGTAGTAGCGTATGGCGGCAGGATCCGATAAAAGGATACAGGTCGTGACGGAGAAAAAGCGATCGGGAACGGCAGATGCGTTCGAAGATGAAACGTCATAACCAGTGTAATCGCGCACTCGGCGTCAGAAGCAATGGCCAACGAGAGCGCGCCACTTGGCATTTTCGCTCGACCATGCAGGATCGTTGACGCGTACGCAAACGCGACCCTTAACCCCTTAAATGCGCACCGGCCGATATTACGTCGTCGCCGCTATTAAACTGCCTCTCATTCCCCTTTATTCTTCTATCCTTTTCGCTCCCGTCGTTTCTTCCGTCTCGTCGGTCGCGGCCTTCTTTTTCGATCGGTTTTCTCCTTTTACTCGCGCGAAATCGGACCACGCGTTACCAAAGTTTTCGCTGACCACGAGATTCCGTAAAACGTGGCAATTTAACCGTTCAATCCTGATCGAGTCTTGGTCGGGAGGAAATTGGCGAAACGACTGCGTCGAATGCTTGGACGAATCCACGGGAAATTGGTCGACCGGAGCGGAGGAAATTTCTTCGATGTAACCCGATGAACGGGCATCCTTTCGTTACACGCGCGCCGCGTCTACGTCCACGCGAGACGCCGCGAAACGGAGCAAAGATCATCAAACTCGCATACAAACTTTAATTACTTCTCGCGATGAATTGCCGGATTGTGCAGTAAACTTGGGGAACATGGGCGTGCACCTGCGAACCATTTCCGGCTCCTTCCGTCCGTCGTCGCGCCTCGACCCGCCTAGTCCCGTCGACGGAAACACGGATCGCGCTGACGTCAGATGCTACTGCGCTCGAATATCTCTTCTCCGCAACCGCTCCTGGTCACACCGCAATCCCGCTATCCATCTGTTCGCGCAGTCTCGGGGGAACGATTGTTTCTCAACGTGGTCATCGTATCGCGATGTTTCGCTTTCGACCGAATCGTTTGAAGGAAAACCGAAGAAAATTTACTTCCTTTTTATAATAAAACCTGGTCCCGATACGTATCTGATTTTTCGTATCGATTCGCGAGCAACGTGCACCGGACATCCTAAAGAAGATGTCCGGCGAACGCGATTGGTTCTCGATCGAAAAAATCAATTGACCCATTTTCGTGTCGGCATTGTAGCCGACTTACTTTGTGCAGGACGTTAGCTACGTAACACGGTGGCAACGTTGGTCGGATGCGCGTTTCACCGGCTCGAATTATCGCGGCATTGTCCCCGCTGTTATACAACCCAGGAGGCAGACATCTCGCCACGAACGAACCGGCAAACCGTAGCATCCGTTATTACGGGCCATTGTTGCAGACCAGCCGTTTCGCGATTAACTCTTATCGCGAGGTTCGTTCGACAGCGTTTCACTAAAAAACTCGTCGCTGGTTTTTTCTCCTCTCCTGTTTCACGAAACGAACAATTCGCGCACGAACGTTTCCCGTCGACCAAATATTCAGCCGTAGTTGGCTACATTTAAACGACACCTTGAACCGTTTCCCGATTTTCCAGCGAATCGAATATCGTTCGCCCGATAGAATATCACGAGTGGCGCGAAACCACTCTATCGAACGACGGTATTCCACGTTGCTGTACAATCACCGCTGTCACTCACAATGATCGAGTAATCACCGTCGGCTGACCATGCGCCTTCCTACGCTACTGCGACCCATCCCGATCCGCGACAACCGAATTCGAGTTTACTTTCTCTCCTACCTTCGCGACACCGCTCTCTACTTTGTCGAATCGTGTTCTAGTTTCACCGCATCCTGCGCTAGCAACAACTTCGTTTAACGGTCTACAATTTCAGACCAGACTTCGAACTTAACGCTCTTACCGCGCTAAGCTTCGACTTTCTCGACTTACTCGATAATCCGTATCGAGCCCTTTCTATCGAAAATCATCCGCCGCGATTTAACCTTGGATCGGTAACACGTGCGCTTATAAAACGCATCGTGTCGCGTATAAAACGCGCGGCTATTCGATGACGGCGCGATAAATGTTCGATTATTGCCACGTCGTGTCCGAGCAATTTCGACGGAAATTATGGAAATGATTAAAACGATAGAGAAAGACAAGAGAATCGAGCAAGGGGTAAAATTAATGAAAACGGGTATTTGTTGCAAAAGCGCGCGTAACTCGGCATTTAGGTCAGAATAAAATGGACAGGGGTTTTTCAAAATATCAGTTTACCTGTATTTTCGATATTGGCATCGCGCGATGAGAGGAAAAAGAGCATGTCCCTTGGAAAGGATTTCTTTGCCGTTAAAACGCCAGAGAAGCAATTAACTGTCGGTAAAGTGTCGCGGTATATCGTGGAGCGTAGAGGTATGCCGCGGCCAGGAAAGAGGATTATTACATTTCTGAATATACAAGCGGTTTCTTTTTAATCTTGGCACGCGTTTAATAAGCGCGGCGCATTGTTCGTTCTGTCAGCGTGAAGGTGGTTGTTAACGTTGCCGCTCGCAGCGACTCGTTTCTAGCTGCCCGTAAAGATCTTAAAAAGTTCTCGCGGAAACGACCGCGGGAGAACGCTTCTCGCCTTATTGTCGCTTCTGTCCGACCCGTGAAAACACGAGTCCCGTTAACTATTACAATTAGACTCCGGGATAGCCGAGTACAAACGTGCTCGCCGCGCACGTTCAACGATAATAATTACAATATTAATCTCGAACAATGCTCTCGTTACATCTATGTTCTGACCATACATACGTATACGCTCGCAGGCTACAACCATCGATTTTATTCGAAGAATTTTTATTCGAAGAGGTACAAGGTCCAGGATAAAGCAACGTAAGCTGTAATATTTCTGAACGATGCCGTATTTAAACGCTTAAACGTTTATTCGGCGTTAATCGGGGTGGAAAGCAAC
Organism: Megachile leachella; assembly: GCA_963576845.1. NCBI lineage: Eukaryota > Metazoa > Arthropoda > Insecta > Hymenoptera > Megachilidae > Megachile > Megachile leachella. The sequence goes on from OY756259.1 coordinate 15,184,374, forward strand.
GATGTAAGACATTTGTATCCACAATTGTATACTATACAATTCCATTTATGCGTGTACACACAGCTGTACCAATGCATGAGTAATAAGGCAATCGATCGACAGCCATCTTGAAGCTTCCGCTATCCAATCGAGAAAGTGAATCGTACAACGTGTAATCGCTGATAACAACCATCGATCGTTTCTCCTAGCGCAATTCATACCGGTGACAAAATGAACTTTATCTCTTAACGAAATACTCGTTACTTCGAACAAATGAACGTAGCGATGTCTCCAAAGATCGCGCATGCCTTGTTCGTGGCATGCTCGCTTTAAAATTACGAGGGATCGTGCGAATTTCAACGAATCGCGTCGTTGCGCCAAATTTCTTCCCTGTTCGTATTTTTCAAAAACTTCTTACTCGTCGTTGACGTCCGAGACAAACATTTAATATTAATTTTGAAGACTGTTTCCGTGCCACGAGTATCGTTCGTTTCTTCGCGGCGGAACATTTGAAAAGTTTTTATCGGTCGTACGAGTAGCCGTGAAACGTGGATGGAACGGTTCAACGGCTCGCGAGAAGAAATAAAAAGCCATTTCCGTTGGTTTTATGTATTTCGCTCGTTGCAAAATAAGAGGTTTTTTACGAGACACCGGTACGCGAAAGTTGCGTCGAAAAATCGCGATGCGATCGGACACTCACCGAGCTGACCGAGTGACGATTATTCGCGCGGTAACGGACGGATCTGTGCAATATACGCGGTCTCGCTGAAAATATCGCTAACAGTAAACAGCGGATAAATTTCGATACGCTTTTTACCCGTAAATAACGATGATGGCTTACCTGTAAAGAGGTTCGCCGCTGTCCTCTTTGAACCATAGCACCATGGAAACGGCGTCGTTCGGTTCACGAGGTTGTATATTGCAGGGCAAAGTCGCCCTCTGTCCCGCCACACCCTGTATCGACTCCATCGGTACTGAAACATACATTTTGACACACCGTTGAAAACTTTTGCTCCCTCTGCACCGAATTTCGAACCAGCTAAACCAGGAGTTATGACTTCGAGTAAGCATTATTCTTTCAAGGAATAAAATAAATATTAGCTTACCGCCTTTCGAACGGAGCAATTTTTAAATAAAATCTCCGATACGATCCGTTCGCGCGAAAGGTTCTGAAATAAAAGGAACGATACGTACGGGCAATTAAATGTATTAATATCGATCGAAGACAATTTTTTCCTGTTCTGTTTTTGCGTTTAATTCCGGTCGGCTTCTTTTTTTCGAGCGGAGAAAAGGCGAAACGTATCGATGCCTCGTTTAAAAAGCTTTTACAGAGAACGATGGGGATCGAGAGGTTCTCGGGTTCACCACCTTTGAAATCAAGAATTACGAGGGAGCAGGGAGTTATGGATATTTTGTCGAAAAAGAAAAATGTCCCGTGATGCATGGCCTCGGAATGGAAAGTATCGATAGTTAATAGGGTGGAAATAATTTATCGTTCTCCGGTATTCACGCGTTCTCGTGTATATTATAAAACGATTAACGTTGCGCTCCTTGTTCGGTGATATACGCTTTCGCTGTACGCTCGAAATTGACGGTCGAATTTTCTTTGATCTTTGCTCGTTTCGCGCAGCCAATCCATTATTTTTTCAATCGTGAAGGCTTTCGCGACGTTGCTTTCGCGCAAAGGGCGAAATCGCGAATCTAATGGTAGTCGTCTATTCGAAACGCAGGCTATTCGAATAACGACGAATCTCGTCGCCTTTTCGTTACTCGCAAACGTACGTAACATACGTGTTTATCGTACCGAGCGCGAAAGCGAAGTAGAAAAACTTTCTACTTGTTTCATTCGAAATGCCTGATCGTATAAAAGTAGAGTCGAAAAGTGTAGAGCTACGCGCGCATAAATTTTGATGGACGAAAGGATTTTGAACGATAAACGGTAGCGTAAAACGAATCTGTTGTTGGTCGTTCGATGCAAAATGGGTGCTTAAGCACGGTTCACAAGGCACACGGTTCCGTCGACGAGCACTTCCGGCAATAATGCAGATTTTTATCGAGTAAAATCGTGGTTACCGCAACAGCTCATGAATAATCCTTGTACAATTTGATCCATTTTTGCTTTCGAGAACGCTTCGGTCCGGTTGAAACGCTTCGAAATCACCCACTCGTTCCTTTCTCGTTGCCGCCGTAATTAGCCGAGGTATTAATTGCCCGAGAACGACTCGTAAATTAACATCGATGGCTCGCGAATATTTACGACCGGCCTCGTAAATCTCATCCAGTGAAAATCGTTCGTTGTTTCGTTATTTATAGGGCCGTTGATTCCGCGCTGTTTGATCGTCGAGCATGTACAGAAATACACTGTATTCCTATACATATTTTCTAAATAAATAAATAAATCCGCCGTCTACGCGGTACTACGCGATCGATGCAAACACGATTCGATCACGGGCAGAACGTAATTAGATTTTCTATTCGAATCGTTTAGAAAATTGAATCTCGGAACGAAGGAGCCGGCTCGTAGAAAATTAGGCTCGGTATCGGTTAGCCAGGAAGCAAAGGGTGAACGCGGATTCGCGATACGAGGTTCGAGGTTCGAGGTAAAACGTTTTACGCGTTAATGCTGGAATTTCCGGCGGAACGCTTTCGATCGACCGCGTTCACGAATTATCCGAGGGTAAATTTCGCCCAAAGACAAACGACCCGAAGAGCAAGGCAACGCGACCGCCGTTTCTTCCATGATTTCAAAAACGAATTTCTGCGTTACCACGTAACAGTTTGTGAAGGCACGTACTTGCATAAAGTCGTTGTAACACGGACGTAAATGCAATACGTGTTTCCCTAGCAAAATGCATAGAGAGACTCGAAACGTCCGCTCTCGTCGTCGACGAGTACCGAGGCGACATCGACTTAAACGAATTTCACCGACAAACTCCGCCGTGACGTTGTCATTTTCACGTGAAACTCGTTTTACGCGGCCGCCAGAGAGTTCCGCGGTATCTGTGATTCCGCGTCCAAAGCTTTTCTCTCGCACCCTTTTCCTTTGTTTCGAGCTCGGTCAAGGAAACGTCGCGTTATTGGGTTTGTTCGGTATAATCGTAAGGGCCCGTTACTCCGCTATTCGATCCTTATCTTCTCATCTTCCCTATTTTCTTTCCGTAGATGAAATCTTTTATCCGTTCCGTTTACTTTTCACTGTACGTTTCGCTTGCGAGACGCGTTCTCGCGTTTAAAATATTTACCAGCGATTCAACCTACGTTGCGTTGAAATATGCCCTGCGTGAAAATTAGAAAATAAAAGGTAGACGAGCGTCACTGCTCGAATCACCGAAATTCTCTGTTCCGATTATCCCACGGTCGTCGGAGGTAGTTTCGAGTTATCTCGCGAGTTAAACGCGTTAAAATGAACCGTCAAGACCTGACACGATAACACGATGCGTTTATCGCGGTTATAAATTATCGCGTAAATAAATCGCGTTCAACTCCACCCTTCGTTAAAGAGTATCAAATAATTTTAACGTAGAAAATTGAAAGTCGAAGATGAAATTTCTGTTGGAAATTTATTCGCAAAACTATACACGCGCTTATTCCACGTTTCGCTCGAGCATCAGCTCGTGTATCAGCTCGAGCTAGAACTTTTAAATAAGACCCATCAATTTAAAGCGTGGAACAATGCAGGCGCTAGTTAATTACCAACTTTCGTACGCTCTCGGTTCATGGTCCTCCAGGACAACGAAAACTAATTAATACGGTTCAAAAACCATTAGGCAAAGCAATCTTGCATTGTACCTACTCCGAGGACTTTTAAACGACTGGGAATTTAAATTAAATTCTTCAGAAAACAATGATGCTGCACGCCACCGTCAAGCGGTCATAATAATAAACCGGGTCTGCTTGTGACACTTCTGTTGATGAGTATAATTACCGCCACGCTAAACTCGGACCAGAATTTTGAACCAACCTCTCTCCTCGTCCACTACCGGCCGTGTTCCTATTCATTCCTCTCTCGCCTCCCTTGCCGTTGTTCCGTAAATTTTTGTTACGCGACTACCTTCCGCTATCCGTTTCGCTTCCGTAGCAATTTCACCGATGGTCATTTTTCTCCGAGTCAATTTGCCTTAAACGAGTTATAAGTTACTTGGAAACTTTGCGCCCGGGTTAATTAACGACAAAGGCAGCCGCGTTCTTCTCTGACGAGTTACTTTCACGACCCTGTATATCGGTTAACGAAAGCTTGTAAAATGTGCTACAAGGATTATTATTTCGAAAGAAGCCGTACGCGTCGAATCGCTACCGCGATGCTCGGTTCCTGAGAATGCTCGAGCATAACCGTGGGGCGTAGCAGTAGATCGGTCCATGCTTGATCAGACACCGCGTAGTAGGTTTACACGCATTTTCGGTCGGTAGAAAATTTTCTAAAGAAGACGAGAGACGGTTTCGTTCGTTAAACGATTCGGAAGGGTGTGCCCTATTCTTTTCATCGCTAAATATATCGGCCGTTCGCGAAAAATGGCTGGAACGTTTGCGGCTTATACCGCTTGTTACGTGGAAACTGTAGCGGTCGATTCTTTCGAGCGGAAGAAATTTGGATGGCAAAGGAAAGGAAGGGCGAGATACGAAGAATCATTTCCAAGGCTGGTGAAATTCCGTATTTAGCGGAATGCCTTTCATTCGGAGGCGGAGCTAGCCAAAAAGAATGGACCAAGCAGAATATCTTTCTGGTTCTTTATGTCCGGTCGCTGAGACGGAATACCGACCTGGCGAGAAACGGCTCGTAAAGGTTTCGCTGCAGCTGGCTTGCATACATTACGAGCCTTTATTCCTCCGAAAAAGGAAAATGGAACGGACCGGGGGTTTAGAGAAAGTTTTGAAAGATGGCTGCAAGAGAAATCTAGCCATCGGTACCTCGAATCGGATCTCTCGACAAAGAGATACGAGAGCGGGAAAAGACTCTGCGAACGAATATTTCGACCGGTTCACGATATTTTCGCGCGGCTCGGTTACCCTTCGAATCGATAGTTTGTCGCTCCGGTATGTTCCTGCCGATTCGATTTCCTTTTAATGGAATTCAAACGATCCCGAAGAAAAATAAAGGAAAAGTCGCGAACTTGCTTGCCAAGCGAGTGGAAACGAACAGATATTCGTATTCGTCGGAGGACGATAAAAGTTTAATTACGTTTCTTGCAAAAATTTCCAAGTTGTATTTAACATCGTTAACGGAACACGCGAAAGACGGTAGAAACTTTTCTGATGATCTAATTTTTTCGATGCATCTCGTGGATACGTCGAACGTTAATTGCTAGCGACGTTAACCGTAAAAAGAGTTAGTGTATTATATGTATACTTAAGTAAGGAACGAAAACAGTTTGTAGTCTGAAAGTTAAAGTCACAGTTTCATCTTAAACGGGTTGAAACTTTGTTGGTAAAATATTTCCCGCCTCTAAACAGCGTTCGCCTGGTTACATAATTGTCGTGAAAAATGTGTGTTTGCGTGGCTTTCGGTCGCAACACCGCCGCGACCGGCTCTGCAAACAACGAAAAATTTACGCGATGCTTACCTACGAATAAAGTATGCGCGTTACAATTCTCTTTTCGAAATCAAATATCCGACCTTTATTCCGAATTTATTCGAAACGTTCGATCGATAGGAAATAACCATGTTTCGCGCTTTGCTAGTTGGAACGTACGAATAGTTTAATCGTATATCGCGTCGAAAGACAGTTCAGCGTAAAGAAAAGAGTTGGATGAACAAACGTAATTGACAAACAATCGTACACGGTTGGTATTGCAGCGTGTATGCCTTTTAACGGGGCGTTACGCGACTTCGGATCGAAACGGTCGCCGCGGGAACACGTACAGTTGATTTTACGCGAGCCCAAATCCGCGGCGAGCATGTGTACCGTAAAGTGCACCGTGTGTGTACACGAATCCGTTGTTTGCCTTCGAGTTTACGATACGAGTTGAAAGCTATACTCTGCACATGTACGCTCGCGGCTTAATTTTATAACGTTGTTTATGGTCGCGGACGCGCGTTTCTCTTCAAACAACGACAGCTTTCCCTTTCGTTTTTAATCGCGAGTGATTTACGGGAACGCGTTTCGCGAAGATCGGAGTAATTGTGTCTCGGTTGCGCCGATAAATCTGTCGTTTCTGTGCTTCGTCTCGATATGGTCGCGGATTAAAAAACGGATACAACAAAAATATTGAAGCGAGAAAGAAAAAACAAATGCACTCTGGTCGACAGGTCGAATGAGAAACGTCGAATCGCGAATACGCGTCAAATCCATCGACAAACGAGATGTTGGCAACTCGCCAGAGATGTTTGGACATTTTCGGTTCTCGTTCGCTCTTTACTATAATAGCTGACCGGTTTACGGAACAAAGAAGACGTTGCCGCGCGCGCAACACCGAACACGTAACGGGCTAATGTATTACCTTTCTGGCTTATAGTCTCGATACATTAGCTGGCCAACCAGATTCGCGACTTCTATGAAACGCAGATTCAAGAAAAAAGATCATTGACCCGAACGTCGCATACATATTTTACCGATGCAACCAACCGCCGATAATTGTACGATTTAATTTGAAACTAATAACCCGATAAAGATTACCGTACATCGACTAGCGATAGATTTTCAGTTTCAGCCGCAGTATCTTTTTGAAATGCTCGATCGGTTGATGGATTGTCAGGCACGTAGAGTCACAGGGAATTTCCGCGTAGAATATCATCCGCAGTATCCACGCAGTATACCCTGACAGGTGTCAATTACACGAACACGGTCACTAGTTTCGAAAACTCGTCCATTTTCTACCAATCAAAAGGGAATGACGACCATTACTAATTTCGCGTCGATTCGACGTCCGATAGAACGCGCGATAGTTGGCCAAACACAGTTTCAACGCAACGAACAATGAAAATCGAAACGGGCTGTTCGCTGCGGCGCTTTTCTATCGGTCCAAAGACGCAGAAATTGCTCGCCGCGTTAACGTTCCTTCGCTGCGTCACCCATGGACCCGAGCTTTGCTTCGAAATTAGTCGTCGAACGATCGACGAAATTCCCGAGTAGCGAACCGTAGTTTCGGAAACGCTCGCGTTTAAATGGAAATCGTTGGTGGCGTCGATATTGGATCTTGTTCCCGATTCCTCGTCTGCAAGAAAATCGACGAGTTTGCCTTTGCTTTGTTACCAGCTCCGCTCGGTTTCTTTCCTTCTTTTTCTCCCATCCATTTGTCTCTCGCCCTCTCGCTATCGTATCGTTCCACTTACTTCTCTTTTTATTCATCGCTTTTCTTTCTTACCAACCGCGCGCTACGAGAGCAAAGGAAAAAAACCGTACATTCCAGAGATTGGTTATAAAGAACAAACAGAAAAGAATCGATGTAATTGAGGAAAGAACAGAGAATGACTCTGCTCGTTCTTTCCAACACCGGGAAATTGTATTGACGGAAATGGCAAAGTTCGCGTATACTTGGAGACTATCTTATTAGCTTTCTACTTATTCTATTTATTTGCTGTTATTCTTCTATTCGTATCTCTATAATACCTATACTCGGTTTTCTATTACTCGAGTAATGATCTTGCTACTATGTACTAGGCGTCACAGGGTAAACCGGCCGTTCAATCCCAGTGGACCGTCGTGCCCGGAGCCGTGAACGGGCTCTTAATTATTTATGGTATCTCGGTATAGTTTACCGTAAAGCGGGCCATCCAAGAACGGTCTAGCATACGTTCAACTACCTCCGAGTTGCACGACGATCGCTACCAGAAGGTAGAAGCTCTCTCACCGCGGTATTTCCTCGAGTATTCTCTTTGTCGCGGTTCCAAGGTGGCCGCATCCTATCTGCGTTTTTTCTCTCGTATTCGAGGCACGGAGGTCCGTCGTCCAATTACAAGCGTGCCCGATGCTCCTCGTTCCGTGAAACGTGTCGTTAGACTCTTTCGCGCAATTCCAATGTCATAAATGAAAATATTGGATGGAAAATCGAGCTGATCCGTGGACAACGGATACCCGGTTCCAGTGGTAATCGGGACAAGATATCCCTGGATGGAAGTGGACAGATCGGTCAGAGGTCTCGTAACCGTGGTGTATCCCAGGGTGCATCGAACCCTTATCGCAACTAGCATCCGTCCAATGCAGTTACCGGTCGGCCGTATACGTTGGACGATTTAGCCGGCGGGGTAAACAGCCCGTTACCGTATTCACCAGGCTTCGGGAGATTGTCGCAGGGGCAGTTCGTCGCAGAGAGGCATACTAGCTGTCGCAACATAGGAACACGAGCAGATTTCGCCAGGAAGGAAGGGAAAATCGGGAGGCGCTCACTTACGCGTGCACGCGTATACGTGTTCGTGTGACGCGCGGGAGCTTGCAAATCGGTTATCGTGCTAATTGACTGCGGACTATCGGATCCGAGGTCAACGCCGTTAACGAGTATACCTTGCTGCAAGCAACGTCGCTTCACCGTTCGACGAACGATTTCAGCCTTCGAGCAGCAAACTCGTTGCTTTTCGGATCGATTATCGATCGATGTTACACCGATCGTTTTCGAGCTTCCATTGAGAAATTAAGGAAATTATATATTTATCCCTGCGAACCGTTAAGCGATCGAAATTTTCACGCTTCATAATTGTTTGGATTTCCTATTCCGATAAATTTATCTCACCGCTCTGAAACCATTTAAGAACAAGCGTAATTTATAAAGCCGAAAGCAGCTAGTTTTTAAAAAACAGTTATCAACGGTTCAGTTAGAAACGCGCATTAGTTAGTTATACGTAGTTGCCGCGAATAGTTTGACATTAATTATACCATAATGAGAGAATTCGGTCACGCGCAGTTACAGTTTGCCATTGTATGAACCAGTCACTCGTACCCTTAGACGTCACGTACCGAAACGTGTATACAAACATCTGCTCAGATCGTAGAAATCAGTGCGAATCGGGTGATTGAACAATAATTGTTTCGCGGTGAGGAATTACCGGCCGCCTATAGCACCGTTCGCATCGATTATCTCGCGTAATCCCTCTCGAAGACAACCCTCGCTTAGATGCGGCGGAAAACAGGTTTTCCACGTAGAGTATACAACTTTTCTTCGAATAAGCATAATTAACCCGTTTCGTATTAATTTTACATTTTTCTCACCTCGAGAAAGACACACCAGGATAATCTAAACGCTAATTTCGTAAACTCGTCGAATCACACGAGCGTTACGAACAGTTTAAAGAGGAGACGTAGAAACAATTCCGTGTCCCTAATAACTAGCCGAACGCAACGCCTACAGGCTAATATTCGACGATGCACGTTGCTTGCACGTTCGTTCAAACATTACCGTATCCATCGGAACGGTAGAACAAATTTCGACAAATATCGATGTATTAAACAGTTGTGAGAAACACGATAGACTTGTCCGTGACAAACACGATTGGAAATCGGAAGAATTTCCACTTGGGAGGAGGTGCACTGGGTATTGCACGTGCACGGTACTTGACGAAACAAATAATTTGATATGCAACACGCGATGTATAATGCAGCGATTTTCCCGAGAATATTGTCGGAGGAGAATATAACTCGCCGGTGAGGGCAAGCGAGGCGAGTCGCTTCGCAACATTTTTTCAACTTTCCTATACGGAAAGTATTTCGGACGAAATAGGTGTTTCGTTATTTAGTTGATTTACGTTAACGAGGAAACTTTCCGCGCTTCGTTTCGTCGGGAAGTTCGAGTAGGAAATTCTCGTTTCACGATTACGCCGAATGCTTTGATAAAACTGTTGACGAATGGTAACAAGCATAAGGATAATGCGATTTGAGAAATTTAGAATACACACGAGGAAAACTAACGGCAGAAAAGCAACCTCGGAGAGTATTCGGTTCGCTCGTTGGTACAACCAGATTAATTACCAGTTTGTTTGCTTCCTTTGACCAGCTGCGTCATCGTTACTCCAGAAACCGCATTTCGGTTTCGCGTAAATTGCGCGCCGCAATTTACAAACCGCTCTTGGAGTTGGTCGTAGATAAAAGTTTGTCGGCGTTGGTTAAGTGAAAGTAAAATAAAACACGGAAAAATCGTCGTTGCGATGAACGTTTCGGCCCGGAGACACTCTTCGATGACTCGTCGCTGCAGAGCGTATTTCTACAATATCGATAATAGACCACGGAACCGCGCTTTTCCTTTCGTGCGTGGTTATGTAATTTTTCTTCCTCGATCGAACAAATGTTTATTACGCGTAGAGAAAGAAAGAAATAATCGCTTTAAAAAATTAATAACGAACGTCACTATTACGAGAAACAAAAGAGAAATACCAGCGTTAAAGGGAAAACTCGAACCGTTGAAATGAAGTTAAACGAAAAATTGTAACATTGTGAAAATTTGAATATTCCTCCTCTGATTGCTTTAATGGAACGTTGTTAACGCGTGTCTCTTGAAAACGACGACGCAGCAAAATCGATACGAGTTAATACAAACGCGCACACGTACTTTCCTCTTTTCCCGCTTTTATTTTCCCTTGTCTTTGCCGTATCGTCTCGTTTGAACGTTCCACGAAATTTCCATTTCGTTTTAGCGTGATCGACGATTTCGCGATATCAGAGTAATATTCAGTTACGCTTGCATTAACGGGGCAAGCTTTCGAATACCTTTCATCGAACCCGTCCACGAAACGAGGAAAATACATGGCCAGCACAGGAAAACGGAAAATTGCTCTCTGTCGTGTTGCACCGTTCTCGGTGAATTCGCAACAAATTTTCCGAGAAATCAGGTCAATGGCCGTTCATCGCTTTGAACTTAAATGCTTCGCTCGTTTTACCATTTTCTCTTTCCTTTTTGTTTTGTTTTGTTTGTTTTCTTTTTTTTTTCTTTTTAATTGGCAGAGTCGATGTCTCTCGACGATGCGCCACAGCAACGATACAAGCATCAAGCATGCAAAAAAAATGTCGCCGGCGCACCGTGACGTTCATTCAACAACTTTTATCACGGTTTTACGGTGGACGAGCATTTCGAGTGGATTATTCGCGTTATTCTCGTCGTTTTCGATACCATACAAATTCCACGAAGGATTACAACGACTCCGAGGACGTATAATCCTCGTAATACACCCTTGCCGGTTGTAGGTAATTAGGTGATCATTATTTCATGTTCGCGTAGAAGTACGGTGTCGCGTGGAGACTATACTCTGTAATATTTAGGTCTTGGGACAGGGTTTTGCTATCGATTTACGGCCGTCAACGTGGTCAATGCTTTAATTACGAAGGATGAGCCGGGATTTCGAGCGTGCACCGAACAATCGTTACCATGTATACTCTATTCTGTTTCGAAACGAAAAATCCGAAATTACTGTGTGTCGATGTCGGTTAAACGATCGGATCATGCTCGAAATCTATGCCGCGTCTTAACGAGACTCGAGAATTTATCGTTTTATTTCGCTTCTCCGCGTCTAAGGAATATCTGTACGTACCGAATGGCATCTTCCCTCGGAAACTAAGATGCTGCGATAAATATTTTCAAACGAAATTTAAAAAGAATCAGAATATTTTCCGTTTGGAAAGGAACGAAACGTCGCGAACCGTGCGATTTCGACGCACCGACACCAGCTCGTTTTACATCGACGCTTTCTTGTTCGTTCATGATGGTTAACAAGCTTAGTTTAAACACTCGTTAGAGCGGCTTGATCGTTGTTTCGAGTAACCAGCTGGGTCCTCGTCCCGTGCAGCGCCAGCAAGAAGATACGCTCGTCGTTGAAAGCAGCTTATAACCAAAACCAGCACGTGGTTGGCGATGTAACGAATTTCGTTACGTAGTTTAAAGCTGTGCGAGATAATACATCGTGTAAACGGTACCTTCGGCCCATCGATTCGACTACCTAAGCTATTCTATTTCGAAATCGAAAATATATCCTCTATATATCTATAATATCTTTCGATCCGATCGTTCTCGATAAGCTGACGAATTAGCGAATTCTTTCGAGCGTCTTGATTAAAATTACGCTACTTCCACGGAGAATCCGTTATCGAGCTGTATCAGAGAGTTTTAACTGAATTCATGGAATCCTAAGCGAAACTGCGAATCGTTCTTTCAACTTCCAACGAGTTTTCGCCAAATTAATCTCCCCTCTTGCCGGACGTTCCTCGTCCCAGTTCGGATAAAAACTTTAATTTCTTGCTGTAAAATCTACGCAAAGATACGAGAAGAAAAACGAGAAAACGATAAATTTCCTGACCACTGACACGATCACGAAAGAGCTCGGAGTTTCGTAGCTAGGAAAGAATATTCGAAGGACGATTTCCTTAGCCATGGAAACAGGCATCGAAGCGTTCCTAAAGGGAATCGATTGCCCGAGGCGCCGGAAAATTACCGGCATTAATCTCGAAACCTTTAATTACGAAGGATCAGTGACAAACGTGGAGAATTTTTATCTAAACTATCTCCCTCTTCTTTCCGTTCTTTGCGCGTTCTCTTAGGGGCCGGTCATTTTTTCGCGATATTTTGCTCTTCTTTTTCTCCCTTCGAACTGAAACACCCTTAGCCCCCTTCAACGAGAACATTTAAAGTCCCCTGTTTCATCGGATTTCTCCATCGTTTCCCCTTTTCAAAACGTATAACACCGACAAAATGTTCTCCTCTTTCGCGTAGGATCTTTAGAAATTCGTCGTCAGAATTTTCACGCTAGACTGCTTTCTCCATTCGCTCGATCGATCGCTCCACGATTCGGTCAACGATACATCGCTTGTTGATAAATATTCTTGAAACATTCCCTAATTTTACTCGAGTTACTCGATTAATATATGCGTAACGATTATTTTTTTCTTTTCGCGATATTCGCGAGACGCGAAAATACTAAGCGCGAATCGATTTTACGCTAGCTGCGGAGTTCGTGTTTCGAATGTACGCGTCAGTCCTGACTCGTTTGCGAGAACTGGAATCCAATAATCGTGGAAAGGTGGTTGCCCCGCAGTAAGTGCAAGTCTGCCCAAAGAAAATGCTGAATCTACTAAAGAAAATAGTTTAGAGAACTTGTAAACTCGTTCCGGGAGGAAAAGCTGTACCTCGTGGTTCGGTTATAGCGATGTAAATTTCACAAATTCTGCCCGGCTATCTTTCTCGAAGAATCCTTTAACTGGTGGATCCGTTTATTGCGGCCGATGCCTCTTATTAAATAAAATCATCTTCCTTGTGGAAAGGGTATTCATTACGAGCCCCAGCGTCGAAGAATGCGAGCCAAGATGCTTTAATCGGTTCTTCGAAACGAACCAATGAAATTTCTCGATGCTCCGAAGGTAGACGGTTTTCCGATTTTGCTAATGCCAGCAGCGTCCCATCTAATTGGCTTAAACTTTGCTTTTAAAAAACGACCAACCCTGTTCGATCCTCGCCGATCAACAAGATTATGAATAAGCGAAAAGTTTATCTCGGTCGAGCTCGGACAGTATTCATCTTGATCCGTAGCGTGCTCGATAATTCGACGTTGATCGCATTTTTCAAAGCGCTGCTAACTCGTTCGACAAACGTAATTAGATTCAATGAATTTACCAAATAATATCAGATTCTATGCGTTTCACTGATCGACGATAGAATAACGTTCGAAGTTTAAATTTCAAACTACAAACGCGTGGCATGACGGTTAATCGGTACGATATTGAAAGAGCTTCGTTAAAGCGCGTTAAAGTACAAATGTTGGTAACGTAGCGGAAGCCAACCGTATGTCCATTCTCGTCGCAGTAGTCCTAGCGTTCAAACTTTTCTCCCGCGTTCTTCTATCGATAAAATGTTCCGTTCGAAAAGAAAAGGAGGTAAAAAAGGGGAAAAAAAGAAAAAAACAAGAAATAGAGAATTGATCGGAAGCAGCGATCGAAGAGAATGAAATTGGAAACAGAAAAGTTTTCATCGATCGTAGAATTTCGTTCGCTTTGTTCCCTATGAAAGCCTTCGATTTTGTTGCTTAATCCTATCGAAGACGGGATCAAAGGTCACCATTTGCACGAACAGGACGAAGAGGAATCGACCGATAAGAAGAAGAAGGACGCGACAGACGAATCGCTCGAGTTTGCAAAGAGGATTTAACGCGGATTAATCGGGGTCTATGGAGCATGCACTTTATAAGTCCCGGACGAAAGCAAACTAATTAGATATGTATGGTTGGAGCGTCGTCGTGGGACATACAATTAATACGGTACACTGGCTAAATGAGAAATTAATTACGATATGGAAATCAGAAGGATCCTCCTTCGACCTGGGTTTACTATCGTTACCTAGGGATTGCGGGTCCCGGAACCCCGGTATACATACATATACGTTTCTTTGGCGCAGACGCGTGCATGGAACGCGAGCTCCCTCGAAACACGTGTTACGAGGACAATGCACGTGCACTCGATATAAGCGAAACTTCTCTACCAACGAGGGGAGCAGGAAGGTACAGAGAATGTTAGAAATTGACTTTGATACACGGCGCAAATACAACGGGTTTCTTTATTTCGCGAAGGTACCTTCCAAGAATCGTGCGAGCTAACCTAGATATTCCTGACAATGACGCGACCGTCGTCATTAGACAACCGCGATCAAATGCTTGGCTACAACGTCGAAAGAACGTGCATTACTTTTAACGCAACAACTCGAAACGTTCACGACGTTTCATCTTTTCCTTTTGTAACGCGTCACTGCTGGACTCGTATCGGAGAAAAAAAGTTTCGCAACGAGTTTCACCGAATTCAGTTTCGGACCACGTATCCATTAAACATTAATTTTCATATCTCGCCACCGTGTAGAAGGAGCGCAAATAAAACGGAGAAAAAGTTTCCACCGGTAATTTGTGCGAGTAGTTTCTCCATTTTCCACCTATCTACTCCGCTATACTTTCGTTCAAGCAACATGACCAGGCAAAAACGGAACATCATTTAGCCGAACGCAACGTTTCTGCAAACGTTTTAACCAATTGCCCCGTTCCCTACGTTCCATCGCCCAAAATTCTTGCATTATTTCACGTTTTGCTCGGTTAATTAAAGACAACGATCGGCGAGTCGCGTGTCGATTAAAAAATAAGCGACAACGATCGGCCGTAACTACTTTAACGAATCATTTTCGCATTCCGATTATTTAATACAAATAAACTACTCACTCGGATGATCTGGTTCGGTGTTGTTCGCATCTTCTTGAGCGGAAGTAGTTTTCTTCGACTGTGCGTTGGCAAAGGTCGACAGCTCGATGCACGTCACCGCGATCAATATCCACAGCATACTGACGAGCGTCTCATTGACAGTTTCACCCTCGAATCATCCTAACGACGTACGTGTCTTCTCCTTCGAGTTACACTCTCTCCTACGCGAATAACATAATACAAAACAATTATAATAAGGCAAATAATTATTATTTACTCGAATGACAATAATTACGCGCGCATATCAACCATGCAGACATAGGAATTACCGAGCCTCGTACATGCTTACGTGCACGATATACGCATAATCGATTATCGTTGGTCGTGATAAATTTCATGCGACCGAAATGGTTGATAAGCAGCACGATTATGAACACTTTAGCGAAGATCAAATTGCCTCGAATCGATGCCGAACGAGAGAAAGAAGAGGAGGAAGAAGGAAAGGATAGCGAATTGAATTTCATACGGTCGGTTTAGCCGACAACCGCTGCTCATCCTCTACGTTGGAAGATTTAATCGAAGATTTTCCCTTCGCCGATTTCTTCCCTGCCCTTATCTAATTCAACGTTGGCTGTTTCAGTTTTTACCCGACAAAAGTGAATGGGAATGTTCCTTCGTTTTCATGATTTTACATGCTTCACGAATAATTTGCTCGTTTAAATAATTTTATTCGAGCTTGCCAAAGTAACGTTAACATTTCCAAACTTTTACATGTTCCTACGTTTTTTCACCGAATAAATGATAATATCAAGCATTTAACTGACACAACAATTTATGATTTATTTGTTACGAATTACCATCCGATTGCATAACCGATCAAATATAAATTACGTTACCGATATATTCGCACACGTATAACATCGGTGCATAAATATTAATATCAGTTAACTAAACGAATGTACGCGATTTGTTGTGCAAAGTATCGATTTTATAAATCAATATTTGTAAATAAATATTAACGCTGTATCAAGGGAAAGTTTGAAATTTCTTGAAAGACTACGCACATTTTTCGTGATCCATCGACGTTTTCAATAAGTACTGGCTGATTGCCAGACATAATCGTCTTGTTGCATTCTATTGTATTACGGGAACGTCGATAAGACGATTCTCTGAGAATCACGCGAATTATATTTAAAAAAATGACGAACGATTTCGCATCGTCAAATCGTACGAAAATGTTCATGTTCAAATGTTCGAAATTGGTTATCGTTTAACGCAACTGTCAGCCATTAACGGTCAGCCATTTTAGAAGCGTTATTTTTCGGTAGATACTTTTCATGATGAAATCGAATGTACGTATTACCGTTGAAACGATGTTGACCAGTTTGCAATTTCTATCGGCGAACATACGGATAAACGTTATCGCGTAACCGTGAACTTTTCCTTCGAAGTTTCTTCTAATCTTTCTCTTTCCAAATGCTCGAAGGAACGGTAGAAAAATGTTACCGCGAACGTATTGGTACCACGAACGTACAAGAGAGTCGTCTTTCTGACGAGTTGTTACACGTCGAGCACACGAACTTACTTCCCTCTGCTTCCGTGCCGAACTATCGTACGGTATACCGGATACGTGACTCGAGACCTGTCCACTGAAAATGCATGTTCGACGAAACGGAGAGACTTTATTGTCCACTTTGTTCGCGTTACGATTCCAACTTCCAACTTTCCTGAGAAACACGCACCCTACAATTTCTTCGACTCTCGTCTCTCTCTTTTATGACAATAAAAGCAACCTCACCATCTTCCGAAAATACTCTTTAATCCGTCGCGATTCATGCATTTACATCGTTGCCTGTAACGTGTCCGCAAACTTGAACGTTAACATCGCACATTTTTAGCTACCGAACCATTAGAGAATGAAATCTTTTATATTTCACCATTAGCGAAACGAAATTGAACATTTTACTAAGACATTTTTTTATTCCAGTATTACTCTGTTCACGGTAACTCGGTGCGTCGGCCGAAAATGAATTGGTTCCATTGGGAAATTGAACTTTACGTTTATTCGAAAGTTGAAAAGTCTAGTAAACGAAAAACGTTTACGGTAGGATTCTTACAGTAAACAATCCGTTATAGTCGATATCAGCGATCGAGAATCGACGAGTAACTTACTGTATATCTCTAGTATTACACCGTTCTCCTACTCTGTTTCAATCGTTAAAATTGACGTCGGTGAAAAACTATTTGAATCCGTAATATACGGAATAGTGAGAATCGACAGTTTTTAATCGACTAATGGGAAAAATACGGTGGAAAGATTTCGATGAAAGTTGTCAGTCGATAATCAAGTATTCAATTAACGGAGAGAGGTTCGAATAAGTTGAGACAACGATTGTCCCGTAGGAGTCTCGAAAGAACAGGTACGGAAACAGTTGGCGTCACTTCTAAGTCTTTTCACGAAGTCGTTAAACCACCATTAGCGAGTTCGAACACGAGAGAGTCCTCTATTCACCGTGAGCTCTCGCATTCCTAACGGTTCGCATCCCTCGACGTAAAAGAGGGACGATAGTCCGACGAGAATCCAACATCTTTTACGGCAAGTTCATTTTCGAGGGCCAACGAAGAAGAAGCCCCGCGTTATCGTATCCATTTACGAGGTTGTTAACGAATTTATTTTTAATCTCGTTTGCTTTTAAGTACTACTACTACTACGGTAGTGTCAGGTTAGCTCTAAATCACCGTCAAATAATTCGTCGATATTTTCACCGACACCGCATACGCATCGATACATTTGAATCACCAGGCAACGTTTCCCGACGTTCACGTCGAGGACGTACGTATACGTCGTTAAACGATAAAAGCGTTGGAAAAATCCTTTTAGCGGAAAAGGAAATGCATTGCGTCATGGAAAATCAGATTATCAAGGAAGAAGCAAACGACCGAAAGCACGAGCAGCATTTTTTTTTTTCTCCGAATAAAGTTTGGCTAGGCGAAGGAAAACAGCGGCATATTTCGGAAGTTTGGAATAGCCAGTTACTTGTACTTTCGTTCATCGAGCCCGTTCCATTTTCGAACTTTGCCACCGTAAAGCCATTCTCGAGAGGAGAATTGCCCCGTTTTAAAAGCAAAACTTATTCCCGTGCAATATCGCGCTATATCTTTACTCGGCGTTCACGCAGAAAGAAAGCATGCTCTGTCAAATTCGTAAATATCAGATTATATTTACTAACGTGAAAATTAAAAGTAACCACTCTGATCGCGTACGATAAGGGAAGTAGATAAATAATCTATTTATAACGTAATATAGGATTTCGAAGCGTTTGGTTGATAGAACAGTCAGAAATCGAGGAAAATATTATTCGCTGGAGCAACAGGCAACAGGGTTCGATGGGTGAATCGATGTAAACGAGAGATAAATTGATTCAAATTTTCCGCGTAACCGTGATTTCTTTGATATTAAACGGTTCGTTGCACGCGGCAACAAGCAAAGCGAAGCAAAGTGAAGCAACGCAGTGAGTCGGGGCGAAACACATATTACGTAACGATGTCATTAGAAGATTGTGTTATGGTTTCCTCGGGAAAACGGCCTGGTAAAACGGAAGCTGTCTGCTCGCGTAAACGTTTCATGCTGGTATCCGGTACGATAGCTAGGACGAGCGAGAAACAAGCACGACGATGATTGTCGCTTCGCGCGTCACTCGATTGAAAGGGTATTATTTCTTTATCGACCAGCAATACTCTCGCTGCGCAACCGACGCGCAGCAAAACAGAAATAAAAACGAGCAACCGTAATTCGCGTTATCCTTTTTATCGCTGACCCTCTCGTCAACGCGTCAGCAATAAATAAATAAATAAACAAATAAATAAATAAATAGCGGAGTTTTGATGAACATTCAACGAATCTGTAAATACTGCTCTTTTCGAAAGAAAATTCAATTATCGAAACTGTTAACTCTATCGCCCTATATCGTAGTCTTTTACTCGGTGGTTCGTAAACCTCGAACGCGTTGTAAATCCTGGTTATTTATCATCGCAATTATTCTTTCGAAAATTTCATTACTTCTATATCACAGTGCGTATTAATCGTTTCAGCACTTATAACCTAGTTTTTCATCGATAAAAATAAAACGAATCGAAATTTATCGCGGTGAATTGCGGTTTTTCGACACGAAAAATTACTAACGAATTACTATTAAAATTTTCATGGAAGTTAAGTCGCGGTGTCCAAAGTATCGAATACAATTGGATGTTTCGACGAAAACGATGCATTCGACAAATAAAGGCTATAAAATGAATTTGAAATCTGGCGTTTTTTCCTCGCTGAAGCTATACCGAGAGGAATAACGAGTCTGCCTCGGCCGACGCGAGCCGAAGCGAGCGTTAACGTCGAAT
Organism: Megachile leachella; assembly: GCA_963576845.1. NCBI lineage: Eukaryota > Metazoa > Arthropoda > Insecta > Hymenoptera > Megachilidae > Megachile > Megachile leachella. Next base: position 15,203,824 of record OY756259.1, read on the forward strand.
GCAGGCCAGTCCACTCCTTATCGCGCATCTCTGCTCTCTCCTTCATCGTGCTCTAAATGATTCGAGATTCGAATCGATCGGTCCGATACGCGAACCGCGAACCACGGATAAAATTTATTGTTCCTAAAAGCCGAACGATCGAAGGCAAAGGAAGAGAAGAGTAGCGAAATAAATGAATAAACGACTAATTACTTGCGCGAGTAGTAATCCTTCCGTTTCCAATGCCGCGACGATCACTCCGATCGACACACCTCGTTTCACAATTTTCACAACATCGTTTACTCGAACATTCAGTGTCACCGATCAATCAAATCCTCAGGAAATTTCTCAGCGAACACGTGTTACAGTGTCTCGCGATGGCTCATCGAACACACTTGCTCGTAACTGATTCGCCTTTACGTCGTGCAAACATCTCTGTGCCACACTGATTCTCGAGTTCCGATCGAAGTCTCGCGCACTACATCCATCGATCTTTTTCACTATCGACGCGACCGATAATTCGACGCGAAATACCCGCTAATCGGTGTTTCGCCGAACAACGAATACGTACATCGCGTATCCAATGTAACAAGTACGATCACCGATTCGTTGATAGAGGATCACGTTCACGCGAATACGAGGAAAAAAAGATACGAGGGAAGGAAGATGACGGGTCGAAATTGTACTAGACGGGGTCTAAGAGGGTTCGTTGGAACGCGATACATCGATGTAGACGATCGAAGGAGGCGTCGATACCTCCCTCACGAAGAAACGAAGCACGCGCGTCGAGCTCCGCGATGACACTGGATGCTGCCGATGAACTTTCGCGCACGGCCAGCATTCTGCGCCCCAAACTCACCCCCTGACTCCCGTTAGCCCCCGCTTCTTCGCCTCTCGAGCGTACGTCCAAACCTCCCTGTGTGCCCACACGCCCCCACTCCGTGCCGTCGCTTCGACACCCCTTGCCACCCCCGTTGCTTCGTGGAAGCTCGATAATCTTCGTACGAGTTCGCGGGATAAAGAGGAAAAACCTGGAGAGCGACGGGAAAAGGTTTCCACGGGAAAAGGATGGAAGAAGATTCTTGACGCGCGCGCGCGGGTAAACGGGTAACGGGCCGAGGGACGAGGAAAACGTGCTTTTCCATTCGCGCTTCCGCCGCGGACAACTGAGAAAAAGCGCGCGATACGCGTCCACGCTCGCTACAAACTTAAGATTAATGAGACCACAGGCTCGATAGCGCTGGCTTTTTCGCGCGGTAATTAACCGATATTGATTGCGTCGCGTTGATCGAAATTAATGGAGCTACGAGTCAGAAATAGGGCGGTTTCTGTTTTAAAACGAAAGCTGGATACCCCGTTGGCCCCGGTTCGCCAACTCTTTTCGCTGTCGAACGTTTCCAACGAATTATACGACCTGCGCTCGCTTAAGGTTGTTCAAGGAATTGCTTAAGAATCGCCTAAAGAAATACGGTATAAAAAGATCGAGGGAAAATTCCGATTCTGGAACATGGCCCTGCCGCAGCTTACGAGAGATATACCATTCGTTACGTCGACCACGGTAAACTGTCTTTTCGACGGTAGCTACGCGATAACTCCTCGATACTGTGGCACGTTGTCTGCCTTTAGATAAATCGAACAACTCCGATTTATTTTTTTACGCTGCGTTGTTCGACCGCAGGGTTACCGGTTCATCTTTATCTCGTTCAACGATAAACACAATTATTATTACTCGTTATCGCCATCATAATTATCACGTTACAAGTAGTCCAAGTAAATAATATCGTAATTAAATGTTGGCGTTTCGTGTCGATTGAAAATACACGAATCGAGCCGAAAATAAGCAGATTAATTACACGAAGTAATGAGCCGTTATAGAGTGTAATGACCGATGTATAGACAACTAACGCGTGCGAACATCGAATTGGACGTTGAAACGTTTCGATCATTTATTATACTGCGAATCGATCGAATCGAAGAAACATTTGTGCCCACGTTTTCTCGAAACAAGCTTTGGATAGATCGACTGGAGATGGTTCATCAACTGGAAATTCAATTTTCTATGCCTCGAATTAATTCGTGTTAATTCGTTGCTTCGAATTACTACTGAAATTTTCTTGTAACGCAGTCAATCGCGTTAGCCGATTACTCGGCACGAGCTCTTTAAATAAAATTTGCTTCTATTCGTAATCGGAGAAATTACTCGAACCAAGCTGCCGAGGATGTACGCGGTTGTTCCAGCACGGAATCGAGCGACGCGACGCGTTCAAACTCATAGTCGTTAACGCGAATTTTTACCGTAATATTCGTATCGTTGATACGATATTAAAACGAGCAATATTCGTTGCGGAGAATTGGGAAACTTGAGAGGAAGTCTAGTGGCGAGTTCGCAGTTTGGCGTATCCGAAACTCGAGGCACGAACACGAAATGAACTTGATCCAGTACGCGGTCCACAGAGTTTCAGTGTCTGCGAATGAATGGAGAAACTTCATTTACGACGTTATACAAATCGCTGATTATGTCCTCGGTACCGAACAAACATTTACGATTTCCAGAACGGACGACGATTCCGTGCTCACCACGGATTAATCGCGAACAACTTGTTCCTTCGTTTCTACGATGAAATCGTGCATCTTTAATCCAGACGTTTCCTCGAAATTATTCGAAAGGAGACGACAAACCAGAGGAACCGCAACTTCGCTCGACAAAGGCGAACGTAGAAGGTAGCGGTTCATCGGAAAGAGCTATGCTCAGGTGTTTTTTGTAATCCATCTTCATCGTGGATCGCGAAGAACCAGCTTCGAAGACAGCTCGGTTCTTTCCGTTCTCGAGTTTAAAAGGAACCGAGTTCTGCGAGCCTGAAGGACAGCGTTACGATAACGTTGCACAGGGATGGGGCAATCTTTCGGAGTAACGAGATACATCGTAACATTATCGTGCGACGCGACATGCGACTTTAAAATCCCTTAGAACACGTAGAAGATCGAGCGTTATCCAGAGAATTTCAAACTGAAACCGCAGGTATTTCGTTATTAATCGTTAACATCGAAGTACGCGAATTCAGAGATATTATTCTCGTAACAAGTTCGCGATAATTTTTCAGCGGCAAAGAGACTTCTCCTAGCGAGGATTAGCGTTCTCGGTATTTCTCTAGGAAGAAATCTAGGAAGGTTAGCTGTACTCTAGGGACGGTAACCATTATGTCCAGTGCAAACCGGAGTTTGTATCCCACCTTTACATCGACGTTTTCCCAAAGGAATTCCAGCACGGTCGCAAGCGTACGATTAGCCGTGTATGATTAGTTCGAAATTTAAACAGGTAATGTTTTACCCTCTCTGTTATAAGAATCGTTCGATACGTTCCTCCTACATATTTTCTCTTCAAGCCGGACTTTAAGCAAACTTACGATTGAATGGAAGGTGTAACGTTGTATCCAATTCGAGAACGGATGCATGAAACCGGAAATTCCTGGCAGCAAGGATTTATCGAAGGTTAGAAGCAGTCAGAAAATAGAGGTAACGTGAACGTCGTTTATAAAAGAAGGTGAAAAGAGAGAAATATCGAAAGGTTCGCACCGCATTGCAGCGATATGATTTCCTCTTTTCTCTTTTTTTTTTACTTACGCTCGCATGTATTACATCGCCGAGGCTTTGGAAATCCCGTTACCGAAACGTCGATGCGTCTCGATCGATGGAACATCCTCGAATAAACGAACCGTAGCGTAATCGAATTCGACGACGCTATAACGAACGTTAGTAATACACGGTCAAAGCGAAATCTTTTTGTTGTTGACGCGATCGTTATCGATGCGACAGAAATTTTATGCCTTTGCCCATTTATTCGATAAATAACGTTATCGAAGCGTCAATAACGGGCACGAAGAATTTTTTTCACGTAAACTTTGAATTTTCATCTCGATGCCACTTTCGCGTACATATTTTATCGAAAAATCTACTGACCAACTTTAGCGTACAGTTGCCTCTGTATCGCTAACTCTAGTCGCGAACTCTGAATGATTTCCAAGTTATGCTAGTTATTCTCGAGTAAGATTCTTCGCTAAGACTTCGAATCCCGCAACGTTCGCTCGGGTGGATTTAATTAATATTGTGCCGTTAAATGTTGTTCGGTAATCAATTCTTAACGATAGTTAGTTACAGTGTTATAATCGAAACAGCATAGAATCGTTGTTTGCGTTCGAAATTTAGCTGTACACTCGTTATTGACTCCGACTGTACGGCTGCTAGTTAGTGCATGGTGCGCTGTATGCAATTATGCGTATAGTATTAACTTATGCGAGGAATATTGTGCCACCGTAGGGAACGCTCGTGATACAGATTCATATGCTGCACCGCATGGCAGAACAATAAAGCAGGCAAGCTTATCGACCTGGAATCTCAAGAGTATCGTCCCTGTTCCGTGGTAACTTCAGGGGCCGAAAAACGATAAGTAAAAGACGATTAAAATCGATGAACACCATCGGAAGGATAAGTCCGCATTGAAATTGTTTATTCATTGGTACGTCGGCAACGAAACGATACCAGACACGCATCGAATCGTTAGGTAGCACATTACGAAAATCCAAAATAGCCAAAATAGAACAGTTTCTTTTCTGAACGTTACGAATACTCGGTTCGAAGGAATATCGCTAATCCGAAAGTTTGTTACGGGTTCGGATCGTTTGAAATATACATATATGTATATTTGTGGATGAAATCTATTTGGAAAAAGAGACGAGATCGTCTAAATTTAGCTCGAAAGCTGGCGACTTCGTAAACGTTCCGGCAGTCCTTCTCGTAAAGCGGAAAACGATTGGAATCCGGAAGCAAGTAGAGCCAGCGAGTCGGAAACGCTCGATACGGCATGCGGCAGTCCACTTTTCGGTTTCGAAAGAAATAGGAGAAAAAGAAGAGCGTCGAGCTGCTAGGCTGCGAAAGAGAGGAAGCGGATTTTCCAGGGACCGGAGAAGATAGAAGAGGAGAGAGCAGCGTCTAGAAATTGTCGAAAATGCATGGAATACTTTCTCGACAGCTCCGGTAATTCTAGTTTCCGTTGACAGTTTCTTGATAGCTGTTACTTTTCATTGTCAACCGGCCGACGAGAGAGATCCAGCGGAAGACGCGAAGAAACGTTTCCGATTGTTTCTTCCGTTTAGTCGTCGTAGGACGAGGACACTTTTTTCACGCGACTACGGGATAGTCGTAGGCCGAAGAACCTCGAATTTCGGATAAAATATCTAGCAAACTTATTAAGCAGACTCGGAGAGATTACGCGCGACGCGACGCTTTCTCGAAACGTTTCCGTTCGCGAATACATAATTCGAGAAGCAGCGAGATGTCGAGAGTTTCGAAGTTGAAAGCAAGGTGTCCTCGATTATCGCGTTGATAAGATTTCTCGTCGAATTTCTCGGTTATCGGTGTACGAAATATCCTCGGTCGTTAGTCGCGTTATCGGCAAGAAAAAGATCGAGACGGTAAAGTTTCTCGATTCTATCGTTTGTTAAGACCTTTTCGAAGCGTAACCCGGTCGTACGAGTTGGGAGGTACACGATGCCAGCTGTAACAAGAAATCGAATGGTCGATCAATTACCATAATACCGCTATTCTATCCCGTTCTTTTTGATTTTTCAATAACGGATGTCGCGTTTTCGCGTTCGATGCTACCTACGTATCGATAAAGTTGCTAACTCGGCCGGAAGCGATCGTTCGATCGAGTCGAGTAGGATTTTAAGACAGGAGTTTGGAGGAGTTCAGGATGGCGAGAGGCGCGTTTATTCAAGTTTTATTGGTTCGAGCGAAGAAAAGAAGAGAGATTCGTTGGGTGGGGAAAGGAATGAAAGGAACGAACGAAACGAATGAAAGAAGGCGGTTCCATGGTGAAACCGTGAATCCTTGTCAGGATTATTGCGATCAATTATTGCCGAGCAGGACGATAATCTGCTGGCCGGTGGCGACAGATGGATCGAAAGGCGCGTACGCAGCGATCGAATGGCCGATACATTATCATAATGTTGCGATTCCGCTGTTCAAACACGAACTCCGATTCTATCTAGTGGCTTTTAATTCGCCTCTGGGCCGCACGTACTACATTCGTCCACCAACTGGCACGATTCGAAACCGTCTTCTCGTATTTCAACTTTTTCGACCACGATTGCCGGACGACATTCGACTCTTCCGGTATTCCGACGAACGCTTTTCGCGAGAAACTCGAACAGTCATCGATGTAAATTCGGCGAAACATTGAAATTACATCGAAAGCTGCGCGTGTCGATAAATTTATCATCGATTTAACGAAGATATACGTGTGTCGTTTCTTTCCTCGTGGAATTTGTTCGCGCGAAATCAATGAATCTTTTAAGTAACCAGTCAACATGGACGCTGCGCACGCTACTCTCGTAGAATATACAAAAAGAAAATAGAATTTTCGTTATCTCTTGCATCGCATGTTTCGTTGTTTATTCGAACGATCGTATACGAATATAAAGATTCGACGCAAAAGTTATAATTATACGTGAAACTATGGCCGTTCGTTGGTATTTTATAAAAGTGTGATAATTTTAATTGTAAATGGAATTTACAGCGTATGTGTACGCGAATAAAAATAATAAAACGATAAATTTTATTAGGTATGTTAAATTATTCGTTTATATTCGGTTGCGAGCAATCCCGCGCGACTGCGAAATGTTATTCGCAAATACATAGATAGTTTTGTAACGCGTGGTCGCTATAATAACGGTATAAATTTTCACCAAATAATCTTACGGCGAAATGCAAGGAGATTCGAAAGTTACTCGACAAAAGTGGAAAAAATCTTTCGAATTACCTGAAATATTTCGATAATATGACTTTTAGGTGGCTATTTCCGCAAAAAACTTTCCATAAATTTCGTATCGCGTTGTCGTATTATTCGCGTTACGATTATTCCGCTTAGCGGTGCGCAATTAACGCGATACATTCGAATACATTCAACAATTTTCCTGCGATTATTTACAAATGCCATTTTTCTGCTATTTACTGTACGCATGTATACATACATCCGTGAAAATTATAAAACACCGCGCTTCCGTCGAAGCGGATATAATAGATTCTGCGCGAACGGTTTCAACAGATACGAATATACGCGTGCCGAAAATTGAAAAATATTCGATAATTTACAAAGGAATCGACGCACTTGGTCAGATAGTGTGTTGCAGTCGACAGTCTATTTTTTTATCGCATTCGTCCACCTCTGCAGTCGTTTCTCTTTTTCCGTTTTGGTCTTCACGTTTGCATTGAAACCGAAATGCCGGCTATAAATTAACATTGCTATCGCGATGTCTCGTTCATGAATTACTTGCTGTTTTAATTACAGCGCTTGCTGTTCAATTGCTAATGAACGTTATCTTTATGTGAAATTTCGAACAATGCCGCTTCCTACGTTTAACAAATTTCAAAAATTTCTTCGCTTTCGTACTTTGAAGTTTTCAAAAGTGGTACTATTTGCTCGCGGAATAGATAAACAAATACGTTGGAATTACAGCAGAAGCACATAGAGGATTTCTGGCTTTACGCGTATTCGAGATTCCAATTATACTTTGCTTCGTTGTTCGTCTACGGAGATTCGTGCGTACCGTTCGTCATTCTAGAAAGAACGCTTTGCAGCAAAACCATCGCGCAACTTTCGCTATAAATACTGTCGCGATATCGTTCGCCCATCCTTTTATTTTTTTCTACGTTCTATTGCGTCCGTGCTTCCGTCCTGTTACATTCGTCAAATTTTATTCGCAGAAAGTCCCGTCGTGTTTAATTTTCTATTAATCTGTTTAACGTTCCATTTTTTTTCCTGATGAAATCCACGTTTCCGTGAACAAAACGATGTAAGCGGATAAAAAGGTTTATCGATCCCTTTTGTCCTCGTTTTATTCATGGAATTGGTAAAGGTTAATTTTTTCGATATAGATTTCGTTTAGTAATCGAAAAGAAAAAGATCGAGTTGAACGGTAAAGCTGAATTTAAACGGAATTGTTATATAATTAGATTTCTATCGTCGATCAAGGAAACAGATAGATTCCATTCGAATCGAGTGAAACGCGGTTTGAAACTGCTTTCGATCGATCGAAAGCGCGATTCGAGATACAAAACGGAAAGAAACTGGGAACGTCTCGAGGAAGTTTCAAAGTTTCCGAATTGCATCGCCTTCCATTTTCTCCTAGCATTAGTTGTTGATTAATTAATAACGAGAACGCCGAGTTACGAAACTTGTCCACGAATACATTTCCAGACGTTATTGATACTACTACGGCTCATAATAAGTTTGTTTCTTAATATCGAACCGAGAGAGTTTTTGCTCCTAGTAAAATTTTTGTATTTGATTTTCGAGGCAATCTCTCGAACTGAAAGTTGGAAATATTAAAATGCCGATTCGCTGTATGCGCATGGAGATTAACGTTTTGACAGTTTAGCTTTTAAATATCAGTAATGTGGAAATTATGCTATAATGTAAATCGACGGTGCAGATAATTACATCTTTTTGGTGTAATTTTGCACGATTCAAAATTAACTGGCAACGAAGCTCGGTCTGTTTGCCACGTTAATTACAAACGGTTCGTTGCTTCTCTTTGTTCACCGATTGATTGTTGAAAAACTCCATGTACGCGTTGTTACGAGAAATATTTGAATATTGATTCACTTTTTAACGTATCGAATGCACTTTGTGAACATTTTATCCGTTTGTAAAGTGGAAATAATTCTGTTCGACGAGTCACTTTGTACGAAGAATCATCAGCGCGTTGCTCGGTCCAGTAAAAACAATTACGATTAATTCCGCGTACGGTAACCGTGCTTATTAATCGTTCTTACGATTAATCGAATTATTCTATTAGATCGTTAAACGTTTGCGTTAAGACACGAAATCGTGTCCCCGAGAAGCAAGTATCGTTTTCGAACGTTACGAAAAGATAAAAGGTTGTTCATCGTCGCGTAACTTTATCGAGGGAAACTGATAAGAGCGACTGGTGGCAGACGCGCGCGTAAATTTATCGAAAGTGTTCTCGAGTTTAGTTGGTCGATTCGTTCTGTTAGTACATATTTAGACAAAAACGGTTAGAAATCCTTCCCGTAGGCAGGTCGGCGGAAACTTTTACCCCTTAATCGTGCCGTATCTCGAGAAAGTTCCCCGGAGCGGGCAACAAATCGGCTTTAAAGGTGTATGCTATTATATAAAAGAGATTTCGTGCTGTATCCTCGTTGCGTATACTTTCGTATACTTGCCAGAGTGGCCCGAGACTACATTAAACTTGGCGAATTCGTGCCTAGAGGTGTACATCCTTTGATCCTGTTTTATGCGCGATGTATTTAGGTCTAAAGCGGAGATTTTAATTTAATCTTCAAACGCGTTCGTTTATACGGGCCCGAAAGAAATTAGTCACATGTTTCCATGGAAATTTCGATCGACGCGACGCGACGCGGCGCGACGGAGCAAATCGGAATAGAGCGAAAAATTTTCACCGAACAAGAACAGTTTGTATCGTATAAAGTCCACGCGTCGACTAGGATCCGCTCGAGAACAAGAGCGGAAAGTTAATTATTGCTGACTAATTCGAATACCTCGAAGGAAATTAATTGCTCTAAACTTGTACCGAACTGCGGCCGAAGCTGGCTATAGAACGTATGCAGAGGAAAAAGTTAATACCGTATTTTCGTCGCGATTCCTACAACGTTTGACAAAGAGGATCGCGAATGGGTCTTTTTGCGAAACGACGAGTACGTTACATCGCGCTATAATAGATACAGTGACAAATACCGGTATACACGCAAGATGAATGGAACAGGAAAATGGAGTAGATATTGGAAGGAAAATGCATGGGATGAGATTTATGCGAGGTTGGATAGAAAACGTTAGACCATGTGGTAAGAGATTGAAAAAAGTTGGAGAGAGGGAAAGTAGCGAAAAGGAAAGATGAAAGGTGGATGACAAGAAACGCGTCGAGTACATATATCAAGACGAGAGAGATCACAACCGTGACGGCAGGAGTAACAAAGTTCGGTTCGAACGAACGTTAGCGTAAACAACGCGTCGAGATAGAACCGGACGGCGATATATCGGTCAGCCGAGTATAGAAAACGTCCGCGCACAGATGGCAATATAACAAGAGGCCAGTCTACCCTACCCTCTTTCGGTGGTGCGCGAAAGATTCGGCTATCGATCGAACGCGTTTGCGGAATCAATTTTACCGAGAATCGCGATCGTTGGGCGGAAACTAACGAGCCGTGTTTCGTTCGTTGCATTACCAGCGCAACGAACGAGTAATATATCGCTTAATGGCCGATCGATTAAACGTTATACAGAGTCCCATAGTCGTTATTTAAACGAAACTCGCGTTATATGTACCTCTTTCCGTACGATCTGGCAACGTCGCGTTCCAAAGCAATCGGACTGTTCGATCGAAACTATTGGTCGAATGGGAAACGTTATCGAAAACTACGGAAAATCTGTGTAGCTGAGGTAGCTGGAACACGATATTGCATTTTAACGAACAGAAAATTGCTCCTCTCCGTCGTTGTCATCGTTGTCGGACGAAGAGAGGGTTCAGATTTAAAAGAGAAATCGTATAAGCTGGTGCGGCACGTTGCAATCCGGTCGTCGTTGTAGAAACATCTACCAAGAAACGATGAAGGTGTAAATGCTGGCGAAAGAGATTGCGCGAGCTTCGAAGAACAGAAGGAAAAAGATCTGCGGTACAGCGTGGCGCAGCGAAAAAACTCAGATGCACCGTCGTAAATCGTACAGCTTCATGGACGATATTAAAGACATTAAGTATTTCTGTAACTCTCGGGTAATTACCACGTTTCTTGCGTCGATTTAGAACTTTCTTACCTTTCTCGTTACGCGTCACCAGCGACTCGCGTGCACGACAAAAACGTGCATAGCGACGATTGTTTATCGAAATCAAACGTCTTTCTTTTTCTTTCTATATACCAGGATAAGTATGTTAAGGCTACGATAAATCGAAATAAGAAAAGTGGCGATAACGAGAGTAATCGTTCGATCGTTGACAGACAATAGCGAGAAAGAATGAACCGAGAAGGCGCGTCGTAATCCGGTCGTTGCATCACGTTTCCAAAGAAACGAAGAAGGTGTAAGTGGTGGCGAAGGAGATTGCGTGAGTTTCGAAGAACAGTAGGAAAAAGATATGAAAGCGGAAAAAGTCAGCTCACAGTCATAAATCGTGCAGCTTGCTGCGCCACCGTAGAGATAGGGTGGACCGTATCCGGAAAAGGGAATCCTCTATCCAGCGACATTTTAAGAACTTAATCATTCCGTCCCCTTCTCCTTCTCCTTCTTCTTCTTATTCTCCCTTTGCTGTTACTGGCTTCTCTTCTCCGGTTCTGGTTCACGGTTAGAAACGGTTCTTTCATTAACGCGTATCGTTTCGCGCGAATATTGCTATCATTTTTTCCGACGCGATATCGCAGAGGCTAGGCCGTCAGGACCGAAAGTTGCGAAACTCTAGCCGAACGACAAAGAACTTCTTTCGATATTGCGAGCAAAGCGAAACTTTTTCTTCGAGAAAAGAACTCGAAGCTATTCTAATCACCATCGATACCTCGTGTTCCTGTGCGTAACTTTGGGAAAGCGCTTCGCGAGTCGCTAGCAGAAAAGTTCGAAAGTCGAATTGTTCCGGTACCGTGTACGCCTTGCAGCCGTGGAATCGCATTTACATGACGACTCTTCGATTTTCCTCACATTTTTATTTCGGTTATTCCGATATTACTTTTCGAAACTTCTCTTGTTTGCCAAAAATGTCTTACCGTACTCTTCGTTTCCGAGAGAATCCGCGTTCGGTAATCGCGTATTCGTCGAATAGGCGTATATCGTATCAACGAATCGGTATTTATTTCGATTCTACCGAATAACATAATGTTTCCTAATTCAGGAGGGACGCTACCTTATTCGATACTTTTACGATTACGATTTTACGACAGTTTTAAAGACATCGATCATTTTAGTAATTAAGAATCAAACAGGTGTTCGCGCTAACTTTCGCGTTATCGGGACATCGATACCATCGCTCATTTCGAATAAACGAGCAGATAAAATGTCGTCTGTTTTGATAACTGTCGTTAATCGCAGGTAACGAAACAACTTGAAACCATTTAAAACGCGTTACATCGAAGCATTCATTTTTTTCTGTTAAATGTCCTTTATCTTGTTTATTTTATAAGCGAACGATACGTTTACTAATATTTCGATCGGATGCACGATGAAAATGAAACTGAATGTTAGATCGAATAATAACAATTTCGATAAGTGATAGTATAATAAAATTATATAGAGTAATTAATTAAATGCAGGTAATTCGCGTTTAAAATACGCTATGCTCTTTTCTCGATGTATATCTCGTACTCTTCCGATCAATTGCCTCTATTCTCCGTTACAATTGTTATTTAACAAACTGTATATATCCAGGACGTTTAATTGAATTTTCGCGGAAATAAATTGGACGCATTTAAAACGAGAGGATCAATTCGATTGAAATTAGATGTCGATATTGAAAGTTGAAGCGAACGTCGAATATCGTTTCAAATTCGCCTACTGCAACGCGCGATTGCATAAACATTTCGTTAACGTCGCTACTCGAATTTCAATTATCTCGTGGACGTATCCTCAGTCGCGGCACTCTCTCGCAATTACCCTGTTTAGCGAGCAGGACATGTGCAATAAATCGATAACCGTTTCAATAACGATTGACAACGTGGTCGCGGTCGCGTGACACGCATTGGGCCCGATTTAAATGACAAAGGGGATTAATCGTCCCGTTCCTCGGAATTTTTTACTACTTCAACTGAACTCTCTGTCAGCACACACCAGTCGATCGTTCGGTTCATTCCGGTCCTCCACTATTTACCCTTCTGTTTTTATTCGTCTGTCATTTCGATTCGTACCTACACTTTTTATCCCGTTCCATGTCTATTTTCATTTTCCTCTAATCGCTGTTCAACAAATTTTTAAGCGTCTCTTTACATCGTCGATTCAAATTTTCTAGGTTCGACGCAAACGAAAGTTAATACAGGGATTATACGAATTCTTGAATAATTTTATCGGTATATGTTAATTTAACAACACTCGATATCGAGTACATTAATATTTATTGTTAATAAAGAAATCTATTACTATATGTACATATGTATACATATACGTTTCTGTCGATTTATCGTTCGAAACATTTCCGACCGGCTAACCGCTGAAACACGATGGACATCGATAAGGTAAAGATGGACACGACCGATGGCATTCATAATATGTAGCGGCTTTTCGACCAGTTCTAGTTGGTCACTATCGGGCGTCTTGAGGTTCGGTACGGAATGGCCCGTAGGAGGTAGACATTCCTGAGGGAACCGCGAACCTCTAGAAGGAAGTGCTGCGGCGAACCGCGAGTCCGATCCTGGGATACAGTTGAAACCGAACGAGCTACTCTCGTTCTATCGGGGGAACAGTTTCCCAGTGACTAGTACGCTGATACCTGCAAACTAACCTAGCATTGTTCATCGAAGAACATCCTATTGGAACTGACAGAGTACGCTCAACTATTCGTTCTATTCAGTTTTCTCTGTTCAGCTACATTTTCATCGAACCACCGTTTACGGACTGTTCGCTTTTAGAACGAAACGAATCGCGTCAATTGGGAAACACGATCGTATGGTTAGATTAGCGCGATCGATTAAAATAACGAATTCCTTTCTTTTCTCTCTCTCTCTCTCTCTCTCTCTCTCTCTCTCTCTCTCTCTCTCTCTCTCTCTCTCTCTCTCAAGTGCTGGGACACTTGAACGAATCGAATAGAACGGAAGACCGTTCTGTGGTACATTTTCCGAATGAAATATCGAGAGGCTGCAGCTACTCGTGGCACCCACTGTAAATATCTTGGACATTTTCAGAGAATGAATTATAGGAAATGTCCTCCCGACTGGTCCCTAGTCTGTTTTGCTATCCTTGGTCTCGGGTACGCTTCCTAAACGAGAAAATGTTACATGGCGTGTGAATAAATCGATTTTCTGGTTCCGTTCCCTATCGCAGCAACCCAGGCCAACTTAGGAGGACGTTCTTACGATAGTAGATCTGACCGTATTAAAAAGTGAAAATCAATGTTTGCTCCTATCCCTGTTATTTACCGGTCGTTATTAATCGAGAGTTTATTCGCGTCGAATGGACGTCGAAAAAAGTTTTTATTCGACTCGAAACACGATAGTTTGGTCGATATTCGGCGGACACGTGAAATATTCGACGGTTCTCGAATAGAAATATTCTTTCTACTCGATTTTTGCCAGCATTATCTAATTAGTTTTTCCAACGATCGTTTAGGAAAAGGAAAAAAGCTCGGCATACGTCTCGTTCGCGGGTGGACGTAACTCTATAGGTGGAGAGCGGATCCGATTAGGCGGGGGAACGATAGATGAGCGAGTAGCCGTGCACACGAGCATAGCTAAACGGGTACGAGTTGTATCCGACGGAACTCACCGTGTTATTGAATTTCAAATTTACGACTTTAATAGAGACTAAGTTTCCGCGATCATAATTCAGGGAAGGTTGCGTGTCCGGCAGGCGTAACTGACAGGAGTCTTCCTCTTTTAACCCCCTTTCGAGCTGGCAACCCTTTTCGACGCGCTCGACGCTCGGTCCTCTACTTCCGTTTCCTTTGCCCGTTCCACTTCTTCTCTTTATACCCGGCTCCTCCCTTCGTTCCGCTTCTCGATTCGGCCAGATATCCCGTCGAGTAGCAGAAGAAATACCTCGGATGATTTAATACGACCTCCGACTCGTCGACGTTTTACGAAAAAATATGTCCGGACGTTCCGTTTCGTCCTGTAGCGACCGAGAGTATTTGTCGAACCACGATAGGGGCATATTGTGAACGGGACGAAACCGGTACGAGGAATCGCTCTCTCTCTCTCTCTCTCTCTCTCTCTCTCTCTCTCTCTCTCTCTCTCTCTCTCTCTCTCTCTCTCTCTCTCTCTCTCTCTCTCTCTCTCTCTCTCTCTCTCTCTCTCTCTCTCTCTCTCTCTCTCTCTCTCTCTCTCTCTCTCTCTCTCTCTCTCTCTCTCTCTCTCTCTCTCTCCCCCCCCTCTCTCTCTCTTTATTGGAACGACGATTTGTCCGAACGCGCGAATTCGTTATTTACGAGTTTCAGTGATCCGTACCTCCTCGATTCGCGAAAACGTTTCCGCGGTTAGACTTTTTGTCAAAAAAAATTTGTAAAAAACAGAGATTAGTTTATCGCGGAATCCGTAGAATAGAAGTTCGATTAAAACCACTTTCAAAGCTATTGTTCGATTTGCTGGAATTCAAGCTGGAATCGACTCTATCCTTTCTCGAGCTTCTCGAGGTTTTTTCGAAGAGGCGACGGTGGCAAATCGATCTAGCCAACGAGCTAGAAGGAAAGAAGAATCGATCGCGATTCGATATAGTAGCAGTTTAAAGATAAGTGAAAGTAAATCTCTCGTAGGAGATAAACGAGCAACGGTGGAAAGAAAAAGCGTAGCGGAGGCATTCGAAGGGCAAGAAAACGAAAGACGGTTTCTAATAACGCATGGTTTGGCCAGTTCTATCCAACAACGTCCTTACACTCTCCCGACACTATCGGCTTTATTTACCTTTATCGTGTCTCCATTCTCTCCGTTCCGTGCTCCCTCGCTCTCTTCCAGTTACTCCACTACCTACTTATTTCCTCGTTTTTTGCTCGTCGACCTCCGTTCTCTTTGAGATCAAGACTTTTATGACCCGGTCCGTGTCACGAAGCCGAAGACCGATGAGAGTCGAGGTTACCGGGAAATCGTGAAGGGTTGAAACTTTTAGAGGAGCAACAACCGTTCCTCTAGTGAGCTCTAGTATCGCTTTCGCCACTCTCGAAAGTGGATTCGCGTGGATTTATTCGGTAAACATAGCGCAACGCGGTCGAAAGGGAAACTCTCGATGTCTCGTCGCGTCCTACGCTTACGCGTTACGGGGTTGCAACGAGGAAGAAACGGGTTAAATAAAAAAATGCTTCGACGCGTATCGCGGCAAGTTAATTTATTCATGATCGCGATAAAATATTCATTGAAAGGGTGAAAGGAATTCCGAAATTTGTTTCAGTCACGGTAATCGATTTACAACATTACCGCTGTACGTTTCGATCGGGTCGAAAATACGTTTTAAACGCGTTCGGGAAACGAACGTTGTTCCCAATCCTCCAGATGAGCGCGGTAAAAACCCGGTTGGTGAGCATTTTTTGTTAGCCAGAAAATCCCCTGTACGCTTGTAGATTGGCGCAATTTTGAGAAGCGCCGGTATCGAAACGAGGTCGTTTTCCATAATCGTTAGGACAAACGGTGCCGACGATAACGAGCACCATAAATCCACGAACGGTCGTCGAAATCGGCTCGTTTCCAGTTTGCAACCGATATTTCACAGTAGGTATAATTTCATTGTTCCGCGCGAGCTCCCGCGATGACGGATGTGCATGTGACATTCGATAACCGGCGGTGGTTGTCCAACTGCATGGATTTAGAGCCGTCTAGACCAAGGGTAAATTGTTTCGGTTGCATTTCGCCTTATCTAATCGGCTATATCTTACCTCCTTCTATTTAAAAGCGATAGACAATTAGATGACGTTTAGGCAACTACGTTGTCGCGCGTTAACATTTTCGTTACCACGGAATGCACACGTTCTATAGCATCGTTTATAGTCGGTATCGGCATACATTTACAGGCAATTGAAATTTCGCTGCTTAAAGTTGCGACTCGAAGTCGATGACCCGAATGTTCGCTTCGAAATTAGTTCCGTATTACATATTTCCTACGTTTACGTACAGACTAGTTTACACGATCCGTAGGACTCGAATACATTTACGAGTAGTTAACTTGGAAATTTTCCCTTTCGTCCTTATAATTTCGGACACGTTCTTATTAGAACAGAATATCCGCTTCCGGATATTGTCGATACGCGGTATCGTAACGGTATCGTAACGGGAACGATGATTGGGAAGAGATATTGTTTCGGTACCGCGGCCAATTAATTATTAGAATCGAGATTAATTCACGGTATCGTTCGAACAAACGAGTAGTTTAACCACGAACACGAGGAGACGGTTTGCGCAGTTTCAATTCATTGGCCGATGTAACGAGCACGGAACGAGCAGATTCACCTTCGTAAACTAATTAGTAGTTGTAATTCACTTCCGGCGGGTAATAACGGGTCGCGAAAGCAGTTGGCTGGCTTGGTGGCGAGCGTTAAATGACAATTTACCCAAAAGCAAATTCGCCGCTTATTGTGGAAAGCCGGCGGAAAGCTCGTGCCTGAAAACACCCTCGTGCCACTGAACGCTCCTCTTCGTCCTTGTTCGTTCGAGAGTTTTAATTATCCCGGCTAAAATTTCTTTCTTCTCGTGCAATCTGCTGCTACTTTCACCGAAGAATTAATGGGTCGTGAACTCGTCCCGTTTCGAGCGTCTCGCGCTCCCCGTTACCGTTTTAGAATTATTATTAAAAAAATACAAGAAGAGAAAAATCTTTTTTCTCTCTTCCAGGCGTTTGTTCGTTCGTTAACGAGTTCCCAAAGAAAACGAAGAATATCCGGGACAAACGAGCAGAACGGAAAACAAAGTTTCGATCTCGTAGCTTGAAACGAGCAGCGAAAAATGCCACGAGGTTTTTGACGCATCGCCGTTTTCGTTCCAGATTTATTCGCGCGAAGATAACGTCACGAAGAATAAATCATTCGAAAGAATTATTCCGTTCGATCGGGATATTCCCATTGGGATACTTAACAAGTTTAAAGGTTCCGTTAACTCGCGTATCAGCTTTGTATCGCTCGAGCTTGTACCCGTCAAATTAATTAGTAACGATACGCTGGTATTCGCAATTAAAGACTGCTATATCTACCATTATTGTTTCGCAAGAACGAGAAACGCTATTGAAAACGTTAATAAAGCGAGCGGTACGCATACTTCGAAAGGGAGGAACTGACAATATTGGACCAGAAAATTTCGTTTCATTTTCGATGATACTCGCGAGTTCTCTCCGTATCTATTGCTCACTGCCTCGTTCAATTATTATTTCTCTCCGAATTCCAGCAAATTTCTACGCGAAGGAATATTCGGTTACCTAGCTAACGCGACTATTCAACATTTTTAATTATACTTTCTCGTTTTCTTTTTCTTTTCGATAAGCGAGGAGGATACGTAGAAGATTGATACGCGCGTGAATTAAATATGCGTAGAAGCGCGTCAGTTTGTCGAATTAATTCGGTCCACGTATACGCAGGAAACGTTCTCGATATTCGTTTCATCGATCGAAGTCCCGCGTCAATGGTCATTGTATTCGACTGGTCTATTGGAACGGTGTTGCGCGCCAACAAGATTGCTAACCGATATATTGTATATATGTACTATATACATATGTATGCGATTTTTTTCGCGAAATTTCGCGAGATTTCGAGAGATTTAGCGAGAGAAAAAGCGTAAATAACGCCGGTATCTCGATGACTGGAAGCGAAAACGGCGCTGGATGAACTCCGTGTTGGAGCGATCTTTTTACGCGAAGTAACAGAGAGGGAAGGGTAGCGGTAAGAAATACGACGACGCTTTATTATCTTGAGTGATATATAAGCAATAAGTGGAAGAAAACGAGGGAAGAGAATAGGGTTAGTAAGTGTAGGAAACTCTCCTCTCGGTTCGATCTGTCCGAATAGCAAGTTCCATTTTCAATGTTTCCGTTGAAATGTTGTTAAAATTAGCACTTTTTCCGTCGTACGTATTAGACTGTTCGAGGCAAAATTGGTCGAAAGGGTTTACTCGTTGGTCTCGAGTAGAAAGATCGCGGTGAAAAGCGAAGCGTTACAAGGTGGCGAAAGTTTAAAGCCAGGACTGGGGGGTAATTTTCGCTTCATTAAAGGCAATTTGATAGAGTATGCTCTCGGAGAATCGTTGACGAGCGAGAAAGCTCGAGAGAAAATCCCGGGTATCTCGTTAGATCGCTACGTGGCTGAGAACATCGAGCCGTGCCGACGCGATTACACGATACGTCGACACCGATAGGTCGAGGAAGCGGTGACAGACGTCGAGCGGCGTGAAACGCTTTCGCTATGGCTAGATAAGCGATCGCGTCGAAATTTCCGTGTGAAACGCAGCGACAACGCGCACGGATAATTACGGTAACCGCACCACCAAAATTATACCCAGCATGATAATAGCGTTAACCTGACCTCGCTTTGCTGTTCACCTCGGACTCTTGTTGCGTGCTCGACCTCTCGTTTCGGGAAACCAACTATTTTTCTATCGATAATTGCTTTTACTTGGAATCGAAATTTACTTCGAAATTTACTAGATTCGTTCGCGACACTTCTACGTAGATATTCTACGTAGATATCACGATTTCGTCAGAGTGATGGAATCGGTCTTAGCTACGTCGCGTTTGCTTTCGCGCATATATTTTATACCTTTCAAGACGTATTAGCCAACTATATATTCGTAAAGAAAATCAATAAAATCTGGAAAGTTTTTAAACGGCATTGTAAGACGTCGTTCTTTTCTCTGACGCACAATACAGCAAGTTCGTTTATTATTTTTCAATTTCCTCCTTCGTTCGAAGTATCACAACGATATCGAGTATTCCCAGGCAATCATGATAGCATTAACCATGCACGTCCGCTCCAACTGCGAATATTTTAATATCGTTAATATTTAAATGTCTCGTATCGAATATGCATGAAAGTAAATATCGAGTGTGTGTCCGTGATTCCATTACCGCGTTTGGCCCGATTCACGGGTTCGTTATTTTATTCGTTAATTTTTTAGCTCGCCGTTCGTTCGGATCCTTACTCGCGTACCATGCGTGAAATTATTTTTCCCTTTGGAAAATTTCACGGACCGTCTTATATCTTGCCTACGGACAAATTGCGAGCGTGGTTACGTTATCGCGTAACGGAGCATTTTAAAAGTTGACAGTCTCAAAAGTTCGACGAACGAACGATAACGATTACGTGAGAAAATCTATCGAACGTTTCTGTAACGTTAAATGACAGATAACGAAGAATCGAAGTTTCATTTGGCGAATAATGGTCGTGCGACGAGTGGAAGATCGACGGAAGCGTTGCACGAAATTTCTGAATACGCGTAAGCGGAAGAGGTACAGTGTGCAGGTGCGATTAATTAATTGCACGGCGCGCATCGAGCGAGTCGTGTTTGACGTCTCGTCGCTCGTACCGTTCCACCGGAACACTGCACCGACGTGCTTGTGCCAGATTAGACGAAGTAAATTCGCTGGTTTTTTCCTCTGGTCTTTCGCGTTATCTTTCTTTTGCCTTCGTTTCGCAGCTCGAGGTTCACCGTTTTTCCGTTTCCCCTACTCGACGTAAATTACCCTTGTAACGGGGACTTCTTTAACGAACGTCGTTTAAATTTGGCTGCCAATTAATAGCAATGCGTTACCCAAAATATTATTTCGTCTTTCACCGATCAGTGGAGATTTTCTAGCACGGACGTACTCGTTGTTTAAGCAGAAAAAATCGTTTCGATTTATCATTTCGAAAAATGAGTTTTTGTTCTTTTTAACGATAAACGGAATTGTTTCCATAGCGTTGAAGGAGGCCTTTTATTAAAATCGTTATAAAAGAAAAAAAAGAAACAGACGATCGTTTAGACTAACAAATTGAGAAGATTTAGAGCGGTCGGGACATTCGTGTCGAGAATTCAAAAATAAAGCCGTACATCGTTGGAGTTGGTCGCAGACCCTCGGCAAGCTACCGGATTACCATAATTCTAAAGCTTTTCTTCTTATCCGCCACTTTCAAAGAGACAGTCGCAGAAACTTTGAGAAGATGCAAAGGCCAGCCGTGAAGCGTGACAAGCAGAAGGAATAAAAAACGAAAGATCAGAATATTCGAGACTTTGCCTTGTTCGGATAATCCATTTGTACGGCAGTGTCCGAATCGAAGAAACGGGAAGTCTATTCTCGAGTCGAATCACCGATGCGCTATGTGTTTTCTACGCTTTCGAAAAGATACGAAATATCTCGTATATATGTACATATAGTCAAGACTCGGTCTTGACCATTATTCGAAACGAACGACGCGAGTAATATAATATTGATATTAATAACAACGCGATGTCGGAATGTTGAAAACCGATAGGAAGAACAATGGCGGCGTATTGAATCGTATCCGATCGTATCGTGTCGGGTCGAGAAAATTTTACACGGCGCGGCACCCCGAACGCGAGAGTGGCCGAGAAAATCTCGACGCACGGACATTCACCGCGATCGTTCGTCCTGCATGGTTTTTTAGGTTCTTCCTGTTCTCCGTTTCGCGAATTTTCCGTAATTTGCAAAAAATGCGTCGCGCCGGTAGACGGAACGATCGAAGAAAGACAGAAATACAGCTCGGTCGCGTCGGAACGCGAACAAAACCGCATACACCTTCGTCGTTGGTAGAGGATTTCCGATGGTTCGACGATCGCGAAAGAGACCTCGAAGGCGGAGACCCGTTCGCCGATCGAAAGCTCGTTAACCGGTATAAAGTGTAAGGTGGAGAAAAAACGAGATGGCAGGAAGTACCCAAAGAATATTGGTTCGCGCGTTCGAGCGTAAAATTTCCATAGTCGAAGATACAGAGCCGCGGGCGAATAATCGACGAGCAATAGATTAACGCGAGAGCTAAACGCCGAACGCGATTACGTTTATTCCTCGTCGATGATTCATTGTTGTCACTCTTCGTAATTATGCAAACGCGTCGTTTCCTCGAGTTTATAAACGACCTTCATCCGCGGCGACAGCAGTGCACTTATTACGCGAAAACGACGAGATCCGCATTTTATCGTTGAACGCTGGAACAATCAGACTCCGGCCAAACGCAGATTCTAGGTTTGTTTTTAAGAACAGGTGTACGCGCGTGTTGATATATCGCGTATCTTATGTGGAAGTTATCGAAATTAAGATACGATAAAATATCTCCGAAATATCTCCGTGAAAAGTAGCGATCGCGAAGCAAAAACATTGGTAATTTGCAAGAGCTGACTAAGTTTGGCAATTTCCTCGCGACACGGATAACGAACAAATACATCAGCAATTATTTACGGTCTTAATCGTTAAAGCCGCTTGTTTGTGCCTCGCGCTCGCTTCGAACATTCTTATCCACATATCTTCCTTAACGATGGTACAAACATTGGATTAACGTTTTCGAGATTAGCGAGGAGATCGTTACGTAAAGGAAAATCGAGAACCGTCGACTTCGAAGAAAATTCGACTTCGCGGCAATCGCGAATCACGGCGAATCATGGCGAATCACGGCGAAGAACCCCGAAGAAACGACTCGAGTTACCGGTTTCTCGCTGACTCTAGAACGGTCGACTGAATTATATAGCGGAGCGCAAACTGTGCCGCCTGCTCGTTCTTTGCCCAGCGAAATTAATTATTCCACTTTCCCTCCTCTTCGATCGTTAATGAGCTTCGCGTGAGCGGACTGCGAACACCTTGAGCTGCCGTAACGAGCGGTCTTCCGGCTCGCTCGGTTTTCATTCGACCCCTTATAGCCTTACCGCAACCCTTTCACGCCGTCCGCGTCCTGCTAACTCTCGCGCATACACACACCCTGCACTCCTTCAAGGGTAATACGGCTACGCGACCGACCACTTGCATCGACTTTCGCAACTATTCGCTCGCTTTTCTGCTACGCGGCTAAATATTATTCAATTTCCAATAGACGCGTTCCGCTTTCCATAAGAACATCGACTAAATAAATATGATATACATACATATAAATCATTGTACCGCCATCGTTTCTTTCGGCGAACACCACCGAGGAAACGAATCGAAAAAAAAAGCTCCCGCTGGAGCTTGCGGCTAATGTACAATTAATCTCCATTCGTCTTTTCACTCGAAACGAGCAGTAAATCGATGTTCCCTGAAACGACCAGCGACCGCGTGAAAATATTTTCAAAAGCCGTTTTCCATTGTTTCCAAATTGTTCGTTGGAACGACTCGTCATCGAAGCGTCGGCAAATTTATCGGTCGATCGATTCGCATTGAATCAGGCGCGGAATCACCGAATTACTTTCGCCTTTTATTCGAACCGAGCACGCGTCACACCGATGAAACGTTAATCAACCGATCGATTTGTTCGGTAACGTCATTTGTAGTCGTTGAACGCGACGCGGCAAGGTGGCCGACAAAACCGCACCGCTGTCGGCATTTAATCGTGTCCGAAAAGATTCATTTGCAAGAAAATAATGCATCGGGCGAACGTTACAATGGGCCAATCGACGATAGGACACGTATCTGGCAGTCGCGGTGTCGATGCAACGTCGACAAATGCTCGTCGCCAGTAAAATATGATTGTCCACCGTAAAACGCCTCGCGCGAGCAGTTTGTTTGATAAATAGAGACAGGAATTCGACTAACGACCGGCATTTGTGGCCGCTGATAATCGCGCTAGAAAACCGATCGTTGCTCTTTCGAGCGTTCCGCGTGCCAAAAGAGTCCGTTCTTTGCTGATAAACATTTTCGAATTTTCCAATGAAATCTCTTGTCCTCGTAAATATAGAGAATTTGAATAACCCTCGATTACAGTCGTACAGTTACGAAATAATCGTAATCGATAACGAGTGTTTGGATTTAATTTGAAAACGTCCGTAAAATATCGCGCATCGGGAAGAATAGGGGACGCGATTAATTGTACCTGGAACGAAACGCGTGTCTACATACAGAGATGTTTCGAACGTTAATTAATTATACAGGTAAACGCGTTTGATCGCGACTCTCCGAAACGCATAGAATTTATTTGATCCCTCTGCGAAAAGGACCGTATGCTCGGCCGATCACCTACGTAAATCGAATGTATCGGAATGATCCGTGTACATCCGACACAGTCTGATCGAAGCCACGATGAATCCATGGCATTCCGTCACGGTTCAATCGTTTTTTTATTTCCCTCTCCTCGTCAAAGTGGATTTGAAACTCGAATCGCTTCGTGCACTCGCGTCGAACTTGTCGCTCTTTTTTATTTTCTATTTTTTCGGTTTTTCGTACGCATTCGGCCCGCGAGCTCGATTACGTCGGCTTTAATTCACGTTCCTGCATCAAAGCCACGGCCCACTAATTCCCGCGTCCGTGTCTCTGATTTTCCGCTATTTTTGTTTACGGTTAAAAAATATAAAACAATTAGCGAGTATCTGTTCTTTCAGCCTCGAGGCTAGAATGGACATATCGACGAGAAAAAGAAAAGAATTAATATCGACGAATAGCAGCGTCGGCCATACGAAACGCGTACATTTTGACAAATCAGCTTCGAGATCGACGAAGCGCTAGAAATACCTACGATCCTTTCAACGATTTCTAGTAGAAATTATTTACCGATCTATTCTTTCGTTTTTAGGCCGAAAAGAAGATTCGAACGTCAAGTACCGACACGATCCTCGAGACAACGTTCGATGCTCGAAGATTCGGCAGTTTGCTAAAACTCAAACGCTTCGAAACTCGCGGCGATACTAATTAACGCTAAAACGTTCTTTCTATTTTTATCGAAGCGCACTAAATTCGTACGCACCGAGCAAATAATAAAACGGCACGATCGTAATAGTACAAATAACAAGATAACAAATGGTAGGAAAGGATTCGAAAACGGCACGAGACGGAACGATTCTTCCTTTCCTCCCTATGATTCACAATGGGTCGCTGTAAATCTTTCGGATATTAAATTTAAAAAATCACTTTCTCGAGTATCTTCTCGAGTCCTGAATCGTATCGCGATTCGAAATCGATCGGCTATCCAGAGGTTCCTTGTAGCGTGAGAGCGACTTGGAACGGTCGAAAATTAAAGGGCACGAGTATCAATTTCCGTCGCGAGGCACCATTTTTCCGTGCAGCCGTTTCAACTTCCGTCGTTTGCCAGGAAAGGGAAACGAAGAAGAAGCTCGAGAAAAAGAAATAATAAGGAGGGAACGTTTCTCGTCGAGAGAAATTTCTTTGGTCGTCGGTGCTCGTTCTTTTCGGTGCAGATCGATCGATCGATGTCGTTCGAGGGCGTTGCGCCTATCCGACCGACGCGACGCGACGCGACGCGACGCGACGCGACGCGACGAAATTAATACTCGAGTATTCGTGGAACTTCCGTTCTCGAAAATTCTCGTCAACCGTGATTAATAATCGGGATTAACGAATATTATCCGCGTTAAACATTTGTTCGCGAACGAAACGTTTCGTAGAGCCGAACCGAGCTCCTTCCTTTAACAACGACGAAAGTCAACATTAATTGGCATTAAATTAGAATGACCCACAGAAGCACGGACAGCTTTTAACTTAATATCGTTTGAGAGAGCAGCGGATGTGAGCCGCGTCGAAGAAGAAAATATCCTCGCCGTTTGGCCAGGATGCCGACTAATTTCATCGAGAGCACGAAGACACTGAAACTGATACAAAGGAGGATTAACGAAAAAGGGGATGTTAATTGGAAAACAAGGATCAAAGACCGACTCATCTTTCGGCTTGGAAAATATAACAATTTCAAGCCCGTGGCCGTCTACTTAATTAAGTTATTCACGGAGACGTTGCATCCGTGAAAGGATGGCGGTAAGCAAAAAGGAATTTCGTAAGGCGGAGCGTTAATAGGAGCAATAAGAGTTAATAGGTAGCTTACAAAGTATCCGAGCGATTGTTCTAACGAAGTACGTTAAACGTCGGATCACGGAGCGACGAAAAGCAGCTTCGAGTTACGTTGAAATCCCGTTGAAAGATGCGGATAGAGGAGGGCTTGATAAGAAGAAAGAAATAATAAAGAGTACGGATGGAAGTAAGTAGACAGGGTCCGACAGGGAACATAAAGAGCATACTACGCTGCTGACTTTATGAATTCGATTATTCGAATTTGCTGGCTGTGCAGCAGTTCCGTTCGAGCAGCGTGACCGATCGTTTTCCACCGAACCACCTCTGGACATCGTTTGAATTTATCGTTAGCGGCAAATTTAATATTCATCTTTCGTGAAATTTATCGAACTCGACACGCTCGCGGTTCCTAAGGATTTGGTATTTAGCTGGAATCGAAGGTAAGTAATTAGTTGACCTCAAAGAGACGAGCTAACGGCCGAAAACGAGACGGAACTATGTAGTACGGCCGTGTAATCAACGAGACGATCGAATTATAGCTGCTTGTGTAAAGCCGATTGCTCAGCCGCAGAGAAATTATCTGGTCGGTATGCGACTCTTCGATGCCGCGCCTCGCCGTGGACCTTTAATTGCTGCTGGCAATTAAGCGTTTCCTTTCCGCAAACCGGTGAATTCAACGGGCGGAATGATAGTTGCGCAACGAGGTGCTCCCGTAAATGGGATGCCAGAAGGCTTCAAGGAAAATAGCGAGAAGCTAGCTTGGATCTAGTTCGATTTGAAAGTCGTCGCTCAAATTGTTCTTCGAACACAAAGCTTCCATGGCCTCTATTTCTACTTTTTTTTTCGTTTCCGATCCTGCTTCTCTAATCCTTCTGCACCCTCCAACTAATTACCTCTGCAATTTGAAAGGAACAGTAATTAGTGTTGCTCGATTTTGCGGCTAATCGCTTTAGTAAAATAAAACCTCGATAAATGCAAGACCTGCATTCCAGGAAATTCCGTTATTTACGGAGAACAACCGAATCGGACATGTGACCCATCGATTAATTATGTGCTTGCATTTCGAATGAACGTAACTACGCGAATCACGATCGACCGTGTGAACTCTATAAAATACGCATTGTCGGTCGGTATCTTTTGCAACGTGTACTTGGTTAAACTACAGCGAAATGCAATCTCGACTTGCCATCGTTTATTCGTTGGGTAATGGCGAGTCATCGTGCGCCTTTTCCTTCAAATTGGACGGTAATTTCAGAGCTAGTTAACGACACATCGAAACCGGAACTTGCTTTCTCGTAAGGAAGCCAAAAGAAAGCGACGATAGTATTCGTAGTCGGTCGTAATCGAGCGATTATTTTCGCGACGTCTCACCGTGAATCGAGAAATTCGCGCTTTATTGGAGGGGGGAGCGTGGGATGCCAGGTTTAGGAAAATTAATGGCGGACCGAGTCATCCGGCCGGAAGATGAAGCGAAGGTCGATGAAAGCCGTGGACTAGACACGCTCGAAGGCTCGTATATTCGGCCTCTGAACTATCTACGAAGGAGAAGACGGGAAGGAAGAACCGGGGAAGCTCAGAGGTGAGCATTATTACTCGTTCACGCTAGATCCTTTCACTTAGCGAAATTGAGCTGTCCGAATGACCCCGGTTGCCGGTTACATGCCTGTATTCTCTCCGAAAGAGAGAACGACGTTTCTGATAGTAGATAGTAAACGTGAAATTATTTCAACTAGACCGTAGAAACTCGGTCTGGTCCAGGCTTCGACGTTCTCCGGGCTCGAATCTTTCCGCGACTAAAATCGCAAATTTTTCTTTCGCGGTAGAAACAATTCTACGATCAACGAGTTAACTTTCACATTTCCTACTGGACAATTCCGTAACCATCTGGGAAGAAACATCTACGTCGAAAAATCTTGGATTTCCCGAAGGATGTTCCCGATAAGAGGGAATCGGTGTCATCCTTGCGAGCCTTTTTTATTTTCATCGCGTCCCAACACTTTTCACTTCGATATCCGAATTGAATTTGAACGTCTACCTAGTCCTATAGCTAACTTTCCAACGCATCGTTGATCAATAATCGAAACTCTTTCGAAACGTCGAAATTTTTCCCGGAATTGTTATTTATTTGTCGGAAGATGTCTTTACTTTCGGTTCTCGAATGCCATTTCGCGGAACAGTATGCTCGACGAATTGGAATAAAAGTGGAATAGGAATTTTTGAAACGCCACGGGATGAGATTATTTGGTTGGTTGAAGTTTTAATGGTGAATACGAAATCAACGAACGTTGCGTCGTCGATCGATCGTGGCCGGGGTGACGAGTACGTTTCCTCCGCTCGCTAACTCGATATCCCAAGCCTCGCTACGAACTGAAATTATACCGTTCGAAATTATTTCAGCTTGTCGAATGCCGCAATTCGTCGCGGTAATTCCCTGTTTCAGCGCGCTAACTCGAAATCTTCTCTCGGTCTAGTTATCCTCTTCTTACCATACCGACTGCAAATTCTTTCAAATTCTATGTATACGTACGGCACCGATCGAAAGCCTTTGGACGATCGTTGTTTTTAGAGAAATTCTTTTATCGGAGTGGCTTGAACGACAAAAGGAGCGTGACGAAACAAAAATAATAAATGTTCGTTCTTCGTTGGATCGCTCGGAATCTGTTCGATTCTCTAAAAAGAAGGAGATAAAGGAGAACGCGACGAACAAAAGAATAAACATCGAAGAAGAAAGTTAGAGTCGCTGCAAAAGTGGGCTCGCCGTGGACCCTCTGCTAGGTAGTGCAATCTCGTGTTAGGTTACCGCATTCATAAAGCGGTTAGAACTCCGAGGACCAGTCTAGCATGATCCAATTAGTCGCGTCCATCCACGTTTGCAAGACTGTTAGAGTAAAGTTTGACACCAGGTATGATGTTTCATCGATAAATCGGTGACGCGAATTTAATCCGTTAATTTATTAGAAACTTATTCGCGATCCACGTGGTCGATAAATCGTAACAGGTTGCTTTTTTCTACCAAACTCTATTATTCTTTTTAAATTCTTTTTAAACGAAGACACCGGTTTGGAATTTCGACCCAGCAATTCTATCGATCGAAAAAGTTTCTCTGTAGGAAAATCAGCTATTTCCAATATTTCATAGTTTGCAAACTTTCTCGACCATTGAGTTTGGCAGGTGAGCCGCTTGCATTTTACATCGCGCTGTCAGAAACACGGATCCCTTGCGGTCAGAGTTTAAAGACACGAGCTTTGCCAAACGTTTCGTTGGACGAATCATGAATTTTCAATCTGACAAACTTTTTCGACAAGAAATGCCTTTAACACTGTTATAGACAATGGTTTGGGAAATTTGTTGCCTCGTTAAAAAAAGAAAACGAAACATTGCGACGAAACCTGTCGTTTCTATGAAATTTTCAGCGAAATTGATAGACAAAAGTCAATTGCTGCGATAGACGGTAACCGAATAAACGCGCTTTCAAATTGCTGCTAAAAATTGAAAATTTTTCCGGAATTCGTCAACTATCGCGTTATTAATTGGTTTTAACGTTCTCTTTTTTTATCGATTTACCAGGTTCCGGGAAACGGTAGGTCAGGAATCGTGAATGTACGCGTTTCTCGACGACAGAAGCGACCGTTTCTGCGATCAGGAATACATAAATCGCGATTTCATCTGTGTCACGCTCGAGCAGACTCGAATCAGCCGGGAGGAATATATTACATGGAATTTTCTGAATCCTCTAATGGACCTCCAACCTGGCTGGAAATATGAATCGATAATGAGGCCGGAGGCAAGGAAATTTCCTTCTAATGAGAGCCTTTTAATATTCTACACTGGATAGTAAGAACGTTAACTATTACCTCAAATTTTTCTGTTAATCGTTGAACGCGATTTAATCGTGATTCCACCTTTGTGTATCTACAGGTAAAACATAACAATGTGCTTTGTATTCTTTTCTGTATTCTAATCTGCCACGAATATTGAAGGAACAGTAAATTCGGTCGCTTCGAAAGTCAGGTTAACAGCGGGCGACTTGCCGTTGTTGACATTGCTCAAGACATGTTTCGTCGAGAAGGCATTTGTAAAACGTACAGGAAGATAACAGAGCTCGAAAATATTGTCGCAAAGTAGTCGGAAAATCCTTTGCACTTCCTGCACGAAATCCCAATAATATCTTCTACACGTTTCATTCGATTTATTTATTGATGCTTTTCTTGCGACATCGGTATCGTTTTTACTCTACTATTATTATTTTCGTGCGAAAAGACCGAATCGCCAGAGGCGAAGCTAGCGACGAAACGCGTGAACACAGGGTCTACCTGGTCGTCGGGGGGCCAGGTTTTTACTCGATATTTAACGAGTTACGTTTATACAACGGGGCCGTTATGGAAGTAGTTTCTTCAATTTTTCGTGAGAAAAGTGCCGTTTCGTGTTTTCCCGGCATTAGCGGCTGAATTCCAAGCACCGCTCTCGGTAATTCCTACCAGCTGTAATTAGAGACCGCGGTTGGCGTTTTAGGTCACTTTGGTTAGCACGTCGTGATCACGACTGGTTACGCGATTCATTGAAACAGCCTTTAAACCGTATTTAAACGTACCAATAGTAGCTTTCTCTACTACGCGAACTACGTTTAAAAAGACGCTACCGAAACGATGCTCCGCGACATTCGCTAGGGAGTGTCGAATAAGGACCGTCGGCGAATTCTTCGAAAAAAGTCTGGGTAACCTGTATCTGGAGATCCTAGACAAAATTTCATAATCCGAAGATTATAGCCGGAAGTTGGGTTATCTAGCCTACGTCGCGAAGCTATTACGAAGCGCCCGACCTTCGTTAGTAGGATCACGCGATAAAAGTAACACCGAACCGAAAAACAAGGAGAAAAAATAAAGAATCCGATGGGAAGCAAACGCGGGAATCGCGTGTTGTCCACGAAAGGTTAAGTGGAAAGAGAATCGGTGTGAATCGAAAGAGTGGAGGGGCATGGTAATGATATTTGTAGTCCGGTGGTCACAGATTTGAATAATGGGCCCGCATAATGGATGGTGCGTCGAGTACATATTGCCTCTGGCCGCGTGAACCGCGTCGCAGCGAGTTGCTACGTTAAAATGGATAAGGGCTGTGACATTTCGAAGAGACAATTCGATTCGATCGCTAATTTCGCTCGTCCATGGTTCACCGAGTACGTTCACCGGCATTCTCTCGAGTTCTCTTAAATTTAACGATTTATCCAGTACGCGTTTCTCCCTATAAAACCGCAATTTCTTCCTCGCGTTCTTCTTTTCCCCTTTTTTCACACGTTACGTGGACAAATCGAAAATCGTTAAACGATTATTCCGCTTGCGCTTAATACGATTGAAATCGTTCGTAACGAACAAGATATATCGTAACATTTCATTTAAAATAAAATAAATACGGAATTCAAAATAAACACGAGAAATTTATTTATTTTTCTTTACTAGTAGAAATTAGTAAATGATTACATGGTCGACACACGATCTACTCGAAGCGATCGCGCTTTGAAAATCGAGAAATCTAGCTGAAAATCGTTTTCTCGGTAGCTGTCGCATATTTTCTGGACGGTGCGGCGTGACGGTCGTCGTCTTACGCCTCGTTGACCCATTCGACCTCCGTATTCCTGTCGACGCTCTTACACCTCATTAGACCTAAAGCCATCTCCGTCGAAAGCAGTTAGGACTTAAGCTTGCCTATACTCGTCGTAAGACTATCGCTGAAAAGGGGAATTATTTTCACGCCGTGAAAATGTGTTCGCGCCATCACGAAAACGTGAGTTTTCAGATATTTACGGTTCGCGCAGAATTCGAAATAATTCGAAGATTCTCTCGTGTACGTTTACCGGCATCGGAATTAAAAAAAAAAAGAAAAAATACCGTTAATAATGGTTCGTATTTATATTCGAAATTTGAAAGATCTTCTTGACACTCGATACATCAGAGAAAGAGAAGCAGAAGCTCCCTTTAATTGCATCGATTTATCGCGCGTAATTCGATGCAGTTCGGGAAGCATCGTTGAATGCCACGAGACTAAGATGGAAATTGGAAGCCGGTGGAGTAGAAGCGAACTCGCGATGAAGGATTAGGTAATTTCTACGACGAAAGTGGCATGCATACACGGAGGCTGGCATAATACGGCGTACAGACGTTGATAGAGATTGGTTGCCGCGTGAGCAATGTCGACCGAGCCGGCTCATTTTCTTATGGGCTCTCATACGTATAGTCTCAGATGTTCCAGCGACGGTTAATTCGAACGACCGATCATCAGCTATTTATTACGCGTTTACAATGAAACCTGTTAACAGGCGTACAGAACCATTTCCTTCTCTACCTTGCCACTTCGTTGCATAACATTTTAGTAATACCGATTTAATCGAGTTTTCAGAGTCTTTTGCTTCAGTTTTTTCCTAAATCGTTGGAATTTTCAACTCGAAACGTTATTCGCGATAAAACATTTTTTTCTCCTAATATAACGTATATTCGGATTTTATTCTCCTATTCACGCGTTATTCGCGAATGATTTATGATTCGACCCTCTTCTACCATTAACGTTGCAAAATATTTCAAACATTTTTTGGCTCGAAAAAAAAAAACGATGGCCCGTATCCAAATAGTAATATTCCTCGTTCGCTCATGAATCCAGAGATACATATTGTATTTATACGCGTGATCGATTCAAGCTGCGACCCACTCGAACTCGGTACGATTTCAAATGAATCACGATTGCTGCGCTATCGAACTATTAAATATTGACAAAATTTATCTCGAAATTTTTCCTATCGATCCGACGGCTGTTTTTACCAATTTTTCTGGAATATTCGTTTCATCGATCGATCTACATAGAACATTGATCGCGTAGAACGATAATGAACGGATCTACACACTGGAAACTATAAAGTACATTTGTCGTCTGCTGAAAATCAAACTAATATGCATCCTCGTAGATACAGCCGAACGAAACAAACTATGCATCAAAAGGATCGAACGGATCGAGAAACGCGATTGAGCGGAAGGCAAGATGCAAAGATATAAACTATGAAGACAAGATTGCGTGGTTAACGGAGATATTGAGAGAAGCTTGAAGCGTTATACAATATCAAGTAACATTGGATCGAAGGAACAGGATTTACTTAGCGTCGTTCCAAATCTCTGCGAATAAATTGGCTGTAACGTTGTTTTCTCGGATAACGCGAGCAATTGGTTGAGGATGTAATGGCACACGAGAAGGTACGTGCATAGTTAACGCCCAATGTACTCGCTCGTCTCGAGGATGAAGAGCTGTTTCCCGTTCGTGAACAGAACTTTCCTTCGCTCATAGCACGAGTTCCTTGTCTTGGATTACATATACGACAAGTACGTCGTTTCGCGAGTATAACGCGGTTTTAAGCTAATACAAATTTCCTTGTTTTCCTCTTTTTCAAATATTCTGTATTCGAAAACGAACTTCAGTTTGAATCGTTGTCACGGTTTCGAAAAGTTCGATGCTTATTCTTGCCGTATGATAAAAGTCGGTGGTGTCCATGCCAAAAACCGTCGACTAGAATGGGTCTGCGTGTCAAAGATAAAAAGAAAATTACGCGAACACGGTAACGATAAGCAACCGCGAGTAACTGGTTTTATTACTTCGAGTCGGAACACATCATGTTCGACCTGTTTTACCCTCGTGCGCGATACATTAGTTTCTTCTGCTTCGTAACCTTCTTTTGTTTGTCGATAAATAGACCGCCTTTCACCGAGATCCGATTTCTCGGAACTTATCAGTGTTCTCGTCGTAGCAATAATTCTTTATTTCCGCAGCGTATCCGATTGAAAAGCTGTGCTTTATAGATAAAATATTGTTTTCCAAATTAGCATATAAAAAAAAAAAAGCAAAGTTTTCTCTGAAACGTTTGGAAATCGATTGGATTTTGGTTCGGGGTTCGAAACGAGTTCGCCAGCGAGAGACGGAACTTTATAAGGAAGGATAGCGTCTCGAAAGTTTCTCGAGGGATTTCCACGGTCGTGTCGAGCCCATTGAAAACGAGTGGAGAAACGGGGTTGCAGGGGGTAGGAAAGAAGAGCAGAAAGTAGATCTGGGCGGACGAGGTCTATGAGAAGCGAACTATTGAAACGCGAACCAGAAACGACCGATGAGAAATCTTCATCTTGGCGTACGAATAAATAAATATGTATGGCAACGCGCGGCATTAGCGACGAGTAACTTTTCCCTTCGAACAAACGTGAAAAACTTGCGAATTCACCGTCGTCGTCTACCTGCAACATTCTACTTAAACCGAGCAGGTATCGATTCGTCGTGGAATACTCGTCTCGAAATTAATAAGACCGCGTTTTTTTCCCCTATTCGTTAGAAATCCGTTGTCCGATTCGACGGTATCTTTTTTTCATTTTCTTCAGGTCACGTACGTTCTCGTACAGAATATCGTACGCGTAAGAAATATTTCGACACGAATCTCGACACCGATATTAGTGTCAGCGTCGATGGTCCGAAATATTATCTGCACTATTTTTGTCACGAACAAAGATTCGTTCGCGAGACAAACGGAGGAGCGAGCTAATCCGACAGAATTACCACGATATCGTCGTCGCATTAAATCTTCGCAACGTCGAGAAAG
The DNA here is from genome assembly GCA_963576845.1 of Megachile leachella. NCBI lineage: Eukaryota > Metazoa > Arthropoda > Insecta > Hymenoptera > Megachilidae > Megachile > Megachile leachella. The sequence continues at coordinate 15,238,020 of OY756259.1, forward strand.
AAAAGAAGCGAATACCTTCGAAAATGCTGAATAATACTTTGAAAATGTCCGCGATATTAATACCGTTAAACAATATGGACCGTTTGCTAGTACGCTTCGAAGAAAATGAACAATGCGCAAAAGAGAGAAGACAAAAGCGTCGCGGGAAAACGAGAGATTTTAACGAGAGAATTATTCTTTTCCGACTATCCTATTCGGCTAATTGAAATCGTAATTCTTAACAAATATTGCAGTGATTGCTGAATTGAAATTTTATTTTCATCTCGGTAACGTCGATAAGTTATTACGCTACTAAAAAGTTCGCGATGTCGATCCATGCTATTTGACATTTGAGTCAAGCGTGTCTCGTTTATAGAGATCGAGAATAAAGAAGAAGCAGCAGTAGAAATATTAGGGAGATTTTGTAGGGTGTAAATTTATTTTGAAAGGCGACACGACGATAGCTGTGCGTTATACGTTTCAAGTTGATTACCGTGTTCGGCATATGGTTATATCCACAACGATAAAACAGATATTCTCGACAGACCGACGACAAACAGCCAGCGAAAACGGGTGTAATGATTTTACTGTTTGCCACTGCTTTGTCGGTAAATCGAATCGCGACGCATAAACGTTGTATTGTTACGTTTTGTACCTTCATATTACCGATTCTTTTCTATTTTCCTTTCTCCGGCGTATTCCGTTGCTTTATTCTCCGCTTGAAAATCGTTGAATACAAAACGCACGAATGGAAAATAGAAACATTTCCCCGACAAGACGTTTTTCCGTTAAAAAACATTTCTACACCAGCGCTCATTCGCGGAAAAAACAACGCGTACGTTTTATGGATCCACAATCGAGAGGCAAAAACAAATGTTATTCAGCAGTTCAGTGTTCGTTAATGCTATTCGAATGTTTGCGCGTTAAAAAAGTGTAACTCGTCGTAACGAAATAAGCACGCGAGTTTAAAGCATTTCATTTTTCAGTAGTTGCTTTAAATCGTTTTTAGACACTTTCCCGGTACTGGTGGTCGGATATTTATTCACGAACATTATATTGCTGAGAAAGTAAAAGTCGGGGATGTTATTTTGAAAATGTGTCATCAGTTCGTTGACGGTCACCTAAAATGAAAATTTTTGATAAAAAAAATTTGTTCGATCGCTGCTACGAATTCGTTCGGAATGTTTACCTCCTTGTTCGGCACTTTGATCACGAAAGCAACTGGAATTTCGCCCTCGACTTCAGCCGGGATAGCTACCACCGCCGCTCTATACACCGCAGGATGTCGCTCAAGAACACTTTCCATTTCCGTTACAGATAGGCAAGCGTCATTGTACTTGATAAATTCTGACATTCTGCCAACTATGAACAGTTCTCCGTCGTCGTCGTAGTAACCGATGTCTCCTGTGTGGACCCATCCTAAAATAGACAGGATCATACGCGTAAACACGATAGATTCTTGTTAGCGTTTAAGATTCAGCGAAACCGTAGTGTACATTTCGCGATATAATAGATCACAAACCTTCCGAATCGATAGCCTTGTTGGTCATCTCAGGATTGTTCAGATATCCTTTCATTCGCGAGTCAGTCATCGCGCAAACCTCTCCCTGTCTATTTGCACCTAATATTTCTCCAGTTTCCGTGTTCACAATTTTCAGTTTAACACCTGCTCGAACGTAACCGCAGCCACCAGGTTTACAGTGTTTATCGATTTGCGCGGCCAAGCAATTCCCAACATCGGTCAAACCTGAAATGAAATTTTTCCAAATGGCTTATTCGAGTCATTTTACGCGATTGGTAACTGCTAGAGGACTTACCGTACAGTTGCAGAAACTCTATGTTCGGTAAAAGTTCGCTTATTTTCTGGTGTATCTCTCGACCGAACGAAGAGCCAGCAAAACGAATGATCTTCAGGCTCGTCGAACGATACAGGTCTATTAAGTCTAGTTTGTAGATTTGTCTAACCTGATTCGTATCCGCTCCGTAATATTCCACCTGAAACGAGTTTGTCACGATAACGTTTTATATTTGTAAACGTTGTTATCGATGTTCGTTCTCGTCGATTCACCTTATGTTTCTTCATAATTTCACCGTAATATTTCGCATCCTTGTAATCTTCTACGATGATTCTCGTCGAATTACCGCGAAACGCGCTCATTATGAATAGGATAGCATATACCCATCGTAATCCCGCTATACACATAGAAATCTTATCCTTTATGAGAACGCTATATGCTGGATTCAGCATCGTTTTCAGGGATAAGTGAGTGAATTGCGCCAGTTTCGGAACGCCGGTCGTACCAGAGGTACTGACGTACATGACAACCTGATTCGGGTCCTCGATTTTTGCGCAACGGAATTTCTCTACCTCGGACAACGATATTTTCGACAAAATATCAGCGAGGGATACTTCGTTACGGACCCCGTCTTCGAACAATATTCTGTAAGGTTTATATAAAAATAAAATATATTTAAACAGTTTTCACTCAGACAACTCGCAATTTAGAAACATACAAAATGCTGCACACTGATTTATCGACACGCACGCCGATCCTTTTCGCACGCTCGCTCTATACTTGCTAATTTTCGACTCTCTGTACTCTCATTCCTCGCTCTGTTTATATAACATTGTCCTGCTACAGGCTCTCCCACCACTCATTTCACCTAGTACAGATCTTAGTGTTCTAGAAATCTTACAGATTCGGCCAGCCTGATAAAATTGTTCGCCCTCGAACAATGTACTTGTATTTGTAAATTTTTCGTAAATATTTATTTTACACTACTACTTAATTTAAACTAATAAACTAACGCTAAGCTTAATTCAATGATTACATATTTTTTTTTGAAACTAATTATTATCATTAAACGAATCAAGATCACTGTTGGTTTCCGATTTTTCACTTTCTGACATATTGCCTGGTTTCGAATTGGAATCACTAATTCGAATCCACGGTTTCAATTTGTCCGCCGATAAAATGGTATTGTATGGTTTTTGAGTAATACTATATCCTGGGATATCTGTCACCACAAAACGTTTGTTTCTAAGAACAGCTTTTATTTGGTACGGACCTTTAAATTTGGGTGCCAATTTCGCATTAGTTCCCGGTTTGTTTTGCAAGACTTTTACTAGTACTAAATCTCCTGCCTGATACGGGGTGATTTTCTTATGCCGTTTATCATACCTATACTTATTGTATTCTTGAAGTTTGCGGTTTACTTCTTGTGCAGTTATTCGTATTTCCGTCCGTTGTTTTTCAAAGTCCTGATCCAATTTAGTTAAGTTATCGATTAAAGTACATAATGACTCGTCTTCCGGATGACGTTGATTAAAACCGAATAAGACCTTACTGGGCGTTGAATTAATAGCTTTGTTGAAAGTATTATTAATCACATACCGTACCGATTCCAGATGGTTTTTCCATTTTGATGGCTCGGTTATTACTTTAGATAACGTGGATTTTAAAAATCGGTTTACTCGTTCCACTTGACCGTTAGCCCATGGAGATGCCACTGCTGTCATAACATGGCTAATACTCCTACCCTTTAAAAATTTGGAAAATTTCTCAGACGAAAACGCTGTTCCTCGATCGCTGACAATTCTTTTTGGGTAACCTATAAGTCCAAATAAAGATATTAAAGCCTTAATTGCTTCATCTGTTCCCGTAGACTTTGTTGGGAAAAGCCACACAAACTTTGTAAAAGAATCTACAACTACTAAAATATATTTAAACTTATCGCTGGTTTCTTCAAGAGGGCCAAAGTGATCGATATGTATAGTCTGCATTGGGATTGGATCTTTTTCATAAATTTGCATTTCTCCTTCTGGTTTTCCTGAAGCTATAGAGTGAGACAGACATTCTACACAATTATCGATATACTGTTTGATCTTGAACTTTAAATTGGGAAACCAATAATGATCTATGATACCGTGAAACGTTTTTTCCCTACCAACATGTCCAACGCAATCATGGTATAGTCGGATGACTTTGTTTATCATACTATTTGGCACTACAAATAAATCCTTATCTTTATATTTATAAAATAAAAGTCCGTCTATTAGTTTAAAGTATTTGTCTCCTTGCAATTCGACACGTTCAGCAATTTCTCTCATTTTCGGATCAGCTAATTGCCTATACATCAATTCGTCCTCATTGTTAACAAAATTAATAGTTAAAATGTGCCGACTTAGAAAGTCAACGTGCACCATCTTATCCGATGACCTATGTACTACTGTAAATTTATAATTCTGAAAATGTAATGACCATCTTGCAATTCGAGGATTAATGTTTATTTTCTTGAGGGCTAGTGCTAATGAGTTGCAGTCTGTTATAACTCGGAAAGTGATCCCATGCAAATAAACGTGAAACCGTTCTAAAGCTTTTACTATTGCAAGTGTTTCTAGTTCGTAACTGTGATACGCTTTTTCTGTTTCGCTAGTCGCTTTGCTAAAATATGCGATTGGGGCCATCTCTCCTGATTTTTGTCGTTGCAGCAAAATGGCTCCAAATCCTTGACCACTTGCATCAGTATGCAATTCAGTCTCAGCCGTTGGATCATAAAAGCGTAACGTGGGAAAAGAAATTAATTCTCTTTTTAACAAATCGAAGGACTCTTTACATTTTTCATCGAAATTGAAATCTACACCTTTCTTAGTTAAATGATGTAATGGTTTTGCTTTTAAGGCATAATCTTTAATAAATTTACGGAAATAATTGGTTAATCCCAGAAAACCTTGGACTTGTTTTAAATTTTTTGGATAAGGGAAAGATGCAATGGCTTCTGTATGCCTTTGATTTAAAGTGACTCCATTGGCTGATACCATGTACCCTAAGAATTCAATTTTCTTCTTTAGGAACAAACACTTTGCAAAATTTAATTCCAGACTGCAACTCTTCAGCGTAACGAGCACCTCTTTCAGAATCTGCAAATTTTCAGATATTGTAGAAGTCGCAATTAATACATCATCGATATATAATATTATCTTACCACTACGAAGTAATGCATCAAATATATACAGGAGACGTTTCTGAAACTCTGCAGGCGCCTCAGAATATCCAAAGGGCATCTTAACGTATTCAAACTGACCATAAGGGGTTGCGAACGCAAAATATTTCGTATCGTCTGGATGTATATCTAATTGATGAAACCCATCCTTTAGGTCCAGTTTGGTAAAAATTTCTTTTCCGCAGAGTTGATCTAGCTGCTCCTCAATTATAGGAAATGGAAATTTTTGAGGAAAAATGCGCTGATTCAGAGGCCGGAGATCAACGCACATACGCTTTTTACCGTTTCTCTTGTTAACCAATACAACTCGTGAACAATACGGAGAGATGCTAGGTTTTATGATACCTCGTGCCAATAGATCATCAGTGATCTCTCGGAGATCTTTTTTTTCCTGAAATGACATTCTTCTGGGTGAGTATCTGAAAAAGGAAGTGTCTTTCAAATGCACTCTAATCATAAAATTATCTTTAATGGGCTCTAGTTCTTGAGAATTTACTTCATGCAATATGGTTAGAAGTTGTTCTTTTGAGGAAAAATCTAAATCGTTATCCAGGTTTTCTGATACTATGTCATAGCAACTTCGTTCCTCTATCGCATCAATGGCAAGAATCGTGCTTACGTTAATATTGCCATCGGTAGGAGCCTCAAATTCAAATGTACCGTTATGATAAGTTACTCGAATTTGAGTTTCGACGAAAAATTCTCTTCCTAGAAGCATGTCAAAAGAAATGGTGTCATCGTTTACGACTAAAAGAGTGATATCGAACCATTGATCTTTTAATTGTTCGAGTTGAATCTGATCGCAAATTTTCCCATAAACCGTAAGAGAAGAATTATTTATACCCTTTAAATTTAAATCATTTCGAATACGCAATAACTTAGAGTCCGCAAAATGCTTAATGTATACCGATTTTCTAACTAAACTGACAGGGCTACCTGTATCAACAAGAGTACGTAGTGGCATATTCATATTACCTAAACTATAAACATTTATATACGGTACGTCTTTCCTCACAAAGTTTACGTTATTCGCTGCTGCTGACATCAGACCGGGTTCCTCCACTGAAACGGTATTTCGCGCCAAGGAGCCTTCCTCTACTGGATCTTCCACTAATGCACCCTCCGCTAAGAGATTCAAGGTTGGATCTGGTGCTGCCGTCTTCTTTCTTGGGCATCCATGGCTGAGGTGACCTTTTTGTCCGCAATTGTAGCATGTTGATTGAGCCAACCGACAGTCTTTGGCTTGATGACCCGTTTTCTTACAATATGTGCATATTATGTAGTTGGCACTGGAAGGTACAGCAGGAAAACTTCTCCTGCTCTGCTCTGGACGACGAACCACAGTGTCCTCTGTTATTCTTCTGATGTGTTCGATAAATTCCGGCACTGTTGTAGCCCATGAATCAAGCGCAAACCTGCGTAACGACGGATCCTTGACCCCATCTGCCAAGAGTTCAATTTTTTCTTTTTCAGTCAGTTTCAAGGACTGCAACAATTTTAATTTATCCTCAGCATAATCCGCGAACTTCTCGGAATAGATTTTCCACGTACGAGTGCTAACCCTGGCTAAAGTAGTTGTAATAGATTCCTTTCTCTGGAAGAAAGCTCTAATCTGAAATTTAAAATCTTCCCAGGTTGCTACGGTATCTACTGATTGACGGTTGTACCAGTTCAACGCTCGACCTTCAAGTTTGTTGATAGCTGCTAGCACCAAAACATCATCTGTTAGCTGGTAAAGACGTCCGATGCTGACAATTCTTTCCAACCACAACACCACGTTTTCCTCTTCCTGTCCCGTGAACGCTGGTATTAGTTTTGACGAAAATTTTACTTGATGCCAGTTTTGGAGTGCGCTGGCTTGCGATCCGTTACTCGGAGATGGTGGTGGGCCTGAAGTTTGTCGATCAGGCTCTCGAATAGATTCTCTTTGGGGTCGTATACCCGAATTAGATTCTAATGCTTGCAACACTGCCTGTACAATTTCTTGAATATTCGGGTTTCTTATCTCACCACTTGTAGCACTTGTACCCTCCACTCGCAACACAGAGGAATCCTCGATAGAAGCTCGGTCTTCAGAACCATTGGGGCCAGCTATGACAAATTGATCCGGCCATCCGGTTCTTTCGAAATTATCAGAAAGTCTATCAAAAAGTGTCGCGCGCGTACCGCGAAAATCAAGGCCATGACGTCGTGCCAACTCGCGAAGACCTTCTATGTTTAACTGTTCAAGCTGTACACGATTCATTGTGTATGTAAATATCGTCGACCGGGACGTCGCACGTTTGTTATTGTCGATCAACGGAATTTCACGTTCGAACAATCGACCGTTACCTTCGTCGATACTCGTGATCGAAAACGAATAATTCGTTTAAACGTTCACTTTTCCGCAAAAGAAACTTAACTATAACAGTATTTGCACTTTAGCGTCAAAAGAAAAAGAACACGTGAAGAAAATTTCAAAGTATAACCAAAATTGTCCTATTTTTTGTGGTTTATCCCACTTCTGAAGTAATATAGTCTGTAAGGTTTATATAAAAATAAAATATATTTAAACAGTTTTCACTCAGACAACTCGCAATTTAGAAACATACAAAATGCTGCACACTGATTTATCGACACGCACGCCGATCCTTTTCGCACGCTCGCTCTATACTTGCTAATTTTCGACTCTCTGTACTCTCATTCCTCGCTCTGTTTATATAACATTGTCCTGCTACAGGCTCTCCCACCACTCATTTCACCTAGTACAGATCTTAGTGTTCTAGAAATCTTACAATTCTTTGTATTTTCGTGTTTAGTTCGTTTTCGGCAGTCATCAGATTCTTCGTCGCGAATTCGTGCAAGAAGATTATCTTTGGGGAAACGGTACTTAAAAAATGGTGGAAGACACCTGCAATAGAGTTTCAAAATTAATCGAGATCGTCTTGGACCTGAAATCGTTAGACACGCTCGATTAGACACACGATATAGGCTTTCCTTCTTTAAAGAGAACTTAAAGAGTTATTTCCTTACTTCTTGGACTTTCGTTCTTCTAGAAATTCCGAAATTCTGAAAAGATCAAAGGTAAAGCCTGTTTTGCATCTAATCGTGGACGGATACGAAATAAATAATAACGTGATTACGTGGAGGTAAATCGTGATATTCCAGCGCGCAAATAGCACCGATACATATAGATGCCAGGAAGGGAATATAGTTGTCGAAACAGCAAGAGGTGCAAATCGCCACCACGTCTCCTTCTTTGATTCCTTGTTGTTTCAACCAGATTGCACACTTGATAGTTTTTTCCCTCATTTCTTTGTACGTAACCGTCTTCCCCGTAACAGCATCTATCTAAAAAAACGTGCACCGTTCAATGTTCAAAGCTTGAAAATACGATACGACGCGACGGATCAAAAGATTCGGCGAATGTTCGCACCTGTCCTATTAGGTCCGGTTTTTTTTGAAAAATTTCGAGAAGTATTTCCCCGGCATTTTGATACGCCTCAGGATATTCCAGTTCTTTGCCAATAAGGATGTTGTTCTTGACGGTGAAGTTCGCCATAATCTGAAATCATATATTTCAATAAATATTATGTTATTTCCAAAGCAGAAATCGGTAGCAGATTAATTGTATATTAAATAATCGAACGTGCAAAGCAATTTAATTCTTTATACTAATAATATGCCTTATTTATCGGTCCTCTACAAACTCGATTGAATCGACAAAACTCCGTTGCAACCTTACGCTCTCGTTAGTAAACCGCGTGTTTTTTCCTTTTGTTACTCACACTTTTAATTAATATACTTACCGTGTGGCTCGACGGACTCTGATGAAACTAATTTTACTCGGTGTACGAAGAAAAAAAGGACACAACTTACACCTGGACACTGTTGAATATTTAAGTAGCGTTATCATTTACAAACATTTATCTTTTTATTTACCTGATTACTATGCGCGTCGTAACTTGTCCCGTTCGTTATATTACTATTATCGATAGACACAAAGTATTTTCCTTTATTATCGATCTATATCGGCCAGCTTGCTCTTCTTGTCCGTTTAACTGTACGATAATACGATTTCTGACAAATTTAACAGTTTGCCAGTGTTTTATAGAGTTGTAAGCAGATATCGCGTGTTTGCGTTACGACGAAGACGGACAGTACCGTATCTAAAGTTTATTTATTTCGTTATAACGTATCTCTTATTTCTATGGTACTCATCCTTGTCTTCGCAATTCTACAGACAACGTTATCTGCAGCAGATTGATTCGCGAATACGTATCCGTGTACGAAACGCTAAAACTGTAACTGACCAACATTCCTATTACCACACCGAGTTTTGTAATACCGATATCCTTTATAAACGTTATTAATAATCGACGTTTGAACGTGAAAAAGAAATACTTCGTACATATAATAGACTCTCATTATACTGTAATGGGCTTACATTAACCGCGCGATCGCTTATCGAGTCACTAATTTGTGCGTTTACGCAAATTTTTCTTTATCTTCGTTTCACACACAATTTCGATAAGTTCTGTATTATATTGCAATGACTAAGTACTGACTTCACGATCTAATTATTTCTTATTATATTCTAATTCCAATTCTATTCGTTATTTCCAGCAGCGAATATATTTCGTTTGAAAACCTTGAGACAAAAATAGAAAGCGATAATAAATATCTTTTTTTTTTTAATTTCATTAGTGATCGCAGGCATCCTTCGATATACGCGAAACCCAATTTAACCGTTCGCGGACGAAGCATTTTCCGAAGCACGCATGTTCTCCGCCGGCTATTTGCCGATACTCGTCCGCAAAGGGTTAATATATTTTTATGCCGGTCAGAGAGTCCTAAAGGGAAAAATAAATGTAACTTTTGCTTACGTTTAAAAGCGGTAACAGGTTCCAAGTAGAAACACAAAAGTGTCAGCTTGGTCTATGGTTATTAATTTAAGATTAAGATTATGCTACAATCGCGTCATATATCACCGTTCGGCTAAATGAAATACAGCATTTGAACGATGATAGCGAGTTTCATAATTGTAGCTTGTAAAATATTACTAAATGGGCAACTTGTGTATCGCAGATCGTTTAAATGGTATTTAAATAATTATCGGACGATCAGTTTTTTCGCGTAAACACAGATAAGAATTAGTCATAAACAAAGCAAAATAACGAGAATAGAATACTAAGAATCGGCGAACGAAACGCTTTCATTCGATTCCTCGATTTTCAATCGAATTCATTATTTCCTGCAAACATTTATTTCGTAAGATTCGATCACGTTGCATTTTTTCGATAGCCGATGCAATCGCTACGACGTCACGACTTTCTCGACATCTTGTATACACAGTGATTCGTATACATATATTTGCTAACGCGCTTGAAAATTCTAAGAAGCCCGTAGAAATATTTTTTCCGGTGAGCATTGCGTATGATATACATATAAAAAATAAAGAGTTATTCATTTTTCAATTTAAGCATCGAATTTTCTTTCGAATTATTCGCTTATGCTAGGAGACCGGTCATCGATGATCAAAATGAAAGAAAATAACGCATTAGACCGGTGCGAACAAATGTTCGAGTGACTGTACATCTATCGGGCGGATGCGTCATGAATTTTCAGCAGGATCGTAAAGAACATATTTGACGAGAAAAGCTTCCACCGACTGATACGTGACCCTTGTCCGTAGTGACATTTCCAGATTTCATATTTCTTCGACTCGTGACCAACCGCCACGAGCTGCTTTCTACCCTCTCTCGCGCTTCTTCAGATTCTTACATCCATCTAGTCCACTTGTCACGTTTCGTTTCGTTTTCTTTATTCTCTTTTCTCTTTTTTCGTGGTCAGGTGGTAATTCACCTCGATCGTTCTTCATTATTTAACGCGCAATTTACGTGCTCTCACGTTTCTATCTTTCGAAGTCGATCATTTCACGCGAAACACGTGGTAGCAGGTTTCAATAATTCAGCGCCTGAACCATCCATCCTGCTCAACGAACGTAATTAATTCGTTACCCTCAAGTTTCGTAAAAATTTCCTATGAAATCGCGAAATTATTCCCGGTCTTAGGTACGAAACGTTTGCTTCTTTTTTTCCAACATATCCGATACGTAGTTCGATTTGCTACGATATTTTTGAAATGAAAAAAAAAAAAAAACTAAAAACAAGTAACTCTGTACAAATGGAAAAACTGAATTCGATTCTATCCTGATATAGACGTATACTTGCTGCAAGAGCGTAATACGAAGTTCGGTACTACTTCGTGGCAGGTAATCGGCGAATAAAGCCTTTATTTTCAACAAGAAGCTTTTCCTTCTTCGTTGAACAGGTAGAACGTTAAATGCAGGCTACGCGAGCGATTTAAATGCAAAGAAATCAAATCAGGGTACCGAACTCGTTGATTTTCATTCGTTCGTTCGTTTGTTCGTTTGTTCGTAAGAAATAATAATCCTATTCGTTGATTAAAATTATTATCTCCTTTATCGTATTGGCGTCTTTGAATAAACTAGCAACGAAGGAGGAAAAATATAGCGGCGACGCCGTTAATATCGTATTCGTATATTGAAAGAGGATCAAGAGTTTTTCTTTTCAAGTAGAAACCGAGGAAAACAGCGGAACGAAGGATCGGCGAAGAAACAGACGAGGAGCAAGGAAGAAAGTATGAAAAGGATCGCGGAGGAGGAAGACGGAAGATGCAATTGTCTTGTCGCAAAAGCTTGGATAGAGTTCCGCTACTGCAGAGAGTGCCTTAAAGCTCTCGCTGAACCGGCGACGAATACACGAATGGTTCATCCATATTCAGTGATTGTACAGGAAGCCGGGAAAGACCGAGAACTTTGCTACTTTTAAGGTGCAGAAAAGCGTACAGCACCGATTCCCGTGGCAACGCGAACATTTTCAAACCAACTACGACCTATACTCGTATTCCGTGTTCGTTCCTCGACTCTCGACAACGTTGTATCTCTCCTTACAATATACGCGTACGCGTATGCGCAGATCGTGGCAATTTAATCGTATACAATGTACGTTGCATTCGAGAAAGCTGCTTTTGTCTTTGTCCATGTTCTTACCTCTTTCTAATACCTAATCAAAATATGTACACATCTAAAGGAGAAAGTTATAACTTTGATTATCTCCTAAAATTTTCTATCGAATATTGCATTCGCGTTATAAATTTCACCATCTTCGTATGATTCGCATGGAATTTATGGAACTTGAAAATTTGAGTTCAACAATAACGTAGACTCGTATTCGCAAATGGCTTCGAAAGATAATTGATCCGAAGCTTATTGAAATAGCTGGCATATGTGCGAAAAGTAATTAAAGCGAATCACAGTTCCCGCAATTATCGCGTTCTTGAAATGATCGCTTGCTTCGTGAAATGCGCAAGTATTTCTAGTTTAGTCTAATAATACTATTTCCACATGGTCGATCGTGCCACGGGTGGCAAAATATTCGGAAATTTCGTTATATTTTCAACAGGCAAGCGAAACGTAAGACATGCGCTCTAACGCGATAAAGTAGGGACGAGGATAATTAGTGTCCTTGTGCGACAAAAGAACCGGATCGCGTGCCTTTGATGTGGCTGTGGCGAGCAAATTGCGCTAAAAAATCTGAATCTCTCCGATATTTTCGCCACGATGAAAAACAAGAAACAGTTTCCTCGTTCTCTTTGAATTTAACGAAATTCAGGTAGCGGATAGTCGAACAATCGACCGCCCTTTGTTTCCGTTACGTTCGTTTTAACCGGTCGAGGCTGTTCAACGAACGTAAAAAAAAAAAGAGAGAAAAAAACAACGAGCTAGTGGCAAAGTTGAAAAGGTAGCAGGGTAAAGCAACGCGTACCGAACTGGAGAAAGCGAAATAGCGGAACGCGCGATCGCGCTTTGAACGAAATCGTTTCGACTCGACGAAATGACCGTATTTCCATGACGCGACGAACCCCTTTTCAGTATTTTCATCGGTGCCGGTAGTCGACAGTTTTGTCCAGGCCCCTATTTATCGTCCTTTCTTCTACTCGAGAGTCCGAAGCAAACGTTGAACGAGAAGGAAAATTGAAAAATTCAGACGACCCGCACTGCCTAGGCAGCTGCGAACACGAGTCACCGGCTTAAGAGTAAATGTGGTGCCTGGCTTATTTTTCGCTCGGATCTCGGATTTTCTTTCGAATGCTCGGAAGAAAATCCTCGGTGAAATGAACGGCCCGCGTAACCGGATATCCGGAAATCGCCGATGCTATACGTCGTTCCGGGAAATTGACGGAATCTCGCGAAAAGCGTTCCTAGCCGGTCAAAGCGAATCGGCCGAAAGAATTCGAAGAAGAATCGTTTATTCCGTTAACGAATATACGGCAGGTTTAACGTTGATTCGGCTAACGCTAAAGTATAACAAGTAATAAAAGCCGGACCGATCAAATATGTTTCAACGATTACAATTTGCTCCGAACGAGCGTATTTTTCGCTTCTAAACTGTCGCCGATAACGCGTAAGTTGTTCGCGCACACGTTTCCGGCGAAAATCGAGTCGTGCGAGGGAAAACTGGCATTCGCATACATATGTACGCGGTGCCCTTATAACGTTCAGGATGGGTAATAACAGTGACGGTAACTACTCGTCGGACGTTGTCTAGGATCTAGCGGAAGCGGTCGACCGAATAGAAGCTTATCGATCCAATTTCCTGGGATCAACCGGTGTGAGCTTAGATGCTGCGTATAGCGCTGATCACGAGTGGATTAAGGACATCTTAAGACTTCGGCACGCGTCTACTTGCGAGCGTAAGCCGCTTGCATCCAACGAGGACCCGTCACGTGCGCAGCCGTCGGTGCAAGCGTGACCTTATCGCGCTAACGGCAGATTTACGATCAAATCTGCTTTCGCAGTTTTTCTACTTATCTTCTTCTTTTTAATCGGCTTTACGTCCGGACAATTTACTCGTTCCGTTTCCTTGATCACGGTCTTTGTCTCGTCTTATCTTTTTTCTCGTCGAATTAGCAAGTTCGACGAACAACCGGCATACTTGTTCGTGTCTTTCGCATTTTCCGAAGGAAATTTCGCGTACGAATGATAAATCGTGTTTTCGAGTGCATATTTTCGAGCGTACACCGTCGGATGAAACGTCGAGCAATCAGAGGTTTGTTCTGGAGTAGAGGCGGTTTCCTCGGTTACGTAATCGTAACGCGGGTTTTTTCGTGACAGCAAGCTACGCGACAAGAAAGCTTTCTACTGGATAGGTTGTCGCGACAAGAAAACGGTTTCCTGTCGTTTTCCTCGATGGCCGACGACCGCTACCCTAGCATGCATGCTCGCGATATTTTCGTCAAACGTCGAAACCGATGTGTACCGAGTGAACGAAAAAGGGAAGATGCGACGTTCGAATGGAAACGTTGGGTGAAGCACTTAAGCTTTCATGCGAAGCGTGTCTGAATTTTACGTCTATCGCGTGGATCTAAGAAATATTTCAGCATATTTTAGAATAGTCAGCATTTTCCCTTCCGTCGCGGATGTAGCAAACACGCGGGGTTAAAAAATACTTCATTTATTCCTTTCTTTTTGTGGAGAGTTTATGTTTTTTCGTAACAGTTTATGTCGCTGTGCGTGCCGAATACGTGTACGGTAGAAAAGGTGAAACGCGCAAATGTAGAAATGGAATTTATCAAGAACGAGTATGAAACGAAATAAAAATATGATCGAGGGGACTAGGTATGAATAAGATTTTATTGTTGCTCGTATGAGCATATATCTTTTGTTTCTGAAACAACAAATTTGCGCCAACTGTCGATACATAAATAACGGACTAGTATCGATCGGAGAACATCGCTTCGTCGACTTCGCTGGTCGTTCGTTAAAAAAATCGCCACACCTGTCAGTTTATCTATTTCCGTATCCGTTGCACCGACGTTTTCTCGCCACGTTCGTTGTATACATGCATACATATATTTTTTTACCTTGCATCGACCGCTGGTTCGCGACTCGCCTGTTCTCTCTTTGTTCTTGTATCTAGGGCGACGTCATCACTGGACCGATGAAAAAAGAAAAGACCAATAAAAAGGAATTTCGCTGCGATTTCTATTTTATTCGACGATTCGAAAATAAATTTTACTCGCCGTTTCTATTTATTTCCTCGATCGAAGGCGAATTAATTTATCGTACGAAGCTACACGCGCATTTAATACGTAGTTCATCGTTTGGAAGATATCGTTACGGCGTGTTAGTCCTTTTCCTTTGTTTTATAATATAATTTCGCTCCTCTTTTCGTTCCTTTCTCCTCTATCTATTACAGTATTTGTTTCTTTCATTAAGGAATCCATTTGCCAAGGATACGTCGCTTTTATTTTTTCTCTTAGCCTCATCCTTAGTCGTTCCTATTCGCAAGGAGAAACCACACCGTTATTTGCTTAAGGTTTTCATCTCCTTCACAGTCTTCGTTTCTTCCTTACTTCGGTCTCTTTGTTCCTGGCGATATCGAATTAACATTTTCTTTTCTCCGTTGCGATGTGCCGTTATAAATATCTGTTACTTGTGTCGTGCGCGTAATTGAGCCAAGAATTCGAAAGAAATTGCATCGTCGCATCGTAACTGCTTGCTTTCTTTAATTCCAAGAATATCCGCCTTCTTGCCGTTCTAGCCAACTCTAACATTAAATGTTGGAAATAAACATTTGTGCGGCAATATAATGAACGTGTCCATTGTACCGAAGTTGGTATTCGGAACGATAACGCGCGTACGGGGCGGTTACGACACGGAGTACACGCGTCGAATCCCTTTCCCCGGGGATAAATTGCGTTCCCGCGCGAGGCCAGCGATACTCATTACCGAACACACAGGAACGCTTGCTGCCTATGTGTCGTTATTGAAGGTCTTTTGGATTAATAACAATTTGTCGGGATTTAACGAGACATCTGGGTCAGCGTTCGCTTATAAGCCGGTCTAGTTCCGTTCGGCTTTACGACACGATTTAACGTACACGCTCTTTTTCGTCACACGGAATTTTCAATTTAACTTGGAATCTTGTGCGGGTAAGTCTTACCTCGACCAAACCCGCTAAAACTTTATTGCCCGATCCAACAATAAGCAGCTGTCGAGCGGTATAAAGTTCCGATATGACCAGATCGAATTAATGCCTATACCGCCGTATCGAATCACTGTAATTTTTCAAATTATTCGCGTTGCAACCACGAGACCGTATTCAAAGTGACAACTGTACGAGTATACTTTGTTACGAATCGATCGAGAAATAGCAGTTTTAAACGAATACGCCAGATACGGATACCGCTACCAATCCCAATAATACCTACAGCTCTCTGCTCTCTGTCACATATTAACGCACGCGTGTCAACCATCCCTCCGAGCTGGATTAAGATCGGATAATCCTGGATTTCGGTCAACGTGACATCTACACGTGTAGGTACCTTACTCGCCTTGTGTATCGGCACGAACCGCGTGTCCGTCGACCGAATAGGAAACTCTTCGTTTTTTCTGCAACGAATTCGCGCCGCTCGTTCGACTATACTCGATATTTTTTCCAGGCACGAAGGTTTACTCGGACGTAGCGGGGTTACATCGTTCGTCCCTAGCTTTTTCGGAGCTTAACGCATTAATTACTAAGAATTAATTTGAAAATTTCAAAGTTCCACGGTTGAAAAATCCCAACGTTCGAAGATCTAAATGTCAGGTTTTTATAGGAAAAGTCAGGAGACCGTTTCAGGATCGCAACAGCTGGCTCGGAGAAGTATATGCCGCTTTGTAAACAATCGAGAGGAAGGATTTCCAGGGTGAAAGGTTAAACACAGAGGGCGGTAATTAGAAGAGAAAGCGGGAATGGGCAGAAGGTTAATTGGTCGGTCAGTGCTCGAGGGATCTAGGGATTCGGTAGCGGGACAGAGAAGAAGAGAGGGTGTGCGGTAGGTCTGCACACATTTCTGCTTGGGCTGGCAGCCGTTTCTGCGGTCGTGGTGTGAACTCCTGCACGCGGTCGCCACGGCTTTGTTTTATTTGGCGGGCTGCGTGGCTTCGTGCTTTGCCTACGGCATTACCGTCACGGCCGTGCACCGTGCACACTAAAAGTCTCGTTGACGTCGTTCCGACCGCCACTCGGCCCACACCTCCGGGGAAATTGTGAAAAATGATTATTCCTGGCTACCGCGCACGTTCTACCGGGAATTCTTACTCGACGTGTACGGACGTTTTCGAATCTAAAGGACGCGTGTCTGCTCGTTGAAAGTAAACATCGCGTTAAACACAAGCTTTTTCGACTTTCGGTTCGCTCGAAAACGTGTCTCCGCTGACTTTTATCGTTCCGACAGACGATCCGATAGACGATCTAAAGGATCGCGAGGAATAATGGAAAAATTTCTAGCTACGCGCGAAAGTGGTATCGGTGGTCTCGAGAAGTCGGCATTGTTTCACGAATCGATTAACTGGATTAGCGAAATTTCTTTACAGAGATTTCGCAGTACGCGCGAACAATAATCGGCAATATTCGCGAGGAAATAATGACAAATTTAAATAGCCCGGTACCGTTGTTGGGAAGAAACGAGGGCTCGTTCGGATGATCAATATCGACGTTTCTGTCGTTTCGTAAGCCGGTTTAATAACGCATACTGGCAACGTCAATCGAAGCAACGCAATCAGTATATACCGGTGGATGCGGATCGCTGATCAACGCCGTTGCATCGTGGATCATCAATCTGTCATCGACAGTCGCTACGATGCTCTCGATTCCTCTTGCTTTCTAACGAACATCGACAAGAAACCGATACACCGTTACTGTTATGAAATATTATCGTGTAATACATTTAAAACTGAACTAACGGTGTATACATATACATATGTATGTATAAGGAAAGGATTAATCATCGAAAGATTCGATTTCAGACGGCATCGTTGGTTGTCCGATCAGGGGAGAGATCATTGATCTCGAATGTTTCCTGGGTTCGATACTGATTAACGGTAATTACAGTGGCCGCGATAGTTACGCAAGGTATTTCGAACTACGAGTGGATTTCTATGTTGACCCAAAAACCGCGAACGACTACGGCCAGTTGCTTTGAATGCGCACCAAAACGTAGCTCGGTGGAACGATGCACAGCACGGAAGATTCGATTGGACGATACACGCGACGTGGCAATTACTTTAATCATCTTACTCCATCGAGGATCACATTTTTATTTAATCGGAATTTGAGAGTTACCGTTCGCGGTTGACAACTACCGATTTTTCATCGGTAAACTAACGGGTTAAAATAACGCGGTACGAGTGGTACAATCTTCGGAACGTTCTCGAGATCGAAGGAAAACTGGTGGAAAAACTGGTGGAAGGAATCGGGTGATAACAGTCGCGATTTAACTGGTATTTTCACGCGGAACGCTTTGAACCTAAATCGGGTTATTAGAACGCCAGGCAACAGAGGATATCGGTTCAGAGGGTAAAAGCGTCTTTTCGCTTTGCAGCGTCACGATTCCGAGTCTTTGTGAAGAAAAATCAATCTGCTCGATCCTTTTTACTCTCTCGGTTCCTTTTCCTTTTTTTCTCTCTTTCTTTCTAAATTGCCTGACGACGATCGAGGCGACATATAAAATGCACTCCCCTCGATCTTGGCACCGCTTCGACACGCAACCTTTGCACGCTAGCTCCTGCTTTTCTTTCCTTTTCTTTTCCTTTCTTTTCATAGGCGGTATAGGTGTTCTCTTCGTGGCGTGAAAAATCAAGGCAAGATTACCGATCGTTTAGAAAACAACGACGGAGTTATTTTTCGATGAACGGTATAGGAACGAGCCTCGTGAAGATACGCACTTTGAGTTTCGACTTACCAGATATCGGTAACGAGGGACTGATGGTTATATTGTTTTACGAGCATCTCCCTATTCGCTTTACGGGAAATACGTACGGCTCGATGAATGGATCTGGAGAGCGTTCGATAAGCGTGCTATGGAGGAAAATGGTTGTCGAATAGCGCTACGTGTCCCTAAGCACGCTAAAACGGTTGTTGGTTGGGTAACGCCCGTTCCTCTATATCCAAACTATCTCTGCCGCTATCTTCGATCTCCTCATCCTTTTATTCTTTTAGCTTGCTTTTCATTTTCTCTTCACCCGTTTCGCTTCTACGCCTCTCGCCATTCTTGTTGCTCCCCCCATGCAGCTTCTTTTCATTCTTTTCGAGCATCGCTGGGTAAAAGCTTCTTCTATTCGCTATACGAACTAACGCGTAGAATCGTTCGATTATCGATTAATATAATAAACCTGTTAATGTAGTAACGAAATTCGTTATTGTCGAT
Source organism: Megachile leachella (assembly GCA_963576845.1). Lineage (NCBI taxonomy): Eukaryota > Metazoa > Arthropoda > Insecta > Hymenoptera > Megachilidae > Megachile > Megachile leachella. The sequence continues at coordinate 15,257,259 of OY756259.1, forward strand.
TCGAGACGCGCGAAAATCTGCGTTATTCATAATAAATGACTATATTCGATTCGACACGATGCGTTCAACCTATCCGTTGGTCAAATATTTCGTTTCCGAATGGAGTATCGAAACGATCGAGATACCGAATTGAAATATTGTTTTCCGTTAACGACAGCTAATACGCGTATTTATTAATTATTAATTCCGATTTTCTGCGAAGGTAATCCATTTACTGCTGAATTTTTCATTTCGTTCTTTCGAAGAAATTGCTTAGCCTTGCAGCGGAAACAATTGTCGAGCCTGTTAAATGGTTAATAAACGTTTCTCGTCACGATTAAATACGCGGGACTAGATGTGGATAAAAGGAACGAATGCTCCAACGATAATAATCGGTGATGTTGCGTTAAAAAAGTGCTAGCTGTTGATAAATTTGAATCTCGCGACAGACATATCGCGGATAGCGTTACGAACTCGCGTTAGACTTTCGTAGGAAACGTATTAACGCGAACCGATGGAGTATTCGAACGAACTAACGGTCCGCCGTGAAACGTGTTCCCTCCACAATGGCCGTGCATCACGAAAATATTTAGGGTTGAAAGGGTTAATCTCGTCCAAGCATTACGCCACGGTAACGTCACGAGGGTGATTAATGCCCACGGCGTGGCGCGTCGGTGTCAACTTACTTCCGTTTCAGAGCAAACGCGTACTACGACGACAAATATCTACCGTTTGCCAGAGGGAAAATTTCGGCCGAAACTCGTTTCTCTTTTCATCTCTAATTATCTTTCGCCGCCATAACCGTGGCCCACGAACACGTTCATAAAAATGAAACTCGATCATAAACACGACGTGCGGGCGTGTACTTAACTACGTACGTACGTGTAGCTGGTTGAAAATCGATTGGGGCGTGTCGGGAATCGAGGATATTTGCGACCGCGAGCAACGATAGTGTGGCCGTTCATTCGATGTCATTCGGTCGAGCATGCGAGCCACGGGCGCGAGAATTAATTAAATTATTCTCGAGCGCGACACGATTCGGTCAACGGCTACGGTAAACAGATTCTAATGGCCCTGGTTCGATCAAATTCAAGCCGAATTAATTGCGGAGAGGTCGCACAGCCGCCCTTATCGCGTTGCAGCGCGTTCGCAACAATTACGTAAAACGACCAACAGTCTTTGGTTACCTGACTCTCGCGCGCGACCGACCAAATTCTTTCGCGCCTTCGTTTTTCTTCGTTAGACTCTTCTTTTCGTTCGTTCGATCGTGTCCATCGAATTATTCTTACAACCTATTTTTTCCGGCAATTCGCTTTTAATCCTTACCTTTCCATTTCTCTGCTATAGCGACTGTACCATAACGAGTACCGATTTCTACGAAAAATAGCGTAGCAGGAAAAATGATAACTTCGGTGTACCATCTATCGAAAGATAGGCTATTTGGCCGTACGATCAACGGGATAGTTCATCGTAAAAGTGGATTTTCTTTCGAACGTTCCAGAATAATAACCAGACAATGCTTTCAACTATTCGTGATTCGATAATCTGTAGAAAAAGCGCGAACCGAAAGAAGCGAACGCGATTTCAAACAGAAAGATCATTTTTCTAGCGATTGCTGAATGAAAAATATGAAAGTACATAATGGCAGTTCTTTCCGACGCGACGGGGCACTTTTATTAACCGACTTCGAAGAAGGAGGAGGTTACTCAATTATCAGTATATTTGTTTTTTTTTTTTCCCTTTTTTTTTTCTATGTATGTTCGCCGATTACTCCCTTTTGCATCTGGTTGGGTCTGACTCCCCATTGGTACCATTACTAAAAAAATTTTCATTTTTTAATTGCAAAGTATTTTTATTGTAAAAAACCGACAACGTTTGAAATAAACTTTTTTCAATTTTAGTGCGCTTTTAATATCTTATCGCGGACATAATTCTGAACAATTTTGTTTATATACCAATTTCACGGAAAGCTTTAGTTTTCGAGATATTAGCAAAAAATTGTTGTTAATTTTTGAAACCACTTCGAACGATTTTTATCTCCTTCTAATACGTTATTAGTGGCATGATTCTGAACGAGTTTTTCCTTATGCACAAGTGTCGGAAAACTTTAGTTTTCGTGATATTAGCGAAAAATTATTGTTATTAATATTAGTGGAACGCCCGGTGCTATGCTCGGGAAAGACAAGAAAGGGCAATTACAATGCACTGTCCCAAAACACTGACTAAACTTTACCCCTCTGACACGCGACTTATGCAGCAAGATGAGTTCGCATTGACGTTGGTGTATTATACTTAATTATGTTCGTGGCATTTACGCAGACAAAAAAAAGTCCGGAAGAACTGTCTCACAGTATCCTACACAATTCTCCCCGTTCCACTAAAAAGCGTGAAATAAAATAATTTTAAGAAAAAAATACGCCGACTTCGTATTTTTTTATGTAATAAAAATATTACATAATATTTTAATGTAATTAAAGTGCACCTAGATCTACCGCCTGACTGCCAAGGGGCATCCCGGTAAGGGTATCCCCCCCTTGACTGGGGCGACTGGTTAACCCTCCGCCATTTCGGGAGTGTCACTCGAACTCACGTAAGGTACTTTCGGTTCGTCTTTGTCTCCGTGGTTCACGTAAGCCACTGTGGGCTACCCTTTGACCCATGGAAGGCGAGGTCTCTTGGCAAAAAATACTGAACCCTTTTTTTCACAGAAAGTTCTTCTAACTTTCTTCTCTTTGCTTTTTCATTTCGTTATGAGTGCAATGTTAGAAGAAGAGGTACATTGCGGCGTTTAGATTAAGTTAAGCGTATGTATGCGATTAGTATTAAATTAATGTATGTGCGTGCGTGCGATACAAGTTTTTTACTGGATTGTGGTAAAGGACTTGTATATGCGAGCCTACGAGATAGGTAGAGTCAAACTCATTTATCCTTCTGCTAAATGAGGTTGCATTTGGAGGGTGGAAGGGATTTGGAGTTTGTGTTCTAAAAATGTTTTAAAGAATAATTTTTAGAAAGCGATATCGAGCTAAGAGCTGCAATTAGAATTTAAGTTGTAATTTTACTTATAATATATATATGTATGCGAGAGAAAAAGCGTAAATAACGCCGGCATTTTGATGACTGGAAGCGAAAACGATGACTGTCGAGTTATATGTATAGAAAAAAAATAGCTATACAAGCTTTGCCTATGTCCCACTGTCCAAAGGTTGACACGTTCAAGAAAACCTTTTAATTTTGCCCCGCCTCCGAAAAGATTCAAACGTATTTAATATACTACCTAACGAGTAAATAAGTTTCATTCATATATGTTACGTAATTGAAATGACTTGATTAGGAAATAGAAATTATTTGATACTTTTTAGTGCATTTCGAAGTCGGCGTATTTTTTTGTTAAAATTATTTTTAGATCGCGAAACGTCCTCGAATCGTTAGACGCTTGGCCCATGAAAATTGAAGATCGCACTCCCCTCCGATTACAGGACTAATAATAATTGACGATCTAGGTAGGAAAGCAGCGCGATCGAACGGTCGGTTTAATTTGCTTCCTGTAATTTCGTTGTTTCTCGCGGTTCGCTTGCCACGAGAATTCACCGTCGGTTGAACGACAGAAAAGAGGTAATCGTTCGAAATCGAAAAATGCGCACGAGTCTGTTCAGCCGCAGACGCTTTCGGTCGAAACGATTCGGTTACAACCACGATTGCTAATTGAATCGCGTGACGGCAAAGTACTTTGTTCGAAGCGAATAGTGGATGATCCGTGTACCGGCGAGTAAAACATACAGTCGGTGTGGAAAGTATTCGTACAGCGACCAATTTTAAATAAAATGTTGTGCGTCAACGTCAGTTACAAATTTTAAGGGGAAAAAATGATGAATAAATATTCTTGGGTGTTTGTAGAAGAGATTCCGTGGAAACTAAATTTTATTTTCTTCAGGATTAACAAAAATATACAATAAGAACAATTGAATGTAAGAAATCGTCGCACAGAAAGTATTCGTACAGTTATGAATAATGAATAATAAACTAATAATGTAAAACATAACACGATCTTCGGAATGTGGCAAATAAAAACAAAAGTTATTAGTTTGATCAGAGCACTAATAGAAATAAGTTGGCTTATAATATACTCCAATATGGGTCGTAAAAGTCGCGAAACGACGGAAGAAGAGCGAAAAATTATTATTCGATTACACAATCAGTGTAAATCACTTAGTGAAATTTCTTCCATAGTGAATAGAGCAAGATCTACCATTCAAAGCATAATTGATAGATTCGGAGAACGAAAAACTGTATCAAATAAGAGAAGAAATGGGCGTCCGCGTAAGATAAACGAGTATGATCGACGACTAATTATTCGTAAAGTGAAACAAAACCCACGCATAACTGCCGTACAAATTGCAACGGAATTGAAAAACAATATTGGTATAGATGTGTCAGCTAGTACTGTGCGTGACTATTTGAGAAGCAGCGAATATCATGGTCGAATAGCACGAAAAAAGTATTTTGTAAACGAAACTAACCGGAAGAAACGATTAGAATTCGCGAAACAACATATCAATACACCAATCGAATATTGGAATAAAGTAATTTTTACTGACGAAAGCAAATTCGAAATATTTAACTCTAAAAAAAAATTTACAGTGTGGAGGCAGAAAAATACACAGTTCAAAAAAGAAAATTTACAACCGACGGTAAAACATGGAGGAGGATCTGTATTAGTCTGGGGTTGTATGAGTGCAAATGGAGTGGGATCTCTACATTTTATTGACGGTATTATGAACCATACAGTTTATATTGATATTTTAAAAGAACATCTCCATGCTAGTGCAAATAAAATGGGTCTTAAAAACAATTTTATATTCATGCACGACAATGATCCAAAGCATTCTGCATATAATACAAGGCAATGGGTATTATACAACACGCCAAAATATTTACCAACGCCGCCCCAATCGCCAGATATAAATCCCATAGAACATCTATGGGATTACCTCGAAAAAAAAATACGTAATCATAATATTTCATCAAAAGAAAGTTTAAAGATCGCTTTGTTAGAAGAATGGAACAAAATAGAACCGGCTGTAACAACCAATCTAGTAAATTCCATGCCTAGAAGACTTAATGCTATTATAAAATCCAAAGGCAATCCTACAAATTATTAAAATATAAAAAATATATTGCTCTTTTATAGTTTATTGTTCATTATTCATAACTGTACGAATACTTTCTGTGCGACGATTTCTTACATTCAATTGTTCTTATTGTATATTTTTGTTAATCCTGAAGAAAATAAAATTTAGTTTCCACGGAATCTCTTCTACAAACACCCAAGAATATTTATTCATCATTTTTTCCCCTTAAAATTTGTAACTGACGTTGACGCACAACATTTTATTTAAAATTGGTCGCTGTACGAATACTTTCCACACCGACTGTACTTTCCTGGGAAAATTGGCGAAATAATGGAAGAACGCTTCGTCACGCTTCGTCACGGTTCGTACGGGGTTGTATCGGTATTTTCCCTAGGGAACGTTAGCGTGTTCCAACGAGTTAAGTCGAAACAGAGACGATATAATTGCTATCTTCTGTTCGATTACTTGAAACGTTATTGTATTTTATCTGGTTTTTAAAATACTTTTTAATCAGTTTCATCAATCGTTTCCCTCGATACCCAGCTACCTGACAGCTCAAACAGTTTAACGAGATGGCCGTTTGTTCGAAGCATCGTGAATAGTATCGAGTATCGGGTTCAATATTTAACAGAAATCGATTGATTCACGAAACGAATCTCGCCACCCCTGCTTCTCTGTCCCTTTATAACATCGGTGGCGTTACCGTCGATGGAAATGGGACGCGTTATAGACTGCGTCTACTTTTGATACGGTTATCTGCGATCGCGTTTGCAAAAGCGTTTCACCCTCGTACCGCGAGAAACTGTTTAAACTTGCACAACTCTGCGAGAATATGGTTGACGCAACGAATAAACAGTCTGTTGATGTGTTTTCAACCGGGAATTGTCATTTGTTTCTACCCGAACAACGATCAAAATTGTCGGAGCTTGCATGAAATATTTCATCTCGGTACCGTACACGTTGTACCGATTGCACCGTTCGTTCGTTTCGTTTTTCACCAACTTCTCTCTCTCAAAGAGAAAACACGGCCGAGTAAACGATTGTTATAATACCGTCGAATAGTACCTTCGGTAAAAGCGTGGACCGACTTTATCGACAATCTCCGTCCACGACTCCGATCTACGCGTACCGTCGAATACCAATTAAATAACCGTATCAATGTTTTTATTTATCAGGTACACACTCGACGTTACGATAGAAGGTTTCCCTTTTAGAAAATGAAAAGAATTTTTTACCAACCGGTCGCGGCACCAAGCGTGTAACCGATAAATAACAAGATCGATTGCCTTCGCTTTATATTAACGAGGAAACTTAATTACGATCGTTAAGATAAATATCGGTTGATCGAAGCGATTGCGAGAAATCGAATTCGAGAAGACGAGTTCAGTTTCCCCGACTTTGTCGATGTAGAACGTAAAAAGAAACGCGCGAGGTAAAGTGGTTATCCGAGACAAGTTTGAGAATAAGGAAAACGTTGAAATTTTTAGCGTTCGCAAACGATACGCCTTGATTACAGCAACGACCCAGCCCGCAGCCGGGAAACTCGAAGACTCGAGATGTTTAATTTGAATTTCAATATCTTCTCGAAGCAATCACGAATTATCATGGCCTCCGGCGAATCTCGGTCTTCCATTTTGCGTATAAATGCTTATTCTCCTTCGCAGACTTTAATTGGTCAGCCGTACGAGCGAGAAGCTTGTTCGTATCGATTCCTCAAAATTCCTCGTACCCTGTACAAATCGACCCTGGGCCGTATTTGCCCAGTGGAAGTCGTTTAATTACAGTTAGTCGGAAATAACGTTTATTAATAGACAACCTCTTCGATTAACTCGGCTAATTCGTTAACCGTGCCGTTTTTTCAAGACGTGTGCCAGTCGAATTCTCGAGACAGAGGCGTTCGGGAGCGTTCGTTGGGCAACGAGTTAACTATAAAAGGCAATTGTCGTGGGCAGTGGTATCGAGCAAACGAATAAATTAAATGAACTGACCCAGGCATAATCGAAAGTCTGCTCTCGACTATAGATCAGACGACGCTTCGACGAGACTGGAATATTTAATTGGTCGTTGCGGCTCGAGGAGTCGGCTTTCCACTCGGATGATCGGCTTCTTCTTCTTCTCTCGCTTTCTCGAAAACGATACGATATGTCCACAGTTTCTTGGAGAACCGTCGAGACGTCGAGGTTAGAAAATAGGAGAAGTACAGATAGACGGATAGAGGACGATGGCAGAAGAAAGGCCGAGTCCGATGCGAAATCTTTCAAGCTCTCTTTGCAAGCTTTTTTCTCCAAGCTTTTACTCGCTTTATCTTTCTCTGTGGCTTTATCGGCGGCGCACATTCGCCAGCTCGTTTCTCGTGCGCGTTTTTACGTTGTATCACGCGGCCTCTTTTTTCTCTTCTAGAGGATTCATCTCTCTTCCTTTTCCCGTTCGTTTTCCGGACCGCATCGACTCTCACCGTCATCCTTCCTTCTTCTCGCAGGCTCGTTCGTGTCCTACATTTCAGCTTTAACAATAAGCGAAAGATGTCGGCTCGAGGAGTTTTACGGTTGCGCAGCCGAGACGCCAAGCGAGCGACTTTTGTTTTAGAATTCTACAAGATGCATTATTATGTCGTGCCAGTCGAATCCAACGCTCCGCCGGGGATACGAACAGAGCCGAATACCAGCTTCCATTTTCTCCTTCGCGATCTTGTCATTTTTCACAAATTCGTTACTCTAACGTACTAAATCTTCTTAAGGCTTATCGATTACGATTAGCGAAGTTAGCCTGTCATAGATACAATCACGTGTCGTCGTAACGTCGTTCGAAAAAGAAAGGAGAAAGTAAAGCAATTTTCTTAACGAACGACTTCTCCAGTTCCTAATGACGTTTCGTTTTCTCTGTTTTTCTTTTACGCGTACTAGCGATAGAACGCGAAGTAAACTTTCGACGCTCTTGTACCGAAGTTTCTACAACCTTCGTTACAACAACGGTATGCGGTTTACTCAAGTGGGTTAACTACTTCTTGCCTACCATTGATCGCAATTGGTACGAAACAAACGATCGTACAAGGAAAACTTCGGAACCCGACAAGACTACTACGTACACTTTTCGTCCGCTCGTCCACGTCTACGTCGGTACGGTTTACGTGACCCTACGTCGAATATCGAACTTTTCAGTTTTTTAACTTTTTATGACCGCGAAAAATTGATTGAACTCCTCGTCCTTCAGTTGTTTCCAATGTTAATTCCAGGTGTGATAACCTAAATTAACTATAAAATTACTAAAAGTTACTTTGATTTTCGAATAAGTTCCATATTGCACACGACGCGATACAGGAAATTAACAATCGACGAATCTATCGGAATTTCTAACCGATAGCATAGTTTTCGTTAACACGGCCAATATTTTGTGGAACGAAATCGTCGAACGGTTCATCGTTTTTTCCTCGATTCGGTAGGTTTAATAACAGAAATCGTAGCATTATTTTCTCCGAGCGGTATTTTTCGTCGCGAATCGAGCGTTTCCCTGCACGATGCTAATGCAAACGGGAACTACCAACTGATACGCCTTCCCGGTCTCCCCGCGGACTTTTATCGATCGTTTATTATTTATTCTACAGGATGGGATTTCATCCTCGAGTGTACGCTTTTATTGCTCGGTGTATCGGATAAAATATCACCGTTGATCGTAGAGTAGAACAAACACCTGGAAGCTTAATCCCTTCTTTTTCCTCGATCGACATAAACAACAGGGATTTCCTAGGGAGTCGGTGTAATTACGACGAAATAAAAAAGAAAACGACGAAGGGACCAAGTCGAACTTGCCCCTTGGAATATAAACTGCGCTAATTCCGACCCTTTCTTGCCGCTGATAACGTAATTACGCGAACGATCCAATTCGAACTAATTATACCGGAGAATCTTTTTCGACGACCTTGAACTTGGAGTTCTCGCGATTCCGCGACACGAGACGTCTTCCAGGTAGACGCGTCGTTATCGGATATCGATACGTCCATTACGGACACGGTAACGCGGCAACCGAAAAACCGAGTACAGACAAGTGTAAATAGAACGCGTAATCTAATAGCAGCGTGTAACGTTTCGATGGTGTTCGAGAGGATACGAGATGAATTTTTCAAATCGTACGACTCGTAGCTGAAAATCGAGTACAGAGATTCGAGAGAGGAGAAATTAAGCGAAACGCGTACTGACGTTTAGCCTCGACGTTCGATTACATAGAAAGCTGAAGAATAACGGATCATAGGGAATAATAAATGGAAAGAGCTAGCGAAAATACTTGTTTTGGACATCGGGTGTCACACCCGACGCCGAAACCTTCGAACGGCGTTACCGTAACAAACGGAAATATCCGAAAATTCGCGTTCGGAGAAAAGCGTACTCGTTTGAATAAGTAGAAAAAGTTTGCCGGACTTTCTGGAAGGGAGAAAGCTTTCGAGGATAAGCGAATTTCTCGAACGCCTAAAGGCACCGATAGCAATGAAAGGATTAAAACGAAGAACCGAGGATTTCGATGCGATTTCTTGTCAGTCTTTTTCTTAAGCAGAATATTCAGCGGCGTAATACAGCCGGAGGATATCCGGTGAATCACGGAGACCCGAGTACCGGTGCTTAACTTTGCTTCGCTGCAATTAGGTCGTTGCTATGTAATATGGATTGCTTCGCGATGTCGTTGCTGCGTATCGCAGACATTCTCGTCGATCTATATCTATTGTATGTAGGTGGTACACGATGTTTCCGCGAGTATTGGTGTACACGGAGTGTACAAACGATAATTATCTCCGAATTTGCTTCGGGCTTAAATGTAATTGAAGCTTTGTTCTTTGCTCGAGTTCTGATTCGAGGATAACGCGGTTGGCTAACAAACCGGTACAACATATTTTTACCAATTAATCGTTACAAAGATTAATTAACGCGAAACCCATCGTTTCTTTCATGTAATAACATCAAAAACGTTTCAGAGGTTTGCCAAAACAATTTCGACTCGACAGTAAATTTCCCGTTTATCTTATCGCGATCGAATCGATTTACCTGCAAATTCGTCACATCGAATATATACTGCTTTGTCTCGATATCTCTGCGCGTAATCTATTCGATTGTTTCCTTCCTAACGAAATTTTACACCGAACTTTCTCGAATTCGGTAAAGTTAGAATAAGCGTTAGCCGGTTGAACAACGTCGGAACAACGCAACGCCGTAAATAAACGATTTCGTAAAGTGGAAGCAAACGAATTTAAACACCGCGTCGCGTTGCGTCGCGTCGGGGTGTATAGAACGAGGATGAAGCAGCGACCGAGCTAGAAAGTTTGATCGACGCGTGGCCAGCTAGCAGCCACTTCTGATTATACCTATGCATACTTAATGCCCGTTCGCAACGACGCGTCGTTTGAGGTTCGCCGAAACGGCGACACGATCGCAAATTACCGCGGTTATATCGCTCTGCCTACCTGCCAGCCTGCTTGCGTGTCTGCGTTTCACCATGCATAAGACCCGAAATGCTGACAGTTTCACCGTTAATGTTATTCATGGTTGTGTACCGATCGTGGCAATACCGCGATCACGTTGTTGCGCGCTCCAATTATTAGCTCGTTGCATATTAAATCATCGATTCCGAAACATCAAAAGTTCCTTCTTCCGTATTCAAATTTTTCCGCAAAATATGTTCCGCTTGTTCGTATTCGCTTTTTTATCCGCTTACATCGATTTCTATCTACGTACAGCTTTCGATTAAATGAATTAATTACAAAATGAATTAGTGAAAATGTTATTGCCACGTCCCCATTACGACACACGTTTTTCCAATTTCATTCCGTTCTCCTCTAATAATTTTGATTAATAGGTTAATCCTGCGTTCGAAAAGATGAGGGGAAGAAGAAAGACATCGTTTCGTGACGCGTTCGAACGAAAATGAACGAGACGAGAAAAGGAAAATACCGGTTAGCCGAAATTACAGCAAGAGCAACGTCGCACGAGTTTGGATCCGGTGTAAACGCAGCCTCGGACTCGAACACCTGTTGGCGTTGTGGATTCCAGATGCGAGGAATATCAATTAGCGGAGCAAGGATGATCACGGCTTATGAATATTTCAGGGAGGATACTCGTGGCTCTGTAATACAAGAACGTTGCACGAACTTTCAGCTCGAGCAAATTTCCAACCAGATCTCGCAATTTTGTCGAAAATTTCGCGCGGTCACGCCCACCTAACGTTTATCGACCGCGTAAAAGCTTCGCGAGCAACAACGCTCGAAAAATTGCCGAAAAAAGTAGTAACATCGATAACGAACGAAACGTAATCCCATACATTAAACGGTAGTACGATTAATATCGTAGGATTCTGATCGTATAATGGATCATACGCAAGAACCTTCGTGTCCATTAGCGGTCGTCAGATCGAAGCGAGGTACATTCCGACAACACCTAATCGATGTGCCACGACGCGATGTGACCTCGTCGCGTATTAGCTAATAATAATTATAATAATAATAATAACGAGGAGGAGGATGAAACGTTGATCGCGTTCGGTTAGATTCGGTTAAAAACGTCAAGTATTTCGAGTCTTTTGGCCGTTAGCGCGACTGCACACAGCCGGATAAAAGGATGGAATTCGAGGCGGTTCGTTTACGTGTGTCGGCGTCAAGAATCCACGTTCCTGAACAACTCCTGGAAGACTAGGAACGCTCGTGGTTGCTCGACGTTCTGGCACAACGGAAAGCGGAGAGAACCGCATTTCACGAGAGCTTTTTCCCTTGCCAGACTGTTTCCGAGCCGAGACGTTCTCTTTTCTTTTTTTTCTAAGCTGTCCCTGGCCGAAAACGAAGAGAAACGTTTGCTGCCGGGCCGAAAAATAAGAGCATCGTACTCCGGAGACTCGTGCATCTGTTTCCCACTTTGCATAATACTCCCTCGGGGCTAAGAACGGTTCTTCTTCTTACCCGTCTGAGACCGTCCATCTTTATTTTCCTCCCTTTTACAGGACGTTGTTTTACAATCTCGTTCTTTCCGCGGCAACTGTCAATAGCCGGCAGTCGCGACGCGTTAACGGTTACCCGAACAAATTATCATTCGATAGCCAGAAATGTTGCATATCGAAATGACAATGAAGGAATTTTCATTCGCTATTCGCCAGCTGTTCCGTTCCAATCATCGGTACGAAAGGATTCTCAACGAAAAATTCTGCACACGGCATTTCCACGGGGATTACTTCAATTTTACGGTTCAATCGGTGAAATAGCGTGAAATGTTTGGAATCTGGATTAAAGATTCGAAGCGTTTATTTGACTACAGAGGAGCGGCCGATAGAGAAAAGGCAGAGAAATTTTTTGGAAACAAAAATCGCTGGATTAGACGAAACGTATAAAATGTATGAAACGTATGAAACGTAAATAAAAATTGGAACAGGAAAGAATGTCCGGTTTAATCCGATTCATCGATATTTCGCGAAATAGGTGAAAAGACGTTTGATCGTGGGATCGTTCGGGCATTAATAGCTGAAGAATTAATAGGAAAGCGTCCCGATCCCGGTAAAAAATAGTCCCGCGAACCGATATCATTACCGAACCGTTCCGAGTTATAAGCGTCAATCGGGAAATCTATACACGAACCGTTGTAAAAGAACGGTGGAACTTGATGGAACGACAGTATCGAAATTAATCGTTGTACGCGCAGGATTCCGCAGTCTCTCGATTTGGCGCGTTCAACGTTATGAACAAGCGGCTCGTTGTTAACGAGACGCGCTCGAGACACGGGCAAATGTGCATAAATGCACATTCGCTCGATCGTAATGATCGTAATTTATGTGCCGTGGTGTGCGCCTGTGTGTACGCTACAACGCTCTCCGTCCCGATAGAGTATTCCAACTAAATTATAAGTACTGTATTCGGCGTGACCAAAATTAACTGTTTACGATGCGAAGTATTAATTTGAACAGATTTCGGAAACGTGCATCGCATATCTGTCCTCGAAACTCGCTAATTAATCCCATACTATCGTTTAATTTTATCCACGAGAGTACCAAACGTTTCCGCAGCTTAAATATTTAATTGACCGTTAAATGCAAGGACCAACCCTATTTCGTTCAAGTTTTTTATCGTCGAAAGCCGCTCGTCAAAAGAGTTCGGAAAGCGTGCGTCTACTGAATCGAAAGAATCCGCGAGAAAAAAAGTTGGCTTCGTTCGATAAACCTACTAGATAACGAGAATACCCTTATCCCGAAAGATCACTGCCACTTTCTTTATACCAACGTTCCAGGATAATTGGTGGTTAGCGTTTCTAACCTTCGTGAGATAATTTCTGGTTAGATAAACGAAATTATGTCAGTTACTTGGCGATAAAATAAAACGTCCCGCGCTGTTATATCGGATCGTGGTACAACAATCTCGCATGTACAATGCGTTTCGCTGTTATTGTACAGTTGAAATATTTCTAAGAATAAAATGGAAAGAAAGGAGAAAAAGAGGTAGCGAAAGTAGAACTAACGCGGAAACGAAAAAGCTTAAAGCGTCCGAATTCTATCCGTTGAAGCTTCCGTCAAGTCCATTTGAAGAATGTTTAATGCAGCCCCGTTCGCGGGGAAACAAATGCATCTCCTTTGTTTGGAACTTTATCACGCTTCCGGTTACGTAGCCCAGTGTAATTCTATTTCTGTTTTCACGGCAGCTGGTTCCCTGAAACCGTGGCTCGTTTGATAAACTTCGTTTGAACGCGGCTTCCAGAGTCACGAGCTCGTGGACTAAACGAGAAAGTCAGGCAAAGCCGCTTTCGTCGTAGAATAACTCTTGTCGGCCCTCGTCTGAAAGTCAAAACAGAACTTGACCCTACCGAATAGAAGAATTTCCCTTCCTTTTTTCAGCCACGCGACCTTTTCGAAATCCCTTCTCTTTTGCATTTTTCGACAATGAACTTTAACGTTTCACCGTTTTATTCCTGCCCGATCGATACTCGCGTGAAATTGCAAATCGACAACGTTTGCTCGGAACTCGTTGCAAGCTTAAGGGTATTTGGGCAAGGGCAAAGTTCGATCGGATAGTTTACGTGAGTTTCGAACGCCATCGACGCTCCCTCGAGGGTCAAATCAAAGATCAGGATTCGGATGAATAACGTATGTAATTTCAGCGTGGCGACAGCCTAAACTTTCGATGATATTTTAATACGAGATTGTTTAGCCTATAGCCGATCTCTTTCTAAACACGTTCAGTTGATCGAACAGTTAGGCGAATAGTTGATTTTTTTCGAAAAAAGAATTAGGGGTAGAAACGTGAACAGACTTCGATTTACTTCGATTTCACGCAAAAAGGAGGACGGTTGATTGCTTCCTCGTAATTTTCAAGCGGGTCAACATCTTTTTTCTGTCGGCAACTCGCTCGGATCCTCGCATCGACTCCGCCATAACTTTCAGACAGAACTCGGACGTTTGTTTCGCAAACAACGTTGTTTACGGATGGGTCGCGGAGCATAAGAGGATGGCCCGGATAAAAACGTTATTGCGGAGCGATACGGTTTGCACAGCAACTCGCAGGTGAGCGTACGATTAATTAAATTGTGCGTTTTGCTGGCGGATTTCGCACGGTCTGCGCGTGACTCGACTCGCGAATACCGAGAAACTTTCGAAAGGTGTATTTTGCGAAATATGCATAGCTTTAATCGTCGGATATTCGTATATCTCGAGTTGTTCAATAATCTACGCCTGTCAGGCTCGTCGCGCCTATACATTATTTCGGTGTACGCCATTCGGTACGAATATTATCGTTCGCAGGAAAGTCTATTACGATTTTGAAATCCTTGCAGGTTTGCGCGTTTGAAACGTTCACTCGTACGAATCTAATTGGAAAGGATTCGAAGCGTTTACTCGCTCATCGCCGGATGTAATCGTGCTCTGTTAGGGGAGAAGGAAAAAGAAGAAAAGGAGAACGAACGGAAGACAAAACGAACCGGACAGCGAATCTAGCAACGCTCGCGACGCGTTCGTAAAACAAACTCTTGTTTCTACGCGAAGTGGATGCTTTTAGTCGAGGGGGCGAGTGGGCGATGGCTCGGCGCTGTGCGGCGCGGTAGGATTGAATTTCTTGCGGCCATGTCCGTTTCTGTTTCGTTCGCCGTTGACAAAAGTGGAATTTAAAACTGACCCGGTCCATCCTCGTTCCCGTCCTCGTTCCCGTCCTCGTTCCAGTTCGAACTCTCGCAGCAACCCCTGGCTCGATAACGTCGCACGAAATACGAGGGTTCGACGGCAATTTCCATTAGGACGATCAGCTCCCGTTCCGAAAACAGCTGTCGCTTCGCTTCGACTCCGCCATCACCCGTCCTGTTTCTGAGAAAACTTGAAATTACGCTCGCGTACTCGCGTCTCTAGCCAGTCACCGCTTGATGAGAATTCAAAATCAGGTTATTTCGAACCGGTGTCAGAGTTGAAAACTGTTGGTTAGTTTCCTCCTGAAAGATCCCGCGGTTAGCTTTATTCGTCTACGCTCGATCGATCGTTCTCGAAACGCTTCGGATTTTCAATAGGATTATTTGAAAGCACGACGCGAAACGATAACTTATCGCGATTCGCGATACCTGCGCGGGAGAATCGCTAAAGAATCGTTAAATGAAAAGAGCCAGGGTAAATACTGTTTCCCCATAAAATACGCCATGAACGCTTTGGACAATGGGCCGACAATGAATTTCCGATCGGACGTATAATAGACCGTAAGGATCGGTTGCGCGATTGTTATCGTCGGCGCGACTCGACATCGGCCGTCCGCTACCGCAGCCACGGAACGTGCACTCGTGAAAAGCGAAAACTTCGAATAAAGCTCCCTTTATGGAGCATTAAAAACTGGGGAACTCGACGTTGCTCGTTTCGCCTTGAAATACGACAACGGTACCGCCACCGCTAACGTCACACTCGCACTCACAGTTTCGAACAACGCGTGTCTCGTCGTGAAATATTCGCTAAAGCAGCCTTGTGTCTCCGCGTTATTTGTAATTGAAATCTGCTCGAAACACCGTAGCCTTCCGAGAGAAACAACGCGTCCCCGGTGAATCGTTCAGTCAACTTTTAATGAAAAATCGCGCGACTACCGCGAGAACGAAGGTGGGAGTAATCAAGGCGATTCTTTTTGCCGCCGTTTTTTTATCTCGTTCGTTCGTAGTCTACGGCCTGCAATTATTTACGGACTGCTCGATTCGCGTTCGATTCGAAACCGCCGCGGCGTCGCGTCGCTCTTGCTAGGTACATATTGCGTTATACGAAAGGGAGTGGAAAAAAAAAAGAACGAGGTTGCTTCCGAGATAATTATCGAAGCGACCGAAAATTCTACAGCGATAGGTTCGTTAAAAAATGTGGAAAAACGAGTAAGGAATTTCTGTGACTAGTCACGACCCGCCGTTTCTTTTTGTCCCCGTGAAGGATCGAGGCCACTCGACGATCGTGCGAACGCATATCCCGAGCGAAAAGTTTCGCAAAGTGTTTTAATCTCCTTGCGGGTCAAGCATCGTTTCGACGTTGAAAAAACGTTTTGTAGGATCGCGAAAGCTTTCAATGTACTCCGTCGCGTTCCGTGCTGGAAAATCGCGCGCGTATATTTCACAACGTCGTTCACCGACCCGCCCCGAGAGCAGTGTACCAACGAAATTGTGCCAACAACGTCGACGACTTCGTGTTCAGAGGTTCTTTCCCATGGTGTACCCGCGGTCGCGAAAACCGAAACTTAGACAACGATATTATTTTTCGTATACGATCGACCGTACGCGATCTTATCGGTTGGTCGCAACAAGTTTGTCGATTCCTTTCGAATTAGGTGTTCATAGGAACAGGAAAATGCAATATCCTGTTGGAAGAAGTAATGTTCGCGTTGTTCGTGCACGAACGTAATTTATTCCGGGCGAGTATCGCGAACAAGAATTTTTCGTCGGCGTTTCCGCGCGCTATCGATAGCGAGGCTTCGATGCTCTGCGTCTCTGGGTTTAATCGAAATTTTAATGGAAAGATCACAAGACCGCGCGCGAACAGAGAAAGAAAAACGAAACGACGCCGCGTCGAGAGCCGTTGAAAAATCGTGCCGTAAAAACGAAGAAAAATATAAGGCAATTATTAATTGCTGGTCTATGTACCCGATTTGCCGTGATTTCCGGGTTCACGAGAGTAAGCGAGAACGGACTCTAATAGCGATATCTCTTTCAGATCAAAAGGCTTTTATCAAATTAGATTGACGTTAATTAAAGGGCCGTCCCGTTCGCGTATAAATTCTATTTTTCGTTTTAGACTTTGTTCGGTTATATCGACGAAACGGTTTTCACGAAAAGGGCATTCGGTTCGCGGTACAGCCAAGTCGAGAACCGAAGAAACGAAGGCTGTGTCTCGAAATTGTAGCGAGAACGCGAGAAGCCGAGATTAACGTTTCGGAAAAAAGGGCAGGGAGGGAGGAAAGCAAGGAAGGAAAGTCGAAAACCGAAGAGTCAGTCTTGGGTATGTTGCGGTGGCTCTAAACCCTCTTTCTATCGCAGGACCGACAGATTAAACGGGCTTGCTGAATCGTGGCGAATGTCTGGCCCACGGTGAGCCGAGGGATTCGCAAATTCACCGTGAAATCTTCTGCAAACGGAAGCTAGGTAACTCATTTCCGTTTCATCGGGAGTTCCTTTCGAATTAAAAGAGCTCGGAAGGTTGGAAAACCGGGCAAGAAGAAAAGGGGCGAAGTGGCAAGGGGAACGGCAACCAGAACGAACAGGACGGCGGATTAATTAACGTAACGTAATTACGTCCCGCATTGTGAAAGTCGCGACGCTTCAAGAGTCCGAGAAGAAGCCGAACGAGAAACTTGAGACATCGAACCGATGAAACGACCGACGTGCCATTTCACTTCGAAAATCTTGCCATTTTATTGTACTTCAGATTTTTCGGTATAATTAAACCTGCGGACTTTGAATCGCGTAGTTGCTGCGATATTGCTCCAACTCGACCAATAATATATCTTTCGTCGTAAAGAGCACGCGCTAATGTAAAGTAACGTTCTCTATTGATCTAGAGATCGTTGGACCTATCGCGCTAGAATGGCGTTATCAGAGCCACCGCCACGGCACGCTGGTATTTCTATTTATTAAAAAAATTAGCCTCGAACTCGTTCACGCCTCTGTATATCGTTGCGTTCACGGCATCGAAGATTGTTTCGAAGCGAACCGTGTCGTCGAACGAAAGCCAACGATATCGAGAAACATTGTAACGCCATGGCGATAAAGTAATTTTTATCCCCAATAAAAAGGAGGGTCAAGCTGTCGCGAGTCGGAGATTTACCGTTTCAGAGACTTTCTTTTGGCGAACGAGATTCAAGAAGTTGGAAACGGTCAAAATGGAATCGAATCTTCTAGATGGATTTATTTGGCCAACAGGTGGATTACACGACGTTAAATCTATCAGCCATCCCTCCCATCTTTGCGATACTTAGGTATTTTCTTGGTTGGTGCTGCGGAAACTAAGAAGTATCGACCGTTTCGGTAACTACCTTCGACGCATCGCGAAGGACGCAACGTGGCGACGAACGAGAAACTTTCTTTTTCGAATTGTTGTCCCATTATTTTAATGGATTCCAATTCGATCGAATGCTAAGTGTTCTTAATTATCTATCCGTATAATTAGATTATATAATTGACCATTATCGTTAATTATAACGATGCGTTATTTCGTATGAAATTTTCCATTGGTCGGTGTACAAACGAATTAACGAGAACGTCCATTACGCGAGATCAAACTTTCTACGATTATGTGTGTATCGTTTTCGATAAATAATATGGGAGGTCACGCTCGATTGTTTGTTTTCAGGTAATATTCTTTGATCGGCTCGTGCCGGTGTCCGTTCGATCGTGCAGGAAAATCCGTTCTTTCGTTAAAAACCGCGTATCCACGCGGAATCCGCGCGACGCGACGATAGAAAGCGTACTGTAAAAAGATGCCAACTCTGTTCGATAATTTCGAACGGTCACGTCGAAGTTTTAATGGAATTAATGCTACATCGAAAACTTGCTGCACCGTCGCGACAATGTATCAAATACGGTATCGATCCGCGCCGTTCTCATCGATTCACATCGGCCCGCAGAGAACGTATACAACGCGTCGTCTATTATGCGATTCGACCAAATGGAATTCTATTTTACTTATTAAACGAAGAGGTTTAACGTCCTACAATTTTTACGGGCTAGATATACAACGAATGTTCGCGTAATTTAAAAAGATAACCATTCTTCTTGAATAGAGAAGAATGGTAACCCATTAATTGGTTGTCAATCATTTCGGACAGTCGAAACGCAACGCGAATGAGTTATATTATTTTATTTCAACCGAGCGAAGCTCCCTCGTAAATTATCCAGGCTGATGAAACACGGCAATTGATGAAATACGCTACTCCGATGAAATATTGCGGACGAGCAACGCAGCGTCTGTTAGAATAATTAACAGCCATCGATCCGTCCAACAGATTTTACAGACTTACGCGTTCACCTTTCATCGAATACTCGAGAAAAAATGTAATTAAGGATTTGAGCGAGCAAAACGTCGAATACACGGTATTTACGCAATCGCGAATTTCTCTTCTGTCTTTAATTAAATTCGTTCAACTTTGAGGACAATTTCGAAGGAATCCAAGTTGGAGAAATTGGAAACGCGACCGGCGAACTATTGTCTCATCGACGAATTTCATTCTCGGCTTTCTCTCCTAGCGTCGCTAAATGCGATTTCACGAACAAATTTTTCGTAAAATTGTTCATTCGTGCCTCGTAGCGATCGAGCAAGCTCGCTGCTACGTCTTCGTTAAGTATCCTTTTATCCTTTAACTGTTCGATGCTCCCTGTACCCGAGGAAAACGCGATTCGTCGTTCGAACGAAATTATTCGTAATTGGAGGTCCTAACTAAGTTGTCGCGAATAGGAATTGGAGATATCGAAGGAGGGACGCGCGCGGAAAAAGGATTCGCTAGCAGATGCGACGACGAGACACCGAGAAATTCATCAATTTTTAAACGTCGACCAGTCAACGCAGTCTCGTCTTTCGAATCTATCCAATAGCGAACACGTTACTTCGCTGGACCACTGCAGTCTGTCGAGTGTAACGTCTCGTACTTATTTGGTCGAGAAATTTCGATCCCACGGATATACGAGGTAATAAATGTCATAGAGGTGTAACTTATCTAATCCGAGATTAGAGAAACGAACTTTTTTTTAAGACTGACCGTACGCTCTTACGATCGCGATCACGCGACACGGTAGCGAAATTGAACATTTCAACTTTTAATCTTCTTAATATTCTTCTTAATCGTTTATTCGTGGATCTATTTCGCATCGATTTAGAAAGGAAATAATATCACGGCCGCGATAAGCGCTTGTCAGGTTTAGCAAGGGTGGAAAGTTTGGGTGAAAATAACACGAGTATCTCGTACCGTTCTACCGGCGTCGTTTCCAATGACGATAACGATAACTTGGAGCGCTACAAAGTATAACCTAATTACGTTGTCCGACACGCTGGTCTCTGCTCCACACCTCTGTAACACGCAACTGCATTCAACGGTTGCCGGCCCGCTTGCATCTTCATTACCGAGGCGAGTGCACGCCGCATTTGCGTACACTTTGCTTTCGACCCCTCTTTCCTCACGGGATGCGGCTGTTGTCGCGTAACAAACATCCTCTCGACCTTTATTCGTCTTTCCGACCAAAAAAGCTTCTCCGCTGCTAACGGAATATATCGATTTTTCATATCGTTACCGCATTTACTGACTCCCGAAAACCGCGTGTCCCGTAATCAACTCTGGCCAATGGATGCTACGTCTCAAATACATTTTAAACGCGAAACAAAAGTTCGTAACGGAGAAGGATAAGAACGATTCTCCTTTAAAATCGAAGACGTGTTATAATGAAAATTGGATTTTCACTGTCTACTGGAAGAAACGCTTTTTTTCTCGTCGATAAACGATGAATTTTATGGTGCACGTTAAAGAGTTCCATGGTTGCGTTTCAATTTAAATGCACCGATCTGTATGGTCGAATTTATTGGTATTCGTATTACAAAGATCCTTATTAACAGACGTAACGAGAAATGGTAATATACATTGTTATTGGCGGAAGAAGATTTCGTTTGAAATGAAAGATGTCTCTTAACGGAAGTTGATGAGGATCCCTCATCCGTAGCAGACAACAGGAGTACGATAATAAAAGGAAGCGAATTTCGAAAAAAAAAAACTTGCAACGATAATAGAATTCTTTCTAGCATCTAATCAGTCCTGTTTTCAGTCGTATAGTATATTTCGTAAATTACAGCACCGTGTTAGAATAGTTCTGCCTCTGGAAAAGAAACAGATTTTTTGGCAAAAGGCCCTGAATATAATATCCCCGGTAATCGGTGAACGATGAATTTCATGCGGTAGGACACGGTGATCAATGTTTAATAAAAAATTTCCAGGATAGCGCTTTAATCCGAGTACATAGGCAATAATTACTGGCGGTAGAAGATTCTGACTTGAATTAAATACGCTTCATAACGAAAATTCAAAGGGATTTTCCTGTATCCGTTGCGAGAACCGGTTTTATTCGTATCGATGAAAGCTGAATTTTATGGTGAACAATGGAAAAGCGATCGATGGAAAATTGTATGGTTTTCCTGGCTTAACTGGCACGGTTTTTAGTCACCCTTATCGAGGCGTATAACGCGACACGGTAATAAACTAAATTGTTAATTATGAAATTTAGAAGAATTCCCTTCTTTTCCGAAAGAATTTCGGAATATTTTTTGACTGGTATCGAAACTGTGCGATTTATCAGCTTCCTCGAGATACGGTTGAATTTTTCATCGACGACCGATGAATTGTACACGAAACACAGCGGAATACGAGCGATTGGAAATTTCACGGGTTGCGCCTGTATCGAGACAGGCGAATCTGTAAAGCGATTAATGGAAACGCCGTTAATGCTAATTGAATTTTTCCTGTAATTGGTTGTCGCGCAACGGCAACTAATTCAACGAAAATAGAATATCTGTCGCGATCGACGACACAATTATCGCGACACTGATGAAGTTTCGGCTAATCGGTTCTCGACGTTCGCTCCGCCGATGGCTATGAATGCAAAACATCCTCTTTCGATTTGTCGGAAAATCAACAATTTTTACTCGCCGCATTTACACGTTCTACCGAGCAAAAGTATTTCATCATAAACGCGAACGAAATATATCAAGCACGAATGTGATATTTAATTAACGGTTGAACGAGATCGGCCGAATCGTGTTTGTTAATAGAAAAATCTACCATTACGCGAAAAAAGATGAAAAAAATTTCTATGAAAAATATTCCAGCAAACAACAGACTTTCTTTACTATTTTCCGCTTATTCTAACGTATTTGAAATAAAAGTACCAACACGTTTAAAATTACAATTACATTCCATTAATTAGGGAAAACAAGTATTTACTCGAAACAGCGTATGATCAAATACTTTTGAATGTTAGCGTAATCGCACCTCGTAATGCTTAATATAAATTGCAATGTGTCTGCCAGACTGCGTGTTGCCAGGTAATTGGGATCGAGCTTGTATTTGCACGCGTTATAATTTGTAAATTTTCCCACCCCTCCTCTTCTCTCTGTCCTCCCCTGCGGCGTATACGCGCCTAATTCCAGCCGTAATTATTGCCCGCTATATTTACGCGGGATTACGCGTAAATAACGAAGCAAACGGGACGCGACCGAACTTACTCTCGTTTCTCGTTATTCGTCAAACTTGTTCAATGATACGTTTTGCCGAATAACCTTCGACAATTCTCTCTTTCAAATTTAATCAGCATGTAATCGGCTAAGCGTGACACAAAATATCGTAATAACGATAACGACGAGTTTCAATTTTTCTTTGCACGCGACGTTAACGTTTTAACGATAATACAGTTATTAGTATTGTCCCAGATTTACTACGTCTCCATTTTCACTAGAGACGCTTAGGATGTTCGTCGGTGTACGCGTAAACAAGATACGACTTAGTTCGAAATATCCGTGTCATCCCAACCTTATCGTTACGTCGATTCGATGTTTATTTCGAACTCGATTGACGCAAACGTTCGGTGCCCAAATAATTCGAACAATTGTACAGAGTGAATTGCACGTTTTCGTTGGCTATTCCATTTGTTCGGTAGTTGTTCACGATAGCCTTTGGCGAGACCGTGATGTACACGAAGACTGAAAGTTTGATTAATTGGTTGACTTCTCGTTAGAAAATGCAGAGAGTCTCCCACCAAACAATTATGTTTGCTTTATTTTTCATCAAACTGGACTCGATGTTCGCGATCGACAACGACCGTGTTCAAAGTTTATCGCGAAATATAAAATGGACGAAGAACCGTTGAAGGCATCGGAAAGAACAATTACCCGGTAAACATTTCATTTAAACGTCTAATCGTTAATAATATAACCAGGTAATTTTCTATGTTATTTACAACGATAGGTGAGCGTTTGTATTTGCCAAGAACGTTATCGGCGTTAAATCGGAGATTGTAATATACATATACATATAATTGTAAAAATAACGGCGTAATTTTATTTAGGAGAAATCGTTACACCTCGATATCGATAGATTTTCGATGCCGAAACCTCGATTTCGCCGCGTTGTCGAAAACTTACAATCACCAGCTATCGATCGATAAACTATTTGTTTATCGATCTCTAGCGGTTCGACGATCGAAAGGTCTAAAATAAGTTAACTAGGATTTATCGTAATAATACTTGGTTTGTTGCTCGCTCGAGTAGAAAATAGCGCGTATATTACAGCAAGAGAGCAATAAATAACGCTGTAAGGCTCGTCGTTTCGTCGACGTTACAAGATACTTGCTTGGATACGATCGTAAAGTACAGGTACAGGAATTCTGGAAACAGCGTACGATCGAACGCATCGTAATGCACCGGCTTCTTAATTTTCTACGATTTATCCGATGTTAGTATAGGCACTTCCGCCCGACTTAATATCTACACAACTTATAATACAAAACGGCGAATGTCAAAAGTATCGTTTCCAACTTCACAATCGTGGAACTTACTCGTGCAAATCGATTTCAACTCTCTGAAGTAGATCTGGCTCTGAAAATTAGAATACATTCTAAATTAGTTTTTTTCGAAATCCAAAGTTCGATTTAACGATACGGTTAGATAAAAGTATTTTTATAAATGCTGATAGACGAATTTGAAACTCGAAGCTCGACTACATCGAGCGTTTCGTTAACGCTTTGAGTTCGATACGCTTGAAAATGCGTTATCGATGGCTCGACGCCGAATGTTGATCAGCCAAACGTATGCAAAAGTAACCGCTGAACGGTATCGTCGCCTAGAACAGCGCTTTACCGTTTCGATTTTCCTCGATGTACAGACTCGCCCTTTGAGAACGTCTACTATCGCTAGAGTATCTGATCCTTGGCTCGATCCTTTGAGCCGAAACGTAGCTAGGGGTCGTGAAATCGTCCGGACCGTCTTTGATGGGAGAGCTGGTCCTTCGCCTGCAGATAGCCAGCCCGATGATCACTCCGATACCAACTAGGATCAAAGCCACCGCACCTTTAATCAAAAATCTCCTTTCTTACCACGCTCGCTGCAGACACGAGGAAAACGACTCCTCTTTCGTCGTAGGTTAATTGCAAATCAAACGGTTCCGCGATACCGCGTTCGCGAACGAATCTTCGAAAATAGCGAATTTTCTCCGAGAGATTGGATAAAAGGAGAACAGAGCTAGCATCGATTACCTGTACCTGTCAACGCGATCACGATGATCATATTCTCCGAGGTGGCGTTAGGCAACGCTTTCTTCAGATCCTCCAGAAATAGACCGTTCCTTTCGAATTTTCCACCTATCGATTCCGCGATCCTGACGTGTTCCAACAACACGGGTTCGCTTCTTCCGCGACCGTTCACCGCGTACACGTACAAAGTGTAATCGAATCCTGGTTCAAGGCCGTGTAATTGGAAATTAGGCAGAGGATTCCTTTCTTGATATATAGCCGGCACTTCCCCGACCGTTCCTTGATCGCTCTGAGGTGCATGGAGAGTCGGTGAATTCACCTGAACGAGGCCAGAGTTCTTCGGGACGCCTCGAACTTCCAGCAAAAAGTACTGCGGGGAACCGCCATCCGCGCCAGGGACACAATTCACTTCCAGCGAACTGGTCTCGTTGCGCAGAGAACAGTCGAGCGGCGGTTGCGGTGGCTCTGGGAATCGTAACGTTTACTCCGTCAGAAAACATTGGCTATTTTCGTAACGTACGCCAGTGAAAGAGATTTCGTTCTCGCGTGAAAAGGTACACACGCGTGGTGCTTTGGATTTTTCACCGATATACTCTACGCTTTACCTACCCACCCACCTACTCTACGCTTCATAAACGAATAACCTTTGTAGCCTTTTGCTATCCTATTAACAAGTTACTCTCAAATTTCTGATTGACACCGTTTCGCGTTAAATTATTAATCGTTGCTCTACGATCTCTCGCGTACTTCGCCTTTCGAAGACTCTTACGACTTCGCTATGTTCGCACTGAAGACTGTACTTGCCATACAGCGTTAACTTGGCCCTATTTAGAAATTTCGAATTTTTTCGACGATTCCATCGAACGAAATCTGTCGTAGTAGCGAAGGATATACACGTACTGCCTGGCACGACGTTAAATATACAGGGCGTCCTTTGTCTGCCGACGCTGTTGCTCGCCCAGCATGCTAGAGTACCAAAATCGGTGTCAGCGGAAGGAGTATACTCCAAAACGCTAACCAACCCGTTATTCTGAGCTCTGGAGTTTGGCACCGGCAACACGTTGCCTAGCGTTCCGTTGTACGTCCAAGAGAATCTCACCGCGTCTGTTGGAACCGCGTCGACCTCGCAGCGTAGCGACACCGTTTCGTGCCGGCCAGCCGTCACCTCGCGGCGCTCGTAGCCAATCTTGCATCGCGGTGCGTCTGTCGGGAGAAGAACTTTTATTTCTATGCGATTCGAAGATTTTATCCTAATCGTTTACAGTACAATTACGATAAGAAACGATTCTTACATTTCATACGGATGAATATAGGCGGACTATGACCCTCTCCTACGGAATTAATCGCGGCACACGAGTATACTCCAGCATGAGCTAGGCTCAGTGTCCTTAAAGTCAACGTGTTCGAGGCTATCAGAGTACCTGCAGCCACGTCGTGCTCCAATCGAGTATCCTGGAACACCGCACTTTCCTCGTAAAACTATCGACACTGCCTTGTTTGCGTACTGTAACTAAGATACGATAATATTCTGAAATTTCGAAAAATTTCTTACATTGAAGTACCACATCACCCTAATCGGAGGTGGATTACTTTCGACGTTGCAAACCAACTTGAGATCGTCCCCTTCCCGTAAGGTATCCAGGATATATCCGGTAGCTAAGTCGACGTCCACTATAGGCGCGTCTAAATGCAGAAAGCGAAGGAAGATGATAGATATCCTTCGGTCGCGTTTCTAGCGAGAAGAGACGATCAAGGAAAAGGACTCACAGGCGACGTTCAATACTTTAGTCTGCTCGAGGACTCCACCAGGAAATCGAGGATTTTCGGCTCTACAAGTTAATTCCTTGCCATCATCGTGCTTGCTCAGTGCCAGAGCCAGCTTGCTGACCGTTGAATTGCTTCTCTGCGTGGTGGATACATTCGGTTCGCCAATCATCTGGCCGCCTAACCTCCATACGATCCTAGCGGCCGGAGAGCTTCCCCATGTCTCGCAACGGGCCGCGATCGGTCTGCCGGCGTAGATTTCATCCTCGCTCAGGATAATCTTCACTATGGCTGGTTTAACTGCGAAACGAATAATATATTTTTCTATTCGATTTCCAATTTTATCCATTCTAACTCGTTACTTGTTTCACGAATTCCACGATTGTTCAGTTTCTTTTTAGAAATGTTTTAAACGAAACAAAATTTCTCTACTCTTTCAGAGGGAAACTATCGTCGTCGAAAAGATACTCTTTATTACTGTATTCCTGTGCGACAACGGACATCCTGCGCGGTAAGAAATATCGTTTTTATTCATCCGAATGTCCTGCGGCTTAGACGAGGACGACGAAGAAGAAAGAAATTTAAATATAGTCGGAGCAAGTGACCCGCGGCGGAAGCGAGATGAATTCCAACGATTTCGCGCGGACCTCCTCAACTCCTTTGACGGTCGTATTTCGTGGAATTGTCGTTGAAAGTAAAAATACACACGGTTCGGATGGTGAGCACGTGGCTGTCCCTCTACTCGTTATTTTTGCCGCGACGAAAAACCTGCTTAAGGGACACTCGTCCTTCTAAACAGTTTTTTGTTAAGCGCGCAGATCCTCGAGGAATATCTCGGGCCGAATATCTCGGTAGTGCACGTTTTGTTGTGTCCTTTTTACCGTTCGCGATGTATCCGAGGAAAAGGCGAAGCATGAAAAACTGACGTTTCCGTTATTCAAAAGCAATCGATAAAAACGAAAGAAAAGATTGCGAATAAAAAGGCGCGGAGTAATTCGCGATCCCTTTTAGCGCGTGTACAGTTTGGTCGGATTGAAAGAAGCGACCTTGAAGAACGCGCGGCTCTTCGTTCTATTTTATTCGCAGCAGATGTTACGCTCGCGATTACCGTGGCTCGTGACTCGTTTCTTTCGCGCATTTCACCGACCCAGTAACACGCTACTTACGATAAATGTCTAAGGGTACTTCGCGAACGATCGGGGCCGCCATCGGTGACGATTGAGCTCTGCACTCCAGCTTGGTACCCCATAACGACCGCGTCACTTTGTCGATGGACAGGTGGTTCACCGTGAATTTGCTGGGTGTATCGATGGATTTGTCGACGACACTGTCCAGTATCTTGCCGTCCTTCCACCACGTAACCACGGGTTTTGGTCGTCCTGGGATGAACGATCACGATATTAAAAGAAATATGGCAAATCGTGACGCTGACAAGAATAGGTCGTTGACGTCGTTCGTAAAGGGGACAGGAAATTTACCTCCAGCCACCTGACACGTCAAACCGAGACTGTAGCCTTCCAAAAAAGGTCCGCCCACTCCTGTTACTTTTCGTCCCTGAGCGTCGTATATCACAGGTTTTGACGGCTCCTCTACGCAAAAACGAAGAAAACATTTCGAATCGATTAAATCGAACTTCCCGGTTACGTTATCGGACACTCACCGACGAGCGTGAGATTTACGCGGAAATTCCTGGTCGGCGAGTTGATGAAATCTACTCTACACCTGAAGATTCCTTGGTCCTTGAAGGTAACTTTGGCAACCTTCAGTTTAGCTCGATGCCCATCACCGATTTGGAAGTAAGTCCTTTTGCCGAGATCGTCGCTGACCGCCCAATGAATGGCCGATGTTAAATCTCCGTTCCTGGCGTCCAAACTGTGCACGTAAACTATCGATTTATCGATACCTTCGGAAGGATTATCAAATAGTGTCGGATTTTTTCGTTCAGCGAGTATCCAATTAAACATTCGAGGCGAGCAACGTTACGATCGCGGACCTTTTTTTTACGAATTTAACGGATCATGGCGGGCACAGATTCTTTCGAGGAGCAACTCAAGATCGAAGAATCGAGGTAACCGGGTTACATTTCCTGTGTCGATTCGTACGGAGGTTGAAATTCTTGGCCCGATCGACTATCGGAGAAGCGACGTTGACGTTTCCGGGGGAAAAAAGATGCTGGTAAACACCGGTGGATCCCCAGTTGGTCGGTTTCAACGACTAACTCTAGCACGAGTGTCTATTCACGGAGAGAAAAACGGATAGTTGGCAGGCGTACAGTCAGCGAATTTAGATTCGCCGCGAACGCGAACGTTTGACCGTTACGCAACGTTCAACAGGAAATCGCAGCAAGACGACGGAAAAAGATGCAGCCGTTCGCGGTCGATTTCCGTGAAATCGCGGCGCCAGTCGCACTTTGCACGCGAAAAGTATATCCGAAACGGCTAATACCGAGAACGAGCGTAAAAATTATTGGATTCGATGTTAATGCAACTGTTCTGTCCCTCGGATTCCCATGGAAAATACGAGCTAGCGAAGGGATCGTCACGCGGGTACGAATAAACAAACCCGTAAACGTAAACTTTCAGAAGCCACCTGCTTCGTGTTCGTCTCGCGTGTCATTCGTTTCCTCCATTCTACGCTATTATTTTCTTTTGAGCACCCTTTGACGCGAACCAGGCCAAGTCCTAAAAAACTTCTCATTTTTCCCCCTCCGTAATATTCTATTCTCTTCCAAGTAAAATTTCTATCCTATTAAACGACGTGTCGCGACTAACGACACTCTGGAACGAAATATCTGGTTTTACGGGCAAACTTGCTCCCGTTCGTAAATAAACGAGCTCGAAACCTATACACGGTTTACGAGTGTTTGTCAGCACGAAACGTCGATAGGTAGCCTCTATTTCTGGTATTAAGAATTTCTGACGTTCGATGCCAACGACTCCGCACGATCCTTTCGTTATCCGTTTATTTACGTTACACGATCTACCTCAATTCCGCCTTTCGTGACCTCCGTGAAAAAGGAGATCGAGCAATTTTTAGCGGAACATGCCGCTCGATCGATGATTCCGATGCGTTAGGAGACTATCGCGATAACGAGAAATCGAGGATGCCCGATAAAACTTACTTTTGGCAACGACCTCAAAGCGTTTTATAGCGAACAATAGATTGGAAGGTGAGAGGGTCTCTATTTCGGAGGCTCGGTTCGAGATATTTCGAGACGCGATCTCAGAACAATGGCATCCAGAAATATTAAGCGTGGCCAACATCCGGCAGGTCGACGTAGCGACGTTCCTCGCTACGAATTGATACTCGAGAAGATCGCCGTAAACAGGAAGTCCAGTGCGTGATATGGACACGGAAAAAAGAACGCGTTCACCCTGTCGAGGATAAAAATCGCGTTAAAATCGACCAACGAAAACAAGATAAACCAACTGTGCGGTCTTTGAAACCTCGCACTCGACTTCGCTCTCGCCTTTGCTTTTCCTGCCAGCTGAAAAATCCTGTTTGCCAGATACTCGCGAAAAAAACCGGAATTTGCGAACGCGCAGTTCGCGCGGTCAAAATGTATGTTATATCGCGAATTCCTAACTCTATGTATATTTATCGTGTAGACATTACCGATCCGGTACTAAAAAATTAGTCGCGTTCTTTATATGGCAACACGTCGCTCGCATCGAATTTCTTGGATTCTTTTCTCCGAATTTTGTGACGTTTATGCATACCTGTAAAGCGGTATCCCAGCAGAATCTTTGAACCACAGTACCATGTTGACGGAGTCCGTTGGGGTTGGTGGAGTGATGTCGCATGGCAATTCGACGTCCTCGCCCTCTCTGGCCCACACCAGTCTCAGCGGCGCTGTAAGAGCGTAAGTCGTAGACCCTTCAAAAGAATGTCCAGAAAAGAATATATTCGGTTATTGAATTCGTTGTTCGTTTTCGCCGAAACCCGACATATTCCGGCAATTTTTCTCGAACGTTCAATCGCTCGTTAACCAATCGATCTACGTACCCTGGCGTTAAATCGCGAGAAGACGTATCTATCCACGTTATCGCGGTTTCGTGTATCTTTGCTATTGTAGAAAAAGTCCCGTTTATTTTTGATCGAGCGTGGCTTAAGAGGCGGCTGCCAAGAAGAACGAGAGAGTTATCAATGGCATACCACGGTGTACGTTAACACCGCTTCTCAGTCACGTGTGCAGCTAACATTATATCGTTTCTATTTTCTCTGTGGGTAAGAAAGTTTGCGGCATCGCGACGATTCTAAGTTTGAGTCACCGCGAATGAATATACGATGATGCATCGTTCTCATCGGGGGTCGCGTCGAAGCCAAGATTTCGAAGCGGGCCTGTATGGCTTTTTCGTGTTCGACCGGTGTAACGCGTCGCTGACAACAGTACCAATCGTGGTTATTTCGTCGTCTCAACAAAGAGCGATCCGTCGCGTCGCACCGTGCCATTGTTTTACTCTCTGAAGCCAAGTAGAAACGCGCGTAAACCTTTCGAATCGATCTCGCTGGCATCGTAAACTTTTCAAAATCGTTCGAAGCGCGGAAAATTCTATGTTCGGTAATCTAGATTAGCGTTGATCGTCGAATAGGCATGACCAATT
The DNA here is from genome assembly GCA_963576845.1 of Megachile leachella. NCBI lineage: Eukaryota > Metazoa > Arthropoda > Insecta > Hymenoptera > Megachilidae > Megachile > Megachile leachella. The sequence goes on from OY756259.1 coordinate 15,288,465, forward strand.
TTGGGTTAACCCCTTTAACTGGATATTGCCGCGATGCAACCCCAGCTGCGGTTTCGAACTTTATCGCACGATATTTGGGCGAATAACAACGGCAGTAGATTCAATAGCGGTAATACCGATATCGGCATTAACAATTAATAATTGACAATCGATAACTGGTAACTGGTAATTCATCGTTCGTCATTGATAATTTAGGATTTGTAACCGCTACTCGGTAATTCATCGCTGATCATTGATAACCGATAATCCCCTTTCGCTCAAAATTGCTGATTGGTAGCTGCTCGTTTTTACACGATGTTTGTGTTTCGTCAATAAATACCCGCGAGACTGTAATTACGTTTCGGAGTAGAATTTCGATCTACTAGAATTCATACTTTCGAGGCGTATCGTTATGTAAATAATATTCGTTGGCCAAGGGGCACCTCTGTTATTTTTATATCTCTCGCGTTGGGAAACCGCGCTTCCGCCGAGTCATCTATTTTCGTACCCCCGACTCGATTCCTTTCTTTATCCTCTCCTTTCGACCGATTCAGCATCCATCTTTCGCGAATCGAATTCGCGGCCATCAAAAGATGCCCGTTAAAGCAATTTACGAGCCACGATGTATGACGGCCGGAATAACGTAGAAATACGAGTCGCGAGCAAAGTTGTTTCGAGAACCTTTACGGCTCCGTGCACGCATTCTAAACGATATCGCATTAATTTGCAAATTTTTATTGGCGCCTACTGTCTATACCAGACCGTCGATCTATAGGCGCGTAATTTCCTGGCCATTGTTTTCATACGTCGGACGTATTCGAGTCTTGTCTATGGCATTCCGTCGTTCGGTTTCGATCCTAGTTACATCGAACGCGTACGAAGAAAATAGGCGAAAACGAATTTTACGAAAATTTTAATACCGTTTAAATATTAAGGACAATTTAAACGATTCGCTTTAGTCGTCGTACGAAACGAATGTGAAAACCTAATGAAATTTTTTCTACGCGTTACTTCGTTACAAATCGAAGAAAATAACCCATACGTGGAACTTTTAAGACCATTGGTCGATCGTTCGCGTGAATTCCACGATATTACGTTTTATCAAACTCGTGCCGACAGTGCGTTTTATCTCCTTCTAATCTAGCCACTCTTGTCCAGTCATGCTTTAGTCAATTTCATTCTCGCGTAATGCTACTTTTCCTTACCAACACCTGTTGCTATCCTTCCCCAGAAGAAGTTCGGTTTTCCAATAAAATTCCAACTGTCACCACCGATGCTCCCGATTCGACGGTTGTTCCCGCTCCTTTGGAAGCGGCGTTTCCGCTGTTCCGGGGGCTTATCGAAAATCCAAGGCCGACGTTAAAATCGATCGTACGCCCAAAATCGTGCAATTCGAGACGAGGTTTTTTTCGATTATTCGCGTGAAATACGAACGATAGATTTTATTCTCCAACTTTCGACATTGAAAAGTATGACGGAGAATCCGGCTTCTCGTCGAATACGTATCGGAGCTGGTAAAAAAAAGAAATAAAAAAAAAAACAGAATGCAACGTTGCGAAAAATTTCATAACACGTTACTTTTCGAAACGAAACGAAGGATAATTTAAAACTCGGAATCGCCACAGAAATCGATTGCTTCATTGAGCAAAATAACAAGCGAATATTCGAAATTGCTTTTTAGTTCGCATAGACTAATTTATCGCGTTAATAGCCGCTTTAAAATAATTTCACAGAATTAATGCTCGGGTTTACCTTACAACGTCGCAATCGAAATGTTCCATATTTCATCCAAGATATGTAATTTTTTCAAACGAATCCTCCCCCTGTCGGCCCGACCGATTCTAGCTCCGACGGCACCTTTCATTAATAATAGGTTACAAATAGCGTCGAATTTCATTAGTGGAGTATAGAAGTTATCGAATTCACGAGACTATAATCGATTATAGCGGTAAAGTAATAATACTTGTTAACGCCATCTTACTAGCAGTTATTTTTTAAATAAAAAGTAGTCATACTTTAATTCGAATTGCACGGAACGCCGATGTTAATTGTAACGAAGTTTCGCTAGAGTTTCGAGAACTATTTTGCTCGAAATGCATAAGTCAAAATGATTGGAATTTCTCTAGGGATTAAATTACTAGGAGAATTTTCAAGAAATTATCAGATACTATCTCTCGAAGCGCTCTTGCGCCCTTACCCTCGTTCAGGGATTGTCGGAGAGACAAAGGTCTCCTCGTATGATCACTCTCTATGGTAATCGAGCCCCATGTGGCTCGTCCATTTCGTTATTCAAACTTCGTTCGCTTTAAATGGCCATTTCTTGCGCCCCCCTAATATGCGGCGCGAATAAGAATATTTACGATTCTTATTGTTAAAAGTATCGAGGAAATTTTGGAGTGACGAAATTTGGATTTCGCTCCGATGCATATACGTATTTCAGTTTTTTCAACCGATTGTTCCGCTACGTTCCAGGAAACTCTTTGATCTGGTAGCTCGAACGGTGGCAGCTAAAATTCCAGTACTTTGAGTTTGGTTCGCGCGAAAATTTGTAGCGCAATTAGCGAGGAAAAAACGTCGCAAAGATGTTTGAAGCAAGAGAAAGTGCCGCTACCACTTTATGTGCTTTCGTTTCGCGGAAAGTGTAGCTTTCAGGGTAGCTCGTTTCAGTCGACGTTTACGGCAAAACAAACAATGTAAAGATCACCTACAGGAGCGATGATGGATCGTCGAGGGAGCCAACATTCTATTTACCTTTACATCCCCAAATATTTTCCTTCGAATAAAGAAATCATCGAGCATCTTATTATCCGAAATAACGATAGTACGTGTACGTGTATGTAATACGTTTCCGAACGGAATTCGAAACACGTCGAATGGTTCTCCTCGAATTCCTTCGAACTTCGAGCGCTCTGTTTCGAGCGTTCGCACGCTTCAAAGCTATAAACGACGCTCGACGCATTCCTGCACTCTTTTCAAAGGGGTACCTTAACCCCTTAACGCACATATTTTCCGTCGACATTGCAGAAAATGAATACCATGTTATCTATTTTTCTTTTTCAACTGTCTCTTAACTTTATCGGACAACCTCTTTGTTCCAGCGCTGATAATTTACATGTTCTTTAATGCGTTAAATTAATGCGGGAGAATGAATTGTATATTGAAAAAGATGGAAATAGGAAGATTTGTCTTTATCGGTACGCGATGCCAAAATTATCACGTATAATCAAAGCGTAAATAATTATCGTGAAAGCGTGCCGTATCGTTGCAACCAATGAATTAAACAAAATAAACCGCTACTCCGGTGGGACTGAAGTTTGCGGGTTCGAGGATTAAACCGAAAAGATCCTAGCGAGCTTCTATGTGTTTTCATAAATTTCGAAAATTAACCGCGCCACGGGGAGTTGACCGTGACAGATGCCTAGAGGGATCAAAATGAAGCGGCGCCTTTTTACGTTGCCGAAAATAAATCGTGCAAATTCTTTCGCTTCGTAAGCGGCCCGTGGCCCAAAATACTCGTCGGTAAATTCACCGCGCAGCTTTGTATCTTTCCATCGGACGCATGGTTATCTCGTGGACACCTTAATAAAAACTATTAGATCATGTAAATAAAGACACGTTTTCGAGCAACCTTCTCGATCTTTTCATTTAAATTCGTCGACGCGTGATAGGTCCAGTTCTACGTTGTCGCATCTTTCCGCGTGCAGTAAGGCACGTTACAAGCCTATTACAAGAACAATAGGATCGTTTTCGCTTTACAATTTCAATTTTCCACTCGCCAGTTTGCACAATTCGTATTAACGTTATTTGAAATTTTCTTTAATTTCACGTGCTTTCCTTTTAACTCGAAATGTTTACTTCTATTTTATATTCGTTCGAACGCTTCCGGATACCGTTCATCGACTCGTGCCACCAAACTTTTAACTTATTTAAATCGGGTCGAGGTCAGTGAGCTCGTTTGGTCCGAAATAAATTTCCCACTGCTTCGTGGCACCACTTTCTCATAATGGGTCACTGTTTAGAGTTTAGAGTATAGAACGAGCAACGCCTACTCCGAACAAACTTCTTGCGTTAATTACCTAACGGAAAATTTCCTGCTATATTATTCCTATACTTTCGGTGATATCTATCAAAATTTTATTCTACAATACCTAACGTTCCGCCATTCGATAATTGCCTTATCAATGTTGCAAGAGATTCGCCAGACTGCAACGTGCTAACAAAAATATTAGTTGCATCTCCGAGACAAAGACGGAAACGAAGCTGCGACCACCACGCTGAGGGTGTTAAAAAAGAAAGATACCGAATTTAAGAACGTCCTTGTTTCATCGAGCAAATTCAATGTTATCGAGAAGCGGCGTACCTTTGTTCTGAAATTCAGCCGAATCCTCGGTAGCTGCTTCCGGTCGACGTGCTCGAAGTAGTATCAGCAAACTTGTCAGAAACACGTGTCCCGACGTGCACCGCATCTCGAACCGGCAGGCGCGAATCAGGTGTTCGAGTCGACGCGCGAACCACCGCCACGTCTGCTCGACACCTTACGATCGATACATTCGATCGTTCACGATCTAGCCAATTTGCCTTTTCTACCACAGGATCGAACAACCGCGATCTTCCTCGGAACGATATTTTATGTCGTCATTCTTCGACCTCGCTGTTCGATTCTTCGAGCGTTGACCACCAATGAATAGTCCGGAACGCATCCTCGATCAAACTGCGGTTCCTTCGCGACTATCAAACTTCCGGCTTAAATAAACTACAACTCGAAACAAACTTTCAAGCTTCCACGATCGATCAATAATCTACGTTTCGAGTAAATTCTATTGCGTCGATGGTATAAAAACTGTTACTTTCTCCTGATCCTTCGAGGGCCAAAAGGGCGACGTTACCGTTCAAGCCAAGCTTTGATGCCTTCCTCTAAGAAAAATTCTTATTTTTCCAGCTCGGAGCTGAATTTACTTTAATACCGAGCATTAAAAACGATCGAATGGACTCGATCGTAGTGAACAAAAAAAAAAAAAAAACGGATTCACGCAAATATAGCAGTTTTCAATGGAGACAGCGTCGCGCTTTCCGAGAAAGAAAGGTCGGCGCAAGATACACTCTGGTACCGCGATTCGACACGCAGGATATCTTTTCTATGGACTTCCTTTCGACTTCTGTATACGCTTTACTCCTGTTCCTTTTTCATTTTTCTGATCGTCGTTAGACGCCGCGGTCATACGCGTTCTTTTTCAGTCAAACCACGTCGCCTCGAGCAAAATCTTTTGATTAACAAAACGTGCCGACGTTTTTTTCGCATCGATGCGACACTCTGGACCTTTCTTTCACTCTACTCAAGAATGTCCGTTGTTTTTCTCTTTCGAATCCCTTTCGGTTTGTCAGAAGTTCCTTTCCCGCCAACGACTTCGGCTTGGATGTTCCCGATGATTTAATTTTGTCGTCGAGTTATTCTTTCATTTCCCGGCTCGAATCAGCTGCGCTTTTCGAACGAATCACTGGTTCGTAATCTAACGATGTCTCGCTTGGAATTTCAACGATCTCGATGGATGCACTTGGGCTTGGAGTTCGAACGACGTCGAATTGACGCGGCCGCGCGCGCACGATTGCTCGCGAGCTACCGGAATCTTCGGGTACGCGAAGATCGTTGAAAGAAGAGAAAAAAAACTCGCGATCGGGGTGCGACGAAACCGTCGAGCAACGCGTTCGAGAAGATCGTCGTCGTCGTCGGCAGCGACTGCCACGGAACTAAAACCAAAACCGAAGACACGCGTGTACTTGCCCCCACCTAGTGCACCCTCCTCGTGCACAGGCACACGTCCGTTTAACTCGGCCCCGGGAACACGCACACGCGCTCGCATTCGCTTAACGACTAACCACTCGCGCTGGACTCCCGATGCACGCGCGTCTTAACGCATCCGCGCGAAGATGCACTCGTATGCATTCGTGCTAATGACGCGAGCAAAATCTATGCAAAGTCCAGAGTTTCTGCCAACTGGAAGCTCGTTTGTTTCGTATTCCACCCTCGCCCTTTCTGCGTCCCTCTTTTCACCGGCTGTGTACACAGGTAGGTAACTACGCTGCCGAGTGCTCTATTCGCTTCTGCACCGACATGCTTTCCCTTTAATAGACTTGGAAAATTCCACTTAATTTTCTACAACGCGAAATTGAAAATTCCAATGGCCCTCGTTCTATGCAGATTTTATGTGATTCTGTTCTTTATTGTTTTTAGAAATTCGAGATCGTTCGATAAATCAGGACCGTGAAACTTTCGTCAGCGGCATAACGAGACAGCTCGGTAATTTTTCAAATTGTCTTCCCGAAAATTCGACAGAAAGTATCGGCGTAACGCGCGAACGCCGCTAACACGGACGCGCTTTAAGATACACGCGCGTGGAAGGATGGTAGGAAACGCAGGCGTTACGCTTCGCCGCGTCTTTCTGCCCGATCCGTTCGCTATTTATCTCTCTCGCTCTCGGTCTGTCGTTGACTCGGGGCTGGAAGGGGAGCCAAAACCGAGTTTGCTTCGGTGGAATAAACGCAGGGTGAGTTTCTGGCGTATCATCGCACAGACGATTACGCGAAGTGTAGGGGGGCTAGAAACGCTCGAGGGTGGAGCCGCCCAGTTCCAACGAGGGTCAACAACGCGTCCTAAAAGTACAAACTCGTCCTTTCAATCGCTGTGTACGATTTGATGGATCGCCGCCGCGGCTCGTTTCTTCCTATTAATTTTTCTTCGCCTTTCGATTCTCCGAAGAAAAAACCTGACTAAACTTAATCTTGGTATGACGAAGCAAAATCATAGCCGCAATAAGACGCTCCCCGCATTTTCATTTTTTTTTTTCTTTCGATTTCTTTTTGTACGAGACTCGCAACGAGCATATGGCAACAGATTTCACCGTGAACGTTGCGGCAAAACATGCGTCGCTTTTAATAGCGGATTAAAGGAGGATCGTTCGAAGTAACTTACGAGAAGATCGATCCGAACGAGAGAGTTTTCGAACGTCGATGTATATTTTTGTTGCCGTTGCTTTTTTGGTAAGCGACTCGTCTCGGAAAGAGCGAGAGGGACCCACGTTGTCTATCGAAGGCTCGGCAGAGAGAAGCATTATATACGCACGGTGTTTCTAATGTCGCTGCACGGTTCGCGGCGAATATCTATTTTCGGTATCCCTCGTCGGATACCGACACCCTCTTTTTCACCGACCGCGTGCACCCACGTGAATGCACGAATCTGGAATCGTCAGCGCGAATCGAAACGCGAAAACACCGTCGCGCGTCGCGTTGCCGCGAGTCGTTCCGTTCTCGAGGCAACGAGAAACAGATCGGATCGTTGATCTGTCGAAAGTCTAGGAGATTCTCTCGCGTACAGCGAGCCGCGATAAAAATTGTAACGAAACGCTTTATCGGTTGCGTAGTCGATCGCGAACTAACGTCTAATGGCAGGGGACGAGAATAAAACCGTGTAGAATCTGTCGTGGATGCTGTTTCGGAATCGTGCGAATGTTGTTTCTAGCATGACCGCGTTTATTCGTCGACGAAAATCTCGTCGAAGTATATCCACTTGGTTAGGTAGAGTCGAACACGGTGGCTGGTACATTGAAGCACTCTGTTAGCCACTTGAAACTTTTACTAGCCGTTCTGTATTTATTCTTCGTCGAGTCCCGCTTTTGCCCCTTTAAACTAAACAATTCCATCGTTTTTGTCGGCCACTCCTTTTCCTCTTCCGTGTTTCGAGTCTCGCCGATGGCAAAATCGCCTTTCATACGGTGCTAATAGACGCCAGGCGACACGACGACTAGTAATTCGATTCGATTCGATTCGCTGGAAAGGGCGCGATTCAATTAGCGACGGTCTGCCCTAAAAGAGTCACGTGCTTCTTATCCGATCAGTGCACCGGTAGATAAACATTCGAATGGACGGTGTAAGGTCATCCTGGAAAAAATCGACTTCGAGACTTTCGATTAACTCGTATTTGTAGAAATAAAGTGAATCGATAAAGGTTGTTCAGGTTGTTGTTATAGGTTTCAGGAAATTAGAGAAACGCAAAACGGAACGGATCTTTGGCTTCGACGACGAAGACCGTATACTTTTGAGAAAATTGAAGGGTACACAACAGAGTCGAATCCGGGAAAACAAAAGGTCATCCAATAACAGAGCACACAGCCAATATCCTGGAATGTTCGAAGCGTTTGTCGCAGCTGCCATTAAAGCAGCCCTCGCTGACCGAGCGTCGAATCCATCGCATCGGTGGCGAACGCGCCCATGTATGCGAGCCACATTATACCGACCGTATCTCCTTTCCCCGCGGCGTGTACGGTGCATCTCGAATTCGGAGCGAACGAACGCGGTTCGAGAAAAGGCAGATCGATATCCGTAGTATCCCTCGAACGGATAAAGTACCGTCAGCTTCAGCCCTCGCGGAACATAAATAATAGAATTCTAGCAGTAGACGTAATTGTTGGACGTGAATTGCCGCGAAATTTATGGCGGATAAACCCGTAGGTGGTCGTTAAACCTTAGAGGGGAGTCTAGTGGCCACACCGTGCTTCAATTAATTCGAATAAAGTTATTAATCGTGGAAATCGTGCCTCCGCTAGCGGACAGGATATGTCCGATCGTCTAAAAACGCTGCTCGAGATAAATCCCGTCCCTTGTCCAACGTCTGTCATAACATCGTTGTCGAATATTTTTTTAATTAATCGTAACGACGGTTGCTCAACGAATAGATTGGTAAGGAGGCGCATCCTCGATTTCTCGCGAGATAAATCGTGCTTATGCGGGCCAGCAACACGACGCTTCCGGTCGGACCACCGCAGACTTCGTAGTCGTCGAGAACAAGACGAGAAGATATTTGAAAGGATGAGCTAACCCACCCTTGGTTTACGTCGAATCGATGTAATAGCAAAGAGTTCCAGCTATTAAGTGACTCACTGAAACGTTCATACGTGTCACGGTCCCGCGTGTACAGCGATGACTAACGAGAATCGAAAGCGATCGATATTAATCTGAATGCGGCGATACGGTACGAACACGCGGCTCGTTTCCCGCCCATTAATATTTATGGATTATGGTTCTTGTATCTTTCGACCGGACAGCATTGTTTGCGTATCGATTCGGAAAATTCAACTCGATACCCGATAGTTTACAACATCGATGGACTAGTCGTTCATTCAATCGTGCGCTCGGTACCGCTTCTCTGTGAGAGATATCGCTATTAGATTGTCGCCTATTAAATGCTTGATTTCGAAGCGCGAAAAGTCTAACACGATTCCGTGTTATTTCGCGATAGGTAAATAACGCGTTAAACGTATCGATTCGAGTAAATACGTGTTTGGCGTAAAAGAGAAAGCACTGTTAAAAGTAAAAGGGGATATCCGTCGGTATTCGATCGTTGCGGCATGGGGTTGGATGCTGTAAGACGCAAGGCACGGACACACCCCGTCCTACTCATAGCGGCACCCTGTCGACGTTTCCACGAGGAAACCCCGTGGCTTTTATCGAACTAGCGTCCAGAAGTAAGATCGGTGTAGCAGGATGAGTCATGGCTGGGCTATCGTGACATAGCCGTATTATTTTTATGGTGTTTTCGCGTGGCCACCATGATTCACGAGGTTCGAGGCTTTTCCGGCACCCTTCGAGGACGCAGACCGCCATCGCTCCCCTCTCTTTTACGACTCTCTCGCGAATGAATAGTTGAGAAATCCCAGAACGATGCCCCATATGGAATCGTAGCAGTTCTCTACCGCCGCTAATTATTCCTAGCGGCTCGTGTGGTTTCGTTTAATAGGAAACATTTGTTAATACCCGAGGGAACTGCTCGACTGTTCTATAAAAGAGGGCCAAGCTGACGCTGGTGCTTCCGGTTTTTGTTAGTTCGTTCGGAAAAGAAACTGGTTCCTGGAACCTCCGATGAAACTCGACGCTCGTTTCGGTTTGATCTGTCGTCGAAATTGCGCGTTCCGTGAAACGCATTCTCTCGTTCGACGGGTGCTTGTGTTCCGGTTGGGGTGGCGCTATCCAATCCACTATTCCCAGAAGCTGTCGTTACCGGATACGTTCGAGTATCTACGACGTCGATTTTTCTCTATCGACAGATTTATTCCTTAACGCGTTAACAGCCGATTCGAGAGCGGACAAAAAAATTAACGAAGATACACCCATCGATCGTGTTCGAAATATCTCCGGAATTATCTACAATACGCTGCGAATTCTCTCTTCGTCGACGCTCGAAACACTATTCTATGTCGCATTTACCGATATATCCGATTGAAATTACCCGCTAAGTAAATACGTGTGACCGCAAACATTCCTATATGTGCGATGCCACGTTATTTGATAGAGAGCTTGATATATTCACGGAAGTAAATAGAGCGAGTAAATAAAAGGAAAGCTGCTTCCCGCGCAGATTCGTGTAAAATCGGAGTTACACGCGACGAACACTTCATTCGAGATACCGCGTATACTAATGCATCGATAAATCCCGAATTCGTGAGACAGGCCGTGTTCGTGTCCGCGCGTGTCTCGATTCTGTCACTGATTTCTCTCCGTAATCTTTTTCTTCTATGCCGACCGAGAACGTCGGTTAAATAAACGGTGTTGTAAGTAGGAACGACGAAGCCAGATCGGGGAGAAAAGTCAAAGGAACGAAGAGAGAGAGGAGCTAATTCGTTTGGAACGTCAGAAAAATTCTCGACCGACAAAAAAGTCCGACGAGCGCCATGGGAGAATTGAATTTCAATAACGACCACGCGAAGAATTCGCGTGAAATTAAAATGCGCGCTAATGAGGTCCACGGGTTAGGACGTTTGTCAATGTCCACGATTTTTCGACGAACTTTTAACCTCCGACTCTCGGTCCCCGAGGAAAACTTCATTTTAACGCGTTCGTTACGTATGCGCACGATTCTACCGGTATTCGACGAACATCTAACGTGGACAGCTATTCTTTCGGTAAGATCGTTTTTTATAGATTTTAAACATAATGTCGTTAACCGCGTAAGAATCGAGAAAAAGTTGTTAAGAATGTCCCTGTAGCGGTGCGCGTGAATAGCGACCGCCTGAAAACATAGAAGCAGCGAATAAGAAAAGAAGTAAGCGAGAGAAAAGAAAGAAAGACAGGAACTAACGCGAATACCTTTGCGCAGCGTCCTTCGTCGTGCCTATCGTGGCCAGAGAATTCGACGTTCACGAATGCTCCGAGTTTTTTCAGAAGATATTGGAATTCTTCTCGCGTTCTAGTCGCGCGTCTCCTCGCCGAATCATGCTCGTAGAGAAGAAATTTATTACTACTTTCCACGGAAGAATAAGCGACCGATGTCGCGAGGGTGTTTCTCCCCACCTTTCAAAGGAAATCAACTCGTTCCGGTAGAAAATTTTACCGTCGTACGAACATTTACGTCCAACTCGGGTCCTATTCAAAGATAAACAAAAACAGCCGCGAGGTTCGCGGTGCACGGTTGTTAAATGAAATATTATGTAATTCTGGAACGGTTGTAGGAGGAGAGAGTTACGTTCGCGTTTCGCTAGGTTCGCCGGCGAGCTAAAGGAGGAAGCCAATGCGAAGCAAAAAGGAACAGATGGAGAACGAGGAGGAGAACGGGGAGCGCAAGAATGTCGCGATTTTCTTCCACGTTGGACAAAACATTTCCCAGCAAGTTCGCCAAAATAGAGGCGTGCACCTGTTCCAACAGAAAACGAGGATTTCTCTTCGTATCTCTTCGTCTTCATCTCGCGATCTTCGACCTCCCTTTGCATTATTCTTTTCCTTCGACTTTCTTCTCGTTAAGGCACGTTCCCAAATGACTATCAATCGCTGACATTCGATGCACTGATTTTTTCGCCGCAGGAACACAACTTCCGCTATCATAACCTTACACGGTAAGCTGTCGTACCGTTGTACATTACTCAGTCATCGGTCTGTCGAATTATTTTTAACGGCTACACAAGAATTTAGTGTACTAAAAACACTACTAAATTTAGCGATCTATTGTCGCCCTACTGAAAACGTTGCTTTACGTCTACCGCTTTCGTTTGTCCATTTTCCCTCTGTCTAGTTTCCTTCGATCGCTCTTCCTTTGGTTACTTTTGTCCCCTCGTTTCTTTTTCGCTCCCACCCCACTCTCTCCCCCTTTTTCTCTTTCTACTATTTTCTTTGGCCAAAGATTCCCTTCTCGTTCTCACGGCCGTTTTCGTCTATGCACGGTCGTCTTGTTTCTTTCGAGCGTATTTATCCGGCCGTGCTTTTCCCTCTTCCAGCGACGTTTCTCGTTGCTCGTACACGCTATAACGTTATTTCCGTCGGGCCTCGGTGAAAACGTCGTAAGTCACTTAACGTTAGCTGGACATCGAAAACCAGCGTATCAAAGGGTGCCGTTTTTAACCAACGCGCATACCGTATTGTCGCGATACGTTACTTCGCGCCGAACGATAACGCCTATCCAACTTGTTATAATAGACATTTTACGTAAGAGGGTAAGAAATTCTCGAGATATTCCGATTATTAGATGAAATTTTGCCGCTACGACCTTCGCGCATGAAACCTAACCGTTAAACCGAGTCTGCTTCCAAGAACAGCTCTCGAACTAGAAGAGCTGGCCCAAATATTCCGCATTTCGACTCAACGCGCGATTTAAATTTTAGCGACACGCGTTTCCCGAGAAAGCGCCATTTCCTGACAAAATTGTTTACGCTTCGACGAGCGTCGCGCGAGTAATTTCTAGCCTCGAATTCAACAGTGGAAAATCTGAATTCTCGCCTCGTGTTCCCCGTTCTTTTTTTTCTTCTTTCTTTCGCGCTACGGTACGGAGTCGAACGAATTTCCCATGTCGTCGTGGACAGATCGTTGCCATATGATACTGTTTTGACCGATACCGTTCGCTGCCAGTAGATCGTGAAAGAAAAACGATGGATCGTTGTGAAACCATGTTCGAAACAAGAAGGACAAAGATGGAAAGAGGCATTCCCATGGGACCAGCTACGGGAGAAGTTTCTTAAAGTGACTGGAGCCTTCTCTGTCGAACAAAAGCTTATTATATATTAGCTCGTCTAGGCTTGACGCGAACACATTTTTCTCCCGCTAGGAAGCAAAATGGACACGTTCGTATCATCGGAATCCTCGTCCTTCCATTGCAGCACGAAACGCGATGCGAGGAAACGTCTACGTTTTTAATGAAGGATTCGAGAAATTTCGCGAAAACTTTGCTACTTTTCGAGCTGGATGACTAGACTCGAAAAGGGATACAATGTCGAGGGGGATCGAAGTATACATCGGTATCCAAATATAAACGCGTAAACGGCTTGGTCTACGGACTGTCTGGTTATTTATCCCGCTTTTCCGAGGTTACGCGGCCAACTTTTGGCACACTGTTTCGTTCGTTTCGCGCAATCACGACTTCCGATCGGCAGAGAAACCCATTGAATAACGTGCTTTTCGTTTCAACAGATTATACCCTTCGAACCGTGTCCCATCGAAAACGACTGTACTTGATTCGCGCTTGATACTCGATTAAAGAGACTGCAGGCGAGCGAGTAAAACGACTTAACGCGTATCAACTCGATTTTGTATGGCTATAACACATGATTTAAGATGTTCGATATCCTAATTTTAAGAGCGATTACGACCCAGCATAAAAAATGCTACTAATTAGCATGCGATTATCCGTGAAAACTATAGAAGATATTTTTTTACGTAAAAGGAAATGGTAGAGTAAAGATTAAAACGTATAAAACGAAGTAAATATACTGTACACGGTCGGTCGCGTAACGTAAATGCTTTTTGATTCAACTCCATCGAAAGGATTTAGGTAGTTGGCATGCTAAGTAGCGATGCCCATTACGAGGGCGTTCTCGAACGACGATATAACTCGTTCTGGTTGTTCAGCAGGTAAGGAAGGTACACTTTATTCGCTGTATAAAGCCCTGGTGAATTATCGGATTCGAAAAGAGGTTGGAGACCGTCGCAAAATACCATTTACGTGAGTGCCGGCACGTACATCGGCCCACGAAAGGTAAGGTTAGTTATAAATACATCCTGTTCAGAAATAGATCTCGGACTGGTGCAACTGCAAACCGCGAATCGTTCGAAAGGTTGCTGAATATTCGGGAAACATTCTGTCGGACAGTGACTCGGAAAAGTGACGTTATCGATAACGTATTTTCGTCGGTTTCGAAACCAACATTCCACGTATTGGATTCAATTTTTCAATGAATCCAATTTATTTTTAACCAACAGAGCAAATTCTGCAAGTACTATAACAATTACACCGCGTTTATAACAATTAAACCGCGATACAATTACAACGTACAGCGGCAGTAGCTGTATGACTCGATAGTACGCGTTTGACCAGAAACGTTCGAAGATCAACTTGTAGAATTTTCGAAAATTTAATGCCTTCCTCAGAAACGTACAATGGGAAATACGATGGAAACTCGTTCGCAGAATCCTCGAGAATTGTTTGTTACGATTTCGTGCTTTAACGCCGACACGACCCATCGGAAGGTCCGTAAAAAGCTTTTAGAGTTGAGAATTTTTTCTTTACGACAATCACACGTACTCGCGTGTCCTAGATGCACCCTTTTTCGTGCCGGATGTACGTTTCCAGCTGCACACTGCGGACCACTCGGTATAAATCAAAAACATCGTTTTACGCTACCCGAGGCGGTGAAGTCTTAAAATTACCATTGGTCCATATGCCTAGCGGCTAAACGTTCACAAAATCTCTAATAGAAAAAATGAACAAGAGGGAAATGTTCCGAGCAAGTAACCGGCTGCCGAGTCAGCTAAATAACGAGTCGAAGCTGACTGGAAATATTCTGGAACCAATTGATTCGTTTTAGCTTGGAACACGATACACGTACAGATTGCGCGACGATCTAAAGGAGAAACAACAATTTTTCTTTTTTTTTTTCATTTTATTCCATATTTCGAATTAAAATGTACGTTACGAATCGTTTCGTATTTATCAATCGGGAAATATGGCTGTCGGTAGAACGTTAAATTACTCTAATTAACCTGGTTCTTAGCGATGTCTAGACAATACGCTGTGCTGAACGGTACGACTTTACCAACGATTTTACATTCGACTGCATGCTAGTTAAATACATAGCAGAGACATCTGTCGAGACTCGGCGTAAACTCCGTTTTACTGTTTTTCCGTTTTACTGTTCGTTGGTAAAACAGATTAATTCGTACGATTTTCTGCTAAAAATACAAATATTTATCGTATTCGCCAATTATGCGGAACGTAAGTCGCAAGTTAAATTACATTCGTATTTGTTATCATAATATCGCGCGGCGAAAGATACGCGTTTCTTTTTATTATATATTTTGTTTCGAATTTATCGAATGTCGCTGATTTTTCGCAATCTGTCCCATGATTCGATGAAATATATTTATGCAAGCTAGCATTCCAGAAATCGCTATCTGCCGACGAAGTCGATAGTCTTTGCAACCATACGCAATAATTTGTTCGCGTTATATTTAATCGACTCGGTGAAATTTACGATCATTTAATCGTACTGCCAACGAAAATATCGCGAAAGCGGTTTCTCGTTTACCATCTTCTTCCAAGACGTTGCACGAATGATTAAGACGTAGTACTTGAAGAAGAGAAACTAGTTTGTCCCTTATATAGTGCTCTAATTAGTCGAAATGAGATAATTGCTTCGGTAAAACTCGTATGGAGAAAGAGAGACCTTGCTAGAACCTGTCGCGTACTCTTTAGACTTTAGACGACACTCGTTTACGTATAAACTTTTTCGTTACCTTTCGATGATATTGTGCATATTCGTACGAGTAACAAAGTTACTTCGAAGGTAATTCGAAAGCACAGAATCGAAAATGATTGTCGTTCACGCCTATCTCGATGGTAGTTTCCCTTAGGAAATACAATAAAATATTTTAAGACTTATCGTACTTTTTTTCTATTCTGTATTTTTCTTGCACTTGTCAGAGTTCTACTTAATTCTATCGATTACGATTAAATCAACAACATTTTCCGACTAATTAATAAGCGGTTGCTGCGTTGACGATGAATATTAACAAATTACTTCCGGTCGGAAGTAAGACGAGGTAATATCGATTACACGAAGGAAGTCTCGACGAATAATCGTATATTTTATAGCGTAATTATGTTCGTTGTTTCTCGGAGACTAGCATTTATACTAATTACCGTAACCTTATATAAAAATATCGTGGTGGTATAACATGGAAACGCTTAACTTACCAAAAATATTCTCTTTCGAACGTATCAGTTTCGACAATGGTAAGGATTGTGTAGTATTCTTTTAACTGAAACGAATGCAAAAATAACATTATCGTTTCTTAACGCGCATTGCAGAAGACATAGAATAATGATAATAATCGGTTTCGTCGCGTCGCGTCGAGTCGTTGATTCTATCGGTTAATCCGCTTCGAAATAATTTAATCGCGTAATTGTAGGGTCCTTAGGACGCTAAATCGAAGACGAGTCGCTCGATGTATAGATACAGGCACATGAAAATATTTGAATAACGTTACGCTTAAAGTTGAAATGTATACAAACTGTGATATACGGTAACTGTACGCGCTCCGTGGAGATACGTGCTAACATATAAACTATGCAAACGACAGGAAAATTAAATAACAAATATTGAGGATTCATCGAGGTAAATATTACTGCAACGTTACTGAATTTCACGGAATATCGCTCTGCAGCTTTAATCGGGGCTAGAGGTGAGACAACCTCGCATCAGTTCTATATAATAATATATGCGTACGATACGTGTATGAATTTAATGTAGCAATCACTCGTACGAAACAGTATGCACAAACGATATATAAACTTCGACAAAAGTAAACAGCAACGAAATTAACTCGTTTCGCGAAATGTTCAGGCAAAATTATAATTTAGTAACATCGTATTAATTTTCAAATCGAAACTTCTAATTGTTTGTAACAGAAGGATGTTTAATTTATGCAGAAAACTAGCTGCGAAAGAATTCGAAAGCATAAATCGGTGCTTTATCGTTTGGCACGAGTATCGAAATCGGTGGCAGGATGTTGACAGCGGAAGTGTGCAGCATGAAAAACGAACGCGTCATTGTTGCTGGTCGAAGGTTGCTAACATGGCGTTGAGTTAATCAAAATGACGATCCGAGGATCGTGCGACTCGGCGTGATTCGATTCTCGGAAACGCTATACGAAAAAAGAGCGAGCACGTGAAAATAATTATGCAGGCCGAGCACGATTGGAAGCTAACGTTGACAGTCGTGGCGCGTATGATATTTCTCGGTTCGAAACGATTCTACGGTCGATTTCCTTGACGCCGCTCTTCCGTACGCGACCGCATCGTCTTCTCCTTCTTCGTTAACGATAATTGCGTGAACGCCACCTTGCTGCGAAGAACAGCTTTCGCGATCGTATACGCGAGACGCGTTACTTCTTTTTTGCTCGACTTCAATACAGAACCTATACATACCTTCAGGCTATTATTCGTTCGCGATATCATCGCGAGTTTCGCGAGTCTGAAACTACCGTGTCATTCTTTTTCTGCGGAAAACGTCGCGATTGAAAAGTCAGATCACGAGACGACCATGACAAACAAACGTACCGAAGCGCATATCCTCGATTCTTATAAAGCGTTCGAAGCTCTTCCAGCGAGTAGTAAAAACAGCAAAATACGGTTCTTCTGTAATCAGAGGTATAGTACGAATAGCAAACCCTGTAATTTAATTTACCTACGCAGCATCATTGTAAAAATGGTCACGATGAAGCGTATATACGTATCTATCGTCGCGGTCTCATCAACAATTCTCTCCTTCTGCTTCAAGGTTACTGTCACTGACACCACTAATTGGTATTCTCGTCCACTTTCTACCTCTGCAATTGCACTTAGTGTCCTCTAACTTCGTTTTTGCTCTTTCAGCTACGAATGTAAATTCCTATCCTCGTTATAACGCGTCAACTTGTTAAGCAAGTCGTTACGATAATTAAACGTATTATAGCACCTGCTCTTGGTAACCGCTGTCTGTTTGCGTTCGAAGTCATAGTAGTGGGTTTTCAAAGAAATTTCCCAATACTTTCCAACGACGCGAAGCGAGATCCGACGATACGTAAAGGTCCTTTACGCGACAATGCAAAAACACGTATCTACAAATTGTAGATATCTGCCGGATAAACGTAAAATGTACTGTAATGACGTAAGCAAGAACGAAAAGGAAGGCGAAAAGGGAATCGATGGAATTGCAACGTCGCGTTTACAAGTATTAATCGGGGGTTATCCTCGTAAGTGGAAAAAAAGAATTTCATTTGTAGAATAGCCGGAGTAGCGACACAGAGCGTTGTTAATTTCCGGTGCTTTGTTCTTCGCGACCACGGGCTCGTTTCATTTCCGTTTAGCGACACGACCGCGCGTCACTGGTCCGAACGAACAAAAAAGAAAGAGGAATTAAAGCTTCATCGAGGAAATGGCTTTCACTAATCTTTCGAACGATCGCGTTGCTCTCCTTTTGTCCCGAAAAGGATCGCTTTATCGTTTCCTACAAGATTTTATTACAACCTAGGATTTCTCTTACACGAGTCGCCACGAACATTGCACCGGAGGGATTAAAAATACCTCAAATTTACAGTAGATAAATACCTAATTTGCATAGAGTCTACAAAGTTTGAAACGTAGCAATAAAATAAACATAAGATTATATTCGTGTTATTATCGCTTACATGTAATTTTTACACGTACTTGTCATCGTATCGTAATTCACGCTAGCTATTACTAGTACGCGATGCCGGAGATTTATGTCGTTAGAATATTAAATATTAGATAATCGGAAGAAATAAAGATTGTTCGTTCAGCGAACAATCAGCCATTTACCAGATTGATACCATCTACCAATAGTGACATTCGAACAATCGCTTTTTTTATCTTCGAATTATAGCGATACTACTGTTCTACAATCATTTGTTTAGGTTGGCTATTATCGCGTACATAGAAAAATAAATGTTTCGTTAGACGTGTTTGTAGCATCAAACTAGATAGCAGCAAATATGTATCTCCGGCAGAGATAAAAGTTGTAGGAACATCGTCTTTCGTTCGACGCGTTAAGTGTTAAATGACGTTCGATGTTTGGATTTAGTTGTTACGTTGCCGCCCTTTACAAATATCTATGAATTTAGATAATAATGCAGTATGTCGAATCTAACAGTCGACAATCGGTAATTGTAATAATTTGGAAATTTTGAAAATACCGGAAAGGTATTATCGAACGGATCGATTTCGAATGGAAACGTATCGACGTTACGAAAACAGGTTTCGATCCAGTCGTTAGACGAGAGACCGTGATACGTGGCTCTCGCGAGTCTCGATGTTAAAGCTCGAAGGCAAAAGGTCAATAGGTTAATTATCTCGCACGATTCATGATTTCTATCTCGATTCTATCCTTCGCACGTGTTTCGAACGTTGCATCGGTGTTCCTGCAGTTTCATGAATTTCCAGAATCCCTACCATTGTTGTTTCGCTTTTCTCTCGCATCCCCACTGAGGTCGCTTCTTTCACGAGGAAGGGGAATCCATTTAAAGTGAACTTTGACGAATCACCGGCCAAACCGTTGCGTCCCGTGGCAACTCTCAGTCGAGAGTCGGACTTGAACCTGATTGGAACTAACGAGAGTGACTGGAAGCTCTTGTTTGTTTTATATACACATATTCTTCGTCAAGAACACGCTTTCACTCGAGATGCTGAGGGAAACGATTCTCGTTTTCGCGGCTCTCCTCGTGCTCGCCGCTGCCACGGAAGTTAACAAGTGCGGCACTGGTGCGTACAACGTCCTTTCGCCTTTTCTTATCAGAACATTTGTACAATTTTAGTTCGGGAGTTTGGTCCGTTTCGTTGAACGTATTTTCGAGTTTACCCCGTTAATAACAATCGGCATCTACAGTTAATTACTCGACTACGTGATAATCGAGGTACCGGTTACCGCGGTACAGATAGAATAGATTTCTTAGCGCTCGATGCAACCTCACGCCGATTTATGGACTTATCGACAAACCAACGAATAATAGGAATTTCTACTATCGTAACTTCGTTTTAAATAATTAACTGGACTGTGAATAACTTTTGTCGAGAATCACTCGTGGAATCGCAGCTCGACCATTCCGAGAATCTTTTGTCTTTCTTTAAACTTTGTTTGCAGCCAGCAACGATGTTGCTTCTAGAATTTGAAGAGTCAATATTTTTCATGTTTGCGGTCAAAGGTGCAAGTTTTACATCGAATCACAGAATACACACGATTCGCTGTACATAAAAGAGTGTTTACAACTTCTTGAATATTGATTCGAAGTTACGTAACGACGTCGAACAAGTTCACGAATCATGAAAAATTATCGGCTTTCCTTCGGAAACGAATTGAATTTTTCTCGTGCTCGTAAGTTTCTCGAGTCTGTAGTTAGCGAGATTACATGCACGCATCGCTTCGATTCGCTCGTTTTTATGGGAGAGAAAATGATCTACGGTGTATCGCTACTTATAATCTCCATCATTGCTTTATATATCCATTCGATCACCTTGAAATTGATTATCTCGAACCGGTGAAACAAGGTTTCACCGGCCTCTTGATTTACTAGGGGTTTAACGATCGTCTTTTTTCTTATGCAAATTGAGCCTATCGCTACAAGGAAACGTGCGAAGAAATCGACTATGCGTATTTAAGCATGTTTGTTTTACAACTTTAGTCTTTAAAGCGTATAAGACAAAGATTTCTATATCGTTCACCGTCATCCTATCACTGCAATATTCTGAGCTAACACATTTTTTTCCAAATTCGAAGAACGCTTTTAATTTTCTCCTATTTCGTTCTGACTCTACTAGTCATAAAAGTCATAAGAAGAATAAGTTATTTGTTTAATATCGCAGTAAAATGGAGTCGCGTATAACAGAGAAGTCTGTCCAGCGAAACGTTTTCATTATCAACGAAAGCATTGCGAGATTCGTCTCCGCGATGAGGTCAACAGAGAAATCCACTTCCAATAGCATCCGATTATGTAACTCGGTTCGTCTCTGTAATCTTCAGGGACATTTCAAGATTCGACGTAATCTACAAACATTTTCTTTCTATTGCAGGAGAAAAGTTAGAGGATTCCAATCTGGTTAAGATAACCGGCTGCGACGTGCCACCGTGCAAATTGAAACGCAGGACGAAATACACGATCGAAAATAAGATCGTGCCCGACAGAGATGTCGAGAATCTGGTGAACTCCGTGAACGCCGCTGTTCTGGGTGTACCGCTGCCGTTCGTCGGCGTTGACGGAACCAACGCGTGCGACAGCATGTACAACACGGACGGAACTCCGGCTGGATGCTCGCTGAAAAAAGGCGTCGAATATATTTACAAGCGGGAATTTCCCATACTTCAAATTTATCCCACGGTTAGCGCTTCTTTCATACTTTCAAAAGTTACGCAAAAATCTTTCGAACTAGCCAGTCCCAGATTTGACAAGATTTTTTATTTCAAATTTCTTCTCATAGCACGTACTATACGTCGATAATAATGTTTTCATCGCAGATTTCTATGGTCATACATTACGAGTTGATGGATGGAAATCATTCGATCGCCTGTTTCGAAGTTCCAGCGAAGATCACCAATTGAGAGGAGCTGATTCGTTCTTTCCGAGAGATTCCATCACCGTACCTCCCGGAAGTTACGAGGTCAGGCCTCTGTGTCGAAAACAGAGCGTACAACGAAGATGAACGACGCGAAACAGAGAGTGTTCGTTTTCGGTAACGAATCTCCGCGAAGATAGGGCAACCTCTCTTCGTACAGTTTCATTCACGAGCGAGCTTAATCAGTATACGTATAGTGTGTCACGCGTAATCGTAATCATTAATAAAAATGCTTTTATATATTATCTTACGTATTACGTTTTTGCTCTCCTTGACGATACGAGTCTTCTATTCTTGGCACGTTTTACGTTATTTATATCGTGATCATTGTAATCGCGATCTATTTGTCGTGATTTTCCGAAAGTATTTCAAAACTCGTTCAAAGTTCGTTTCGGAGTAGGATAGATGCGCGGTGTTTATGCGCGATGCAACGTAAGCCGTCGATGATGTAGGAATCTAGACGAGATTAATAGCTAGTGCCACGCGCGGACGCTCGATCAACTTGTTTCGATCACTCGACGATCGATCGACACGCTCAACGGGCAACAAACTCGAACGAATATCCTCATAATTTCGAACAGTTATTTTTAGACGATTTTTACAAGTAAATATTAATGTAGCCAAATATTTGATCGTGTTTTAGCAGTACCTTCAATAATCGATGTTTACCGGATATCCCTCGTTAATATAATAATTTCAATCGTGATTTGAAAATATGCACGATCAACCAAATGATCAAGTACTTGCATACCGCAAGCTCCATTTTATATACGATTATTATTTTCAGATTATTTTCAAGCGTGACTAATTAATTGCCGCTTAGATCGTAATATTATACGCGTTCGATTTGTCTTGCTGTGAAATTTCCAAGTTGTACTAGCTTCTTTTTTGGTTTTTCAAAAATCGACTATCGCGTTATAGTTAATTCGTTATTGTCGATAAAAATTGTGCAAAATGTAAATAAATGCGAATGAAGCGAATAAGTCGGAAAAAAGAAATAGTAGAATTTTCAATCGCGAAAACACGTAAATGTCATGAAAAAAAATAACGGAAACACATAGAACGACGCTTTCGTAATAAGTCCCTTCCCGTAAATGATGTTTTCCAGAATTTTTCCTTTTCTATTTCAACAATACCGATTTCTTCCAGGCGTTTCATTCGACCGAGAATCCATGCAGACGTATCAGGCTGAATCGAAGCGCACGATAACGAGCTCACAGCACGCGGTATTCGCGGCAGCTTTCATAAATAACGAAAGTTGCGAACGATCTGTCTTCTCTACCCGCTTATTTTCCCTCCAGCCCAACCGTTCGTGTCTCATCGTGAGTTACAAAAGTAAATTACGACAGCCCGTTGATCGATACCATCTCCATTAATAATTCAATTAGAAACGGTTGTAGTGATTGTAGTCGCATGTACGCGTGCTCATCATTCTTCATTCTCGTTTTATCGTCACTTTCGATTTTAAAAATAAATCGCACCTTGCTTGATTTTGCTTGGTTACGTGTTAGCTACTTTTTGGAGATTGGCATGTTCCTGGTAACTTTCACAAAGATCGAGTAAACGGCGTCGCGTGAAGAAAAACGGTGCATTAATCTCGACCTCGGATCGCACGGAACCAAAACGTTTTTTACCGGTGTCGCGCGATCAGAGAGCTTAATGGTCGCGTTAATAGCGGACTTTTGCGTAATGTTGCTCGATCAAAGCTTGAAAGCTCGCGATTTTCGCTCAAGCTACACTTTTTCGCGATACTTGGCAACCGCACGTAACCTCGCGTTGCGTTCCAATTAAATCCGATTGTCTTATCGGTACCGTAGCAACAATAACAAATGGCACGTACTGTAAGACGGTTGTGTCGCGAAACGAAGTTACCGTTTATTGACATTGCGAGCACTTTACGTTTAACAGAGTAAGCGAAAGTAATTTCTGCAAAGTGGTAACAATAATCGATCACGTTAGCCGCGACGATAATTATATCGTGAAATTTTTTTAAAATACATATGAGATCTTTGATGCTATAATACAAAAATATTCGAATATTAAATATAGAATGCGGTGAAAATACAGCGCGCTTCATTATCTATTCGTTACGCCGATATCGTTCTTCGCTCCTATCTTTATTCTTAAGATTTTCTTTTACCGAGTCTGCAAGTCCGATATTACGGTAATGTCAAATGTTCTCTATATTTAGAATTTTATCATATTAGCCAGGCGAGGTCATTCTCGCTAAATTTATCTACTCTAGCATTTGTTCGATCGGTGTCATAGAGTGAAATTAGACTCGATGCAAATTTCAGGCGTTAAAATCGTAAAAATCGAACTTCTCGAGAAATTTTCTGTTCCTCCGTTGTCTTTCCATATCTAGTATCCGTGTCAACCCGAAATTAGTTTTCACGAACATAGCGGTGTGCGTGGAAGTAACGAGTAGCTTTTTAGTTTCTTTCGACTTTATTACGAAATTTTTAGTAGGTTTAAATTACACGGTAACCCGACGTACGCGACACCGGCGCTTCGCTCAAGCTCTCCCTTTCGAGTTTACGCGTACGTTGCAACATATTCACCCAAAGTCCCATTTGCTATTCGAATTATGCATTAAATTTTTCTTTCTTCGAACGATTGCCACGAATAACTGATATTTCAGAAGAAATACGATACGTTGTACTATCTCGGAAGTAGACAATTGTCGCTTCGGCAGTATTGGTCGTTGCACTGTACAAATTTTATTTTATTTTTCTACCTATACAAAGTACATATATGCATACATGTATATGCAGGAAGCGAAGAATGACGCGTGCAAAGGGTAGATATGTCGGTTATTAATCCTTTGTCAACGCTCCTCTTATCGAACAAGCTCGTAACGAGTAAAGTCATTACCCGGCAGAAGAGGATTCGATAAACCTTTTGGTGTTTTTACACGAGCATACGTAGAAGCCTCCGCGCTGCGCCGCGCTGCGCCGCGAGGGATGCCGCATACGTGTGTATTCGGAGCCTCGAATAAGCCATTCCCTTGTCGAAAAGATAGCTTTCAGAAAGCAAAAATGCCATTCCTGCCTTTCAAAAGCTTTTAAGTTGACCATGATCCGTGACACCAGTCAGAGAGCATCTGCTTCCTCGTTCGCCTCTTTCGCTCGTGAAATTCTTAGCCCCTGTTTCGATCTCTTCTATCCCCTGTCGTTTTCATCCTTTCGCACCGACTCCCTTCTAGCCCTCTTAAACCACTATAAACCGTCTTCGATGCTCGTGGAAAGCAAACACTCGTCCCTAAACTACCGAGCGCGAGCAATTATCTAAACGTTGCTTTGTCGGAAACTCTGTTTCGTCGAGCGACTCTGGCTGTGCTTAATCGGGAATGTCGATCAAACAATTGTCTTCATTAATATTCAAATATTTTTATAAAATATTACTAATTAATCAACAGTTGCATAGTTAACGCGAACTGTCAAATAACGTTAATCAGTGAATTGAAGTATAATCGAGCTAAAAGTTGAAATACTGTGCTAAATCGTTTAAGAAATGAAACGAGATTGTGAAACGGTAAAATTTCGTAAATATTGAATACGTAATTGAATTAGATATTCGCATATAAAGTAGATTTGGATTCATAAAGATTATACGTCGAGGTTAACGACATTTGACCTATCTCTGCAGAGGAAGAGTAGGTGAGTTTGTACGCGGTACAGGTTCAATCGTAACTTCCGGCGAATGTTTTCGAAATATTTACGCACGGGAAATCGATCGTTGGGTATGGAATCGAGAAAATATGCTATTCGAAAGGAAAACACGAGTCTCTGCACGAATCTATAGTTTCAGTGTAAATAGAAAGCAACTATAGCGAATGTTTTCGGAGATGGACGAATGTATAGGCACCGGCAATCCCTTAGCTGTGCACCGACGTTCTTCGATTCTTTTCGTTCTTTCCGTTCTTTCCGTTCTTTTCGTATCGGCTGATGCAAAATTCGCGAAGAAATTGAATTCTCTTCGCGAAACTTTTCGATCGTTCGGTGATTCCGAACAAATCAAAATTTCCGCGTACAATATTAATTCGTTTATCCGTGTTATTTAAATGTACAAAATATGACGGTCCCATCGTAGCAAATTACAGAATTTCAATTCTCCCTATTTAAACATTAATAGCGACATAAAAATTCATTCGCTGGATAAAAAGTACATTTTCAGCGCGTTCAATGATTCGTCGTATCGCTGTCTGACCAAGCATGACTATTTCTACTGGGCTGACTCGTTCGCCGTTCCACTGTCACAGTGGAAAAAGCAATACACGATATCAGAGATTTCGATAAGTAATATTCATTTTTCAATGCACCTGTTGAAAATTATTTATAAGCAGCAGAATAAGATCATTCGAGTAAATTCCAGCGAAAGAAAATATTCCACGAAAACATATATTCGAATAAACGGTTGTAGCGTATCAGTAGCAATTTAAAAATTAACAAGCTCGTGAAAGTTTAAATTAAATGGTCAATCCGAATTCCGTTAGATACAACGAGACAAAAAAAATCGCGAGAATTATTAATATCACGAAATACGCGTTCACGTTACCGAACGGATTCATTATTTTATTATGAAAGTTCTAATATTTGATTACACTCGGCACAAGCAAGACACAACAGCGAATGCTCTA
Source organism: Megachile leachella (assembly GCA_963576845.1). Taxonomy (NCBI): domain Eukaryota; kingdom Metazoa; phylum Arthropoda; class Insecta; order Hymenoptera; family Megachilidae; genus Megachile; species Megachile leachella. The sequence continues at coordinate 15,314,714 of OY756259.1, forward strand.
GAACGCATGTGCGTCCCATTACGCATCCACTTCGCGGATGTTTATCAGCAAGGAGTATTATTCGAATGTACGTCCTTCCGTGTAGGACAAACATCCCTTTCAAGCATAGCACAAGAGAGCTAAAGAGAGATAGCGAGAGAGGCGGAGAGAGAGAGAGAGAGAGAGGGAGAGAGAGAGGCAGCAGGATGCACGGTGTACGCGTCGAATCCCTTTTCACCCCTTTCACCCCACCCGCGGATTTTCCTCCGACACCACCACCTCCTAGGTAGGTTTTGCAGGCTGCGCGTCCGTCGCCGCGCCGTTTGCTCGTCTTCTCCGTCAGTGTGCCGTCCGCCGTCGCTCGAGGACCACGTGTTCCACATTTTTCCGTGGTGTCGCGTCGATCCGTGTTTATTCGCGTTTTCTCTTTACGCACGCCTTTTCCCTTATTATCCAAGCAACCACCGATGCACACTAAACATCTCGAACAAACGAACAGAGTGACTCGTTCTTGACACGCGAGTGTTTATATCCGTTGTTCGATGTGTCATGGATTATTAACAAAGTGATTGAAGGTTCTTTCAATCACGTGTATATGGATAGCGAAGGCAAATGCATCGATCAATTAACGAACGATTATGTTTCGGGATAATATTCGTGTTCGACGTTCGTGAAAGGAAGAGTAGAAAGAAAAGCGCGCGAAAATCGAACGGGAAGACTGGATGATTTTAGGCAATTTTTACGAGCCCCATTTTCGTAATACCGACGATCTAAGGGTTGTCGGTCGCTAAATTTTTCTTTCGATCGATTTCGAAGAGATTCCAGGTTTGTCCCGTCGTCGTCGTTGCTTGGACCTTTTCCAGCCAAACCGGAAATCTGTGGCAAGCCAACGTGATCGAAGATCTCCGCAGTGCTTCGTTTTTCGTTTGCATCCTGGAACGACGTTGAAAAATCCGTTTGCCGATTAACCGTCAGAAAATTTGATATATTCACGCGCTTCGACCACTTTCGAACGATCTTTTATTCCAAGTTTTCTTATTACCTTTTTCGATCGTTCAACGTAAAACGATTAAACGCTTTGTCGTAGTTTACGAACGAACTAGAAGTTTTCTAGTCGGTTTTATCGATCGTTCCGAAAAATTTTCAGTTAACTCGTAATTCCGATAAACGAAGAATACAGATTGTTCGTTTGTCGATGAACTTAGCGGTCATAGAACGCGATGTCGTCCATAAACGTAACGATCTAGAAGGGGTGCAGTGGACAAGCATCCAGTTGGAAGGGTCGAAACTTTACACAGAGGAGTAATTATAATAACGTCGAAAGTTCGCTTTAACCAAACTTAACGGGCACGGTACGCGATAGCAGCCATAACTGCATCTTTGCAAAGGGTGTACGAGCGGTGGGCGCACGAGCGTCCCAACCGAGGGGTTGAAAGCGTTCCGAAAAAGTTGATACGCAATTATAATAAAATTCCAAGCTCCAGTCGTTTCGTAAGGACGTAACGTTCACTGTAAACGATTAAGTCTGGCAAATTTTCACACGCAATTGCAATAGAGAAAAAGTAAAGTTCGCAACTGTGTCCTTGCAAGAGGACAAACGGTTTGTTCGCCAGGTCGAAAGCGTCCCGTGGAGGTCCGCGGGCAATTCCGGTAAATAGGAAGTAAAATTTGAAGATTCGATCGGACGACTAACATCGAATGTTGACGGTATAGGGTGTAGCCCGCATAATTACGAGCGTGTAGCGTACGTATGGTCAGTCGGAATGATCGAAATCGTCGGAAAAAGTTTGACACGCATACAGAATAAATTTGATGGTCCGTATGGTGCGTGGACGAATAATCTCGCACTCGTTCAAAAGACATAAATTTTTCGGCAGAATACGTAGCAAGAGCGAGCGTTAGCGTTCCGAACACGGTCAGAGATCGAAGAGGAAAGTGATCCAAGAGGAGGGTTATCCAGGTCCCAGTAGCGTGGACGTTACTTTCCGGACAGCGTGTGTCGGTGCGGTGAATTTTGCGGCCTCGGTGAACGCGTAGAATGGTCAGCGTTGATTACGGCTATCATGCCCGTCGTTGCAGGTTATTGGCGGAAGTGGCGAGCGGTTAGGTCGAAAGCGCGTCGAGCCACGGTTTTCTAGCGGCTCGGAGGGCTGTTACGCGTGTCCGACGCGCTTTAATATACGCGGTGGATGAAAGGCAGGAGGAAAAAAAGGGAGGAGACGGAGAAGGAGGGGTTGCGGTACGCGGTTGCGGATGCGGTGCTGGCCGCTTTAATTAGCGTTTAACCGAAGAGGAAAAACAAGGGGCGTCGGATTAGACGAGCGGAGTTGGCCGAACGTTGATGCCAGAAATCGGTTTAACTCCCGATAAAGTTGTTCGATACATCGATAAAATACCATCCGCGAGAGAATGATCGTGGACGACGGTAAAAAGAAGAGATCGAAAGTGCGTGCGATAAGAGTGCGAGAGGTCGCGGGTGTATCGAATACCGTGCCAGAATGACCTAACAACAGCAGTCTCGATCGAAACCGTTCGTCGTTCGCTTTTGCCTCTTCGCGTACGAGTGCTCTGTGGGATTCGTGACGAGGATAACGAGAAACAACGAACGAAAGAACATGTGGAGTGTACTGTTGCTCGTCGGACTAACGAAGGCTGTTTCCTACGTCGCTGGGATCGCTTCCACCGTCGACGAGAAATCGGGTGAGTCCTCTTTCTTTTCCTTTATTCTCCTTTTTTCCGTTTCCTTCCCCTTTTTCTACCTTTACCGCCCGCTCTCCCTTTTCTCTGCGTTTCTCGTTACTCCTCCGCGAAGGTAGAGTACCAGAAACATCTTGATCTCCAGGCATGTCTTTTCAAGCGTTTTTCGATGAGGTATTCATGACCAGCGAAAAGTAAATGGATAGCGCAATTTCGTTTATATTTCTACCTTGTTTTCTTCATTTCCGAACCAAGTCTCGCCACGATGCAGTTCATGTACTTTAAACCTATCGTAAATCCACGAACTGAACACGTAGCTTTTAGTTTCATGTACACTACGGAAATTATTTCATTTCGTAGAATCATTCGGGTTTTTTCCAACAAAAAAGAAAAGAAAGAAAATCGCCGAGAGAAAAGACAGAAAGGATCTAAAATGTCCTTAATACTAAGATGGCGTTCAAAGATTTTTTCATCGCGAACTGTAGTTGTAAAAAAATGAAAAACTACAAAAACAAAATTGGAGGAATTCGATTCGGCACGATTCGACACGATTCGACTCGATACGATCCAATTCGATTTGCTGTTCGCATCGTGCTTCCCTCTGGATACCAAGAATCCTCCCGAAAATTCTGGATCGCGAGACTAAAGATTTTCAATTCTCTCACCGTTAAAATGGCGAAGTCGGGTTCGATCACGATTCGATTCGACTATTGTTTTGTCTAATCGTGCAATAAACGCATCGAGTTTCAGATTTGAAATTCAGAATCGAAGTTGGAAAGTTAACTGGCGCGAAAACGCGACGAAACAGTATAGTTGATATTTCGAGAAGGAAATGGATTCGACGGGATAACGATTTACGCGCGATCCCTCTTGTCGAACGACCATAGAGGGAAGACAGGTCGATAGGTATTCCCCGAGTGTCGTATAATGTAGCGAGTACGCGTCCGTGCTTTCGTTGCTCGCTGTGCTTCCTGTTGATCCCAAGAGACGATTCGCCGTGTGCATCTTTGCGCGAACGAACCCAGCTGCGTCTAATCAAATTGGCCATATACGTAGAATTTGGATTTCCAAGAATAGATATTGATTTCGCGTAGCATTACGAAGCTCGCGTTGACCCTTTATAGTTGAACCTCACATATCGCATTTGTACGTTCGCATTCGTGCCTAGTAGTCTTGCGTTATATGAAAAAGATAACTTTAAATTAGTTAAATTAAAGCAGAAATAAAAAATTATCGCGGCGAATTAATTTTTATGCCGTAGCAATATGACAGGACACGAGAATCGAATATCGCGATCGTGGAATTACAGCGACCGCAGTAGTAGCTAACGGTACGCTGTCGCTTCGACTTTGATACAGCCGTTAAGGCGAAGAAAAATTATCGGATCGTCAAGTTCGATTATCGAGAAAGAGAATCGAAACTGCGAAGGGTGAAAAATGGCATAATCGATGAAATCCGAAATACAGAGTACTTGCCGTCGTACTAAAAACATGCCCGTAACGCTTCTGAAAGTAATACTATAACAATTAAGAGTAATACGTTTTGAGATTGGAGTGTCAAAGCCAGCGGAAGTTTCTCATTGTTTCGCGATCGAAAACTCGGCTTTGCTCACCGCCTAAGGTGCTCGTAATCGTCCTCGTGCTTGCTGTCCTATGACGCGCGGTTCGTGCATTGTCTTCGACACGAAAGTTCTCCGACTTGGCGCAACTGCTCCGGGAATTCGATTAAAGCCGAGTCTCGTGGCCAACTGGTCCGGCGGTCGTTCGATCCGATCCCTAAGTCCACGACATTCCGATCGTCCGTGACCGCGATTTCCCGGATCTCCTGTCGTTTCACGCCCGTTATCCGAAAGGTTCTCTCGAGAATTTTGCCCTTTGGCTCGAACTTTGGCTTGCCCGATCGGATCGACGTAAAAATTTCGGGAACGAGTTGCCGTGGCCCGAAAGAGCTCCGTCGGAACGCGACAGGAATATCGAAAGTTTTAAAAGTCCCAACGACGTTTATAGCATATTGCCCTAGCGGATCCTTATGCGATCATATCTTATAAGATATCATTAACCACACTGTTGGTCCGGCCGACAAACGCTTCCATCGCAACGCTCGCAAATATGCCGACGGATCGAGCTTGTTATTAATTATTGATACCATGGCAATAACTCGACGCGGTAATAATGGTCGAAAATATGATCGCGCAGAGAGATATACACATGTAGGTCGACGCGACGACTGGCCACCGGCCACGCGCAACGTTCCCGCGCTACGATGCACGGTAAATATATTTCTGTAACGCAACAATTATCGACGGTATCGTTTATTATTACTCGTTCGTCGGCTTCTCGCTTCGATATTCATCGAAGCGAGAAATATCATTGACGTGGTTATCCGTGAGAATAATAAAGTCCTTCCATTAATCGCTGGCTCGTATCGCCGATGCAAGATTCGCGCCATTACCGATGTTTATCCGAAACAAAATTTTATCTTTTTTATAACCCACCAGCTGAATTACACCAGCGTAAACTGCAATTTTTTCTCGCGGATTCACTGATAGTTCAACAAGAGCGTATAAAGATTTGTTTTCGAGAAATCTAAATATCGAATATTTTCCTTTCTAACAAGGTTCATATTCGTATACACATTTGTAAACAGACGGACCAAACGTATCAGCGTAAAAAAGTTTGAAGGAAATCGATGACCCGAAGTACTCGCATTTTCCTCGTAAACCGAAAAGTCGAAGCAACGCTACTTAACGTACGTAGTATCGAGTATTCGTCGACTTTTTTTTTCCGGTAATGTTTAACGAACCGATTCGCTACGGTCTCTCTCTCTCTCTCTCTCTCTCGTCTACGAGCTTTCTTCTCTATTCGTTCGTTCGCTCGCGCAACCTGTTATCCCGCGCGTCGACTTCTTCCTCGATTATTTTATTCCTTAATTTGCTCTACCAGCCGCGGCTCGTCTTGCCATCCTTTCCGACTACTTTCTCGTCGACACGGTTTTCCTTTCGCCGTTGTTTCCCTTCGTTTACACCGGGTGACACGCTCCCTTTTTCTTCGATAAATACTGTTTTAGACGGTAGACAATAAGATGTTTACGACGTTACAGTAATTTTGGTGTTCGTTCTTTTACGATTCATAATTTACCCTCACCGCTATACCTCGTACGATTTTCGATTTTAGGGTTTCTAAAGAACCATGAGTCGAAACGAATTTTCGTCGCAGTCGCATTCTCGATAGATAACCTTACGGTTCTCTTTCGGATAATGAAATTTCGTGAAAAAAAAAAAAAATAATTAAAACAACAGATTTGCAATCGATCAATTTTTGGAATTTAAACATCTGTTCGAGAGGCATTGATCGAACGAGTACGCGTACAGTGGCGCCCTCTGTAGCTAGCGTACGTTCGTCAGAATAGAAAGACAAATAAATTCGTTCTTTTTTTCGAGAGTAAAGAGCTTTTGGGAAGCTCGATTTGGCCGGTCGATTTATTTATTTTATTTTTTTTTCTATCCTCCAGTCGTATTCTGGATCGGCGTCGTCGTGTCGTTGCCGAGCCGCGTCGAATCCAATATTTCTCGTCGTATCTCGGCACCGGCTGCTGGCACTCCCCTTTCCCTTCTTGATTTTCCCTGGATGCATCTCGCCGCTTTAAGCTCCGATCCTGTCGTACTGTCGTGTCGACAGTTACAAACGAGACGTCCTATAACTGTCAGCAAGCAGGAGGGAGGCAGTTCGGTCCGAGACGCTTCCTTCCTAGTGAAATTACGCGTGAACGTCTCGATCGTGGCTGGTTACTTGCTCGAAACTGAAGCGTTAACGTAACCGCGTGTCGTGCTGGTTTAATCGATAGCCGAGCGATTAATCAACCCTTGACTAACTCCCCGCCTTTCGAAGAAGCTTTCCACCTTTTTATCGCAACGTGCACTCTTGTTTAACCGGTGTTCGACTTTGTCGATCGTTCGAGCTTAAATCGCGTCTAGTCCGACAACGAACCAGTTACGCCAATTCCTTTTTCATTATTCATTATCCACACTTTCGTTCTCTTCGTATTCCACCTATCGTTCGTTACCTAAAACGGATTCGGATCATTCGAATTATTCTGCTTTTCGTTGTACCTTAATACCGAGACGTTGAAACGTTCAAATAAAGTGCTCTCAACGCCAACGTCGTAACTAATATGCCAGGTATATTCGAAATATATCATTCTGATAAAGGGTTGAATGGTAGGTGTTACGCGCGGTATACCGATTTAACGCGATTTTTCGGTTCTCGGTGCAATATGACGCGGTGATGCACTGCAACTTAATGCTAAAGCCGAGTTGGGAATGAATCATGCAGAAGATTGATGGAAAACGGTGTTTTATTCTTGATCGAAACGTGCTCCGTGAAGGCTGTGGCGTGACTGGCTTAGGTAGATTTCGGTGCAGCTGGTTATGCCGTTAAAGTAAGAAAAACGGAATTTCGTTGGTTAAATTTTCAACGAAAAGGCAAACTCTCTTTTTAGACGATATTCTTTGAGAATATTATTAAACGACGCATTATAGAATTTAATGAGCGATACCGTGAAGTTATAGTTACGAAGCACTATTTCCTAATGCAAATTCACCCGTGCTTTGCATCATCGAAATATTTGATTTTATTATATCCAACACATGTTTAACACGATTCGGTCACGGTCATCAATTTTTCAACGTCTCATACATTTTCAGGGAGATCTCTGTGTATTTCGTCGATGCGGCCAGGTAATTCTATTTCTCTGATATTCGCAAAGGTTCGCTACCGGATTTCTCTGTCTTTCCATCTGTTCGATTAAATATGTTCGTCCATCTGGTGTCGACGCGACGCGACGCGAAAGCAATTTCCGAACGATCGAGATCGTGTTCCAATTACCGATCCACGCTCGCAAAGGAATTTCGGAAATCCTCCCGAAGGAGAAGGTACCCGAAGGAGTCACGAGCAAACGTGGAACGCCGCTGTTTCGTGGCAACTGACGAGCGTAATTAGTACACTCGCTTTATTCTCATGAATTTATAATTTTCTACCATGGTAAATAACTCTGGCAAATATTTGGATACGAGACGTAATAATTTCGTTGTTAATTTATTATCGTTCGATACGCACCGATATCGAGATTACAACGTTCGACTTGCTCGTGTATACGTACATACGTACACCGATAAAGTCTCGACCGCGTTATTTTCGCGATCACCGGTAATAACGTTTCATTTTCGACGTTAAAGCGATTCCTGCATAAAACGAGAAACGAATATTTTAACGATACTCGTTACATTTTTATTGTATAATTTTTTGTAAATTAAATACGATAACCTATTCGTATTAAAATTCGGACATCGCAATAACTTTAAACTTGCAGCAGCTACGGTTAATAAAGATTATTCCCGTATCGTGCTGCCTATGTTATATTCTGTTGTTCGTATTGTTTTATCACCGCGTAATATGTTGCCTCGTGTTCTATCGTCAAGCGTTATGTTCATACACGCTTATACGCGTTCGCGTAGACCATCCTAGTTTCTATCTCTTTTCCTCGCAACCACGAGGTGTTATTGCAACGTGAAACGTACCGTACTCGTGAATGAAAAGTGTTGAGCGCAATTGACGATAAACCAGTGCGATTGTTTCGATATTCCTTCTTCTTTTTTCGAAACAGGATATATCGCGCGACCGAACCTCGGTTACCGGCATCGGTTACCAAATAAATTACCGAAGAAAAACGAGAACGTGGAACGGTCTCCGAGAGTTTCTTAAAAAGACACCGTAAAGAACGTTCTTTCGGTATCCGAAGAATGCGGAAACTTGATGGAGTGCCGAATAAAAAAAACTGCCTCCGTTGGATAGGTTAGTATCGCGGAAAGAAGATGGCAAAGAATCAATGTTCATTTCGAACCACTCTCTTTGTTTCTATCGAACAATTTCGAATAATTGAAGTTTCGCGGAGAACGAGTAACGATCGCATTATTGCCAAAGCAAATGCAAACGCTGTTTCGATTCGAAGAAAAAGAGCAAAAGTAACAGGGAACAGAAGTTGAAACGAATTCTATTTAAAACAACGAGACTCGATTGGATTAGATTCTTGCAGCTTTCACGGTTCGATTTTCTCTACTTATTTAATTGATCGACCGAATAATCGAGGGAAACACCATCGGCGGTTACTGATCCGTGATCGAAATTTCTACCTTGCAGAGAATGCTTCTCGAGAGGAAAAAATAAAATAACGAATTCTGCAATATTTAATCGTTTTATTCGATGGCGTTTCACTCGCAATAATTTACGACTATTATCGTTTTATACGTAGTAATGTCTAACGAAAATAGAGTGAACCCGACACGAAGCGACACGCGAGCATAAAGAAACGTCGCCGAACAACGAGCGACGCGACGTCCGGTCGAGAAAAGGAACGTACTCGGCTGCGAACGAATTCGTATCCTGTCGGTGCGAGATCGAACTATGTTATCTTTGTCGTCTTTCAAGTTCAGCCGGACGCGAAGAATCGGCGATAGGAAATAGTTTGAAATCGTTCCGCTAGACAATGCCGGAAGCGAGATCGTTTCTGTCGTCGAGATACAATCGCAGCATCTCGTCGACTCCTGCTGCGAAATTCTTACCGGTCGAGATTGCACTTGTCGGTTGTACGACTGCGTTCGACTCCGTTAATCTCGACCCATTCGACTATTCGCGCTAACGAAAATAGCTACTCAGGTTTCTACGATCTTGTATAACGTTACCTTCAGTTTCCATTTTTCATTTTTCGTACAAAAGTTCGTTAATTTCTGTCAGTTTGCAGATTCATAGCAGAATTTGACGTTCCGTTGTCGAAACAGAGATTAGGCAACGTTGAAACGATAATACAGTCGTATAACTGTATCGTGTGTAAAGAGACTGTAACGCAATCTGCCGAGAGCAGGATGCGTGAATCCTGGACATTCGACGGCGAGGACAGCGACGATGCGACGGAACGACGACTGGATCGGTCGTAGCCGACGGATCGCGGCATCCTTCTCGTCGTAATCGTCATCCTCCGGATTCGAGTTGCTTGACGCCGCCTAACCATAGACAATGGGACTATGGTCAGTACGCCAGCATTATCCGCCTCTCGCGTCTATGACAAGCCCATGAATTATGCAGCGTAATGTAGACGGATACGCGACCCCTCCTCTGCACGCTTGCACCTCCACTGCGTTGTTCCGTTCGGTAATGGTACTCCTATCGCTTTCAGCCGCACGATTTACCGATTACTTGTTCGATTTACCTCTGTTTACCCTCGAACAATCGAGCACCCGCGTCTTTCACGGCTTCTTACAATTTCGTTTAGAACTTTTCACTTTTTTTTTTTCGATAATTACATTTGTCGCGACAAAAGACGCGTTCTCGATTACGTTCAGAAATTTCAGAAAACTTTTCTGTGAGAAAATTTCTATGAAAAACGGAATCGAGCAGGAAAGTAAGGCATAAAGAAAAACATATGTGTAGGTAGATAATACGATGAACGATAGCGTAAAAGATGGTCGAAACGTACCGTTTGCTCTTTGAGAACGGTGCTTCTAATGCCCTTATTTTGCGACCTGAACACTTTGAACGTCGTACATTAACGGTATCGTATTAAGCCACACACCGCAATTGCCAATATTACAGTTCCTACAAATATCAATCTGGTCGTGTGTAAATCGCCGTGGCAAAGTAGGGAAACGGTCGATGCCATGTTTCAATCCAACGAACGATCACCGCCAGCTCCGATATTACCAGATTCGTATTACCTTGGCTTTGACTACCGCCGTCAACATCGATCCATCGAAAATGCCACGTGCTTACCACGTCATGAATAATTCGACACCTACGAAACGTCGCATTCATAGCCGACTACTTTATTCTCTCTCTCTCTCTCTCTCTCTCCCTCTTTCTCTTTCCTCCGTTATGCTTGCATTTACGAATACGTGTCAACTCGTTTTCCTGAAACTCACCGTTTATGGAAAATCCGAATAACAACGTCGAAGCAAACGATTTTTACGCGAAGAATCTGGTATGGGGAGCGGAAACATTTCAAGTTTTTCTCTTTGAAAATGTTTCGTTTTCGGTGGAAGGGTACGTTGGATCGCTTTATACCGAGCTTTATATTAAGCTTTATATTAAGAATTCGTTGCGATCGAATCTTATTATAGGATTATCCGAGGGTTAGTTTCTAGATCCGAAAGACGTAATTGCCTCAGCATGGAATTAGCAAACGACACAGTACGATATAATAGGTATTTTATATGGAATCTGCAACGACACCGATGCTACGCACGGAAGAGATTCTTACCTCGAAAGTTTCAGCGGAAAGTAATAGAAATTCTCGGAGTTTCTCGCGCGAAGACGCTCCTTTTCCCCGAATCGGTTTCCTCGTTTTTTCTTCCTCGATCATCTTGCTGGTAAATCAAAGGAAACGCGAAGAAGACGCGATTGCACAGAGAACCGGGTTATTCGTCGAAATGGAGTTCGAGCGGGCACGAATCTCCTTTAAAAACGAAATTTCCCTCTCAACGAACTCGTAGCTTGTCGACATAATCCTCGTCGGATTTTCGCGAAACTTTGACGCGGAACTCCGTAGTAGTCAGTCGGTCGGTGGCCAATTATAAAATTCGCTTACGTAATAAATACGCGACAGGAATGGACCCACTCGATATCACCGGCGAATCAATACGTTATACTTTGAAAGTTTGTCGGGATAGAAAAGTTAGAAAGAGGGACCGGGTGGCTAGTTCCTTCTTGCCGAGGACGCGAGAAAAATCGTATGCCGAACGAACTCGAACTTATGGCCGATAGTTAACGAGTCGTGAAGCGCGATTAAAACTTTCCAACGATTTCATCGACGGACTTTTTTAACGTTCAACCGCTCGCGATGCTCGAACGCGTTTTTCCAGTCAGTTAAAAGGGGTCCAGTCGCGAAAGAAATCGATCGAGTCAACGACCAACGTCGGAGCTCCGTTTCAACCCTTTCGATGCGAGGGATCAAATTCTTCTTCGTTATATTGGTATCGAGCCGTCTCATTATTTCAGCCCGTGACACGTTCGCGAAGACGGAAATAACAATGGATATAATAATGGCGATAATGGAGCGCGCGAAGATTCCGGCAGCATCGTAGGAGAAAGGAAATGGAGAAATTAGCCAACGAAAAGGTTGAACGGTTGACGGCAGTGCCGCGGTAAAAGCATCAGTCCCCAAGGAGTCATCTATTCGGTAAATGGATGACCCGTGGAACCGGCTACGAGCGAACAGGCACGCAAGAATCCAACGGGGGGATATATCGAGTCAAACGTTACACCGTATCCGTCCTGTTATCACCGGGAACAATGACTACCTATTACGCGACTCTTCGCTCGTTTTTCATTATTATCGTAGGTCATCGGCCCACTCGGACTACGAGCAGGCCTTTGCCTGTAATTGCAAATTGCTCGTTACGACTAGGCCTGTTCGCAAAATGTCCTAGAACCTTGGAACACCCTACGATTTACCAGAGTATAAACCTAGCGAACGCTAACCTAGTTATACTTATATTTGATCGAATCGCGTCAGAATCGGTAGCTCGTATTCTAAGCATCGTTGCGCGCGGCAATTTGGCAAACTCTGAAGCAGCACCTACGCTCGCTTTAAATCCTACGGAATATTTAACATCCCCTTAATCGTTCCGCGCGTAAATCGCCGCGATTAGAACGCGATCAAGATCGTCGAGAGCGTTTCAACGGTCGTTGGTCTTCTCGCAAGACCCTCGTCGCAATCAACTTATTAAAAGGTAAGATAAGCGAGTCCCGACCTATTCACGGCCCGAAGATATGAAGTCGTTGGAATCCGTGCTACGTCTTCGAGGCTCGGTACTTTCGGTTCGTGACCATTCCACGATGTAATCAGAGATCGTACGAGTAGGTAGGCAGGCAAAGCGTGCGTTTCGCGTCGAGTCTGCTCGCTCGAAGCGGCCCGTGCCGGGATCGATAGAAGATTGCCCCTGCCCCGCACCAGTAATCAACGAACGGAGGGAAAAACACGTGTTAATCGTCGAGGAACACGCGCGATAACGCGCGAAGGAAAAAAGTAACCGAAGGAGGGCTACGGGTACGTGGAAATCCTACGAGACGAATGAATTTCGCGCGAAAGAACAATTAACCAACCGTGACAACTGAGCTACGTCCTCTTCCCTTCGACAACGAGAACTAATTTCTGATTATTACGAGCTAATGTAACGGTACGAAAAGAGAACGTGCTTGAAGATTTTTCAATTGAAAATTTATCCCCCGAGAAACGCAAGACAGAAATTGCGTAAAGTGGTATAAAATCGGAAGGGATATGCTCGGTCGTGCATGCTAGCTCCATATACAACGAGCTTCGGTACTTGACCGAAGTAGTATTTTTCGAGCCACTAGGAGTCCACTTGCTCCGATATCGTGGTTTTAGCCGTCGTTGCTACCGCTCGCTTTTCTGTAAAAGCATTTAAAAAACGCATTGGACCTTTTATCCCCGGTAGATCTTTTTGTCACGTAGAAACGTTCGATCGATGAAACGAAAGCCGTTCTACCCGTTGGAATATCGGTTACCGTAAACCTTAAATACTCGCTGTTTTTATTATCTTATAAAAGAATTTTACGCGTTCGCAGCCGGAAAACTTGTCGCGTTTTCGCGTTCGAACGTTCACGAAGTCGATCGCGTTATTTTCATCGTAACCGCTGGATACGTTCCCGTTTCTTCCAGCTGATCGCTTCGATATCGATTCGATGCCGGATACTTTTTCACACTTTATCGGTAAGCTACGTTTCTATTTATTTCCAGCCGAAATTCGTTGGCTCGTTATATTCGTGAGCGCGTAACGATATTTTTAAATCGACGATAGAAAAACGAAACTGATACGCTGCAACCGCGCTGTTACGTTTCCTTAGCGTGTTCGGCAGAATGCGCGGTAACGCGATGGCTTACGTTCGCGCGTACCGATCTAGCTAATTGGACCGAAACATCGAATTCGCAGCGCGGCTCGGTAAATTTCATCGAAGAAATTTTCTCTTAGAGAATGAACTTAACGATCTACCGTGAATGGAATGGTATGGCAGAGGAGCAACTCGACGAGGAATTCTGGTATCATGGTAGCTCGTGTTGCGGGATCACGGAACGTTTCTCCTAAAGTAATTCGTTTGGGGCTGAAACCCCAGACACTCCCCAACAATTCGTCGAGTTGTGGCAATGGGGAGGCGAAAGAGAAGGGTGGTACACTTAAAGGGAGTCATGGTTTGTTAACGGCATTATTAATTCCACAGTTGGACGGCGTAATCTTGATAATTTCGCTGGAAACTTATCGATCGTGAAACTACTTGGAGCTAAAGGAGGTTCGAGCCTGTTTATCATTCGTTATCCTTAACCCGTTGACCGCGATTGCTAAAAGATTTTTCTATCTTTTTCACGCAGCGGCTGTACCGTCGAGCATACGTATTCGGTTGTTCGTAGGACGCGGATAATGAGCGTCCCATGATTCCCTGGAAACGTTTAGTCAAGTAGTTTCGCTTATTTCGGCTTAATTTTGATTTTCCTCAAAACGAGGAGCGGTTTGTAAAGTTTTATCCTGACGGCAGTCGATAATTTAACAAAGCCCGATGGCCGTTCATATTCGACGAAACGGACGAACGAGCGAGCGAACGGGGGCAAATCGAATTCCAATTGAAAGCGAGTTTGCGAAACGGACGCTAATCCGCGCGCAACGGACGGAACGAAAGCTGGAACAAAAATCGGGTAATCGAATCCTTTGGTCGAAAATCAATGGGGTTAAATGGAATTTCGTTGAGAGATGGGCCCCGCGAAATCGAGTCGGTCAATGTCGATGACAAAAACCGGGGAAATGATTTCGCGGCCTTGTTTATTTTGTCATCGAAAATTAACGGGCTGTTCGATTAATTATATTCGATCCGTTGTGCTTTCGAGAGGTGGTTTTCGGACCGACTCGGAATTTAATATCGTTCGGGTATTTTATTAGATCGTCGTAAAAATTCCTCGCATTTTCTACGCGAAAAAAACATTTGTCTGTCAAAGCAACATTCGCGGAACATGGCCGTATAAAAAACGCGTGCAAAGTTTATGTTACGCTTTATGTAAGAAATCGATACGATGCACGCGCGGCGTAAGCAAAATGTATAAAACACGAAAAATACGACGACGCTTTTAATTAACTTATCGCCATTAGTTTGCTATCGCGTACGCGTCGTATAAAATATTAAAAAATTTACGATCGACAGTCGCCGTTTCTTATCTGCACGCTCAGAAACATTCGTCCCAGTCTATCGACTATTAATTGTACAAAGTTCTCGTTCGAAATCGATTACGAACAGATTTGTCGATCTTTCTCTACTCGTGTATTCCTTTTATTTCGAAAAAAAAAAGCTCGTCGAAGCATCTCTAAACGAGCGTTCAATCGTGCACGATTATCAGGGAACGATCGACAAAAACAAAAAACGGATGGAAAAATCTGCGACGAAACGAGGAACAAATTTTTATCGAATTTCGTTCCCTACCGCGTGTTCGTCCGATACGGTAATTGGCGCGGATCGACCGAATGAATATTTTATTTCGATCAATTTCGATGCACGAGTAAACGTAATTGATTAGTCGATGATCGTGTGTCCAGTGCGCTCGTCGCTCTAAACTTGGATAGTTGGTTAATTTTCGAAGAACGATCGTGGGAAACGGGCGGAGTTCCGCTCGAGCGTATCGCTTGCCACGGAGATTTACGATTTCTCGTCGTGACGAAGCGTACACATCGGCGAGGACGTTCGTGTACATATACCGGTAGGGATACGTTAAATATGTAGTCGGTGGCACGTGACACGTACCAGTGAAAGAAGGTAGAAAGCTGGAAAAAGAGACAAAAGGTGAAGCGGTGATTTTGAATTCAGCGGAGCAATCGTTGAAAAAGAACGAGATTCCGAGCAGACAAACGGAAGATTGTCTATGCCGGTTGTTCCATAACAATTCGGACGAAGACGATGAAAAACATCGAACCGTAAACCCTATTAAATTAATCATCTTAGCTCGTTAGATACGGAAGGTATTCAAAATTCGTAATTCGTTGATTTTACGTACGGAACGGTAAAGTTACGGAGTGCAAGAAAGGAAAGCTTTACATTCTTTTTAATCGGAGTTGCAACGAACGGTATCGCTTCTCTCGTTAAATTCCGTGGGATTTTCGCTTATTTCGTTCGGTGCAAAGCAGTCTTTACGGCAGATCATTTCGCAATATTCGTCTTCGTAATTGCGTGGACTATTTCGTTTGTTCGAAAAATCGAGGTACCCTCGTTTTATTTAAACGGTGGCCGATAGCGTTGCTCGGATTAAAAAATATTTCTCGTTGAAAGTACGAAAATGAAAGGGAGGTCGATAGGAAACGACGAGAATTTTTGCATATCGAAAAGGTTAAACGCGATACGCGTGTACAGAAACCTTTTTGTCGTTTTTCTGTTGTGTCGCCCGATCTTTTAACCGACCGACACGCGTTATGGAACAACCTGTACGCTGTAACCGAGAGCCGTCTGCGAAAAAGAGAGATACAACGGGCGTAGAAATCTCTGATATAACGGTTGCCTGTAACGTTTCGCCGAAAGCGCGTTTTTTTCCATTTTTCGAATAGCAGAGAAACGTAACGCGGCATCGATATTAAAAGGGTGCAATTTATATCGAACAAAGAGAACGGTAATTGGGGAGAATCGTTCTACCCTTCATAATATTCAATTAATTTCTTTTCCATCGTTAAACGCCGTTCGCTGAACGTTCAAAGCTCGCGAAATGAAAAGGCGGAAAGGAGACACTTGGACGCGAGCGTAACATCGAAATTCATCGGAGATCGTAGCAGAGAAGGATTCCAGCGTACAATCGTACATCGACAGGATTACGTCGCTTATTACCTCGTGAACGATGTTCTCCTCCGCTGATCAGGGATTCGGGAGGAATACGAAGGGAAACGTGACGAATTCACGGATTCGCCGGTGAATACGGGAACGGAAGAAAAGCATCGATTTCCGCCGCGGAAAAATCTCACGCCGTGACGAAATGGAAATGGGACGACGTTATGGTCGACTTTTGCTTACCCTTTCGAATACCGGATAGAATCGCGATTGCTCGAATTCTTCGCGAATTCCGCGTCTTTCGAAATCATTTTTCGCTACATCGTGCCATTAGCAGGGGAATAGTCGAAGCCAAGTTACGTCGGATGTTTCCAACTGTTGTTCGGTTGTTACGGGAACCGGAACAATCGGAAATTTCAAGTTTGCGTATCGGCCGCCGCACTGGTAATAACCGTATCTACGTACATATAATAATAAGGCACACGCGACTAATAAGTCAGGATGCCAATAAGAAGAGTTTTGGCGTATCTCTGATATTTAGTTAATTGCATGCAGCGTTCACCGTGCACAGAACCCTCGTCCTCGCCCCGAGTGTTTCGAGCCGTGTATACGGTTCCCGTAGCGGTTACAAGTAATTACAGAGCGAACAAACGAAAGTGGAAAGCGAACGCACCGCCCGAAGGAGAAGGAACGTTTGGCCAGAGGAAGAACTTAACTAATGAAATATTTGGCTCATCCGTAGCAAGCTTGCGCCCTTCCTTCCGCACATATTTGCTCCGGTAAACACGCGCCCCTCTGTGTACGCGTACATAACTTTGCCTTAACACTCGTAATCGGCTACGTACACGTTCATAAATCTCGTCTTACTAATCGATTCGAGATGTTTGTCGGGAATTTTTCTCTCTCTCGAAAGGGACGTTTCGTCCCGCAACCGCGACTTTCTTTCTTCAGCGGACTAACTCTTAACCGAACCACCAGATAAGATACGCAACGATTAAAGTGAAACTATCGGGCGAATTCGGCTCGTGGGTAAGTAGTCTCGATCGAGGAAGATACCGGAGAGGATAATTCGGTTAACGGAAGTAGGTAACGGTCTCGTAAACGGACGTTTCGCGATAGAGAAACTCGCGTTGGCGACGTGCTCGCCAGAGGGAAGTAACGAATGGAATTACGGTCGATCGGAATGGAAAGAGCACCGAGGGAAAACTTACTGCTATTTAACGATCCGCCAGCGGATAAAGTGAACTTTGCCAGCAAACATTTTGCGCGAAAATTCCGATAAATATCGTTTGAAGGGTTAAGACGGATTCAGATCGAAAGGCTACGCGGAGAAACATCTCGAGAAAAGATAAAGTATAATTTTCTTCTACGATCTTGTTCTCGCGAATAAAATGAAACTCTGCCACTTTTTGCGAGCTCCTATCAAAACGAAGGCAACAATAAAGTACGTAACGGTCGTTTAAAGCGCAGTTTAGCACGCTGAAGCGGTTATCTTTCGTCGGTAACGTTTCGCGTTTGTTTCGTTCCGTGTAAGCACGGAGAAAGAGATCGCGGGAAACAAAAGGCGAGAAAAGAAGCTCGGATAAAGATCGTTATGAAGAATGAAAGAGAACATGCAGCCGAAGATAAGCGTTTACGCGACGAATACCGGCGCAACGTCATAAACTCTTTTCGATACGTTGTACGAGGATACAATTATCGAAATCGCTACAAGTAATTTTCTCGATTTCTCGATCCCGAACGCGAGTATTTCGGACTTTGCGCGCACTTAACCAAAATGTCACGGAAATATAGCGGCTAATTTATCCCATTTAGTTCGTTATAAACATCGCTGCAGGCAAACCGGATGAAATTACGGTTCCTAAAATAATTCATGCCGCTCAATCTTAAAGCAAATCATCAAGACAAATATTAGAACAGCAGCCATTTATACCGGTTAACTCCGTTATGAACATTACCGAGGTGGAAACGAGTAAAATCAAGCCTTAAGATAATTTGTACCGCTCGGTCTTACAACAAAATATCAGCATAATTTAATAAAGCTAAAGTAGCTTTAAAGATAAATGGTAGTTCCTGTCGAACGCGGTAAAGCGTTTAACGCGAAGACTGTCGACGACTCGAAACAATTTTTAACGGTGTCGGTATTACGTTTAAATCGTGAAATTAAGTAACTATTCAGTAAATATGTATATCAGTTAATACGCATTGTCAGTAAACTTCTTTGATCCAAAGTTTCTGTTGCACGGAACTTATTCGAAATAGTATGGGAGTCGATAAACGTTGGACAAACTTGCGAAATTGTAACGCAAGTTAGAGGCGAGAGTAGCGAATAAGGGGCTTACTAAACTCTAATTAATAAATTGAGCTCCTCCATTTACCGATTACTCTCGGCTAAACTTGCTAGTTAGTAACCGTTGTAATATCTTTCCTCGTTATATTTCAAAGGACAGTTGGACTTTCTGGTGAAGGAAAGGTGGTATCGTGGATTCCTTCGGTGGCAGGAGCAAGAAGCGCTTACAGTTACTATCGCGAGTGATTACTCCGGTGAAACATACCACATTAGAACGAGCTCTGTTGCGGCTAGTGTCGGATGCACGCCGCATCGGTATCGCGAAAGGTCCCCTTGGTGTCGTGTGCCGTAAACACGCTACGTTGGAATTGCAAGTACCGAGTTCGCGTTTCTGTCATGGATTTCTGCTCGGTTCACGCGGCGAGAGCAAAAAATACTCTAGCGTTACAGTTGATCGTTTCGACGGCGAGTTGGCTCGATGTAGAAAAACCCCCTAGTGGACAATGTCGGGACAGTGTTCGCGTTACGAATAATTCTTCCGTGCCGAAAAATCCCTTTAACTTGCTACTCCCCTCGTGTCAGGGCTGACAATTACCGCGACACTGAAACAACTGAAAAGCAAAGCAACTTGATCTCTACAAAGTTGCTGAAAGTAGAGAAGGTTCGCGAAGCGTTGGAAGCTCCGCCGTGAAATTAGCCGATACGTTATCAAGGGTCACGAAGTAATACGAGCGACTTTAATGAAAGCGTGCTTTTTATACTCCGCTGCCTTCGTTATCGCATACCTGCTGCTCCCTTATAATGCCTGTAATAACAATAACAATAATAATACTAACCTTTTATTAATAATAATTATCATTATTTTTATTATTATTATCATTATCATTGTCATTATCATTATTATTATTATTATTATTATTATTATTATTATTATTATTAGTATCAGTAGTAGTAATAGTAGTGGCGGTGATAGTAGTAATAGCAGTAGTAGTAGTAGTAATAAGGGGAATGCACGGAGTGTTAGCCATGTATTCATTAATTAAAGAGGTCGGTATCGCGGAAGGTCCACGACGTATATATACGCGCAAGGTTAGGTTAGGTCATTAACCGTGGATATAAAGAGTAAGTCTATGCAGTTTTTTTCTCCTTTTCCTCTGCCTGCTTGTTTCAACGGTTTTATTAAAACGCCAAGGCTGGGCCAAATTAAAAAATAAACTATTTGTAACCGGCACGTCTACGTACGATGGCTCGTGTACGTGTACGAAGCCCAATGCCGATTTTCGAGCGGTACGCCACAAGATCTTCGATCCTTGCTCGTTTCTTCTTAGCAAGCTCTCGCTAATAGCGCTATAGCTTTCGAGAACATAATCAAGGAATTCCAGCGGATTTCCTTTCGTGGAAACGGCAACTGCAACCACCTCGAACTAGGAAAATTTAATGAACGGGTAACAGGAACGACGAGAAGAAACGATTATGTTTCTTTCTTATTAAATGGAACGGCGAACGTCTGGATTCGGAGACAATAGCGTTAAAATAGATAATTTTGAAATTTACTCGTGGATTCTCGTAAGATTCGATACGCTAACCGTGTAAGACTCGTCGTAAATGGAGGATTCAGCATCGATCGTACCGAGACGGTTGCGTACGGTTGCGCACGGTTGCGCAGGATGCCTGGCCTCTGTCGTCGAAACGTCAACGGACACGATCGAATCGCTCTCCTGACCGCAATCCGCGGTCGAACGCGTCCCGATTCGACGATAATTACGAATTTGAAATTACAAATTTGCTCGAATCAGCGTGTTTGGTCGAGACCGATAATTCACGATACTGCGACCGATTGTTGCGCGTTACACCTACTGGCCGCTTGTCATCCAGCTGCCCGGGTTATTGCTGAATCCGTTGCCGCGGTTTTTCCATGGATCTCCGTTTCGTGTCAGCTAGTTCGGAGAATTAATGGGCGGTCGCGTGACGTTCGAATAATCGTGGCACTGCTCGTGAATTTTCCTCGCAAAAGTAGCGACGACGTTGATCGATTCGTCGAAGAGAAGTCGTCGAACGCGAGTCGACAACGACGAATTCCGTGAGACAAATCGATAACGGTTTCGACCGGTTGGGCCGATCGCGAAACGGCGGTGCATCCGTGCTCGGTTCTAGTCGGCGTGTCGGTACAGTGCGATCCGTCGCGTCGGCCCAGCTACGGCTAACGCGAGGGTGGGTGGTTCGTGCGAGCACGCTAGAAGCGTAACTTGTACCACTGTGAACGCAAGCCGGTGTCCGCTCCAATTAACTTTTCACCACTAATTTATGCGCCAGCTACTACCTCTGTATCCGTGCGAGCTTCAACCACCGGTTGGCCGGACCGGCTGGACGCCTGCACGACGCTTCTCCCTAATTCTCCTTTTGCTCCTTTCGTCGTCTTACTTTTACGAATTTTTAAGCTGCGCCAACATTTCCTCGTTTCGCTACACGTTACGCGTTACGCGTTACGCATTACGCATTACGCATTACGCATTACGCATTACGCTTTCGGAATTCTATTCGTTTTACATTTGAACGCACTCGTCGTCCGTAATAGAAGGGGGAACGCATCCGGTAACGGTTCCGACAACAACGATAGTCGGAGATCGGGTCGACGTTATTAAAGCGACGATAATTAACCGGCTGATTATACCCGGGGATCGTTTCGATGCTTACGGCTGGGGTCTCGTACGATGCGCTTGATCCACGCTTTAATCGATCTCCGTCGCGCTGACGCGGCAACGTTCATCAGGATCCGAGCGACGAGTTGTCGTTAGGGCCGTATGTTGGAATTGAAACAGGAACGCGTAACACGCTCTCGTAGAGAAAGAGAGGGCTGAGTGAGAGAGAGAGGGAGAGAGAGTGTTCGGGAGAGGAGAAATAGTAAACGAGATGGAGCAAGAGCGAAGCGGAGAGTGGGTGACGATGGAACGGTTCGATACAACGACGTCGGCTCGTTCACGCTGGTCAGACATTTCGGTACTTGTTTCCCTATTAATATGCATGTCCTCGTCCTTTAGTCCTTGCCGTACTCCCCTCGTTCTCGCTTCTCCGTCCTCCTCTCGTAGACTAGCGTTATCCGTGAAATCCGCGCCCCACTCTGCGGTAAAGCGACGCTGTTTCCTGTCCGACCAAATAAATCCACGACTACTGGCCGTCCAACGGTACCGTGCGCAGCAAACTCCACCGGCCTGTCCGCCCATACAAGTCCCGTTACTACTCGAATACGAGACTGATTGAAAGTTTGCCGACCGCTTTTTGCGCCCACTCGATATTACGTATCGTGCGCGCATCGCCGACCTATAGCGTTTCCATCGATGCAGCTTCCGCGCGAAACGCCTACTGGCTACGTTCGACGCTCGCACGGATCGTTAACCTATCTACCGTGATGCGTTTGTGACAAAAATTCGTCGCGAACGAGACCAACCGCTTCTCGACCCTGCATCGCGTCCACTTTCAAATCTCGGTACCCCGTTAAAATACAGAAATTTCGATTCTTAATTATATAGTTTCACCTATTCGACACTGGAAACCAGTGTCCGAATTCTGGTATAGAATATCCAATAACGTTATCGTTATTGAGAGCATCGGCAGTTTGACGTGTCAACGCGCCCTAGCGTTAATGCAAGTTTCCAACTGAAGCCGGAGTAGCTAGAGTGGTCGCGATAAGGACGGTTTACGTGTAAGGCTGGTTAAGGAAGAGTTACGAGTACGTGATCCTGAGTATCGAACGGGTTCGATCGATACCCACTACCGCTTGAAAATTAGGAACACGTTCGCCTTTAGCTATACGGTAGGCGTACGCTTCGTCGAAACGATCCACGAAAACCGACGCGGATTCGTAACCCGCTTCGCGTATTCCACGCCGTCCAGACGGATGTCGAGAGATCGACTCGACGAGGTCACGTCGCGATAGTATCGGCGAACAGAAACGAGGATTAACGAAAAATTGCCCGGCCCGCAACCTTTCGATATTCTAGCCATGCGGTTAGAAAATTCACCGAAAATTTACAACGTTCTCTTCAACGAATAATTACTAATTTATCCGTACAACGCCAGTGTTATCATTACTAATGTTCTTCCTACAGAATTTCTTGCCATTTCCCGCCAATTTTCCGACTTTTTAGCCATTTTCGCGACGAACGAAACACGCGCTGACTGGAATCGAAGACCGAAATTACAACGGCGAGTCGACGCTATTCGTGTTTCCCGGTGGAAAAGTTTTTGCCACCGAACCGCCAGCTGTCCTTCGATTCAATTTCTCATCGTAGCCTATTCTCGAATTCTCGAATCGTCGAATATATATGCAGATTTACGATCCTCTCACGAGTCGGATCAGGTTTCAACTTTGAAGCCTACCTTCAAATAGACGGTTTGCCAATTAATCCGTCCAATATATAGTTTCGGCTAATCGTAGATATTAGCTTGGATATTAGAGATAGTTGAACGTCGAAATTGACATTATCGATGCACGGTGAAGAAAGCTCGAAGATGAACACCATCTTCTACCGCTACGTTTACCGCTATGGATACACGCGCTTCTATACGGTACGTATAGCGTTATTATTTACTAGTCAGCCCTCTCATAGGTCAAGGTACTCTTAAAAGTTTAGAGTAGCTGTGAAATTGTTGGAACATCGAATATCGTCTAGGTACCGCGTAGGTTTCGTGTAAACGTTTGCTTGAACCATAGTTTACGCGTGAACCGTATATCCATCGCCGTTTCAGCTCGATTTCGTGATCAGAATGCCCGATCGTCGATTCGCGTCGCTTCGCGTCGCTTCGCGTTGTTTCGCGTCAAGAGTATCGACTATGTCGCTTCGAAACAACGAAATTCCATAACCCGAATCGATCGATTCGAAAACTTTGCTCGATCTGAACCATCAATTACAGCGTTGAGCTGTATTTCAGTGAGCTTTCTATGCTCACTGAAATTTTATCGATCTTAAATAAATATTATACTTTCTAGTAACGTAGACGTTGTAACGTTACGAATCGAAGACGTGCCGTTACATCGGTTCACCACCAATCACCGCTAACGATTCACGAGAATAACGTATCGTGGTGTGCAACTAAAAAACGCGATAGGTCAGTTTGCATCCGTAACAGTTGTCCGTGTACACAAGAACGCTCGCTGTATTATGCAAACACGATGCGTGACAGATTGGAATATCGACTGCGCTTGATTTCAGCTCTCGACGAGTCGAGTATCGTACAATACGCGTATGGAAAACTTTCTACGTAATCGAATAAAACTGGTAGTAACGAAATTGAAGAAAATTTCAGGTAACATTAATATTCCATTAATTTAAGACAGCGAGCGAAAAATTTCATGTACCATAAAATTACGCTGCTAACCGGAGATGTCCGAATAGATACGTACATACATTTAAATATTAATTTCCGACTATGCAATCTGACGAAAGTATGTTTCGATAATTCTGTGAAAAATATTTCGCAGTCCACCGGAGTAACGTTAAACTAAACTCGAACATTCTAGAAGATTTTCTAATATCCGATACCTGCATCGATCTATCGTTGCAACGCGACACCGGTCATGCGTCAAAATTGATTTTCACGCTGTCGTTTCTCTCGAAGCGGCAGTCGGTCGAAACAGACAATTTCTCGAGCAACAGCGAATTGAATCGCGAAAAGCCACTTCCGTGTAGCCTGTGAACGCGATTACGTAAGGCAATTAATAAGCATTCTCGGTTACCGTTACGAGCGGAGACCGTTTATGGCTCCACCGTGCGGCATTCCCTATCGAATTTACGCCAACGCTGCACACGTGAAATCGCGATAAATTATGCAAACTTATTAACAGCTCGAAATCATGCGATGCCTCCGCTACGCCGCAGTTATGGCTAAGAAAGCTGTTGCGCGTGTATCGTTCATCGACGGACTTTTCCTTTTTCTATCGCCGCTTTTCTTTCACCGATTCGAACGTTATTGTTCGGTGTACGTTACGACTACGGGCTACAGTCTATCGAACGAAAGGAGGAGTAGAATCGATCCAAAGGAAATTGGAGCGTCGAGCTAGGAGCGAACGCTCGCGCGGCCCACGTTAACGAAGCGTGAAAACTAATTATCGAATGGCGGCACCGAAATTCCCGTAAATGCCGCGTTAATATACCTATACACGGACGAATAGACAAACGTTGAATGTCGATCTGTCGATGTTTGATCGACGAATCGGCGTAACAAGTTGAAATTCCGAAGTTCAGACGAGTTTATGAACGCGGTCGTGTCATTGTCGACCAACCTGCAGTATCTCGAAACCGTAGAAATTCATCTCGTTTGGACGGCGAAGCTACGACGATTAATTTTTAACTGTTCGAAACGGTGACGAGCCACCTGCGATCTGTTGGAAACAACCGTTTCTACGACCTGTTTCGAAACCGAACAATCTCCGCGTTCGCAACGATAAATGCACCGTTCCCAGATTCTTCGTTGCGTCGAACATTTCGAAATATACATAGAAGAAAGAACGCCGGTCCAATTTCTCTGCAAACTCGAAGCAAACGAATAATCGCGAATTCTTCGATCCTGGCTATATGTATACATACATCGTACGAACCGATCGAAATTACGTGTCGTATCTCGAAATTGAAATAGAAGGAAAAACATTTGCGATGTCGCGCGTTTCGAACAAATTCGAGCTCGAACTTTTATCGTATTAACAAATACCGATATTTTTCCAACGATATCTTCGGTCTCGTAGAGGTTTCCGGTAGTAATCTTTGCTGCAATCTTTGCTAAATATCGGACGGGTAGGAGGAGGTATACCCCCTGGCTGATTGGAATCCGGCAAGAAGATACGAGAAGCTGATTAGTTCCTCCGTTGAATAAGAGGCTAAACAATAGGGTAGCGTCAGAATGAACGAGAACAACGATGGATCGTGCAAACGTGGTATCGTAGCGAGTTCCGTCGCTTAAGCGCACCGTTGCGTTCCGCTCGGAGACCCCCGCGTACCCAATCACGGAGAAACCGGACACTCTTTCCATTTCGAATACAAAGCCATTGTTCCCCACGTATACGTGTCTCTACCAGAGACTAGTTATTCGACAGTCATCACGGCCCATGATTTGTCAACGACCAATCACCGTCCTGTCGTCTCGTCGCGCTAATTTCACCCTACTCCGAGACCAATAATAGTTATGCTTTCGAAACCTCGAGACAGTAACTACGAATTAATATCGCGTTAATATGCAGCTCATCGACGATTAAATGATTCGTCAGGAACGATAGCGACCATCGATTTACAGTCGTAACGAGCAGTTATCGTACACGCAAACAAAACCTGCAATGGTCCAGCGGCGTTAAAGCTGTCCCTTTTTTCCTCCGGCAGATTGACATAGAATCGTACACGTGTGTGTGTGTGTGTGCTTCGATCACGCGGCAGTGCGCTTTTTTATTGCCCGAACGAGCAACGTCCCCTGCGACACGCCCCCTAAGGTGGTAAAAGCACGTAGTCAGCTCCCTTTATGGACGCCAAGCGTAAAGCGGAAAGAGAAGGAAGGCAGCGTGGATAATTACCCCGGCCATAACGCCTCCTATGCAAACCAGCCTCGCTCTGAATCGCCGAGAAATCGCGTTCAATTCAATCGACGACGATCGTGTATTTTTCACCGCTTTTCTGCCCAGATGTAAGACAAAAGCGACGAATTAATTGGGTGTTGAGCTTTCGAGACCAGACTAAACGTTTAACTCGTTATTTATTTTTCTACAATTCCATTATGGAAAAAGGAAACAGCATCTTATATAGCAAACCGTAAGAAATATCGAATTTAATTGCCACGGTGTTAAACGTAACGATACAAACTATTAACGAATGTCTCGCTACATGATCTCGTTGTTACGTTTCTGAATAAAATTGTAAAAATAATAAACGTTGCTTAAAGCGACTCGTGCTTCTGAAACATAAGGTAGGTGTTGTTCGAATGTTCGTTTCTAAACTCGTATACCATTGTGTATACACCTAATAGAAACGCGGAATGGTAGTGGTAGCAATCGAGTTGTTCGCGAACGAAGTACTTTATTCCGACGAGTGCAGCAGAAGTGGGCGTTACCGTCGGACAAAATATATTTCCCGAGGACACGAGTTGAACTTGCTTTTTGCCGTGCTGGCTGGCTACGAAAGCTCGAAAAAAAAGGAAAAAAGAGAAATTCTAAACCGCGTCACCCGCAATAAAACGATTTCTTCTTCCGGAAAGATCTCTGCGGCTTATCGCCGAGTCTGTCTTTAGCAGCGAATCGAGTAACGTTCGTCCCGATACTCTTGTCAACTGTCGAGAGTATTTTTCGTTCGAGTTGGCGCGAGGTTTATCGAAACTTGGTCGTTCTCGTTTGTTCGAAATTAACGCGCGACGCGGTTAAACAGTGGGGCGCACGTGCGTTAAATATGCTCATTTGCGTAATTGCATCGGCCGGATATTCGAGCGCCGGAAGGAAAGAGGAGCGAATTTCCTGGTGTGTCGCGTGTTTCCTATCGCCGTGTTCGAATAGTCGCTTTACGATCGTCGAATCGCTTACGAATTAAACGCTTTTCAACCCTTCGATTAACGCGTAAATCTAACATTGCGGAACGTATGAAAGCGCTAAAGTATTTGTCGACTATTTCGATCGAAAGATTTACGAGAAAGTGGCAACCTTCTATTCGCGATTCTACAACGTCGCTACAACGTCTGCTTGCTCTGTTCAATGTCTTCACCAGGAGATAACGTTAATATCGACGACGACCAACGTACATCCGATATCAAGGAGAAATTTTCATTATCGAAAAAGAAATTCTCTGTCGAAGGTAATCGACGAGAGAGGTAGGAGACAGGGAAAAGAGGAAAAAGAAGAAGAAGGACGAGAAGGTCCTGTCCTCGGTCTCGTCGGTAAATTAGTTCGGAAAGTAGTCAAGGCACGACCGCGAAACATAACTACATACACTGGGCGTACAGAAGAGTTATTGGCAATTTAGCGGAGAGTGATCGATGAAGCAATCGAACGGGCGCAGATTCACTGATAAAATTCCATCCAACGACGGAGAGACACGCCTACTGATATTAAGTTCTCGAAGAGACCGACTTTATAGGCAAAAGCATACCGACCGGAAGAAACGATGGAACAGACAGAGAGAGTGGAAAGTCAAAAGGAAGAGGGAGAGAGGAGGGGGGGGGGGGATGAAGGAAGGAAGGAAGGAAGGAAGGAAGGAAGTAGGGAAAGTTAAGAAACTCGAGAACTCAGCATCTTCTCGGCACGAGCATGCTGGAAGGTAGTCGAATGGAAGGTGGAAGGGATAAGGCGACACCGCATAACTTGAACCGCATATTGGTTGACTCGGGGGTTAGGAGAGAGCCAGTGGTTTAGCTGGACGGCCAAGTATAGGAATGCCATATCCGATATTATCGAACGAGTTGGACGGGTCGGAGATGTACACGGACCTTTCGACGCGACGAGCCAATTTAACCCTGTATCTGTCTACAGATACAGCGTTTCTAGCTATACGATTCATTAGCTATGCGATTTATCGAGCGATCACGCTGATAACATTATTTTCTCTTCCTTCCTATTTCTTCGAAACATTTAATTAAGTAAGTTGACGAACAATTTACTTGGATCGTAATCCAGGAAAGCGCAACTCGAACTTGTATTTTCGAAGTTATGGTAGTTTATATGTATAGGAAGGAACTCGTTGAAAATCTCGTCGGGTCAGAGGGGTTAAACGGCAATTTTGCTCGACCCCGTCCTTCTCCTTTCGGATCCGGCGATGTCTCTTCTTTCATCCAACCGGTACCACCCTTTTGGATGCTTATGCCCTCCGGGCTTTGCTTCGCCTGCCACTGACAGATAGGACCGAACTTGCTTACCCTCGAAACCGACCTGTCCTCCTGCTACCGTCGATACAATCTCGCTCGCATATTATCAACAACGTTCCACGAACGAATTATCCCCCTTTTCTCCACCCTGCTGAAATGATACGCGTATTTCGATACACGCGCTTACTTACCGAAAATGTTATTTATTCGCTAGATAATATTAGAGAAATTGCTCGTAGTCGAAGAAAATCCTACTAATCGACTTATCGTTGCATGAATCGTAGTTTATGCGAAGAGTAAGATGACTATCGGCACTAGGAAGTGGATCGGTATTAAGAGGACGTGCCGGCGTAATAACGCGGTTGCGAATGTCTTCCCGATTAAAGCGAACGTACGATCGACCGGTAAGAGAGATCTGCGTAATTGGATCATCGAAGATATATAATAAAGGATTAGTCCTAATGGGACATTGCTTTATAATCGTCCGTTTCGAACGTCGACCCAAACACTTTCTGGCTAACGGTCATTATCCTAAACAATCCTTTCGTCGATTACCTCTCTTAAGCCGTTTAAAGCTCCTAGCCAACTGGAGCGCGAACGGATTAAAAGTCCAAGCGATAAAGGTTAATTTTCTTTAAGTACGCTGTTAACACCGCAATAACATGGAGCCCGGTCCACGATAAAATAGTCGGAAGCCATCCTGGTAGGGAAACCAGTAATTACATATGGAACCGGTGTATACTGTATCGCGAGTGGCTTCGAATCTGATTGGACAGTTTTATGCAAAGTAATTTTCTGCACGACATCGTTCGAAGAAAATTTTAGGTGATCCGGGACATAATGTACAGAGTGCACGGACAGAGCCCAGGAAGATGTTCTTCTCCGTTTCCTGTTTAGCTAACGCGTACTACTCGAGTATAGCTTCGAAGCTTTTATGACCAGATACTGTTTCGACACGGTGCACATCGAGCCAAACTCGAAAACTGAACGTGCCTTCGAACGGGACCCGAAAAAAAGACAGGAACGGAGAAGGGGATGACGCGAACGAAAGAGTAGAAAACAGCTTCGTCGTGAAATATATTCTGCCGAGTCAGCCCGCGGCTCGGGACGATCGTTTTGCCGAGGAAAAGAATCGAACGGTCTTGGTTTCACCGGAATATAACTTCCGGGGAAATAAAAGGGAACAGAGGGCGAACCCTCGCGAGAATTCGAGTGCGATCCTCCAAGAGACACGGGACCTTTCTACACGATTCCGCGCTACAGCGAAACTGGTATTGTCAAAAATGCTGAAAGTATATCTAGACAATCGTGTATCTCGAGTACCTGAATCATAACTCGTAAAGCAGACAAGCAACAGCGCTACTGAAAAGTAGTGAAAGATTAAACAAACGCGATCGAATTTCTTCTCCGAAGATACGATTTCGTCTCGACGAATTATCTAAGCCGTAACAATTTGTAACTTCAAATGAAATATAAACGATTACTCGAATATAATACTATAAACGATCATCGAAATGTTAGGGAAGCTCGATGGTAACAAAGTCATTGTACTTGTGATCGTCGTAGAAAGGATTTTTTCTTCGATTTCGATCCAACAGCGTCGATCACGTAGCGGAAATTGATTCGACGGTGGAAAAAGCGCGCAAATGTAAAAAAAATAAGTAGGTCCTTTTCGCGAACTGCCGAAGCTTCGTCAAAGTCAGCGGCAGACGCGTCGTTTTCTCGAGCGAATCCCCTATTCCCCGGGGCCCCGGAGCCACCAAGGATCCCCGAAATTCCTCGATTCACCACGGAATATTCACGATCGTACATCACCTAGACACTTTCAGATAGCGTGTCGGTCAACGACCACTTTTTGCTTCGAGAAAGATTCTTTGCCAGATGGCAAAGATGGAAGTTTCGTCGAGGAAGGTTTTACTTAATAACGAGTCTTACCCGTCGACGCTTTTACTCGCTCGAGAATCGCCGATATGACTTCGTTAGCGTTGTCAAAGACAGTCGAGCCAACAGGTTACACGGCAGAATCTTCTTCGGTTATGCATCGGTTTGTTTGGACTTGGAATGTACGCATTTTATTACGAAACGTCCCTCCGCGTTCCTCGACATTTCACTTGCTAATGTCGCGGTCGTTGTATATTCATCGCCTTCATAGAGCAGGATATATTCTCGACTAGCTAGAAACTCGCTACTATTATTTCATTCGACCAATACCTAATCGGTACCAAGATTCGAAAAGGACAACGATAGTTCATTTTCAAATAAAATAACGACTAACGAAATACTATCCGATAATAGTATTAACGATACAACAATTCATCGGAAATTGTAGACTTAATATCTGGATGAATAATTGTTTTTTGCAAAATCAGTATTTTTCGAGGATTTTTGATTCTGACGGAAAACGATTCGAAGGAAAATCGAATTCTCCAAGTATCGTATGATCGATAGGTCCAGGTTATTCTTAGGAAAGGAAAGCGGCTAAAAGGGAAATTTCCACAAGAATATCGAGGGGTTAGGTTTTTCTTTTTTTAGAAAAGCGACCGCCGCCGTCGTTGCTTCGTAAAGTTCTCGGCGATCGGTTTAAAAGGTCATATAGGCCTTGCGCGATAAAACCAAACTTTGCTTTCTATTTTTACTGGATTTTATACCGATCCACGTCCTCCGTGAAAATCCTCGGATCACGATTCTTTTCGAATCTCCTTCGATCGCGCGTTATAACGTGATTATTTTAATCGAAAGATGCAAAAATAGCATATTATCGAGAACGCTTGAGAACTGCCAGTCAGAGAGAGCGAAAGATCGGTTAGAATTGTCGATTTTTCGTCGAAATATTTTCGAAGGAAATTCGATGAAAGTTTGTAAGTTAACAGAATAGTTGGTGCAGAGCCTAAAATAACGTATAAAATATCGCGTACGTATTGCGAGAAAGTTCATTGATCTGATTGTAAGAACTGTCCATTGCAATCGCCATTTAGCAAGAACAGAGTGCACGGTCGTGTTTAGTTTCGTTTCAATCTCGTTTCTTTTTCCCATGCTTCCAGCTCCCAATAGACTCGCAGATTCTTTTTTCCCCTTTCACACGGAAGTTGAACAAACTCGAGTCGAGACAGTCTGGCGAATGAAGGGGCAGAAAATTAGATAGGGGCAACTGCTCGAAATAGGGGTGATAAAGCTCAATTATGGGATGATGGGGTGGTTGGAGCTAGTACGCGAGAGAGTGCTCGCTAGAATTCTGTTTAACCTCTCTTTACTTCTGACTCGGTGTACGTGCACCACCGACCAGTACCGCGTGTTTCGCTTATTTTCGCCGGCTATGGAGCTGCTCGGTCTCGACTTCCGTCCGTGGCTTCTCGCGTCCAAAGCGTACTCTCTCGGGCGGCACGCTAATTAGAGGAATATCAAATTTTGAAAATTTGCCCAACGTCCCTTCTGCCGTTTCGAACTTTCTCGTTAAACGACGCGTCAGCCATTATTCCTGTTAAAATATATTTTGTTAACGGAAGATACCTGTGAGAGAAACTATTGGCAAAAGATCAGCGATAGCCGACACTAACGATAATGACACGTTCCCGCTTTCGATATCGAACAGCGCATCGCTGCCGGTGTATCCGACATTCAGTAGCTTTCCAATTTCGCGATATTTAATTATCTATTAAACGTAGACTAGCCATTGTTCGGAACTATAAAGTCGCTACTTCTTAATCCTCCGATCGAGCATTTCGGTTGTAAGAATCGAGGCAGTTACCTAGCAAGTGGGAAATCCGAATTCGTACTTAGATCCTAGGTTGTGGACAACCGTTTGCGACGTACGTATACGTACATGTATCATGGAATAACGGGTATAGATACCGGCCGGATAAACCAGTCCACAGCAACCGCTGTGAAACGAGAGGATTCGACCGAAAGCTGAGCCATCATACGGCTTTGTCTACGAGTTGATAATGTTTCGAAACCGACGCGATTCCACGGACAGCGAGGAACGAACGTTGCCACCCGGAGGGTAGGAGAAATCGGTCGCGGAACAAGGCAACGAGATAAAGAGAAAGGGAGAATTATCGTGAAAATGGTGTCGGAGGGAGAGAGAGAGAAAGAGAAATTACCAACGGTCAATGACAGAGTTTCCTGCGGTTTTCTCCGTTCGTCCGGCTGCATTCACGGCTCGGTAACCTAGCAATAAATCCACTCTCTCCCTGGACCACCCTACCCACCTTGCTGCCGCTGTTGCTGCTGCCGCCGCTGTTACTGCTGCTGCTCCGCTCATCTGCTCGTTCACTTACCCTCGACGTACGCGTATCGCGTATGAATCCCTGAAATTAGTCGTTGCCGACACACGCTCGTAAATCAATGGAAATCAAACGCGTGATTACTCGCGTCCAACGCGGCCGTCGCTTTCGTAAGACGAATTTTGCCCGGTACAGTACTTACTAGTCGTCTAATCTACAACCGTTGTATACGAGTTAATCGATTGTATGGGCAAAACGCATTCCTGTTCTATGCATCGTCTTCGGTAGGCTGTACTAGTTTAGCGCGATAGCCAGATTGCATAGGAGGAGAAGGGAAGCGGTATCCTCATTGTCGTCGATAAGCTCGCGAACCGAACGAGGGATTCACTGCCCATTGCGAACCTGCTGTTCAGAAAATATAGGTTATAACGTATAGGGTTAAGTCAATCTATATCTTCCGAACGTTGGCCATTTCGTGAATTCAGCTTCGACAATGACTCTTTACGTGTACAAAGATCTATTGTGAAGGCTATACTATACAGTATACGTATAGTATTTGGGGCAACGCCCATCGGAGGGCGTGGTGTATCGCTAAAAATGAGCAGAGGAACCGAACGGAGAGACTTTGGTTATCGCGATCTTCTCATTCGGAAAGTATAGCTTAAGTTAACCGCACCCCTCGGTGGACATTGCCCCGAACTTAACACATGAATTTTTTTCGGGTAGAATTAATGGTAACGACCAGTGTCATATTCGACCATACCGAAACGGTATTCGATCATCAAGACGAAACGTATTTAATCGTAACCTCGTTACACTCCGATAACGTCGTTTCGAATTCAGTCGGGTTGAATTATGTTCCGTCGTGGACACGAATCTCGTCCGGTTTAGGTTTTTGCCGTTTTATACGGTCGCGTGTCGTGTCGCATCCGTTGCTCGAATGCTTCGAGAAGAGCCAAAGGGATTTATCATTGTTTCGACGGTGGGTGAAACGTAATTCGATGCACCGATATCGGACCGATATTATAGGCTAGTGATATCGAAGTCTAATATTTGACCCACGACCGATATTATCGATCGTTACCTCGGACTGTACGTAGAAACGATTTTCCGATCGTTCGTCTAAACGAAACCGTTTATTTATCTCGATATCTTGAAGCAAAGTCTGCAAGTTATCGCGGTTTCGCGCGAACCTAACCAGGTTACGATAAATGCGATACGATTATTTTAGCTTATTAGTCAGGG
This sequence comes from Megachile leachella, assembly GCA_963576845.1. NCBI lineage: Eukaryota > Metazoa > Arthropoda > Insecta > Hymenoptera > Megachilidae > Megachile > Megachile leachella. Next base: position 15,348,829 of record OY756259.1, read on the forward strand.
ATAGAAGCTCGTTCGTTTTAATAAGAAAGTTGACGGTTCACAATTTGTATAGCGCTTATAGACGATTCGTTAACGAAACGACCCGATAAATTGATGATTCTGTGGTAAGATGGACTGGTACGAAACTATTCGATATTTAGTTCGGGCGAACGATCAAAGAGGTTAGGTCGTGGTTAGGTCGACGTTTCTACACGGTGCTTGCACGCGGTCCAATCGTCGTTGCGCAAATTACACTTCACCGTTGAATCGTCGTTGGGAAATCTCTGTTTGAGAACTGCGTCGTAGCGCGGTAGTTAATCATCGCTACTTGCCAACAGTTTCGTCGGCAATACGTCGTGCTCGTTTCGACTTGTCGGTAACTGTGACGCGCGTATTGTCTCGAATGCCTATACAAACATTCGAATTGAAGCTTACGCTCGTTTTTAATACGTCGTGGCAACTGAAGAGATCTCAAGGTACTTGCAATTAAAATTACGAAAAAAAGGTTCGTTTCGACAATTTCGACAATTTCGACAATTTCGATTTCGTCCGACAGTTTAATCGATAATTACACAAAGACGGTAAACGTTTCTCTGTGAATGGCAATTATCGAAAAGTAATCGATAACAGGTAAATTAGATAAATTAGGAACAGCAGTCCTGTATAAGTTCGTTGAACATACAGACGCTCGCTTTTATTGACAAATGCTGGTACGATTTACTCGTTGGCGAATCGAAAGCCGACAGATCGATGACAGAGTTATTTGAAATTTGAGCGTGGCTCGTTAGTCGCAATGGGTTTTTCGGTCGATGACGCTGTACGCGTGTTCGCGAGCTCGTAAATATTTCGTGTAAACTGCCGCTCGACAGGTTAGCCGATTATACGTGGCCAGTCCGTTCGGGGAAACGAGACTTTACATAAATATTCTGTTTCTGTCGGTAATGCTATCCTAGAGAGCACGGTGGCCACCTGTAGTCATCTTTCGTATAAAACCGCGATGTTTTTCATTTTCTGCCTAAAGATATTACTTAGTTTCTTTTTTTTTCGATGTTTTATCGCGAGTATGTCCCGTAGCAAGAAACAGACATCGATAGCTCGTAGCCTGCAGGCGTTGTACGCGTTCGGATGTCCGGAGTAGAAAGACGATCCTAGATCTCCCTAAGCTTTCCTTAGCCCTCGCTTTAAAGTAAGCTCCGGTAAGCTTTGCTTGGCTTTAACCGGGTCCGTAGTCCTGTTCCTAGGTTTTCTTTAGGCCACTTCTCTAATCTGCAGACTGTAGACTATTCGTAGCGATGCACGGCGATCGCGTCAGCGGCAAGAACACAGAGGCAAGAAAAAGCAACGCGCGGGAATCACGGTATATCGGTAGAGTATCTTGTGTTTTCTTCGGTCTGTTGGTCGAGAACCGGAAGCGAGAGAGCACGCGGGCTCTTCTACCGAGCCTCGGTCAGAGTATTCACGGTCTGTTGGAGAATTAATCGCAAAACACCCTCGGCGAGAGAGGAAGCGGGACCCGTGGTCGGAAAAAGATCATCCCGGAGATACGCGTACTTTCTCTTTCTCTCTATTTTCGACCCTCTTGCCTGATTGCCTGCAGGTATCTGCCTCTCGCATCGGATGCGTTTCACAGGGATAAATCGTAGCTTCTATGGAATTCGACACGGTTCTGCTCTTATTCGAAATAACCCGCCACTATGAACGATCGCGACTCGTTTTAATATATTTACTTGCAGAATTGAGTCATGAAACCGATACCGTTCAACGAGCGACGGAAGATTAAAAATCTTTCGCTGTTACTATAGACACTTATAGAAGAAAAAAGAAAAATAGAAAATGGTTGAAACGTCGTTGCAAATGCACGAAATGGAATAACTATGGGAAACGACAAAAATGCGTCAGACCTATTTCGGTTCGATTAGCAAAGCCTTTCACCGGTTTTCCGATACTTTTTTAGCAACGATAAATTTTCCGCGTTGGCCGTTTAATTAACATAGCGGACGGAGAAAAGATGACGGTAAGCGGCAATTTGTCAGCCTCGATACTCGTCGAACAAGAGAGCGGAGCGAAGCGGGCGAGGATCGTTGTTGCTCGTTACGTTGCAACAGAAACATGCCGTAATGGCGAGTAGGCGACGATGAATACGTTAGTCGATTGTTCGCGCTTGGTCGGTGGAATAATCGCGATGTTGGTCGGATGAATGAAGCGATAAAAGGGGTCGAAGCGGGAGGTGGAAAGGTTGAAACGCGGTTAGAGAGAGGTAAACGACCAAAGGTAGAAAGAGCAAGAGGACAGAAGCGTGAAGCGCGAACGGCAAGCGGCAAGGTGGACTCGACTTTGCTCGTGGGCAAACTGCCCAGCAACAGGGTCTACTCTTCGACTTTTCGCCACTAAAATGGAACGAGTCACCAATCTTGATCCACGCTCTAGATTCTCGTTCGAAAGAATAAAGCAACGATACTCGTTCGATTCTCCTGGAATCGAATTGCTTGTAGAAGCGATATCATAAATTCGAGATAACGAAGGGACAGTGAATCTAGGGCGAATATAGGGCGAGCCTGACGGATTAATCGCGAGGAGAACACGGACGAGGAGGGCTGCCACGTGGAACCAAAAGGGAGGGAAAGCGAGCAAGATAACGCGTGTCAGCCATCCGGAGGTAAATCGTGACTTCCGTGAAATTCGGCACGAGCCTATTCTACTGGTGAAACGCGAAACGCGAAAGCGAGAACACGAAGGTTCGTCCGAACATTGTCGAAGAAAGCAGCTGGCACACGACAACCTTCTAAGCCTGCTCGTCTAACATATTTATACTTTTAGTTTTTCATCATTTTAACCGTTCTTCTTCGACGAAGTTTCAGGCGATTTCATGGCTGTCTCGTTAAATATCTGAATGTAAAGTAAGAAAAAGCAAAAGGAGCCTTTTTTATAGAGGACACTGGAAATGTCTAGCCGAACGACGCGTAAGCGTAAAAGGAGCGTTTCTTCGAGATCTTAGCGAGACAATTAGATGTATTATATGGATAACGTTTATTTGCTTATATTACAATTAGAAATTCCCATTAGTGTTCCGTTCACTCGAAGACGACAGAAAGAAATCCGTTGAACAACGTCTGAAAATATTCTTCGTACGACGACAAAGACCCGAGAGAAACAAGCGGTAAGTTAAAACGTAAGAAAACAAGTTGCACGAGTGTCTACGGTGAATCTAATCAAAACGGTCCTCCGTCGAGTCGCTTGAATAGAGCTCGCTTAACTTTCGCGCGGTGCAAAACACGCGTAGTTGAAAGTTGGAAAGCGTGAACGCAGTGGTTAGGGGAATAATAGGGAGGGTTGGTAGGATAGATAATATGAAAGAGGCAAGGGTGATGAGCAGTCGGTAAGAGGAAAGAGAGAGAATAGAGCGGATCGGTGAGCTGGGCGGGAATAAGGGATGGCAGTAGTAGTGATATACTTTGGTCGGACATGCAATTAGTAGGGCTAGCGTGACTGCGGGCCGATAGCCGTCCGCGTACTCTACAGGCCGTACGATATAGAGGGAAAATGTGAGGGAGAAATCGCGTACGCCTCGACCACGATACTGTCTCGACCTCCTTTCGCGGCCCGACCCGGCCCTCGTGATTTCTTCGAACCGCGCGATTCGTCTTTGCCCGTTCGCCATTTCCACCTTATTTTCTTTCTTCTATTCCGCTTTCGCCGAGTTATCGCTGTTAACGCTTTCACGCGGCTACCCCGCGTCGCCTTCTCTCTCAGGCTTTCGTCGAACTTTTTCCTTTATAAATGCTTGTCCCAGCTCGTTAAAGCAAATTAGTTGCTTTATTTATTTATTACGGTAAATTTTCTTCGCGATACGTGATTATCGCCTCACCGAACTTGGACACCTGTTACATGTGCAAAACGTATACCGAAATTCTAGTTATCAGGTAAACGATCATTAATTTAACAATAATTAATGATATTCTAGGCGATAGAATTTTCGAGCAATTAGATGATGCTGTGCGTAACTGGACTATGTTCGCGACCCATTAGACTATTTTGTTTGTCCGTATCAGCGAAAGAACGAGTCGCGGAGTCAAGCAAGGTCAGCGCCAATAATTCACGGTATTCGCCGATAAAACGGCCGAATGGTCGGATCCGCCTAACAGTATTCCGCTATAATTTATAATAGAACAGCCACGGACCGGTTGGGCCACGACCAGACGCCAGGCCAAACAAGCCAGGAAATATGGGTAGGACCATTAAAAGCTAACGATTAATTAAACACGAAATAAATATTTGACCAACGAATTACGGCGATATTAATCTCCGTTTTGTGCGCGCGTATTATGCGCGTTCGCTTTTGCATTTGCTTCGGCGATTGTCTGCTCGCAAATTTTCCCAAACAGCTAGAGAGAAGCGAAGAGAATCGTTCGGCTAAACATTACGCGATCGATTTTTTCTTCGAAACGAGAGTCGCCGTGGTTCGATTATCGCTTGCTGTCGGCGTTACATCGAAAATATACGGAAACAGTTACAGGAAGTTGCGAACAACGGATTAATTGATTCGTACGAGCGTTATATTTATCCTCTCCCTTTTTCCGATCGTTCCAGACCAGGAGTATATTATACTCGACGTTGATGTACGATTCGTGCTCGTCTGCTTATCTTTCTCTACCGTTTCCAAGCAAATAGAGAGAGAGAGAAATCGTTATAAATTGTGCATCGATCGACGCGATACGTCGCGAGATTCTCCCAACGTTTCGCTTAAAATCGAACTACGTTGGTCGAATTGGTGGAAAAGAGAACGAAACTATAACTTCCGAGATTCGACAAAGTACGTTGACGCAACGATTGGATTGTACGGAGTGGATCAAAGATCGTTGGTATATGACCAACAAGAGGATTATTCTGAACGATGAAATTTTTCCGTCGTTGAAACGGTAAGCACGAGATCGTAGAGGTGTTCCGGCGAAAAAGGAAATCGAGACTTTCGAGACTATCCGTAGAAAAGAATTATCGGGGGTTAATGATAATTAGAATTTAACGACGGAAACGGGTTAAGACAGTGATACGTTAGTTAGCGAGTCCCGCGCGAGAACTTCTCCTGTCCCGTTTCTCTTCTTCTGTACGGTTGAAAGGTATCACCGGCGAATCAGAGATCAAAATGAAAGTTTTATTCGTAGCGGAGGATAAAAGGATAGAGGAAATTTGTTGGTAATTTACGTAGAGACAGCAGCGTTTGAACTTGGATAGGTCGTCGCGTAATTCAGAGCCCGACGAACGGCGCGTCGCGTCGCGTCGCGTCGCGTCGCGTCGCACCGGCCTTTGGAAGATGCCAGACGCAGACACGTCACAGAGAGTTGCTAGTCACTCCATCATAATTAGTCTCCATCGTTCCCCCAAAGGGATGTTCCGCGTTAGCTTCAATTCAAAGTAATGCGATAGCTGATTAATACGCCAGGTATAATTAGTTCTAGCCTCCATTAGCCGGGACTAGGATTTGCTTGGATCTCTCAGATTTCAATTTTCATTTTGCCAGTCCCTGCCTTCGAGAACGTATCGTTATCGCGATACGAACGTTGTCGCTCCTCTGCTCTTACATACATGTTTTTCCGTCGATCTAATGTACCTTTCGAAACACGCGTTCTTTTATCTCCTGTTTCACGGATTTAGTTGCCTCTCCCCTTGTTCGCCGGTTCGAAAATTCTCCAATTTCCAAACTTTTGCCGCGTTTCGAGACTCGAATCGTTTTTCGGAGAAATCTTAGGTCGAGGTCTCAAATTAATTAACGATGTAGGATCATCAGCTTCCAACGAGCAATCGTGCGTGGCTCGTTCGAAAAAGATGCTCACAATGGATAGACCCATCGACAAAAGACCAGTAGAAGCTTATGATCGATTCATGAAGCTCTTTTCCATGGCTCGTCTTCGTGCAAGTCCATTTACATTAAAGCTTCTTACAAAGTACTTACACGAATCCTTTGTCTACCCGCCATTTACATCCTAGCGATCTTTATCATCCGCTCGGTTCGACCACGAGTACGAGTAGCCTGGTGTGGCTCGATTTTACGAGCACGTCAGAGCCAGTGGTCCGTTTAACAAACTTATCGCGAACGCGAAAATGAAATTTCGTGAAGAACGAGAAGGGAGTATGCCGCGAGAAAGTAGCTTCTAAAGGTACTCGCGTAGAGCTACCTTTAACGGCGAATTTAGCTGCCACTCCCGTTATCTTGACCGATTTCTTCTTTCAAAAATGCTTTCGAGCAATTAGATGAACAACGCGACGCGACGCGTCCGATGATCCTCTGACAGCTTTCGAAACGGACAGCAAGAGTGTTCTGCCGTTGGAAAAAGATTGCTCCGACATTGCAAGACGAACCTTTTTTTCCTTTTTTCGAGGATGGATTCTCGGACAAAGACCTTTGAAAGCGACGACCAAGCCCTGGTTTCTTTCAACGAACGGACAGAAACGCGACGTTTTTCAGGAAAATTACTCGCCGCGGAATAGAGCGGTAACGGTACGCTAGGATGGAGGCGGAACAAAACGAAAGAAACGGGGAAACGCAATCACGCGAATGCGTGTCTCGGCCAGATCGAAGCGTTTACCACGCGATTCCGATGATCGCAGCAATCCGCTGATAGAAACGCTTCCAGAGGCTACAGATTTTGCATAGCTATTTCGATTAGAGTAGAGCTATATCGTCGCGCAAAAGACGCTACAGCTTATTACGGAACAGTCTTTTGAAAAGAAACGCGTTTTCAAAGTATAATTTATCTCGAATTCACGACGCAACGCGACGCGACGCTACGGCCAGATGATCCGTTTCGAAGCGTACACGTGGTCTACGCAACGGCCATTATCGTTATTATTATCAATTGAAACGTGTGCCGAGATCAGTATCGGCATAATTACAGCCGGTAATGACTTGTAGGTTAATTGGCTACCGTGCAAATCGATTTTCGATAATCCGTCAAAGAGGAACCACCGCTCGGGCTTTATCATCGTCAGCGTAGCTAGTCGAGACCGTGCAATTAGGGCGACCTCTGTTCGCTTTATTCTCGCGTTCTCGCGTCTCCTACCTTCTCTCGATTCTTTGCATCGAACGACCTCGAATGTTCGCGACAAAACATTGATCAAGGAGAACGTGCATGTTCTTTTAATCTCTGCGCGCGTGACAAACTTGATGGGTTATCTGATCGTCGCTTTGAACCTCTTAGCGCCGATATAACCATCTGGATCATCTTAACAACGCCGTTCTACGCGATTCTTGCGATAACGGGTTCAACTTTCGCGGTGTACCCTCCAAGTCGAACGTATTTTTCTCCCCTTTGCTTTTCCTCGTTCATCGACCAATACAGGATACGATGTCATGTTTTCTTCCTCGTTTCGGTTTATTTTATTTTTAACCGTTAATACGAAAATTCATCGTAGCATTTTCACGATACAGAGTTTTCGCCGTCAAACGATCGGAGAATCGACAAGTACGTAAAGGAGATGTATTTCGAAAAATATGCGATCAAAGTTTCTAATTATAACGAAATTATTATTTCATCGACGCGCAGCGTGAAAATATTTGAATATTCCCTAAACGGTCCACCTTATCGCGACGCAACCCCATCAATGCACACGCTCGAAACATCAACCTACAAATATAGTTCCTCTCCATAAAAACGTATGCAACGAGCTCGACTAATTTTCTCCTCCCGTTGATTACACCGCTTGAAAAATACGTGCTGTCCCATGACGTAGTGTCCACTGGGGAGAAGAATCGGCGTTTCGTTTCATCGTAAATCAAAAATCGAGCTTGTAACTCGTGATTGGCCGTCAGAGAAGCTTAACACGGCGATTCGTCGAACAAGCCCGTTATCTCGTGTTCGGTTGCGCCCTGTCAAAACGTGTCTCCGTCGTTAATAGACGTATTTTTCGCGGAAAACTCCAAACGCAACAGCTGTTTCTTATCATTCCTTGCATAAACAGAATGCGAGAATTTTGATATGCGTGAAATAAATAAATATGGAGAACAGAGGAAACAAGGGTTGTTGGCTATGCGCATAATTCGTTTCGATCGGCGCGTAACCGAAGCACGAATATCGAGGGCGCGAACGAAACGGGAGAAGGAGAAAAAAAGAAAAGAGAGAAATTGGCACGTTAATGACGAAGAGAATGGCTCGTTTGGGGGGCGAGAAAAAAAAGAGACGGTGGATGGAGGTTGCGCGCAACGAAAGAAAAGTAAAGTTATCGTTGCATATACATAGAGCGTCGAAAAAAATCATACGAACGAACGAATATAGCAGAATCTATTTGTTAGTTAGTAGTTGGTAGTTAACGAATTCGATACTACTCGCTATCGTTTTGTCGGATGAATTATGCCGAATAACGGTTTTATCGACGCAATATCATTACGTGTACATGATATTTGTGAACGGAAATATCGGTGCCCCGTTGTTGAAAAATTGATTAACGCTAACCGATTCGACGTGACGCGATGCTGTAATTCGTTCGTTTACCGGTGGTCGTCGTTATTGCAAAAGTTTGCAAGGAAAAATAGCGAACAAGCGGACCGATGGGCTGCAGATATACGCGCTCGTTACGCAAACTTGCGGCGCGAGTTTACGATTGGCAATTAGTGGCTGGCATCCGAGATCGGGTATCGAACATTCTTCGCAGTTACCTGTATTTTACGATGCAACATTGTTATCCTCGCGCTATTGGATCCGAAATTATTAACCTACCGATTATTAACGTGGAAAATTAACATCGAAAATTCTTTTTAACTGGAACAAGCTGCGTTTCCTCTATTCGCCGTCGGACCGATATTTAGAAAACAATTTTCTCGCGAATCCGCGCTCATCTATATTCATATAGATACGAGACTATCGTTGGTCTCGCCATAGTTAGCCAACTAACGAATTATAAGCTACTTATTCGAAACGTAATAACATAATAACGTAAGTTTTTATACGGAAGTTTGATACGGAAGTTTGATACGGAAGAGCGAACGCGAGACTTAACCGAATCCTTCTCCTCGTTTCGGAATGTCTGTGCCACGACCTAATGCAACCTAATCTAATCGGAAATGTGCGTCGCGTTCGCATAAAAGCTCGCGGTTCTCGAGTAATTGTCGTGAAATTCGTAGTATGTGGGTGGTGCGCTATGAAACGGTCGGTGCCGGTGACACCGATCGCGCAGGACAAATGTGCAAATATTGTCGCGCTTCGTAAATCGCAAAAACAACGGCGCTCGTCAAGCGACGGATTTATGCACCGTGGTTCCGTCGCAGTGACCAACCGAGCGCCCGTCACCCCGCTGCCATCCCTGGCTGTCCATCGTTACCCAACCCTTTCCACCCTGTTTCCGCCGTATCCGCTTCCGGTTTCGCGTAGATGCACATGTGCGTGATCTTCCTATCTTCTCTGTCAACCCTATCTATTTCGCTCGCTCTCTCGTGTCGTCGAATTTCTCTTTTTTTCTCGCCGCATCATGGACACGCCCAGAAGAGACAGGAAGCTGGCAGTTCGTGCGTTCGCGCCTTCGAGCCGGCATTAGTAAGCTGCAATTTCGCGCGGCCGGCAAAAAACGCGCGATTCTGCTTGAGTAAATATGCGAGGTGCACGCCAGACAGCCGGTCTCTATTAATTCCACGTTAAAACTGTCGTGGTAAGCTCTCGAAATCATTTCCCTCGATGTATCGTTTATTTCCGCGCTACTCTCTTATTGCCTTTTTTTTTGTTTCTCGTTACTTCTTTCACCGTTCTGGTTACCATCTGCTCGTGCAGGGAAGAAATATCGGGTTAGCGAAGCGATACCGGATACTCGTGTAATCTTGTCAGTGATCGTCGTCGGACGATTCGAACTTTAATTTGTTTTTACCTAATCAACGATTAAATTCGTTCATTTGGACGCGCGAAAGGGTCTCGTAAAACGAGCGATCAATACGATCGGCGATTTACTTAGAGGAAATATTCGGTACCTACGCAACGCGTACATCGTGCTGGTTCTGGGACAATGCGGTAAAATCGGTGGCGTCGCGATATTATTACAACGGGGGATTTTGAAGGATCTCGTAACGGTCGCGGGAACTGGTTCCTCGAAAAAGGGGCTTTTCACGAATTTTCCCGGTCGCTTAATTTCGGCCGGGTTTCGAGCGTGGACCCTTTTTGCTCGTTGTCGACTCGATCGAGGGAGCTCTTTTCACGGGAAACCCTCGGGGTTTGGCCGGATAGAGTAGCGACACGCTTTATTTATTTTGCCAACATTTTATCCCTTCGTGACCCGACATGCGTTCGTTTGTACCTTGGTTCACTCACAAATTGTTCGAGCCGTCTTTGTCGTTCGACAAATCGTCACCGTTAACGCCAGCTACGATTGTTTCTCGAGCTGTGCCACTTGTTCGACTTCGATCGAACATTATCCTTCTTTACGATCGCTATGTTTCTCACGTTTCGTTGGCTCGAACAAGCAAGCCGATGGGTCAGTTTGGCCGTAATAGAGTCCATTGTTTTTTTTTTCTTTTTACCATTTCTTTAAAAGAAACCGGAGGTTGGCAGAATATCCAGAAGAATTATCGATTTCTTCCCGACATCAGTTGCCAGCTGAATTTCGTACAAAGACTAACGCGCGTCTTCCGCCGTTTCTCCCATTCGCTTAAATCGTAAGTCACTCTAAATTACAAGTTGCGATACATTGTCGTAATGGATTTAACGGGTAAACGTACGATGTTTAAAGTGCTCGTTTCCTCCGACAACCGATAGGTAGTAATTTAATCGAACTTTTTCCTAAACAGATCGAATCGCGAACGAATTTCACTATTTTAGCAGTTTCTTCCGCGCAAAGCGGCCATTGTCGCTTTCGCGCGTTTTATATAGCTAGGATAAGGATGATTTATTATTATTGTCTGATTCATTTTCTGTCTTGCCTAGTTGGCACCGCGCGCAATGCCGTTGAATCCGCGAGAGTGGCTATCAATTTTTTTGCTCGATTCACGAAACGCCTTCGTGCCGGAATACGCGACATTCGCGGTCGCGTCGAAAAGAAAATTACGATTCTTCTTCGTTGTAAAACGCTCGACAATACTCGAAACCCGATTAATCATCGTAGAACGTTTGTACCGGCCAACGAAAAGAGAAGAGCGTCGAGAACGCCACTCGCCGCCCACTCTGGCATCGTCGCGTTCCGTGGCGTCCCATCGCGTCGAGTAGCCCGTTATCGATAGCTTTCACGATGACGAAAAAAAAAAAAAAAAAAAAAAAGCAACAAGAAAGAAACTAAATAAAAGTAAATCAATATTGACGCGGAGACGAGACGGTTGATCGCGTTACGCGTAACAGCTGACTCGATGGGTGAGCTTTTCTGCCTGTAGCTGAAACTGACAACGATCGATACTCTCGTGACTGCCGGCCACTTCGTCTCTGACGAAAAGCTCCGACGAAAAGCTCCGACGAAAAGAACGGAATTACTGTCCGGATTAATTTACGCGAAACGATCGATTTCTCGCGATCGGTCGAAAAGCAAGTGGACAGTCGAGGATTTTGCCGATGCTTCAGAATTCGTGTAACCGTCGACGTGGAACCGTTGTTTTTCTACCAACAATTCGCTCGTCGATAGAAACGGAAAGAAAAATTGCTGACAATCGGAGCGAGTTTATCGTTCGTATTAAAGCGTGATTCGATATCGTACAACTTGTCGATGACGTCGTAATCGAACGCGCAAGTTTTGAGAATCGGCGTTCAGCGATCGCGAGTACGCTGCAAAGGATACGATGGCAGGTAAACCAAGAGAGTTTGAAACGGTGAAAATGTAATTGCGAGCATTCCCGCCGATAATTCGCGCAGCGTTTGGTACGATAGCGTTTGATGTTCGAAGTAACGTCGGAACATAATGCGATGTTCAGCGGCAGATGGTTCGATCAGTGAAATCGGTAATAGCGTCCGGTTAGTGGCAGTGCTCGCGTTGATGATGAGGCATTGTCGGAGAAGCAACTGTGGATAATCGAGGGTAGAAAGGGGGATGGATGGACCAGCGAGTGGAGTTGCTATCTCGCGTCAGTAGGATGTTGGCAGCAACGTCGGCCTGCAGGTAAGCGTGCTTGCTACACCACGCTGGCAAGGGTGGATTTAACAAGCGATGTTATCTGCTCGGATGAATGCCGACCGCCCCTTGCCCTCTTCGACCAGCCCTCGACTCGGCTCGATCGTATCTTCCGGGGCTACCTGCATCGCCAGAACCTCGACAACGACCTCGAAGCGGGAACTCGAGTCTTTCTCCTTCTAAAGAGTTCTTTCAGACGCGGGGCCTGACACGCTTCAACGTCTTTCACCTTTCGTACGTCGCGTACGTCGTCGAATTTCGGTCTTCCGGACAACGGCTTTAACCGCTTCGACTATCGTTTCGTTTTTTGCTTCGTTTTTCGCTTCGTTTCGGACCGATCCGAATCGTAAACGATTTCATTCTGTTTTCGAAATCGTTGACGAAGCAACTTGGAAATTACAGCATCCATGATACCCATCCACTTATATCGTATCGTTGTTTTCTGGCTGACCGCCGTAACAAGTATCGTGATTGGCCGCGTCTACGTTGTCGGCAATGAAATATAGCCGGGAAGTTTATCGAATTCGTCGCAGGGAATCCCAAGGAGGCGAGAGAAGGTTCGCGACGCAGGGCAATTTCGTTGAACAATAAAATTTTGGAGGGAATTTCTCGAAGCGACTCGTAGGAAGGCTGAAATCGGGGTCATAAAGAGGGATAAAATGGAGTCAAGTATTTCACGGGTCGGCCGTTTGTTTCTGGAACAAAGAAGAGCCTGAAAAGCCCTGGCTAACGTCATTTCGAGACAACGTAGGAAACACCAGCCTCCCGATGAATAACGACGTTACACTCGTCCCTGTTACTTTTATCGTGTATCCCTCGACTCTGTCGCGTCTATTCTTCCTTTCTTTTTTTTTTTCTCCCTCCCTCCACATCTGAATATGTGTATACCAGACAAATTTCTCACGCGAGGGACTACGAAGAACGCTAACCAAGCCCCATTAATCTAGCTGCCATCCTGAAGTTTCTCGTTTCGGAGTGCATCCACGTGCCCGGATAACGCGGCCCGGCCACGAGGAGCCACGAGGAGCCACGAGGAGCCCCGGGACGGTAATTAAAGCGTGAATAAATAAAGCTGTACGCGTAAATGCCGCGACGTAAAAAAGTCCGGGGTTCGGTGGAACCGAGCGAAGGAAAAAATTCTCGTCTTTCCTCGTCCAGGCCGCGACCGGAGAGGAACGTAGACGAGTCGGGACGGAAAAACAATAAACCGGGCAAGAGGATGGCTCCTCGAGATCTTAATCGTCGATCTGCTCGCGTTCGGGACGATTTCGATTCGATCCGAACCGAATCTTCCGACCTCTCCGAATCTCGTAAGGATAATTGATTCTACCCGGTTCCCTGCTAGATCCAATCACGATTATCGCTCGGCTTAATCGAGCGGAAGGGATCGATGCGCGATTCTCGACTAGGCATCGCTCGTCTTCCGAACGAACTTGCCCTCCATTTCGCGTCGAGACCGATTTATTTTGACCCCTTCGAACCGATGCAGCCAATTATCCGAGTCTTATCCTTCCGTTTGCTCTTTCCTGGCTTCGCTGCCGCGATAATTCTCTCCGATTCTGCCCGATTCTTCGAGCTACTTCGGTTAGAATAAAAGTTCGAGGAATAATTTCAGCGCTCCGCTCGTTTCGTCCGTGGCAACTTTTCTGCTGCACACCTATGTACATGGGCTTCAAAGGATTCTTGGAGCGAAAGAGGGGATGAGAGTTACCGATCAACCGAACAAATTCGCAGGAATGTTTCGAATACGACGGTATGACGCGCGCGCGCACGAGCGAGAGAGACCACGAGGAATTAAGGGCGGCGAAAGATGGCGGAACGCGTTCGGCATTCGTTAGCGAATTGCGAAGTAAGTTCTTCTTAGTCGCGAGAGACAGTTTCGTTATTATTTTTAGTCGATAAAAAGAAATCGTGTGGTCTACCTTGTGTAGAGAAACGAACAGGGGTCTGCGAGAAAGTTGTTGCGGATGTCCCTCCGATGGGGAGTATAGGAAGCGGTCCGCCACGCAGCACTTGTTGTTGGCACGCGATTTGCTCGTTTGAACCATTAAGCGAGGAACCGAGATCGCGGTCGATTATTCCATTATCTGACCTGCTAATTTTTACCGCAATGGCCATATATCGTTATTCCGATATTTTTTTCATTCGCGTTGCTTCGGATGCGTTCCGGTTCGAAATCAACTAGTTTCCGAAGCGATCGAAGACTCGATTACTAGCGCGAGAATATTAGCGCGTTGCGTCGTCGAAAGCGCGAGAGGAATGTATGTCGAGCGGATTCAATCGTGGCACGTAATCTGAACGTCGAATCGTATCGTGTCGATTCCTTCGGTAATCGAATCGATCCAAGTTTTTCCGATGACGGGGTAACATGGACGATTTCAAAAAGGACACAAACGCGAAAGGTCGCGCGTAAGGGAAATACGTGGATGGCGCAGAAAACACGAGAAATTCTGGTTTTATGGGACGCGACGACGTCAAAGCGAGATCGAAACGCGCCGGCAAAAGTTCCGTTTGCGAGCGACGAAAAGCGGGTCGCGATTTGTTTCGCTTTTATCGTTGGCAAGTTAAAAGGATCCGACGTGGTTTATAAACGATGCCGCCGCTGCCGCCGCTGCCGTCGACGACGGCGACGACGACGACGACGATGTCGACGTCCGCTTATGAAACGGTTGGCCGTGTATACGTTTTCGAGGGAACAGGAGAATCGAGAGAGAGAGAGAAGGAGAGAAGGAGAAAGATAGATAGAGAAAGGGAGGGTGAATATGGTAAGATATTGGTCGATTCACTTATTCTCATGAATATGTATTCACGCGCCAGTCTGTTGCTTTCCGCTCGGCAATCATTATTCTTAATAACCACCATTATGGACTGTGCGCTGCGAGAATTTTTCAACGCTCGGATGTGCGTTGCGGCGACACAAAAGGACGATGATGAAATTATGCGACGAACAGGATCACGTTGGAACCCCGGAAACCGCAACGTACAGCGAAAGAATACAACACAGGGACGGCAAAAGGGACACGATTCCCTTGTATAATTTCTTGTCATGCAGATTCCCGGCATTTTACGTTGCCTCGTAGTAATCGATCCATCTTTAATATTCCAGCAACGTGCAAAGTTTCGGAATATCCACGATCAGAGTTCGCGGCTACGAACGTACGAGTTCGTAAATGAAAATCTTTTCGATGTTGTAAAAAAAAAAAATATCGGAAAAACCAGAGCTATGCGAAGAGGTAATAGAGACTTTTGAAAACGAGAATGAAAACGAATTTAGAATGAAGTTTGAAATGGGCCTTGCTCCGTCATTCGTGGGTTAACGCGCGAAACATGATAAAAGACACCTGTGGCTGGAACTGCAAGTTTCGTTTTAAAAAGTAATTGTAAAACGACGAACAGATCAAGATTCGAAATAATTCGAAGTAGTAAACCGGAGGATCGCGTTAAAAAAAGATCGATCGATGATTGTACGTCGTACCGTCGTATGAAAAATTGACTAATAAAATAAGAGTACATATACCGTAACGATGATCGAAGAGGTAAAAAAGAGGACGCGATCGCTGCTCCACCGGTTGCATTCTGGTCCCTGGCAAAACAGTCGAAATTTCATAAAGCTCCAAGATAATTGGCGTCCTCTCGTCGTATTTTTGTACGATACGTGGCCACTTTCGTAGCCGTCGTCGCCGCCGCCGCGACAGTATATTTGCGATCTCGCTGGTTCCTCGGGGCTCGCAAGCGTTTGCATTATTGACGCGGTTAGAAAGTAAGAAAGCCGTGCCCTCGAGGCCAGTCATTCTCCGTAACGTTTGCTCCCTGTAATTGCACGGTCTGAACAATTTTCAGATAGCAAGGTCGTATTTGTATGCGTTTACTGGCTCGCGAGTGTGTAAGAAAATAAAGAAGAAGCTTCGCACGTTCTGGCTGCCAGCAACGAGGTTAATTACCTATCGCGTTTCCACCGCTCCGGACTGGGAATACTAAAACCGGCCAGCTGCATTCGACCCTATTTTCCTTTTCTTTCTTTCCTCTACTTTCTTCTTTATTTTTTTTTCCAAAGCTTTTGTGTGCTCTTCCTATCGCGGTTTTTAATAATCCGGCCATATTACTCGGTGTCCTTAATTCCGGCGCCGCCGCGGTGCACTTTCAGCGCTTGATTCTTTACGTTCATAGCCGGTGTTGCGCTTTTTCTCTCTCTCTCCCTCTTTTCCTCTCTTTCACTCTCTCCCTCTCTCTCTCTCTCTCTCCCTCTCTCTCTCGAAGAAACGAAATTGAGCTTCGCCCAGTCGAAAGTTATTACCCCGATCGTGCCGTGAATGGGAAACGACGTGCGCGCTCGTAGCTGCAAGCTGACTGTGGTTCTCCCTCGGGGTCGCGAAGCGTTTAAACGCGCAGAGACAACGACAGAAGTTCGAATTAGTCATCGCGGACAGTGATACCTTTGCGGTTGAACGTTATCGTCCCGCGATAATTGCATCGTACACGACACGCGTTAATATTGTTTCGGATTGAAACTAGAAATACATAATTCGGCGCGAACGAATTGTAAGTAAGGAACCGCGATCAATCGAATATGTATCGCGTATCATAATTGGCTAATTTCGAATTGGCGAGAAGCTCGATGCCGCGTTTTATTATTCGCAACGATTCCGGCGTGTCCTCGGCGATTATTCGAAGAGGTTCGTTACCCGAAGGAATCTTTTGTCGGTCGAGGTAACGGGAGGAACATCTTCTTCGGCGTGGTCGCCGGGAGCGGATAAACGCCGTTTAAATCTCGCCAGTCGGGGCTCTCGTTCGAATTGCAAAGCGCATTTGCGCGTTCCGTCGACGCTCCATGCAACCGCAATTACTCGAGATGACGTCGAAACGAAGACAAGCAACGTCGAGGTCCGGATCCGTCTATGCCGGGACAAGAGGCAACGACGGAAGGGAAAAGGAAAAGAGAAAAGAAGCGAGCCTTTGCGTTTGTTTCCAGCAAGCTTCTCTTTAACCGGGTTTCCATCCGCCCAACTCAACCCATTTTCTTCTCGGTTCCCCGTTCGTTTCTTTTCTGCGTTGTAACTGCTTTTGTTCACGCCAGAATAACGAACCACGGTCTTTAGATTCGCGGAGTAGAGCACGATCGCGTTCTCGATGCGCGTCGCTCGTCGTTCGTCGGCCGTCGCTTGGCGTTGATCCGCGAAAAAGCTCTGGTAAACAAAGTACGTGTACTCTCGTCGCGGCTCTATAACGCGACAAAGCGCATTATGCGCGCGCTGCGTCGTCCAACCCTCGGGATTTCAACAGATTACCTGCGCGCGTGACGTCACCTAGCTGGACCGGATTCAACGACGAGCCACCCTGCGCATGCCTCGAAGCTCGCTTCCAACATTTTCAGCTACTTCCAGCTTTTCCTGCCAGAAAACCGAACCTATTATTCGTTCGATCGCATCGTCGCAAAGTTCAGCGCGACGGATAACGGATAACGAATCTGAACCGCTCTCCTTCGAATTAGCGAAGCGACTCGATAAGTTACACAGGCTAAATCGTTAAGCAAGCAACGGTTGTTATTACTTTTCGAACGACACCGTGGCTAGTGGGAAATTTCCGCGAACCGACGCGACGGAGGTTCACGGCAAGTGTTTGAAGTCGTCGAGTCTCCGGGGGGTAAACCGCGCCATCCCACTATGAATTCATTCGCACCCTCATGAAATTCAAAGCGGTCGTTACGCTGCTGGCACGACGACAACGAGTACGACAACCGAGAGGACGACGCGAAACGGCGCAACGCCGCGGATCCTGCATCTACACGCGTCTCCGAGATGTTCAATGTTTTATTTATAATTTGTTTGCGTCGTCGTCCGCTCAACTGTTTGCTGTTTCGCTTCTACGGTTACGCGATGGCCGTTCGTTGGAAAAAACGATGCTTTACGCAGGCTTTCTACCTTACCGAGATCGCTGTCCGATCGCGGAACGAGTCTCGTCGCGGAACAAGCAGGAGGCTGGCAATAAAAAACTGCGAGTGGCTTCCCGCAGATCCGACCGGGTGTATCGATAGCACGACTCGAATCCGGATGGCCCGTGAACGAAGATCGAATCAGCGAGGCGCTCCAACGCCGCGTTCGATCGACGCGTTCCAATTCAATTAAATCTCTGGCGAATACTATAGCTTCAATCACGCCGAACGCTCGAAACGTTCAGAATTTCAGCGTGCACCGATTCGTGCGATAATTAATCAATGGCGGGATTCGCGCGTTATCGAGGCGATGCACAGACCAGACGAAAAAAAAACGATACAAAGAATCTTGCTCGAAGTTAGCACAGAAATGACGCGTCGCGTGGTCACTTTGTTACGAACGTACGATAAATCCATCGTTTTCGATTAAACGGATAACCCATGGGAATTAAGTGTGATGTTTCGTGTAACGGGGCTACGAGTAATTAAATGCTGGCACGAAATTCATGGCAAATTCGAGGAAATTTCCATGAAGTAGTTAACACTTGAGCCATTCTCGATTCCCGCGTTTCGATTTGATCGAATCTCTATTAAACCGCGAGCGTTTTCGATACGGGAATGGGATCGATGCAGCCGTATTGTCCGACGAAATAATTTTCGCAACACGAACCGATCCCGCGAAAACGATAGTTCGACGAGTGCGATCGGGACCGCGGCAATTGAAAACGTTTCTGTAATTGTTTTAACGTTAATTCGTGTTCCCTACGCGAAAGTATCGCGTGTTTCGTTCGATCTCGACACGTTCCTTCGCCGCGCCGCGCCGGCCAGATAACAGACGCGTTGGCTCGTGATACGGTTACGATCTCGGTGGACAGCGTTCCGCAACGAACTCTCGCCGATATCGTTGCATCGATATCGACGCCGAGTTGAATACTCGCGAGGACGTTGAAATTACCTTCGCGAACGCTCAGATTCCGGGAACGTTCGACCGGTAGTCGTTGGCATTTTCAGAGTGAACGTAAAAGTAGGCTCGCACGCGGGCAAATAGAATTCAAGGACTGCTTGCTGCCCCGAATCCATATTTTCTGCGAATTAACTCGTTCGCGATCGGTTCTTCGCAAACGTATTCGCTTTTCTTACGAGAAACTTTATTATATTTACATGTTCGACTGCGATATCGAAATAGATCTTCCGATTTTCCGCGAGAACGTTAACAAATCTTATTGTTCTTTTAGACGATTATCTTTGCTTACAGAGCGCCATTGTCTCTGGAAGCAAGAAGAAAAAGTACCGGTCCATGTCGTAACACGCGTGTTCGCGTGCCTGTTAGCCGCGACGTTTGCTGCGTCAGCACGAAACTGCCTTACTTTTGTCGTTACGGAAACGCGTAGTTCACGGTATCGCGACATCGGATTTCGTGACGCAAAATAAAATCGTTTATAATTTCTCAGCGCCGTTCGACGATTGACGGCTGTTTTAAATCGGCACGTTTTTACAGACTCGCGTTTATTAATCGCGTTCTTACCTCTATACCTCTATACCGTTGACGTCTATAATCCCTTGTCTACCGAACACGTTTACGCTTATCGCACGTTCGAAATAGGAACTGTGCAACGAAAATGTTGGAAACTATCTGGAAATTCGTGGATTAAAAACGTTCAAGTGTTTCATTACGGCTCGACACCGTGTGTCATCGAACGGCTCTACTCGCGGGAAAGTTGAAGTTTAAACGGTCGACTTTGGACGAGAGGTCGTGATATCGTTCTTGGCGTACAAGCGTGGAGCGTATAAGCGTGTGCGGACGGCAAGGAGGTCAAGTGCAGCTCACCGTGCTTCTACCTTCCGTCGTTCCCTCGACTTGGCCTGGCTAGCTTCGTTCAACCAACGCGACCTCCTCAGCCTCTCTCCTCCTCTCTCTCTCTCTCTCTCTCTCTCTCTCTCTCTCCCTCTACCTTGCCCGTTTTTATCTTAACAATCCTGTGCCAGACAATATCGCGAGCCGACCTTTCTTCGCGAGCGTTCTTCAATCTCGAATGCATCCGCCTGGCTCGTTATTAATTTTAATTGAACCGCGTTATTGCGCCTTATTGTGCTTCGAGAAAGAGTCAATGAAATTAATTTCGTTGCTCAGGGGTCGCGGGCGAATGCTCCGCCTCGGTCGAGCCTAAGCTTTCCGACGAAGATAAATATTCGGTCGCGAGCACGGACGAGAAGGATTCTCCAGGAAATCTCGCGGGACCTACGAGTCTCGAAGTTTTACCGTCTGACCAGGTAAACAGCGTAGGCGTTCGCGACATCGGAATCTCGAAGAGTTTCGTTTCATATCGGCCGCATCGAATCGATCAGTACCGTTTACGGGATAACTTTAGCCGTACGAACGTGTCCTAATCATCCACTTTATTACCTTTCATCCCTGAAACTAAGTCTCGAGTTTCTGTCCAGGCATTAGCTCGTTAGTGAACTCCCACTCCCGATAGTGTTTCCTGCGATTTGTGCCGCTGAAATCTCGTGATTTAAAATCAATCCATTTTTCACGCGAACTATGAAAATATCTGCTATTTTCCCGAATTTTTTAGGCGGATACGAAAAGTAATAAGAGCGAATCTCCGCTTTGGCAATTATTCCGTTCTTGAAATATCTCTTGCTCGAATACATATACATATATGTATATGTGTATATATACATAGATGTAAATGTATATAAGTGTATATAATATGTACATATAGGAGTATTCCGTCTCGTCGATTCAACTATCCACTGCGCAATATACGCTAGTTCCAGTCTCACCAGTTTGGCTGCTCGCTTCAAAATATTCCCAAATCCCTGTCTCGTCGGTTCGAGCGCTCGCATTGAAATATCCACAAATTTGGTTAGGTTTGGCTTGGGTTTAGGATATATTGCTCGCTGGGAGATATACACAAGTATTTCATTTCGTCGGTTCGACTGTCCGAAATATACGCGAATCCTCGTCTATTCGGTTCGGCAGTTCGCAGCGAGATGTCTGCAAGATTTAAATTAGGACGAAGTTCGGTTAATCCGATGCAGTGACCAAAATTTCTCATACCGTACGTGGAATATCTTCCGAACATACGAATTTTCGATGCCGAAGTTTCATATTTTCTATCTCTCTTCTTCTTCGGCGCGTCGTCGAGTTTCATTCCGATTATTCGCGAACGACAGTCGATGAAATAACAACCGATATTCAGGATATACATATTGTATACTGATAGAAAAGTTTTCGGAATAGAAGGGATTGACGGAACACGGAGGAAGCTCGGTAAAACGCTTAAATGCAATCTATAGAGTGATTTATTAAGATACTAGCATGGTATAGTTTGAACGGTCGCGTTTCACTGGTGGTTCTACTGCGTTGCAATACCCCAGTCCTGTTTGATGAAGTCCGCCGCTCGTTCGCCAACCATGTTGACCGAAGCAACTGGATTGCCCGACACTACCTGGGAAAAACGGAACAGAGATTACGGTAGAGAATTGTAAACTCGCGAAATCGAGCAAGTAGCGATAACCGATATAGAAAGAAGGTACTTGTGATCGTACTTGTGGCATACTGGACGCATCCGCAACTCGAAGTCCTTTGATACCGCGTACTCTCAATCGACTGTCAAGCACTGCCATTGGATCCGAATCGGCACCCATTTTGCAACTACCGGTCTGATGATTTTCCGGCCTGCTATCCCATCGAATAGCGCATTTCCAGTAGTCGTCGCTGAATAACGCGTGCTGAGAGCAAGCTTCTATGGGCTGATGTCTCAGAGTCAAACCAACTTCCTTCATCGCCGAGCTATTGGCTAATTTCAAGATAGCGTGAAGTCCTTCGACTATGACGTTAACGTCGTGGTCAGTTGCGATGTCGTTACTCCAGATGACGGGCGGGGTCAGTGGATTATTATTCTTGAGAGTGATGCGACCTGTGAAGCCGACGCGAAACACGGTTGAAGCTTTTTTTTTTTTTTTTTATTTTAAAATAAAATCGCCGAACAAAAATTTACCTCTGCTCGTTGGCCGTAGGTTGACTGCCGAGGATCTCACAGTCATCAGATTGTCGTACGTCGACAAGTCCGCGATCGCTAGTTTAGGCGAACACGTGGCTTGGTAACCCGCAAAGAATATTTGAATGTCTGGATCGTCCGGAGTCGTGAGACTGGATGCCACCATACCGGTAACCTGGGCTAAACCTGTGCCGGACAAAGGTCCAGTTTGGTTGAAAACGTACTGTTCCGCGCTGGATTCGTTCAACATCGGATAGTATGGCTCGTTTACGGTAAAATCAAGCCCGTACGACTGATGATTATGAAGATTTTCCCCGACTCCTGGCAGATCGTGTACGACGGGAATCTTTACGGACTTGAGATTTTCTTTTGGTCCAATACCGGACAACAGCAACAATTGAGGCGAATTTACCGCACCAGCTGACAAGATCACCTCTCGTTTCGCACCGATGATACGTTTCTTTCCATTCTGAAATTAGAAGGTGCGTTGAATTTAGTGAAAAATAATTTCGCGCTTTAGAAGTAAGAATTTTCACGCGATACCGTACCAATATAACATCCACACCGACCGCCCTCTTTCCAATCGTTCTGACCTTCGTGACTGTCGCGTTCAAGGCTACGTGAAGATTCGGACGATTTGCGAACGGTACAAGGAACGATCTCGCGCTGCTCTGTCTTACTCCATTTTCGCTGATAGTTTGAGCTACCGTGAAGCCCGTCAGCTGGTCTCCAGCTAAATCGTCGATGACACCAAAGTCTTGTTCTTTGGCCGCTTCCAAAATGTACTTGGTAAACGGAGGCTGATAAGGAAATCTGTCGAGATCGAAAGATATTGAAATTCGTACGGTTCTAACGTTGATCGAACGTTTCGAGTTTAGAAGACAAACCTCTGGACGGACATAGGTCCTCCGGTTCTATGGTACTTTGTGCCAACTCGATCGATTTCTTTGTTATCCTCCGACTTTAGGTAGTACCGTAAAACCTACGAAAAGAAATTCTTCCGTTGTACTTGCGTCGCATGCGTTTAAACGTAAGTGTTTGCTTCGAATAAAAGTGTTCTCTTAAAATCATAAAATTCTATGTACCTCCTCCCAAGACCATCCTTCGACACCAAGATCGGCCCATCTGTCGTAATCCTTCTTGTGTCCTCGATGATAGGCCATTCCATGATGTATGGTGGTTCCTCCCAGATTCTTTCCTCGAGGCCAAGTGCAGCTACCGTTGCTACTCAGGCAAGCGAACGACTCGTTCGTCGTCTTGTAATTCCAATCCAACTCGGTGCCTGTTTAAAAGATACGAAACCTGTATCGTTAGGACTAACCGTTTACGCGATTAACGAAAGTTTCTTTCTACCGTGATAAAGCAGAAGATTGGCGGGTACTTCGGATCCTGCCGGTTCGTCGGGGCCCGCTTCGAGCAGGAGAACTTTCCAATTTTTCACTTCGCTCAACCTTCCCGCCACTACCGCTCCACCAGCTCCTCCTGCGTTATCCGCCGATGATTAAAATATTCACCGAGACATTTAACGACTTGTCTACCTTTCGCGAAATACTCTATCGTTATTTCGGCCGAGTTACCAAGAAATCGTTCGCGGTCAAAGACATATCGATTAATTTTCTAAGAACCTACTAATACGCTCGTGAATCGAGCGTTCTGAGAAACTCGGTTCTGCCCGTTCTCTTCAGAAATCGAACGCTCGCCGAAGATATCGCGTCGAGATCGAAGTACGTTAGAGACTCGGTCCATAGATGATAGCACCGAATCAAATTGTTCAAGAACTTACCACCGACGACGATGAAATCATAACTACTAGCTGGAGTAGTAACCGGTTTGATACGTCCACACGGTTCACCAATTTTCGAGTTTCGAACCAACAGAGTGTTTAATGCAGTTAGAAACAGAATTCCGTTGCTCGCGGTGCAAACATCCATAAGCTGGGGTCCTCCCGTGAATGGTTGCGAGCAGGATACCCGCGGTTCGGGTTGGTCCAACAAACACTGTAACAAAACGTAACAAAGTGCATTTATTCCGTCTACTCTCTCCTATATGAACATAGAAACGTTACTAGATTCGAGTTTGGGTCGATACGGATCCGAACAATGGCCGATATTAAACAACGATACGTTACTTTATGCGCGAACGCGTTAAATCGCCGCGAATCAGATGCGCACGGGTTAGATCCGCAACCCGTCGAACGGCGAAGCGACGTGCCATACAACATTAACTAAAAAATAAACGAATGAAGAAAGTTTTGAACGTACCATGTCGTAGTGTCGGACGAAAACGCGTGCACAGTAGGTAAATCGTCTCGCTTGACTGTCCGTTTGCTTCTTCTTGCTGTTCTCTTTTATACTCGTACCCAAGAAACTGATAACAATACACGGGTATCGTTATTTACGTAATTATTCTTGCAAATTACCCATATCTAACGTTTCATTATATTGATAAACCAAGCATAACGGTATCGAAGTTGTTTGACAAGAAGAAGCGATGATTCGGCGTTCGACGCGTTTCAACAATTACAAAAATTTCGGCCTTCTAATAATACAGTTTACGATAACGCTTCGCACGCGGTTATAATTGTTTCTCGCGTTGCGTTCGCTAATCGGTCGATCGCATCGGTCGGTACGAAAGGTATTTTCACGAAAGGTACATCGGGGTTTCTCGTTGCCTCTTCGCATACGGAAACTTTACGATATTTCTATAATTCTTCTTCGTAATTTCGCGTAAACTTTCCCCAATTAAAATCGTTACGTGGCTCGAAGTGACTGTAAGTAGGAACGTTGATAATCGATCTCGAAAGAAGAATCGATAGCGATCAAGGATTGGTAGGCTTCGTACGAATAACGATTTACATTGTATTTTTCATACGTATATTTCCAAATACAACATACATTTAATAGAAGTAGGAAAAATCCGGTTTATTACACTGGATTGAACGGAACAGTAATCGACAACAAAGATAAACTATACATACAGTTCAACAAACGTAATGTTTCAACATTAAAAAATCGTAAACCGTTGAAAGTTTTCGAGCGACGCGCTTCGAGGCGTACGTTTACGTTCCCGAAGGGAGAAAAGAATATTCGAAAGAACGTTGCACGTACGATCTCTCCGCACCGTAAACGTATTCATTCTGAACGACGCGACGCGACGTATCGAGATAATGCCTGTAGGTGGACCCGTATGATCCTCCATGAAATTCTCGTGACGTCATAGCGTAGAATATCGAGTCGCGGTAAAAAGGAGAATACGAAAGGGTAAAAGGTTGAACGGAGTCGGATAAGAGTTAAAATAGGATCCGCAACGGTTGAACTCGTTGGCATGGTTGATTCTCCGCGTGTTCCACGGTTTCGATCGAAGAGAAAGGTAGGCAGGCAGACGAAGCCGAACCGAGCCGAGCCGAGCCGAGCCGAGCTACGTCCTTTAGCGTCGTTTCTTTGGCGACGTTACCAGGAATATCGACGCTGTAATTCGTTCGGAGGGTAACCCACTGGTATCGCGGACTAGATCGATCCAGGAGGATCTCGTACGCTACCAAACCGCCTGGTCCCAGTCGATGTATTTGATCCCCCATAGCAGTAGATCCAGCGAGTTGTCGATCGTGGAACGGGAACTAGGAAACATGGCAAATTGCTAGTGACTAATAATCGCGTTTCCACGGGGCCGAGTTTTTCCATACGGGGGGATGATGGGTATGCCCGTACCATTGTGTCGCGGCAGCGCCCCAGTCCGATTTGATGAACGCCGCTGCCCTCTCGCCGATCATTATCGCCGGTGCAGCCGTGTTACCGGATGTTACCTATCGACCAGAAAATTATTCTCTCTCGGATCTCGTGCGACGATCCGGTTAGTAAAACTAAAACGAATCATCCGGAAACACCTACCTGTGGCATGATCGACGTATCGGCTACCCTTAGGCCCCTGATACCGTGAACTCTGAGCCGTGCATCTACCACGGCCATTCGATCGTTCGCCGGTCCCATTTTGCACGATCCAGCCTGATGATTTTCTGGCCCCGTATCCTGACGCACGGCGCAACTCCAGTAATCGTTACTCAGAAACTGATACCGCGAACACGCTGTTAGAGGAGCGTTGCTAAGCGTCATATTATATTTCGCCATTGCAGTCGTGTTGCCGAAGGACAAGGCTATCCGAATTCCCTCCACGAGGATGGCTATGTCCAACGGGTCGGTCAGATAGTTTCCTTGAATTACAGGCTTCGCGAGAGGATCGTTACTGGCCAAACGCAACGTTCCTGATACAGAAACACGTACCGTTCTCTACACTCTCGAGTAATTTCAATTGTTCCACGGAGATAACCGATGTTGTTTCACTCGACGATGCTAGAACGTCGAGGACGTAGAGGGGACAAGATAGATCGCGTTCTAAAGAAAAAAGTTCGCCGAGTAGAATAAGCTCGGCGTCATAACCTTGTTACGTTCTTCCGTTCTTACGTTCTTACGTTCTTACGTTCTTACGTTCTTACGTTCGGCGGTAACGAAGGAAAACAATTTTCGACGATTAGAGTGGGATTACGGTTAACGTAGTTTTCAAAGTACCGTTAGAAAGCGTTCAAACTCGGTCCCGGATCGGGAAGTTAACAGAAGCGACGCTATATCGATATTTCAATTTCGAATTGTCAACTTTCATTCGTATTTTCTTTACCTTCGTTAAGGTCTGTTAGGTAAGGTTAGTTTCGAAAACTGTTATACCTCTGCTGCGCGGATGAAGATTCGTCGGTGATATGCTTATGCTGCGACGACCGTTGTCCATGAGAGCTCCTATCTCTCCGGTCGAAGCACAGGACGCCTGATATCCCCCGAAGAAGAATTGAAGATCGGGATGATCAGGAGTCGTGTAGATCGAGGGAACGATTCCGGTTAATTGAGCCAATCCCGTTGACGACATGGGCCCTCTTTGGAACGAAACGTACTCTAGAGCCGCGGCCCAATTTAGATCGAATTCGTTCGGCTGATTTATAGTCCAGGATAACGTGTACGAGACGTGATTTTGCAGATTCTCTCCGACACCTGACCGGAATGGACGATAAGTTTTCTTCGATAACGCGAAAATAAATTGATCGAATCGCGCCAGGTAAGATTACGTACCAGGTAAGTCTTTAACGACGCTTACATTCACGGCCTGTAAATGATCCTTTGGTCCTATTCCGGAAAGCAGTAGAAGTTGAGGAGAGTTAACCGCACCACCGGAGACAATTATTTCACGAGACGCTCGTGCCACTCGAAGCTCGCCGTCCTAAAAACGTGTACAGTTCGCGACAGTAGCGAACGGAGCTCGTACCAACGAATCTACTCACTTGATAGAACTGAACCCCGGTAGCCTTCGAATTCTCTAGAAGAATCTTGGTAACGGTAGCGTTCAGAGCGATCTGAAGGTTTCTTCTTTGACGCATCGGTCGAAGGAAAGCGGTAGCGGAGCTCGCTCTGACTCCGTTCTTGTTCATCATTTGAGCCACGGTAAATCCAGTGAACTGATCGCCGTTAAGGTCTTCCGAGATCGGATAGCCGCGTTCGGCAGCCGCTGCCAAAATGTCATCGGCTATGGCCGGTTTCCAAGGAAACCGCTGGACGGTCAGCAAACCACCGGTCGAATGATATTTCTGACCAACTCGATTGATCTCCGTGTTGTTCTCCGAGCACATAAAATAGGGCAATACCTGTCAACGGAAGAGCAAAAAGAACGGTGTTCCGGCACGGCGTGTTATTAGCGTGAATCAGACTGACGGATTGGCAAATCGGTCTCGTTAACTACACGCGACTCGATTTTCGCAACGCGTTCGTGCCAACGCGCGGCACAACCGCGTATGCACCTGTTCGCTCGACTTTCTTTCGTGAACGGCAATCAACGGAGAAACTTGTCATTTATTTATCACGGTATACAACAACGAATATTAATATCGCTCCGATTTCATACTTTGAATTATTAGCTCAACTTTTACTTCTTGCTTCGGCGTTTAATCATTCGGTTAAAAATTCTACAGCAAAATCGATTATGGTTAGCGCCTCGATGCTTGAATCGTACGACTAACCAGTTAAGTGGTTACCTCCTCCCAGGACCATCCTTCGTTACCCATGGCCGCCCAATCGTTATAATCCTTCGCGTGCCCTCTGGTGTACATCATGCCATTGTGGCTGGAAGTACCGCCAAGATTCTTGCCACGTGGCCAGCTGCACGATCTTCCGGTCGACAAACAAGCGTTTAGTTCGTTCACCGTTCGATACTGCCAATCGATTTCGCTACCTGTTCGATCGAAAACCAGCCGGCTATTAATCTGTTAGTCCTGTAGGGCTAACAAATCGCGAAAGAAAAGCAGGCTAACGAACTTACCGAGAAACATCGCTACCATACTTGGAATATCGGCACCCGGTGGTTCGTCGGGACCGGCTTCTAGCAGCAAAATTCTCCATTCCGCGATATCGCTGAGCCTAGAAGCGACCACGGAACCGGCTGTTCCTCCTGCGGGAAAACGTGGAAACGCTCGAAATAATTGGTTTCGCATACCGTACTCGAACGAAACGCTTCCGGCTGCCGTTGCCTATTCATCTGATTAGAAGCGATACACCTTTCGTGGTATTATCTAACGGGGTAGTCCGCCGTAAAGCGGACTAGAAAGCGGCTCGACGAGGCCTTGGCCATGGTGTGCCAACAGGTAAAAGTAATTATACCGTGCTTACCGTGCTTACCGTGCTTACCGTGCTGCTATGTTACGCGGAACGTATTTTACCTTCGTAGGCACGTGGCGACACGGTTTTATACACACCTTACCGTTCGATACTCGGACCGTCAGATATAATCGTACGAATATTCGATCGTGACGGTGAAAAATTTGAGAATTCTAATTTTATAATTTAAGTTGTATATTCGGATGCTCCTTTCGCACGGTATACGTGGACCGTAAATGTACAGCTAAATTATATCACGCATTTACGTTTTATATAATAATATTCCAATATCAAAGAATAACTATCGTAACAGAGCTAGGTGTGTCGATACTAATCTCGATCCAGTGCGAAATTTTACGTTAATAAGGAAGTTACAGTAATTTGCCTTGCGTAATTAGCATGGAAAGGTGTCTACGTGTACGCTATTGGTTTTTTCGTATCGGGATATTACCAACGATAAAGACTTTATAATGTACGCGTAAGCGTTTAACGAACTTTCGGAATATATTTTTGATCAATTGCAATACGATTCGAATGATGGAAGTAGGTCAACCGTGAGCTGTATCTAGAGTGTTTCGACTACGGTTAGACGTTCAAATGTTGCAACGGAAATGAATAATTTATTTATTTCATAAATGATAATAAACAACTGAATTTCAATTATTCGTAACCTGTTGCGGAAATTTTCGCGTGAAAAATGAACAACCTATAATAGTTAGATAGTAAAGTCTTATCACGCGTGTACACTTGTAACAGAAGAACGGAACTGGAACAGCGACGAGTAAGCGAGGAGAGTTGTAAATGCGGAGAAAATTGTATTTTATTAGATATTAGATTTTAGTTTGCGCGAACGTCACATATTTCGGTGACTTTACGTTTTGGTATTTCTCGGGTTTCTACGAAACTCGTGATCGGTATTCCGTGAGGTTCGAGCAACGGTGCACGCGTTTTCGTGTATCCTTCGAAGAAGGAAAGTGGAAGAAGGAAATAGCAGAAACGGCGCCAAAGCACGAAATGGCATTTTCTTCGTTGGAAAGAAACGTATGCGCTTCCGTGATACATTCATTTTTAACGCGCCGAACACATTTCCATTAACACGCGATGAAAAATGACACGATCGTTTTAGTCGCTCGACACGTTTGTATTTTTTCGCGAACGCAATATGTAATATTATTAATATTATTCGCCATGCGGAGGTTACGTTCGTTTATCGACGTCCTTCGTATGCACCGAACACAATAATTAATACACGTGTATTTCTTTGGCCGACGGGCGACAATAATATATCCGGAAACCGGAATAGTTTACACAACTTTGTCATTTTAACTCATAAAAATATAAATACGAAGTAGAATTTGAAAGCAAATAGAAAACGCGTTCGATACGAAACTGAAATATTTCACTTTGTACTTCATGGATCGTTCAAACCTCAGTTATCGAACGTACCCGTATAAAAAAAAAGTCTGGTAAAATAGATATTCGCGATGTTTAATATTTATAACGATCCGATATTTCATATCGCGTTGTGCAAGCACGATCGGTGGAATACGCACGTTTCAAAAAACTCTTCGTACGCATATTTGTTTATCTTTGAGCGGCATACTCGTCTCATTGGCCTAATGTAAATTCCGTATTTTGTTTAACGCGGGCAACGATCGGAAGAATTAAATCATCAAATTTCAGCGAACGAATTTTACATATTTACGCATACAGTTGCCAGTCCGCATCGAAAATACTTATCGCTTAATCTCAAGTATGAAACCGAATTCTGCGTTTCGTTCGTTACAACGTTCGCTTTATCATCGATTTCGCTCTTCTTCCGTTAATCGTTCCGTTAATCGTTCCGTTAATCGTTCCTCTCCTCGTGGAATCGAGGTCATCTCGTTTAAGGATTATACAAATATCTATCTATTCGACAATTACTTGTAACAACGCTGAATTTTCCGACATACATGTAACGTTTGACAGGATACGATGACATTGATTCTTCGTCGAAACAAACAACGGATTAACCTACAAGATAGTGCTTTTTTTTAATTGTTCCTCTAAAGAGAGCTTAAAACTCGAAGGATCCGCATTTTATGACTCGATACATAACACACGCGTACGTATACGTATAACTCGACTTGACATTTAAGCGTTCATAACGAAAAATTAATGACAATGTGTCGGTGAGCGAGAGGAACGAACGGTAAAAAAATCATGACAATTTCGAAAGAAGATGAAATTTTGTCTGCACTTGGCCAGATTTTCTATGCTATTTTCCGAAAACGAAGTATGTAGGTCGACTCGGCGAGAGCGCTGTTTTACTTGGACAAAAAACGACTGACGCGGTTGTGCAACGTCGCCGTGCAACCGATCCATTATTGTACGTAGTAGCCGAAAGCCGAAACGAGCGAATCGTCGAATGCGGCATAGAATCGGATATTTTCTACCACGGTTATCCTTCATTTTCTTTCGTTCTCCTCGATTTTCCTCGATTTTCCTCGATTTTCCTCGATTTTCCTCGATTTTCCTCGATTTTCCTCGATTGTTCGCGACTCGCGTCGCCAGTTTTATAACCTCGTGAATCGATTCCGTTTATACGCGTGTCTCGGTAACGTTTCGTAGAAAAGCAACAGATACGAAGGGAGTTAAGACGCGTACTCCGCTCGACGATTCGTCGCTCGTTTTTATCGAAAGGGCAAACTACTGTCCATGGGCAGTAGCCAATCACGTAGATGCGCCATTAACGCAACGCGGTGAAAAGAGGAAATATGTAATTAGATTAACGTATTGTTTGTTGCTTGTTTTATGCGTGACCTGTATCATCGACGTAAACACAGTCGTGAAACAACGATTCAGTTTCGAATGAACCTGAACGAGCAACAGAAATTTCACGCTAATTTGCTCGATACCCGACGGCAAAAAGGAGTGCGAAAAACTGTGTATAATCGAGGAAAGTGTCACCGGGCAAATAACGTTTTCATCGCGCGATACGCTGAATATTCGGAGAGATTATGCAAATGCAGACTCGCCGGACCATAAAATATTTCGCGGTGCTCGGCCTACCGAAATGGATATTTCATAGTCGTCGTCGTCGTCGTGATCGTCGTCGCGCGAATCCGCTATGCCGCCGATTCCAACGATCGTCGTTCGATCTTCCGCTTCTTCGATTACCGATAAACATCTCTCTCGGTTTTTAATTTGAATAGTCGTTCGAAAAACGATAACGCATCGTAAAAATAATCATTGTTCCTAATAACCGGAACCTTATCGGATAATTTATGTAATACGAGTATCTAATTTGTTACGGTGATTCCCGGCAATTATAAATTAACCGATAAAAACGTGTTTCCTTAAGCGGTCATTCCACTCCTCCGTTATGCTCGGTTTTTGCAACAGTTTCGCTGTAATAGCAACGCTCATTTTCTCTTTGCTAATGCGCTAAACTAACTTTGCCCAACCGTTTATATCGCATTCTCTATTTGCCTCGAAAATATATTAATACTTGACGATTACCGAACGATGACTTTAACAGGAAATATTCGTGCAAATATAGTAAAGCGAAGAGTATATACACAAAGACGCGGTATCGTCGTTATTCCACTTTTCAGTGACAATAAGATTAGGCGAAGTAATCGTTGGCAGGTGTATCAGAGTCGAAGGGACGTTAATAGGAACGTATTAATATCGCAACCGAACGGTGAACGGTTTCGAGCCATCGAATCGCGTTTTCGCCATTCCCACGTCAGTGATAATCGACGAATTACGATCGAGCAGCGCTCCACTGGAGCGCTCCGATTCACGATAATTCTGTTTGATCATCGCGTACGCGTAAATGCCGTTTACCGAGATTGAAAATGTGTCTCGTCTCGTTTCGACGCGACGATCGTTTCTGCTCGTCCATAACCTTTAGAGGGGAATAATGCGTCCATCCCAACCTCTGTATGCATTCGTACGATGCCTTAGCGAAACGATTCGTTTTCTTTTAACCGTTTCGTACTCGATCGGATAAATCGGCGAACACGCTAAGCATCCGTATTCGTGGCGAAAACGGCGATGACGACAGTCCGAGGCTAATAGAACGACGAATAGCGGAATTAACGTTTGACCATGCACCGAACTTCGCGACGAAAAAGTGTCAGCTTTTCCCAGTTCCGTGCAACACCGGTTTCCATCGGTCGATGAATTTTCACGAAACGATGAATAACATCGTCGTGGGAACACGGATGCGGCTGGTAAAATTTCAGTTGTTCCACGGACGACGTCGAATAACCGTTGTAATTTTAACGAGCAGCGTGAAATTAATGTTCACGGATATCGTTGAATAATTCCTCTTACCTACAATGGAAGTTCTTCTTCCATTAGGGCGTATTATTATATTAGCCTGTTTGCATCTGAACGATGAGAAAGTGGCGTTAATAATTAACCGCGCGCAGGGCACCGACACAAAAGATCGCTCATAATGGTCGACATTCGCTACCGTAATGATATTCCGAACGAAACGAATAACGATCTCGCGCAAAATCCCGATCGTGAAAATAAGATACTCACCTCCTACGACAATGAAATCGTAATAGTATTCCGGTGGGTCGATCGGCCTTACTCGTTCGCAGAGCTGAGAAATTTCTTCTTTCGCGCGAACGAACGTGTCCAACAGAGTCATAAAGGTCAGGAACTGTGAACCGGGACAAGTCTGCGCGAGGTTTGGACCCAGATACGGTCGAGAACACGGTGACACGACCGACGCGTTGTACGACATCCTGTAAGTTCAGAATTCGAGTAGAGTTTCCCATTAAACAGGGAATTAACGCGCGTTCCAATTTTTCACCGAAATATCTTTGAAATTATATGATAAATCTTCGATCCCCCACCGCCGTCGGAAGCGTTCTCGTTGCTTCGAGAAAGGGAACGATCCACCATTTACCTAACCATAAATTAACGCGATCGTTAAATATACGCGTTAATTCGAGCTAACGTCCAATTAATTGGCGGCTAACTAACCGCTAACCGATCGTGTTAATTAATTTATCTCTAATTAACGTCGTGCAATTTTATCCGCGACAATACTTGCCAGAATTAATCGGCGTTCGAATAATAGAAAAGAGAAGGAAAAGGATGACGCGGAAGTGATAATTATTCGAACATGTTGCGTCGCGAATGCAACTATCGTCGTTTTATCGTTAAGCTGGTCGGTGAAAAGCAACGAATACAAAGGCAATTACGATTTGGTAATATTTCATTGTTCGATATTCCCGCGAGCGTGTCAGCGCGGGAAGCGGCCGAGATCGAGGGCATAACTCCTTCTCCGATCCCCTCTATACACTCTACACTAATACACTATACGTTATGCGATTATCGAATTATTCCGATGAATCTGACTTTATTCGTTTGAAAAATTTTCACCGATATTTCCGAACGACGGAATAACGGATATTCAACCGGAACAAAAAGATCGCGTGCCAAAAGGATTCGTTAAAAGTACAAAATTCGAATTCAAATTTCGAATAGGCAATCTCTTCGATAATCGTTGGAAAAATCTTGATAATTTCGAATTCGTAATAAGAAACGGCACGTAACGCGATCCTTGTCATATTTAGGCGACGATCTAAAGGAATATTCATCTATTAAATTCACTCGTATGGGATTACAAGAATCGATAACACTCGATTCTATCCGAAACACTGTCATCCATTCGTTCCATTTTCCACCGATCCCGTGTATCCCGTCGTACCTTAAAAACGTAACGGAAGAATTTTTGACAAGGTATCGCGGGGAAGATTAAACGATGAACAGACAACACTGTCTTCGCCGTGGAACACGAAAAACGCGTGATTCGATAAAAGTTCCCGTAATCGACTCAGCTTCGTAACTGCATGCGGTGAAACTGTAACTGTAAAACCTCTCACCGTGGGACCTCTCTTTATAATTCATCTCCCACCCCGAGAGCGCGATGTCCTTTTCCCGGCGGAGCCACGCGATTCGAATCCATCTGGAAAATCTTCGTGACCTTTTTCGACGGCTTTTCCGATTTAACCATTCGACGATCGTTCAAGGTTAAGATCATCGTCACCCTAGTCGTCATCATCGCCGTGTCGTACTTTCCGCCACGATGGAAAACGCTCGTACGTTCGAACGGTTATCGCAGTCGTAGATCTCGTTGCACGTGTCTTTATTCTCCGTTCCGTCAATCGATCAGCTTCATTCGTACATTTCATTTTGCGATCTATTGTTCTATGAACATCTATTATTTCTAATAGCTATTCGGTAGACGATAAACTATCGTAAGCGTTGGCTAAGGGCGAGAGAGGAGTCGTTGGTTTTTCAGTTTCGAATAACCCACGAAGAATGAATCGCACTTTCAATCGGACTTTGAACAATGCGTAACGACGTTTCATCGTTATTAAAAGCTGCAATTTCGTTCGAATCCTGCGACAAGTTCATCAAGATTCATAGTACTCTTTCGAACGGATGTATCGGAACAATCGTAGCAGGAACAATTCGGGATTGCTTACGTAATCATGCGTTTCGAACGTATCGATCCGGGATAATCTATCGAAATAAGGTGATAGATCGTAACGCGTATAGAGCAAAGTCTGAATAGATTGAACGAAAGTGTACCGCGGTTAAATAAAACGTACTTAATGCATCGGCGTATAAACGCGGCGACACGCGATACGACATACCGCTTTTAGCTCGACGGTATCGAGCGATTTAACGAGATTTTCGATAACCTCGCTTCATCCTTGCCAGAGTTTCGGATCGGTGGGCACCGATTTGTCGCGGTTAACCGACACAACCGTGGTGACTGATCGCTCGAACGATTCGCCGTCTTCCGTCGCGTTAATCGGCAAACGGTTTTGCACGCAAACGAACCAAAGAACCCTCGCGGCCGCGTATCCTGGTGGATCCGTGAATCCGCATTGTTCGAGTCGGCTGTGGCCGTACCGTTGCGTACACTCGGTTGAACAAAAATCATATTTCGCGGGGGAACTCGGCTCACGAACAATAGAGCTTCCGGCTTTTTTCCGGTTGTCGCAACTACCGCGAACGAGCTGGCCGACGCGACGCGACGCGACGCGACGCGACGAACGCCTCCAATAAATTTTATCTCGCGCCTTTTGCAACGAGAGCGAGAGCGTGCCTCCGTCGGTAAATCGGAACACCGGGAGACGATGATCGCGAACGAACACTTGGAACGAAGCGGAACAGCCATTTCCAACGCGGTCGCGATCATTTTCGCGAGCGATCCCGGTAATTCGCTACGCGGTGTTTGTTTCAACGACCTCCGGTCCATCGCGCCGTGCCGCGTCGATGATGCGCGAAATTAAAGCCTCCCGTCTAACCTCCACGCGTTCTTCCGGTTTTCGCTTACAATTTTCCTTTAACGCGTCTCCTTTACAATCGCTCCGGCCAATTTCGTTAACTTTCCGAAACAATATCAACGAATAAAATACAACCGAAACGAGCGTAGACCTAAGAAAAGCAGATTATTCCTCGAACTGGAAAGTTTTAAAAGGAATCGGTCGATCGTCGCGCGATCCGAGGATCTCGGAAGAAGTTTTTTGCCCGTGGCCGACGAGTTCCCTTCGAGTTACCTTTCATTATCCATTAATACCTTCATTAATCTTCGTTCCGCGGGGAAAGCACGCAATAAACGCGGTTTCAAGCGGCCTCTTTCGTTTTTGCAACACACGCGGATCCTCGCGAAACGATGTACATATTTCGACGGATGACACGATCGTTGCTTCTTCGAAACCGATGATTTCACGGTTCGATGACGAACGCACTGTTTGCTCGAGGTATATCCGTTTCGTCGACAGGGATACACTTCCCATTGTGTTTCTTCCCGGGTGTGCTGGCTCGACGAAACGAGAACTCTGTTCGCGGGAATCGATGCGACGCGATTTTGCGTTGCCGTTCGAACGATAATCGTCCCGTTCGGATGACGCATCGATGAAACTATATCTCGCGATCTGATGAGAAAACAATTAATCGCGGTAATAACTGTCGATAATAAATCTTGGGGAATTTGCATGGGGAGGTGTGTATTTTACAGGCCGGCGATTCGCGCTTCCGTGAATTTCCTTCCGTCCCGGACTCGATTGTTCGCCATACAGACACGATTTTACGCTCGAACAAAGCATTTTCAACATTCGTATTCGATCGAGTCTCTAACCATTGAAATTCTTGCTCCTCCAACTAAATATCGTTACCTCGTTCGCTGTTCGCTGTTCGCTGTTCGCTGTTCGCTGTGGCTCACCAGTCTCGCGGATCTGATTGCTACAATCCTGTCGTGCCTAAACAAACTCTTAGTTAACTCTTAGTTACCTAAGTAATGCTTCGTGCTTTGCCCACAGATAATCGCTTCTTTTCGACGATGTTTTCAAAACGAACACGTACCGCGAGTATACAACGTCGTGAATTATTTGGAAAATTTTCGTAAAAATCTTTAGATAAATATTTGAACGAGATACCACCTCTGTCTGTCAAAATTCCAGACATCAAACTTTCCGAAACAATTCCAAATTATCAAACTAATTGTAAGGCGCATGACAACCGATTTCAAGTACACTCAAACCATCAATGACAAAGAACACGCGTTAAAATGTCGAGCGTAACACACGAAACAAAGACGAAAATTTCGTCGGCCTACTAGCTCGATCGATTTTCCGCGCAAAAAGTTAACTCCAAGATCCGTCTAGTAAAATGTAAACTCAGAGATTTGTATTTAAACCAAGAACGAATCCCTGAAAAGCTGAAACCGAAAAGACAGCAATCCCGGATCTCCCCTTTGCGGTAGAAAAGATGAATGTCTTTTGAAGTTGAATCATAGCATTAAAGGTCCATTATGCTCCGAGATGATCGGTCGAAAAAAAATGTCTTATCGTTATCGCGAAAGTACGACGTTTCGCGTGGCGCATGGCGGTAACGGAACAGAAGAGCCGGTTGTGTATAGCTGGCTGTGTTACGTATAACATACGGTATACAGGGTACTAGTTTAGGTCGTATCGAGCTCGACTATACGCGTCTCATCCGTATTTTACGCGGTGCTCGTTCGTTTTACCGAAGTACGTTACGAGCATTAAAGCGACTTGCTCGACGCAGCTCGGCTATTACAAATAGCCCTTGGTTATTCTTCCTTTTTTTCCCCCTCTACCGAATATCGCCGCGTACGCCACGGTAATGTTCGCCATGTTTTTTTATACGCTAGCTGACTTTCAGGCTCGGCTCTATCGTGGAAAATGGTGATGACATAATATAAAAACTGTAAGCCGCCGCGCAGCGAATTCGATCGCGTCTCGTTCGACGGTTAATCCGTCATTGAACGATGTTTCCAGCGTGTCCGTTTTCGCGTGGATTACGCAAATCGGCAGACATTGCGTTCGACGTTATTGCTATGTCTGATGGAACGTCGGAAGAAATCGTGCGGATATACCGGTTGTTAATTATCGTGTTTGCGAGCGGATAATATGCTCGCGGCACGCGTCCATCGAAGCTGAGAATTTCCCGTGAGTAATTGCTACAATCGATAAGACACGGCGATAACGTAACCTGTATCGTTAGCGAGATCGGTTACCCTTTTCAGAGGTTAACGTCGGGAGCTAGCGTCACGGGGATCGAACAAAAATTTCAATAAAAACTACTTACTTGCGAATGAAAATTCTAGCAAATTCGGGCACAGGCTCGATGCAATGACAGTTTTACATTTGAATGTGCATTATTCGTATGGCCACGGGAATTTATATGTATACAGGCGTGATTCGGGTAGAGGGGTCTTATCAAGTTCAGGTATAACTTACGACTAACCGTTATCGTCGATGTTTCGGAGATATTTACCGATGACTAACAGCTAATTTCAGAAGAATTTTTCTAACTACCAGTTAACCGAAAATATAACAATCGAAAACGGTGGAAAAAGGTACGATTTGAACGAATACCATTCAGCGATATGAAATATATCTGAATGGCAATGAACGTGTCCAATGGTAAACAATACGTAGAGAACATTACCGCGCAAAAATGCTAATTTACCCGGCAATTACTTTAATAGCTTGTTTTTTTTGCATTCGTACGTTGCTCAGATAATTCGAAATAAATGAAACTAAACGAAATAATTGGCTACAACGTCAGGAGCGTGGACCGATCGATTCAATTTACCGCAACGACAGCGATTTTTCTCGCGAATGATTCACGGAAATCGTTATACGCGTCGCGAGAGAATCTCCTAACGATCCTAGTTATCGTACAAAGATACCCTATCGTCGTGAGCAAAGAGAACGCGCTTGAGTAAACTAAGGAACTGTAATTTCCACGTTCTCGAATACATTAGCCGTGCTCTGTTTATCTTTCCACCGGCTTCGTCGGCTCGCGATAATGGATGGAAAAAAAGAAGCGCGACGAAATTAAGGAAATCCATTTTCACGGTGAGAAAAAATGGTCACGAACGGGGAACGGACAAGAGCAAACCTGCCGCGAAATCGTGCCTCGAAGGACGAAAACGTCCCGTATCCTTCGCGTACACTCTACAGCGTACACTCTACAGCGTACACTCTACAGAGTACAACGCGGAGTGCAGGGCGTACGTTGTAAAGTACGTGTATACGTATACGAGAAGACGCTTGCAAAGTTTCGAACGCGCGGTTTCGTTTTCCGCAACTGTTCTTGCTTCGGCGCGACGACAAGACCCGAAACGAGAAGAAAGTTGCCTAGGAAATTTCATAAAGACGACATGTACAGGTAGCAACGTCTCTCTTTTGAGGTTTCTAATTTAGCTACGGTCTACCGACCAGAAATATATTCCGAGCAGACGATCCTAACCTGGGATAATGCGAAATCTCCTTCTGGAAAGAAAGGAATAACTTTGAAACTTGATTTCGACTTGAAAATAAATTCTTCCGTGTGGCCTCGACGTGTTTCGTCAAAACGGTCTTCGTCGAACAGGGAAACGCTTCTTGTTCATCTCCTTCGTCGCAAAATAGTTCGAATAGTCGAGTGGTACGCTCGAACGAGTAGACCGAACAAGACCAACGATTGGGTTTAATCGGTTCGACGAGTGGACGCGTTAACATAGCGAGGACTTCTCACTGGAAAATTTTCGAAAGGTATCTATCGACACTGAATTCGATACCGAAGGAACAGTGCCGTCTATATGTACATATCTGCAATTCGTAATAGGGTCAGTTTACACGACGCGACGGATACATCGTGACGCGCACACCAATCGAAGATTGCTAGCGGTCGGAGAATACCCCGCAGCTAAGTTGCAAGTACGATCTTACGATCGTCGAGCCTTCCGTTCCGTCGTCCTCCTTTACTCCGTTCCCTCGAGTTCCAGAGCTTTGCTTAAGCCGAGCTTAAATAAGCAAACTGTCGCGTAGCTTCGGAGCGTCGTTTCGCCGTTTCCCTTCGTCTCATCCTGCGCCCGGAAACTTTTCGTCGTCTGAATTTTCTATCAACCCGACCAACCTAACCCTCGAAAATCGCGAACAACCGCGAAACGTCGGCTTCTATACACTCGAATAGAACACGGAAACGTCCTGCTTATTTCCAGAAAAAATAAACCCAAGTGAAATTTACTTTGTCCTTCCAGTTGTGTATCTTGCGACTCTCGAGTATCCGACTGCCTACGTATACACCTATCCTATCTCTCGATCTATCGTAAATACGTTTGTAAGATCATCGTTAAACGAATCCGAATATTAAATCGAAGAAGTTACAGATTAGATCCTACGAAATTCTTATTAAATGAAAAATAACGCAACTCCGTGTTGGCCGGAAAGCATCGATGGTTATAATTCTCGAGTTGGCTCGAGCACGCGTAACCGTTAGTATATCGATGTATTCGTCGGAACGCCTCGATGCCGTCGGCTCAGCCCGATGGTGTACAAGGAAGTACACTTAGAATCGAGGACCAAGCCGAAGTATCGTAGAAATCTTACCGCAGGGGTCGAGCTTCCGGTTTCGCGGCAACGCGACGCATCTACCGCAATTGCTGAACTGTGTCGCTCGAGAGGTTCTTTCGCGTACCCTCGGGTGCTTCCGGAACTATGTTTCCTCTTTTCGATTTTACCTGTTAACCTACGATAATTACCTTTCGACGCACACCGACGATAATTTCCCGTTTTTCGATCCAGAACCGTCGTTATCCCCGTTCTCGATCGATCGAACGATCAAATAAACAACGGAACGTTGCTAAACAAACTCGTGCAACTAAAGATGCATCTGCCCGCTTCTAGCAGTTCATAATATTTCTAGTTAGTTGCGTGGACATCGGTGTTCTCGTAACAGCCAAGAAAAACAAGGGACCGAGTTCGTTAGGGATAGTTAGGAACTTCGAACACCGTCGACGAAGAGCTTCAAGTTTTTCGAATAAGATGTCATTTACGGTTAGAATGTAATCGAAACGTATTTGAATCGATATTCCTTTTAATCTAGAACACGAATACGATTAAAGGCAACACGTATAAGCAATTAAAGTCGAAATACTGAAAAGAATTTCGAGTGGCTGGCGAAGCAAACAGCGACGGAAACGAGTAAAACAGTAATTACACGGCCGTAACGTTCGATCGAATTCTGGCCAGTTTCACGTATCTTCGAGCCGGACGAACGTCCAGCGTGCAACTCGAACGGAAATGATGCTCGGAACAACGGGCTACTGTTTTCCCGTTTCTACACGATCGAAACTCGCTTCTTCCCTCTATGCAAAATTGAAAACGCGTTCAACGAACCGCGATTCGTCGCAATAATTTCTTCGATAAATTATAGGAGAACCGTTAAGCGTCCAAGGAATAGTTAAACGAACGAACGAGATACGCAACGGTGCGAAAAAGGCGAAAAAGGCGAAAAGAACACGACTTTTACTTTCCTCGCGATGCAAAGAAAACCAGACACGCGTTTAATCGACGCGAGTCCTCCGCGTAAGATACGAGGAACTTTACCAGCTACAAGGATTCTTAAGAAAAAACGTTTTCAAGTAGCCTAAGCATTCGCTACTCTTTCTATAAACCAAGAATAGTCGGCCGTGCGTCGTTGTTACGAAGAGAAGTTGGACTGCAACGAGTCAAAGTACGTCGTTTCCGTGCCGGTGCAGGAAACACGAAAGTGTTGATGACTGAAAAGCGCGGTATGCACTTTGTGCTTACTTTGGCTACGTCTGCTTTTAGCTTCTCTGTATTTCCCTTTTAAAGCTGTCGAAATTTTACGCCGCCTTGGACCGTGCCACCCTCTTGCCTTGCCGGGTCTCTCGCTTATTACGAAATTTCTCGCTCGCGGGCGTAAACAAGCAAGAAAAAAAGAAAATAAGAAAATCGAAAATGAGTCAACAGAATCGTAAGACGAGAAACAAACAACTCGTTACGAAACGATCACGAAACGAGCAATTTTTCGCGCGAATTAGGTTATATTCGAGCTTCCGTCAAGGATTAAGCGGAATGATTCGGATGCCGTGACTCGGATCGATAGGTGACTCGTACGAGAGAGGAAGGAAAGTAGAAAAACTGACGTTTGTAGAGGAAAGTTCTCGGTCGATAACGATAGAACCGAATTCGAGTTGCAAACGCATCAGACGACCTAGTACGAGGCCTTTTACCGTAACAGACGAAATAATGCGAGAGTTTTCTGGCACGTTCTCGCAAAGTGGTGCTTCCAAAAGTTTTCTTCGTAGGAAATCCAAGGAAGAGGAAACGAGCAAATCGAATTAAGCTACTAGCGGCAAACGCGTCGATAGTCGAAATCCTCGTCTGCCTCGTTTATCTTTTAAAATTGACTCGAGATTAAAACGTGTCGCGTTCGCTACTGTTCGCGACATGAACTCCGCGACTCTTTTCTCGACGTTCTTCTCTTTACTTCGACGTCTGGGTCGATTTAATCCTTAGCCTCGGTCGTTAGGTGACTGGGTTCGCGTCTCGAGAAGCTCGAACGGTTTCTTGGAAAGTATGTTTAACGATGAAACGCGACATTCAGATGACGAGCTTAATTAGAGCATTCCTGTTCCATTGAAAGTTATCATTCAACGTCTAATCCATTCACGGAGTCCAGCTATTTCTTCGAGTCGTTTCAGCTCGTTCTTCTTCCTTCAGCAATCTTTTCCCATTGCCTTTTCAACTTATTCACCATACTGTTCCGTCACGACGATCTAGTACGAGCGCGAGTACCAGCGCAGCTAACAACTTCCATTTACGTCTCTCGCGATTGTCGAATCAAGATAAAAATGACCTAAAAACGGGTGATTAACGCGCGTTCAACTAAAACTAGGTCTAACTGCAGCGTTCGATAACAACGATAATAAGGTTCTCGATACCGTATTATTTTCTATGAGTATGGTCGGGAATAACGTCCTATCCTATAAGAAGTATAGGAAAAAGAAAGAGCAGTAACGTTCCGTTTTCGAATCCCGTAAGCCTTTGATCGTTGCCTGTGTCGGGACCTTTCCGGGCAACGGAATCCGGCAATTTGTCGAGGGGAAAAAAAGGTAATTAGCCCTCGGATGTAGTGGTCGATAGGCAGATTAAGGGAAAAGAGTATCGCGTCGAGGGTCTGTTCGTCCGCATTCCATTAAACTGGCTTTCTCAAAGGAGAGGGACCTGTACGAGTTTCGAAGAGAAGTCGTTGCATCGAGATTCAGTTAAAAGGCACGAGTCGACGTTGCATTTGCCTCCTTTACCGGCACGTTTCCTGTTTCGTGTTTTCTACCAGCCTCTCTTCTCCCTTGGGACCGCTGCCCCACCGATTCCGACAAACAATTTTCCCTCCGTCTTCTCGTTTTCTCGCTTCGTGGCTCCATTCAAAGTCCACGGGCAAAACGGTTACTGGAATCGTACTTGTTGAGCCGCTTAATGGGTCTGAGAAGCAACGCGAAAGTTGCTACTGCAATTTTTCACTCGGCTAAGTCTCCGAAACTCCATTCGATTCCAGATTGCTCGACTTGTTCGAAGTTTGTCGCCCTCTACCCTTCTTCGGACCGTCGCCGACCTTACAGCTCGCGTCCCATTTCCATTTCGGGCTTCTCCGCTGTTCTTTAATA
The DNA here is from genome assembly GCA_963576845.1 of Megachile leachella. Taxonomy (NCBI): domain Eukaryota; kingdom Metazoa; phylum Arthropoda; class Insecta; order Hymenoptera; family Megachilidae; genus Megachile; species Megachile leachella. The sequence continues at coordinate 15,392,500 of OY756259.1, forward strand.
CTCGCACACTCGAGACCGCCTCAATTTTCATCCAAGATATTCTCGTCGCTAATACAATAGAATATTCGCCGCGTCGATCTTACCAATTTCACCGATCTCGCATCTTCGTTTCGGATCGTTTCGTTTTTTATTCTATCCGTTCGATCGCGATCAACCTCCTAATTTGCCGTAATTTTCGTTTTTCACTCCTCGTACGTCGCTTCTCGGCTTTCAACACCTCCATCAGATCTCGGTTCGCGTCGTGGAGTCTGATTCGCGACGAGAACCACGCGACACCGCGCGAAATTGCATTCTTCCTCCTTTAATTTCGTTTCGCCTTTCTATATCACTGGCAACGAGCAGCAACGTTTATTAAAGTTGCCGGTACTCGGTATACGCGGAATAGAGGTTGCAACGTCCGAGGGGGGGTAGTATCGAAACGGAGAAGCTCTCTTTTATTTGAAAATACGCGGCGCGACGATGGGGTATCTCTAAATACAGGAATAACCAGGAAAGAAAACGGGCAACTGCGATTATCTCGCGGGATTGCCTTCCTTCGTATTTGCATCCATCGCTTCGAGCTACCTTCAGATTTTATCATTGATATTTTATGTAAATGTCGTATACCGAGATCCGCGACGGCGAATCCAGTCGAATGCAGCTTCGACTTTGCTCGGCAAAGATGCTGAAAAGTGAGCATTTTTGGCTTCGCTTCGAAAGAGAAAAGGTACAGGACAAGACGTATTCGTTTCTCGTTTAAAAGATTACCGGTTTTCATCGCAGCTTCGACAGGACAAGCTAAATACGAACTCTGCACTGATCTCTCTAGCAGGTGAAATCTTTTACTTTTTAAGTACGATTTAACGAGTTTGTCTTCGTCATTAGCACTGATTGGCCGTTTTCTTTTTCTTAAAAAGAAAAAGGAGAAAGTTGCGTATCGCAGCTACGAATACGCAAGTACAATCGGTTTTAAACGATAAATCGGTGCCGAATCGCGATAGAAAAATTCACCGAAACTATGAAGAAACAAGACTCTGACGAAAGCAGAATTTTAGTTACTTCTATAAGTTACTTCTAATTCGACGATCTCGAAGGAAATTTCTTTTCGAACGGAATTTGAAAGCCAGCAGAAACAGTTGAAAAATATGAAACGATCAGTACGGACGGTAAAGTTGTGTACAGCTAACGAATTTACTCGCAGCCATGCGACAAACTCCAGGGAAAACGGATCTGTTGACGGAGATCGTGGTGATGGTCGAGTGAAACGTAGTCCAGCGTATAAAGCGTATAAGCTGAACGGTAATCCGTTCGTTCGAAACGGTAGCGTTCGGAGTCGCAGCGGTGTCGCGCAAATGGCAAGCAAATCAAAATCTACCTCGCAGACAGCGTGTACACCGGTTCCGAGTTTGTTAATTTCGTTGCTATAACTCCTCGGCAAATGTCTCGCGGATTCCTCGCGAATGCGGTCGCGCGCATACACCCTACGTGTATGTACCTCGGTCGCACGCGACCAGATTTACCCCTCTTTGTCGGATTCGCTGTTAACGAACCTCCACTACTATCTCCGGGCTACCTCCACCCGTTTCACTTTCCGACTCTACGTTATCCTTCCTAAAATTATCTTCTTCTCTTACGCTTATAATTGGCTATAGGTACGCGCTGTTCAATTCGTAACAATCGGCTTCGTTTCGAATCGTTACGAGTTGGATCCGCGTCAAGTCGAGCCGCGCCGAAACGAAATGAATCGAATGGAATCGAAACGGGAAGAAAGTCGATGGTTTTTACGTAATCGTAGCTCGTGCTGATCGTAAACGTTACGAGACGACGCGAATACCTGCTCGTAACTTTTCCTACGGCAGAAGCTAATCTCAAAAATGGATTGTTCATTGGTAGATGAACAGAGGCTCGTTTCACATTGGAATCTTGTTACGAATTCAGCCGCGACTGCATATTCTTAATTGCAATATTTTAGCAAGTTTCAGCGAGACCCGACGGAAGGACGAACCTGGCTTCTATGTAGAATTTATAGGATCTCGATATCGTTTCCAGATATCGATTAAATATATATATATATATATATATATATATATATATATATATATATATATATATGTAAGTAATTGCATCTTACGGTAAGCTCGCTTTCGAAGACGAAATAGTTAATTTCATTTTCTCATCGAATTAGCAGCGGAGAGCTTCGTACGGTGCTGCGTCGCGCCAATAGAGAAGCCGAGAGAGAAAAAGAGGGGGAGGTTAGAGCATTTTGTGATTAAATGGAAAGTACTTTCGTACAGGAAAGCGATCTTTCACGCTTTCCATGTTTCCAGAGGCAGTAGGCGAGGCTCTTTTAATTCCGCTTCGCTCGATCCGCCTCGTGATAATCTGCATCGGTGACGAGCTCCACCGTCCGGTGTCTTTCCAGTTATCTACGCGTTACCGCAACCGTTACGTCGCGATTACCAAGTTACGAAGCTGTACCGCTAATACCGGTCACCGATATCCTTTTTTAGTCGATTAGAAAACAGAAGAATCGCATCGAAGAACTGAGCTAATCAATCTTCGTAATCGCACAGCCATTTTCGTAACATCGTATATATTATATTGTACCGTAACGGAATTATTCAGGATTTTGTCAATTAGACAACGTCGTAAATAGACGAATTTTCGAACTCACCGAAGTGCTCTTCTGTTAGAAAATTCTAAAATGCTAAAGTCCTGATTTCGAAATGGTCGTACGTCGCGAACAGAGAGAAAAAGTATCCCCGTTTACGGCTCGAAATGTCATAATACCCGAGTCCATGTTCGCGAGCAGCGACGCGTGCACATAGCCGGTAATTACGCGAATAGAGCAGTACGGGGCACGCGACGAATCCGTGACAGCTACTCGGCAGAATCTATCGATTCGTTCGAATTGGAAATGCGCGAAAGTAAACGGCAAGACGCGGCACACCGATTATACCAGAGAACCGGAGACGCGTAACGCGGCGAAATTAACGATGTCTGCTTTCGTAATTGATCGTTCGCTGGTTCGACGAGTTATCGATTTCGAGCTCGCCGGTAAGCGGTTCCACGATGTTGCCATTATTAGAAGGGTTGGCCCAGGATTGGCCTAAGGGTGGGACGCAGGCAAAACCGTTCGAATCGTGCATCGGTTAAGCCGAGAATGATTGCCTCCAATTTCTCTCGGCCAGGGCTGCAAGAAACTTCCTAATGCTTTCAACATGTTCGCTGCTAGTCAGAGAATGGTCGCGGTACGCTCGGTTTTTGCGAGCCATCTACCGTGCTAACCGGTTACCCGTCTCGAACCTTCGACGCGTAAGCGACGCCACGAAAAAACGAAACGATCGCATTTGTTTGTTCGACTATTTTACGGGGTTCAGCAGTTTGTTACGGTCGATGCGGCGAAACAACCAACAGCGTCGCGTCGTAGCGCCTTCGTTGTCACGATGCAAACGAACGTAACTGCCAGAACACGCTCGGTGACACAATGGAGATGAACGTGTACGGTAGAGTACATTAATACGACACGTTGTAAGGATACGGTCATTTAACCGTTCAATTCCGACTATGTAGTACTATGCGTTCGTATAACTTTCAGCCAGCGTGTCGCTTTTCTATACATCAAAAACTAAACTTTTCTTTTTCTCCTTATCCATTGCTTAGCAACGCGTTAAACGCATTGTTCGCCAATACATAATTCTTATAATTGTTAATAATCGGTACGCGTTCGTTCCGAGAATCTATAGCCGTAGGAAGAAATCCGATCACGGTTGTCGCGTTTTCGAAACGAGGATCGAAACAGCTCATTAGATTATCGCGAAATTATCGCTTCGTCCCGTAAGGCCAAGGGATGAGACACGATCGGTTGCGATCGGAAACGCTTCGATGCGCTTAGATGGCGCGGAACCCCTCTGCTTCGACAACTTATGGTATCCATGGCGGATCGACTACGCGATAATTCTACGCTCCATGTTACGTATTCCAAGAGCCGTGGCAACGAGTATTTTCTTCCCAATCACTATCAATACCGTATCGAATGATTTTTACTTTCCGATGCTTCTATTTCTGTTCCCGCGTACGTTGTACGCCTTCGAATCGCACGCGCGCTATCCTCTTCGTTTCTGTTTTTCTCGCGTTTCCTTTCACCGGTCGTCTCTTTCGCCGCGTGCCACTCGTCGACGCTCTATTTCTCTTCGCGTCTGCCACTATATCGACTCGACTATCCCTCCTCCGGAAACGTGCTCGTTCTACTCGTACTTTTCGCCACGCGACAGATGCTCGCGCGTTTTTCCTCTTTAGGAAATATACGCGCGTTATATACCGCTCCCTGCCAACTCCTTAACACACCTATCGAGTTTAACGCGCTCGCTATCACCGTCCGTTTCAACCTTTCTCGATCATGGATCGTGCGATCCAACTTCTAGCTCGCTACATTCCTCTTTTATTTTTCTATGGAGCAACTTCAAACTTGCTGTTTGAAACAAGTTGTTTCTCCGACGCTGAATGTTTCCTTTAGACTTTGCGGTTTAATGGGTCACACGTAATAACCTTATTAATCGCGCGTAATAAAAAATTTCTAGAATGTCTAGAAATTCGATTATCGGCTGGTTCGCGATCATATATTCGGCCATGTTCTTCTCGCGTTGCTTCGACAAGTTTTTCTTCGCTTAGGTAACCTATGTACCTTTCGAATCGCTGAATATGTAGGTATCGGTATAAAAGAAGTTAAACTGTTCAATTTTCATATTTTTGTATAAAAAACAATAAATAACATCGATTAAGGCATTGAAAAAATATGGTTTTACTGAAATGTACAGTAGCGGGATCGAAAATTCGCGTTTATCGTTGATTGTTTAACGTATTTTGGAACGTACGCGTTCGAACACCATAATCCTATTCTTTGGATAAATATTTTGATTTAGTAATCCTGTAGTTACAAGGAAAATGACATTTGTACGATGCGACGCAACGGTTGAAAACAACAATATTCGATCTGGCGGCATAAGCGTACCGTTCCGTTCGTCCACGGTGTGCTAATTAAAACCATGAATAATTGACCGTTTGCCGCTTTCCAATAATTAATTCCATCGCCGGTGATAACGTCACGATTCATTCTGCGTAGGCATAACGCGAATGGCCGGCTAGATTCGCGCGTCAATGTGTCCGCGACACATTCCAGTCGCATTTCTCTCTGTTCCACTGTCGAGCCGCGCGCGAACCTCTCTTTGCATTGGCTGCTTTATTCGCGTCCCGATCCCGATATATTCCTGACACGCCGTCACGTTGTACGCCGTGCCGTGCCGCGCCGAGCCACGCCACGCCATGCCATGCCACGCCGCGTCACGCCGTTTCTACCGACCGATTTCTCTACGCATCGAGTCGGCTCGCATTCGTTGTTTCCATAAACTAATACGAGCGTTTAACGGTCTGTCAGTCGACTTCCGTTGCGCTGCCACGCGGAAAACTGGAGCCGCACGGTGGCTGATCGCTAGACCGACGCGACGCCTCGACGCCTCGAATTTTTACCGAAAATTTGATCTTTCGTCGAACCGTGCACCTCGACATTTTCGTTCGAGTATCCACGCTGTACGCTTGCCGACGAGCTAACGACGAGAACGCTGCTCGCTCCTTTTTCCTCATTTTCCAGTTTTTTCGAATCGTTTCGAACGACTGGAGACTCTACCCGGTACAGCGATAAATTTCATACGGACGGCGGTAACAACGCGAAGGATTTATATGAAAATATTCTCTTTCTATTTTGCCAGTGACGCGGCGTAATTAAAAAATACCGAGTACCCTTAATGAAAAAATGTGTATTAATTTCTTTCGCGCCAGTTGGTCAGCTCGCAGTTCAAACCGGAAAAGTTACGTTCAATACGCTCGATTTTAATTGGAATTCGAGAATAAATTTACATTATCCCGGATGATATTGCAAAAATCCTGAATCGATACAGCGATGAAACAGAATATAGTTGCGGAGAAATTAACCGGTTAACCGCATCGATCAGAAATCGATCACTTTGCGATCGAAAGTGAAAATTATTCGATAAATTCGAACTTAACTCGTCGTTCACGATCAATCCGTTAACGTTTATCGATCCAATGGGACCAACGAGAAACAATCTTAATATTATATCGGCTGTACATGGTGGATCAGTATATGTATGTAGGTACACCGCATACATCGGAGAAAAAGTATCACGACACTCGGAAGCTCCATAAACGCGAACTTACGAGAAAAGTGGTACCGCAAACTACGAGTGATCATACTGCTGGCAAGTATAACAAGTACCTTCCATGATAACGTTAACGTTGTTTAAACAACACCCGCGACTTGAACGAGCATAATGGTATACCGATGTCGTAAGAAATAAATATTGGAAAAAAAAATTGGGTCGAAACGAGAAGCAAGAGGGTTAATTAGAAACGCGAGAATAAATGTTTTGTAGAAAGATTTTCTTTTCACGATTACGGATCCGCTATCTATCGACGTTCCAACCCTACCGCTTAACGTCACGCGGCGCTTATTTCTCTTTCCGGTTGACTCGGTCCGGCAACGGGGAATAAAACGAGCCGCAAATGTGGCACGCGTTCGGTTCGCTGCATCACGGGATCCATTTCCGTCGTAACGTTGCCAGCTGTGCGCGTCCACGTAGAGTCAAAAAGTCGAAAATCGCGTGAACGCGGTATCGTCGTTCGAGCATTCAACGAAATCCAGAGAGAAAGAGAGAGAGAGAGAGTTCATCGATGGGAATTCAACGGCAAAAAGCTGGCTAGCTAGGCTGCGCGACACAGAGGAGTTGGAAGGTCGCTCGTGCCCGGCACACGGACGCGGTCATTGTTCTGAATTCGAGTGAAATCGATCGCGAAATAGCTTTTTCGCACTATTTACGGGTCGCTTTGTTTCCCGACCGCGGAGTTTCCCTGCGAAAAACCAGCCACGTCGATCACGCGCGAGCCACGCCAAATTCCTCCGCGTCATTCCGTTAATCGTTTCGTAAATACTAGCCCTTTTCAAACATTCCAACCAATTTCTTCGTACTCGATACGAATCGTATTATCCGCGCGACAAACATTTCGCTAAGTTTTTGCACTTTCGACGAATAACCTATCCTGTTTCTAATAATTAGGTCAAAGTTATTTTATCACATAATAACAGGTTTCATTTATGTTTCTTTGATCGTCGCGACAAAACGAAGCGTCGACATTGGATAACTTTATTTTGATAATCTTGCGCCGAGAAAATGAATCTCTTTTAAGCGAACCGTTATTAGCTTGGGAAACGTCAGTGTACGGATCTTGGTTACGTGCGTTCCATAAAAGTTCTATCGGAAAATCTGATAAATTTGTTATGAAAGACTTACGTTGCCAACATGCTTTTACTACCGAATCGCGTTCTTCGTTTTTCACACGGACACCTATTCGACTCGCTTTCACTTTCCCAATCTGCGTAATTATGTCTTGTTTACTTTTCCCCCGTTTTCCATAAACGTGGAAACCTTTCGCTTCGTCGAATATAACTAACTGTAACGTTACACGAAATGCTCTTATACAGTAACCAACAACGAATAAGGCAATACCCGCAATAGCCTAATTATTACGATAGAACAGAAGAACAGCGATAATAATGGAACGAAACGATAGATCGGTGAGCAAATTATTTGACTGCTCGGCAACATCTTGAAACGGTCGATCGTCATTTCCCAGGCAAATTCCCTAATAATTTTACAACGTTCGAAATGGCAAACGGTCGATGCGTTGAATCTGTGGCTAGTATTATCACGAGGAAACGACCAAACATTCCGCAGATAGAATTCGCACGGCTACGCTCGACTATTGTCAGGGTACGAGATTCGAGGCTGGTAGTCTGCTCCATTGATGGCAGATTCCCTCTCCTATCTAGTTCGCCTCAGCTTGGATATTTGCTCGTTAAGTGACAGTATTGACGCGTGCAACAAGCAAATATCAATATGTCGTCGACCGACGTACTCTGCGCGCGTCCTCTAATCCGGAATCGGGTAATTGCTTTCGTTCGAGTCAAACTTCGTGTTTCGCTTTCGAACTTGTCCGGCTTTATTAATTAAAATCTGATTTACCGGACTTTCACGAATTCACCTTCTCACGGTGAATCTCTATACGATTATTCGAAAGGCTATGAAAAATAAAAGATTTAACACACGGAATGAAATATGCATTAGACGTACCGAAATGGAAGCTATTTAATCGCGCTCGCAATGTCTTTCGCGACACGGCTTTCACGCGAATATGCTTTAACAATAAACGATTCAGATTCATCGGAAATATCGAGAATCGTTAATCGATTATTTACAAGTATCGAACCTTCAAAGTTACGATTGTATCCCGTTGTTATAGTCGCTATACATAATAACCGTCCGCGAAAACGGTGAAAACTCGATTTCCCTTTAATTTGTCTTTTTTTTACGAGAATTACTTTGCTCGGAGTTTACGAACGTTATTTAAACTTTTCGAAGAATATTCTCCAGAAATCTGTCCATTCTCTCGGTTGGTTCTGCTATTTTCTTTCCGCGAGACTTCCTACTCGACTACCGCGTCTTTTACGCTCATCCCGTACCGCGGTGCACGTCATTTCTTAATTCAAGAATAATTCAATTTCACGCTGTCGACCGAAGTCCACATTTATTTCCTCATCGATTCCGCTCGGAGTCTGCGCGATCAAAATACGAACGCAACCTGGCACGCTTGCGAGCTTCGTCTCTTCGAATCGACTTTCTTCTTTCGTCTTTAAACCGACTCAACTTTTGACCAGTTCCTCCTCTTTTTTCCCTTCTTCTTCTTCTTCTTCATCTTCTTCTTCTTCTTCTTCTCGTTCTTCTAGACGACTTTTCGTCGACGGGCCAGCGACTCGTTGACGACTTCCTTTTCCTCTTCGTAGCAATAAACGAAATGACTTTGGTGAAGAAAAAACGTCTTTAATACGTTCATTAACGAGCAACGATCAAAGTTTTGGTGAAAGTTCGTTGATCGAGAATATGTATATGTAGTTTAAACGGCGGCGTTCTCGTTTGAAATTCTGATCCGTAACGGTCTTTCTTGCTCGTTCATTTTTTTCCTCGAATTTAGCATTCGGAAAGAATACGAAAAATACGAATACGCGAATGTATAGGTAATTATCGATTTATCGTTTAAATTGGTCATTTTTGAAAATTTCGCGAATCGACGAGTAGATTAATATTTAGAAGACACCTTCTTCTAAAGGTTTTACTTCGATGGCTAATGGATTTTCGCGCAATCGCCAAGCTAGCAATAAGGCGAGCGAATCGATTCTATCGGTGTTCGCGGAGAAATGAAAATAGCAGTCGCGTTGGCACGTTGGGGTACGCGTTTTAACGCGGTTGTTCGCGCCATTTGCGAAAACTCACGGTTCGATGCGCTTCGTTGGGAAGGTAAACTATCGCGACATCGGTCGAAAAATGACACGGAACCGGTGAAATCGGACATATCGTGACGTTTGTAAAGTTTCGAAACAGCGTACATCCGGTTTGGCGTGGTGCAGCGTAGTGCAGCGTAGTGCAGCGTAGTGCGGCGAGTTTAGTCGTGGCGTGAACGGAAATTGCGTTACACGCGAAACTCGGACGATCGGATTCATCCGTTAAAGGACTCGCGAGCAACCAGGATAATACGGGCTCGAGCGTTCGAGAGGGAGAGCAACGCCTTTGATCCTCGGTCAAAGGCCAACGTCTCCGAAGGGAGAGTCGACGTAACGTGGCCTATTGTGGCTCCCATTGTTGCGCAAACTGCATTACAACCGGAAGTGGTCGCGACCTCCCTTCCGTGGCTCGTAACTCAGTGTCTCGCGGCCGGCTGCCGGCTTTGCACAATACAACGGCAACTGCACAAGCCTGTAACACCGGTGTCGGACATCCACGCTACGATGCCGCACCGCGTTACGTTGCCGTCTCCTTACCTACTAAACGGAAATCTTCTCTCTTTCTACCGTTATCGCGTCCCTATGCACCGCAAAAAAACTTTGCTCCTTAACCTAACTTTGTTAAACGCGAGCAACGTTTCTTCGAATTTCTTAATCTATTCTATCTACAACTACGTGCAACGTTCACAGCGAACGGTTTCTCTTTCTTAAAAATTCTATGTCTTTCGGATATATTCGGAATTTGTCAAGAACGCGTCGCGACATCGGTCGGATAACCACCCCCCTTGGTCTGGACACTCGTCACCCTCGTCTCGCGCGATCGACACCCACTCGAAATCGAGAGGGTTTTAACCTCCGACAAGAATGAGACTCCCTTTCGGAGAAGGTGTTATTAATAATTCGAAAGCGACGTCGTTACGCTTTAAGCGCGCCACCGGTGCCCGAGGGTAAATCTCGAAGGGAGTGGCGCAGGAGGAAGCTAAGCTATTCGTTCGATTCTCCGGGGACCAACATCTCAATTAGCTCGCTTGCCTACGAACTACCATTCGCCTCGCGTTCGCGATTCCAATGAAACGCGATCACGATCCTTCCGTTCGACCGTTTGCTCGCTAATGGACGATTCATTTTTTACAGCCGTTTATAAAGTTTCTCGACCGAACTGTTTCCTGCGACGACACAGGTTTCTATTATTTTTTTACCTTAGACCCGAGTAGAGTTCTGGTAAGTTAATCTAGCCTTTCGCCGAATTTTACGAGGTTCGGGTCGCGACGGAAGCGACGTTCGAACAGAAACGCTCGTAAACGCTTTAATTAATTTGACGCGGTTCAACTTTACGGGCTGCCAGTCCACGAGACTTCCCATTTTCCGAATTGCTCCTTATAGTAGATTTCCTTGGTACTCGCGTTCCTCCGCCGTTCCTCTTCGTCAACGGCCTGTGTAAACGTTGCCATTCGTGCGATATTTTTTTTTCTCTCGGATTCATCGTATCGCCGAAAAGAAAAAAGAAAAAAAAATACATGTTTTTCCACCGAATCTCGAGCACGAACAACGTAAGTGAAAGATCAACCGAGAGGGTGGTGTACAGCGTCGACGCTTTCGATCGCAATTACGAAATACGATTTACCGTGGGTGGAGTAGCGATAAAATTTAAATTCACCAAACTCCCCGGAGTGTCCTCTCTTTTGCGAGGCGTTCCGTTTCGTTCCGAACGAAAATAAGCGAGAGCAAGGTATGGCGGGGAGCACCGAACGACTGGTACACTCGAGTCGAGAGGGGAAAAATCTTTGTCGCGGAAATTCAAAGGCATAAAGTGTCGACGAAGCGTCCTGGGAACGCCATCGTGCCGACCCTTGTAAAGACGTTGAATTTTATGAAACGTCGGGGGGATTCGGCGAAAATATGTAAATACGCAATAAAACGTAAGCTCCCGGTGCTGCTTCCGTCGCGCCGCCTTCTTCGTCTTCCTTCTCTTCCTCTTCTTTTTAAACTGTGCGCCTCTAGACTGCCGGGAACAACGCGAAATTTCCACGCTAACCGACCGCTACACGCCCGATTTCGTCGAATCTACCCTCGAAATCGCCGACAAAGACGCACCAAAAATGTACTTTATCAACCAACTACTTTTCTATTCTTATCCTTCCTTGTGTGGATTCATCGAATACGCGAAATCAAACTAAAAATCAAACGCGAAAGATAAGCGTGTACATCGACCGTGTCGGATATAAATATCGCTTAGGGATCTACTATTTATCATATAAACGCCCTTGATACGGGAGTTGCTCGTTTAAATTCTTGGTTTTTTCGCGTGTTAACGGCAGCCGCGAAATGACGCGACGCTCAACAAGCAGTTAACCTCTTCCGAGACTGTTCGACGCTCGTACGGCAAAAGTTCGTAAAATGTTCGCGTATCAAACTCGAGGGAGGGACGGATAAAACGGAAGAAAGAAAAGAAGGATAGGAAGAAAGGAAAAAGGATCATTCATGGATTCGTTATAATTTCATGCCGGTATTTCGCGGATTTGCCGACGATTTAGCGTTCGCTTTTTATCCGACGTACACGCGTTATTCTGGCATCCAGGAATTTTTCATAACCGTCGCGCGTTTCTTCCCTCGAAACTCGCGCGTAATTAGATTAGTCTCGCATCGTTTCTGTCGTCCTCGTCGTTGTCGTTATCGTGATCGTCGTCGTCGTCGTCGTTGTCGTTGTCGTTGTCGTTGTCGTTGTCGTTTTCGACGTCACGAAATTGCGCGAAAATAGAAAGACAAATACCGTTTGGTTTTAACCGAACGACCATTAAATTAATGGCGTCAGCCGACAGATGCGTCGAATGGTTAATAATCGTATCGAATCGTTTCGAAAGTAAAAATGTTTCAAACTTTATCTCGAACGGTATTTATAATATTTCAGCTCGAAAAACGAGCAATTTATGTGGCATACCATCGCGAATAATTGCCACGTTGCTTTTAGCGATCGAGTATTAAACGTAACTAAGAACACATTCGTTCATTTATTATACATATTTCGCTGGATATTTCCGCGCACCGATTCGAGAAAAATTTCTTGATCGTGAAACGTGAAATGTATTTTCTAACTTTAGCATCCTTTTAATCTCGCAGCATCGGTAAAGTTAAAAGACAGAATTTCTACTCTACCTATTTTGGATCGGAATAAAGTAAATAACGATGACGAATACGCGACAGCTGCTGTCAAGGAGTTAATTTAGATTTAAGAGCTGTCTCGCGTCTAAAAAGTTAGAGAATAGACGAATCGGCATATGTATCAAGGCTATCGAGTTTCTTAAAATTCATCCGAGAATAGCTTTAAAATCTGTTGGAAATTTCTCTATTCTAGATCTAGATAGTACTTCCAACAACGAATTTCCCGGCAACCGGATAACCATGACAGCAATAGAAGCAGTTTACTCAGTCGATTTTACTTATTTACGCGATGTTTCTACGTCGCTGGACGCGAAAGCAACCGCGTGGCGACCATCGATCAGCCGCGAATAGCAGGCTCCCCTTCTCTCGCGTGTAGTTTAAATACCATAGAAGCCTTGAAAGCCGTTTCGATTAATGGAATTCCGCAACACGTCCGCAATTAACCCTCAAAGACCCGAGGCGCTGGTCGAAACGTCCAGCGGTGTGCTAATGGCGAACGGTGCTCGTGTCGCATTCGAAACGCATTTAATGAATTCGTTATCGACCGGAATCAACGTTTGCCTCCGCGTTACGGACACCCTCACGAAGACGCGACACGACGAACCATGGAATTTCGAAAATTAAACTCGAAACGTAAAAGAGAAATCGAGGAAAACGCGGCGTTGTCGACGAAACGGTAGTTCCCGAAGTAACGAGAAACGAATGCGGAGCCTGTACCGTGGACGGTCAAAGTTGCGCGAGCTTCCTGTCAAAGTTAGAACTGTTTCGAAACTCGTATCCCCGGTGTCGTATCGTTGATCACCGCAACACGGAAACGAAAACAGGCGTTTTCATAAATCTTCCACGAGGAGGCGGATTGAACGCGCGGTCGACCGTCGACGTAACGATTACGCTTTAATCGTTCGCGGACGCTGCGTGCATCGATTCGTACTCGAGCCCGTCAGATACCCATGCAAATTCCACGTTTCTGTCGACGAACGCTTTCGAAGCCGGTGCAAACGGATTTGCACGGCTTTTACGCGCTCGAATCGAGAAACGTAACGACGCGCTTCGTAACTTGCTCCGTCCAACCCGTATCCGAGGCGACCAACCTTCCCACGATATTTTCGTCTTTGTATATTATCGTCCGGATTAACGGTATCCACCGTAAACCCGTTACCGACCAACCTAACCATGCCAAAGGGAAAATTATTACGGAAACGGGTTCCGTTTTAATTGATCAGAGTCAGAGTCGGCCAGAGGACGTGCCCGATACGTTTCGTCAAAATTGTAGCAGCTTTAACGAAGATTTTAGCAACGACACTCTAATCGTTCCGCGTAATCGTCGAGCTTCGTGAATTATTCGATCTCGACGAGATCGCTTTCGTGTCGAAACACGCTTCGTACGTAAAACACGTTCGTAAACGGTAAGAAGTCTTTAATCTAGTTTACTCTTTAAAACCTACGTAATTCTACTACGGACGGTAATTCGGGAGTACATATACGGTGAAATCAGGACAAATCAGAATCTACGGTGTAAGATTTCCGCTATCCTATCGACGATAAACAGGAAAGAAAAAAGTCGTTCAAAATGGACCTTAGGTCAGATACTTGTTTCGGCTGTCCGGCAGCCGGATAGAACGAAAGCAGCGGACCGAATCGAATGGAAACTCGTTTCTTCGAAATAGCCTATCGGAAATTCCTTATCGGAATCACCGTTTTCGTTGCGATCGGACTCTCGAGTTTTCCGCTTAACTCGCTCGAAGGATCACCCTCTGCGAGCAGCGCATCGCGACCGCACCGATACTCCGGAAGCAAATTTCATAAGCGAATCTCTTAATCCCGTGCTACACCGAGCGCGCTTTACATATCGTAACCCGACATCGTCTTGCTTCGGCTGTGCTTGCATTCGAAATATACGGATTTCTACTATCGAAAATCCCACCTACGGATATCCCTCGTAAGACCAAACTTTTTTGGTCTTCGAATTTTTCGTTTCACCAAACAACCTACCTTATTTTCCAAGAAAATTTATTCGATTTTTCAATTTATCCGTTATTATCGAACGAATGGATACCGAATCGAGCAGCGAAGCCTTTCGAGTTAGCGGTACTTGGATCAGGGCTCTAAAGGACGTACAGCGATAATAAGCGCTGTCGATACGCTTAGCACGAGCGAAACTGTGCTGGGTGCTATCCACCGAGACTCCGAGTACTTTTCGTAAATAACGGATTCACCGTTCTCCCTTGTTCGAAGATCGCCTCGTCTCTTCGTACGTTTCCTCGTGGATCCATCCGCTCGCAACCAATTGCCACCGTAATGTCGCCTAACAACCGCTCCTCCGACTTTACCTAATTTCCGAGCAACGATCGCTACGAACACGGTCGGACGCATTCTTGAAATGCATTCGTTAACGATCGTTTAAAACACATGGAGCATTATTTTCCCGTTAACTTTGTATCGTCGACGTTAACAATGGTTCTTTCTCGATTTTTCTTCGCAGTTCCATTGGTAAACATCAGCGTCGTGGAAGGAAAGCCAGCGGAATTGCCATGCGACATCACTCCACCGGGAGAGGACACCCTGCATATGGTGTTTTGGTTCAAGGACGAGGCCGGCGTACCCCTTTATACGTGAGTGATACTTTTTTATTTTCTGCGTCAACCGGATTCCACGCGATAATTTACGCGTTTTCGTCACGAGCCGTTAATTTATGCGTTCGACTTAAGGTGCGCGTTCGCGATCGTCAAGAACGTATTTTACAATTGAAATTCAGGTTTCGTTTCATTTTCTATCGTTTGCCTCCACAAAACTGAACGCGTCGACAAACATGTAACGATCGTTCTCCTAATGTCATAATATTAGGAGATAACATCCTGTAATCGTCGAAACGGACTTCGTTAGATTCGTGAACCTTTTGTCATCGCGTAACGAGGACGTAGATGCCTTTCGCGTAAAATTGTGCCAGCTAATTGCTTCGGTTACTCTTCGAAAGAAACGAACCGGTACGTGTCAGAATTGAAGTATCGAGAATTGAGTTTCTGGTAACGATCGAAAAGAGCCTTGGTAAATGGCGAGTTACGAGCATGTACAAGTGGCGAGATTTCAGCAGGGAATCGTTTATTAGCTGTCGATGGGATAACGAGCATTCCAGTTACGTGCCACTCGCTCTCGTTATCATACCCGTGTATCATCACCGAATTCTACGCTATAGTTTATATCTTGAACTTTCGCAATTATAATTCCCGAGGAACCGCGACGTATATTACGGTAACGCAGCGATACTGCCCTATGTATCAGCTGTAAATTGTCCTACCGGCTCCGCGTGGTTGCAGTAAGTAACCGCGCACGGAGAATAAAGTTCGTGCTTGAAAAGCGATAGGGAAATCTTGCGAGACCATCAGTCGTTTTTCACCGTTACGGAATTTTATTAACATATCGAGAGGAAACATTTTCACCGGTTCAGCGATTAAACGAAAAGTTTAATGGCCAAAGTAACGAGATGCCGTAACCGAGGGGAGTTCTGCTTGTCCCTTAGCCGTGTTTCAATAATTCATCGATAACGCGACGAAACGATCGAAAATTAAATGGAAGAAAGCGAATCGAATACGAGATGAGTAAAAACGAGGAAACACATAACCGATGCCAATCAACGTTTAACGTTTCTTTAACCGTGTTAATGTCTCTGAACGTCGAAATTGCAACAGCCATTGATCGGAAAATCAAGCGAAAGGTGAAAACATCGTCGAAAAGAAATTGAATTTCGATTACTCCGATCGCGATAAGACATCCTCTTTGAAACGTCCAAAGAAGTAGTACTCTTGTTCTCATTTTTCCAAGTACACTCGGAAAAAAGGGTCGGTGCATTGGTATACACCGTTCGTAGACTCGCGAACGAATTCGGACGAACCCCGATCGAAATTTCCAGACACGTATTCGAGCGTCGAGCTCGTTGCGAGTTAGAACCGACGCAGAGTGGACCAGCACTCCGACGTCGCGTTCGCGAACGGCGCAGCGCTTTCTGTTATCCTGGATGTAAGAACGCGGTTAGAAAAGTAGGAAAAGAACACGCGTCGTAAAGTTCCGGTTACTTGGAAAATAAAGATCCAGGGATATCCCTCGTGGGGATCGTTCGTTATTAACCAGCCGGCAATAAGTTTTCCTTATTGTCGCGTAAACGATGCACTAGCTGGCTGGACGCAGAGCCACTGCCGCACAGGGAGAGCTTTACAGGCTGTAGTTCGGTACCGCCGCGCAAATAGAGAAATTAAAAACAACTGTCCAATTTATCTTGTCCAAATGATTGTAATTAATATAACGGACCAAGCGAATTACCTCCTCGCGCAAATAATAGATAATAAAGGAAGATTAATTGCTTTCTTGATCCGACGTTTCGACCGTAATTTAAAAGCCCTCTTCAAAACGTTGGTAATCGATTATTAAGTTGCAGTAAAAACAGGGATTACGGAAATAACGTGACGGAAAAGAATCGGGGGAACGGCACGTAGAAAAGGGTGCTTCGAGCGGGTAATATACAAGCGCCATTTTTAAAGTTAAGTATCGTCGAGCAACGCGATTTAAATGGAGATAGACGAGAGACCGTAGCCAGTCGTGGACCTCCGCAACACCTCGCCCCTATCTCTATGCTTCTTTCTTCTCCTTTCTCTATTTGTGTTTCTTGTATTCCGCAAGATTTCTTCTCCCTATCCTCTCCGTGCTTTTTCTTCCTCTCGATATTTCAAACAATAATCCCTCCTCTTAAACTCCCCCGGCAGACTGCAACGACTCTTTGTCCGAATCCTTTGCCACTGTGTCGGTCGACGCGTCGCGACGCGTCGCGACGCGACGAAACGAAGATAAAATCCGTGAAATTTCTCTTTCCCGACAGCGTGGCACGACGCGACACCTTCGTAACAACCTTCCAATTTCTTCCGAATGAATTCTATGCTTCCGATCGAGTCTATACGATTATTCTGACAAAGTCAGGTGATCTACGCGATTTTCCTCTCCTCTCTGTTCGTGTCGCTCGTACGAAAAGAAAGCTGCTTTAGCTAATTAATCCGTCAACGATTCGAGCAGAACCGAATTAACGAGACGGTTCTCCTTTCGCTATTTTTCTTGCGACTAATCGTATCGGCGTTCCCGTCGAATCTCTCGAACGGTCGAACCGTCGAAAGTATTGCGTTACAGAGAGCGAAGCCCACCAGGAATATTCGTCATCCAGCCGGTAAATTACAATGCGCCGTGTGCAGTTCATTGTACGAGTGGATGCGTCTATATACCCGCTTTATTACGTAATTTCAGTCGGCAAATTATTACAATTCGTCCCGGCGGTTTGCACTGTTAACGATGTTTGTATTATACGCGTACGTACATAGGCGTTCCGACAGCGGAACGGCATTGTACGCGCGAACGAGAGAGGCAAATAGTCCAATCGATAGAAGCCCACCTTTGGTATTCAAATCAAACACTTTGCGCGTATCTACATTTATAAACGTCTATCATCATTCGTTCGATAATGAATCGCCAATTAATTACCACGTAATCAATGGGAGGCAGGGATTGGGTACGGGTTCTGATACCGAAAGTAAAACGGGTCAGTTAGTGCTTAATTCGCGTTCGATGACTCCGCGAACGTGCCATGATTTTTAATCCATACCCATTTCGTTTATACCTCGGTGTATGTTCCTGAATGTTCTCTCTATTCATCTTTCGAACGTTCCACATCGAATCACGCGAAAAACAGTAATTTCCGCGAAACCGAGTCGAAAATCCCAATTAAATACGGATAAAAAAGTTTCGATTGTACCGTAGAATTTCCAACTGTTACTATCGCTTAGACGGCACTAATAAAATATAATTACATACTTTTAGTAATTTGCATTGAACGAAAGCGTCGGACGTATTAAACAGGTTGCGAATGAGATGAAATAATAACGAGGTAAATTTCACGATGCAGTGTTGTAATAATTATTAAATTTCGTAACGTGGCTTATTTCGAAACAAAACGAGATAACTAGTGAAAATTCGCCAGAAAATTATACCAAGTATTTGCAGCTGATGAAATCGAACAGAGAGAGTAGTAAAGAGGAAAAAGATAATTAATGAGCATAACTAAACTCCACAGAATCAACCAAGACGAGTGTAACGAACAAAATTTGTTTTCCCAATCCGTAATTCATCTGTTTCTCTTCCATAAATTGGTTCACATGACATACGCGAGGAAACGCGTATAGGAATTTTCGAAAGCAGTCACAAGAGGTGTAAATCTGCATCCAACAACGGTTGAATTAACTCGTCCCGTATCCGTGTACGCGCTTATGGAAGTTAATGATTTTCGTTGTTAACGATGGCGCATATGCATATTCGCGTAGAGCGTATCGTGTACGCGCGCGATCGACGCGACGCGTAGGCGCGTCCGACGAATCGACGTCCGATTCCCGCGTAATTCCGAGTTAGCTGGTCGCGAGGGAATTTTTCCTCGTAAAGAAATCGTATTTGCGAGTGTTAACGAATTCGCGAAGGGAGCGAGACTTGATCCGAAATTCTATCTCGCGAGAGCCGGGGCCTCGAAATTGTCGCGAGCGTTGATGGCCTGCCGTTTCCACGCGATTTCGACTAGGGAAAGGAGGACGAAGAGATTCGCAATCAGGAGGATCTCCGCTGGTGTCGCTTGACACCGACCTACCGACCGCAGCACTGTCAACCTACGTAATTAATCCACGTTTCACCGAGAAAGCTATGCTCGACAGCAGCCTAAGATTTACCGCAGTCCAATTTTACACCTGTCCGTCAGACGGGTTCGCGACCGGTTACCTTTCGTCCGACGAAATTAGCCTATTCGCTAATTATCCGTCGTCCTATATCCGGAAACGGTTATTCCTTTAACCTTTATCTCGAACAATTCTAATCTTAATTCTATAGAAAAATTATACACGAACCAGACTACTCTGGAAAATCGCCGTCTTACCGATCGTAAATTTTTCACCCAACATTTCTTACGTTTATTCGTTTACGTTTATTGGAATATCGATGAATCGAATGGCAACGTTCGTGCTTGGCTGGCTCTGGTACCTTCCCTAGTGTCGTCCATCTTGTATTAATCGAAAATACGAACGAGATCACAATATTCGAGTATCGAGCAGCTTCGCGATACGTACAGCGAAATCGGCTAAAATTCGTCGCGGTATCGGACTCGTTCACGTTACTCCGTGAACGTACGATCGGAATTTTAAAGACGGACATAAATTCCAGCCGTTGGCACACTCGTATAATTCTATACCTCTCTTTTTCCTTAAGACGAGCTTTTACTTTTTTAGCTATTACGAATTACAGATCGGTTCTGGTCGGTCGTAAAGGAAAATACCGTGAAAAATATGAAAGTTTAACGAATTGGCTCGGTTGTTCGCAACCTTGAACCGTCGACTACGAGGAATCTCCAGAGAGAGAGAGCGGTAAGGAAGGAAAGGGATTTAAACGAAACCGGAGTTAATCGACCAACTATTTCGTCTCGACGAATCAATATTTTTGCTAGGCGAGCTGATTTTCTCACCTTTTTCCATTTATAACAACGATTCAAACATTCCATCGTTAATTGTTCTATATTTTCTATTTGTTCGTTTATTTCGAAGCACCTTGTACATGTACAGACACGTACGTATATTCGGCATGGACAGTCTCGTCGATAATTCCGCAAATATTTAGCGCGCAGAAATTCGCACGTTTTCCGTATTCGTCACAGATGCAGGTAACGCTACGAAATGACCCGGTTTAATTTCAAACGATCGGGACTCGATTCGAATTCGGTACCGTATCATTTATCGATCATGCCAGAATCAGTTACCGCCGTGGCTCGCTCGCGTGGACGTTAATTTCAATATTCTCCTATATTTTCCTGTTCCGGGTTGATCGATTTCGTCTGGCCCACGGAAACAGGAATTTGATATCCTATTCGACGTTACGCGGCTGTTATTGTTACTCCAGTTGTACCCGCTCGATGCTATTGCAGTCGAGCTACCGTGATTGACACCGTGAAAATCGAACGCGATGAAATCGCGGCAAAACGGTACCTGTGATTCGGCATAGCGCTCTTTCGTTTCGTGCTTCTCGGATCTTCTTCTAACAATTAGATACCGTCTACATCGAAATGTTTCGCTATCCGGTTCCGACCTAATATGCATTAGTAGTTACTCGAAACATCGTTGGCCCGCAGCGATCGTACTATCGACGAGCCACCGGGTAGCGGCGTTATTTCCTGGTATTATTCAGAAAATTGAAGAACGTGCGCCGCTACGTTGTGCAGCATCGCTCGAAAATGCTGTCGTATCCCTGGGAGCGGCGTGTTCGGCTGAGTGTACGTGTCGGATCGAGACGAACGTAGCAGACTGCGAAGCCCGTGTACAGGAAACTCCGGTAAATAATTACGACGACGATAGCCATTGAAGGATCCGGTTAGATCGCCGTACGAGCTTCCTCGCATTATCACGTCCGTCGTGTCCATTCGAAGCTTTCCGGCTCTTCGAGAAAGGAGGAGGAGTCGTTCGGTACGACTGGGCTAAAAGCACCGCGACGCGACGTCGTTATCGTTACAAGTTCGTGACCATTATATGCTGCTGGTCGCTTTGTAATGATCCTCGCGATAACCGTACACCCTGGGGGGCGTTTATCCTCCTTACAAAGCAGTCGTTGAGCTTTTACGCCGCCTAGCTCGTGTTCGAAGCGACTCGCAATCGCGATCAACCGATTATTGTTTTCGACTCATCCGTGTATCCGTTACGTTCGCGTTCAACGATCGTTGCGCGCACGCGAGATATCTCCAAATTCGATTCGAAGATGGTAAACGACCCATTGGTTCATCGAAGATAAAATTCTCTGAACAAATTCACGTTTATGCGGGACTTTTATCCCGTCATCTCTGTATCTCGTAAATCGATGCTTTAACAGCATTCTCATTATTTAAAAAGAAAATACTATCAAAGTTGGAGAAATTGGAACTCGTAAAACGCGACGATCGAAAGGCCCAAAAGTATGAGACGTATACGTAGAAGAGAAGTTGCGAGATGCACGAGGATACCCGTAGTAGACCGCAGAGGAACGTGTACGCGTTATTACCGGAAGCGATAGAGAGTAGCCGGTTTACGCGGTGTCAACGATCTTTCGCGTTGTTTCGCGAACCGCAGGAAACACGGAACGTACTAAAACGTTTTACGATCAAGCCATACAAACTGCGACCGCGGTAAAACAATCCGCCACGTTACAATTACAGACACAACGAACTCGTTGTCATTCAAAACCCACGGATACAGCTATTGTTGCACGGTCGACTCGCATCGACGCGTCGCGATTACACCGAACCTATAGACGATGTTTAAAAAGTGCTGCACGAGTTGCTAATTCCCTGTAACACGATGTATCGGTATCCAAATGCGATCGATCGTTACGTAACAAGATCGAAGGTAATTCGCACCCCAATTTAATCCAACTTCACTCGATGAAGAACGATAGAACGAAGAGTTTTCGCGATAGTTACGCTTACCGCGACGCACCGAGCAACCGACTCGCCAAATACGCGATAACCGTGAGATAGAAATTAATCGTCGACCAACGCGAAGAAAAGTCTGACATTACGGGGCGAATTAAAAACCGGCAGTCGGTTTACAAGCCAATATTATGTCGCTGAAAGAGGGGCTGCTACGTTGTAATCAAAGGTTAGCAGAAAGTTTGCAATCTCGAGGAAGATCTGAGAAACGTGCAGGAAAATCGGGAGGCAATGGTAGATCGTGTCCAAAGATAGCGAAAGTAGGAGGGTCGTTGAAGCAGGGACTACCGGTTTCGCGAATCGCGGGGAATCGCGGGGAATCGCTGCGAATCGTAGGGTATGCTCGAAGAGGTCGAGGATCGATTTCGTGGGAGCCAAGATTCGGAGCTTTCGCGGGCATTATGTGATTCGAATCTCGGTATTATTCTATAATCTATTCGGTGGGATGATAGTGTCGGCAATGGCGGTTAGGGTCGGTTGCATGCCGACCGTAGCCTCGTTCGGTCTGCACGCCACCACCCTCCAATAAGCACCCTCCCGTATCGGGTTCGCGCACTCTATATACCCTTTACGTCCACACGTGCCAACAACCGAGTACGAGCCAATATTTATGAGTATACGGTACGCGAAACTCGAAAAGGAAAAGAATCGCCGATCGCAAGGTGTTTCAACCTTCTACAGCCTTTCATGTCCAGCTTTCTTCTCGATTAACTCCTTACCGCTTTTCTTTCTTCCCTTGCTCGGTATTTTTTTAACGACCATTCTTTTCTTCTCCTTATATACTCCGCTACGAAATTTCTTAACTTTTCTCTACTCTAATCCCCGGCACACGATACTTTACGCGATAATTTATTCACCGAGACCTCTTTATTGTATATTCCGCTACGATAATTTTTTCTCGAATCTATCGTAGTGTATCAGCGTTCTTTAATATCCGAAAGAAAAGGAACTTATAGTTCTATTACGAGCGTTAGAAGTACCACGCTGACCAGCTTTGTACTACGCAACTGTTTGCCAATGATTTATACGTGTACGAGGTATGGAACACCGATAATTACGGTAATTGCAATTAATCAGATTTATGCGTGTTAACTATAAATCTGATTAGATCAGGGTACATGGGTATAATAATGGTTAAATCTCTGTAAACGCACCAACCCCGATCCTGGTCGAGCACAAATTATTGTGCGAACGCAGCGTAAACCTGCGACTCCCATTGTTGATGAAATTCAAGGGACGCGGCACCCGACGATTAACGCGTTCGTCATTCGAGATCGATCTCGACGAATTTCGACAAGATGCAACCTCGATCGGATGTCTCGTTCGGCCTATTAAACGAACGAAAAAGTATTCGGTATCCAAGAATATCGGGCTTCCGCGGTCAGACAGCGAACGTGCTCAGCGAATCGAATTTTCCACCACGAATCCTTAAACTCTTGACCGAACGAACGCGACCTCGTAGCAACCGTCTACGTTGCTCCCTCGTTATCAAATTTTCAAACGACGATTTTTCTCAAGATTTTCCGCCTAGCACGGAAAAGCTACCACGAGCCATATCGTTGAACCACGTGTTCGTTCATACCGCTAACGACTAGGACCAGTACTAGGTTGTTAGCTAATGAAGCTAAAAGGAAGTTGAGAAGTCGCAAAAATGATCGAAATTTATGTCCGATTCGAAGACGGTAGCGCACCAGGTGGGTTCTCCAGGCTCGAGATTTTCAAACGGTTCAAGTTCTAGATTGTAGGCGAAGGCAATAGGTTGTGACCCAGGAATCCTTTGGGCACGACCGAGGCTAGAGATCTCTGGCCAGTTTGGAGCCGGCACGTAATCCAGGGAGCAATCCCCAAGATCAACGGTCTGGTTTCGCCGGAAACCCTCTACGTCGACCGTTCGACCTTTCCATCCGATCCGTAGCCACCAGGCTAACGTTCCAAAGCTTTCTGAACCACCGATTCTTCGCTAGAAAATTCACTCTGTTTGTCGACCACTCTATCCTCGTCGCTTAACGATCGCGTTACGGAGATCGCGTGCCTGCAACTTTTCTCCGACTCGTCTCTTGGCTCGTTCGACCAACTCGATTTTTCTCTTTGGAATTGCGCCGATGTATCTTCGCGCTCGTCGACAGAGGGATCATTCGCCGTATCCTCCGCAAACATTCTGTTAGGTTAACCCTAGCTTCCGACCACGTCGTTCGCAATTATTCACCCTTCCATCGATCGAGAATCGAACGCGAAACGTACATATCACAGCTGCCGGTATCTAACAATTTGATAAATAACGTAATTATCGTTACTGGTTCAACGACATTATTTTATATTAATTTCTCGGAGATATTTGTAAAACGACGCGGTACCAATCTTGGTCGAAAACACGTTTATAGCGGTAATGGAAGGATCAATCGTGTAATAATATTACCTCCATCAGGTAATATCCTTGTCGTATATATGTATAGAGAGTATATTGCCAAGACCGCGAACGGACTCGAATAATCGATATTGGAATAATTTTCGAGAAGAAGCATAATCGATAATGCATACCGTTCTATCCCGGTTGTTTTCAATTATGCGCGTTTAACGATGATATTTATTATTAAAACATTATCGGAAAACGGAAGAAGTAGGAAAAATGTTTGATCGCTTAACCGTGACACCAGATCGTTCCATTTGGCGAAAAACAAGCGATTTCGCCAGAGACTGGTCGTGTTCGGTCTCGCTCGGGAAGAACCGATATCAGAGGTGTGTGCAGTAATTAGGACAACGACAGTTATGTTGTTACCGTCGAAAGGTGGAAAGTACGAGGGCGTTAGAGCGTTCGGATTAAACTGGAAGATCGGTGGTTTCTCTACAGTCTAGAGCCTATACTCGAACAGAATCAAGAGCGCTGGCACAGTCGTCTGGGGTAAATGGGGTCAGGAAGGTGTTCTCGGGTCAAGACGGAGGGATTAGGATCTCGAGGGGTCACCTTGCGAAACCCGACCTAGGACCGTACATGTGCCCCATAAATTATGTCCGTCCAAACACGTGGATCCGTTGCGAAGTAGCCATTCCGAAACCGATTACAGCTGCGCGCTGATCGATTCGATTTCATTCACCGAACGGAAACAATTCTTTTAACGGAGAATATGAAATTGACGAAAAAGAAAAACGTTCGAACGTACGGCGTATTCGATACGGGAGTTTGCGTATTTGATTCGACGAATCTCGAGTAGGGGACCTCTCTACGTTTATCCTGTTCTATCCCACGTTCTATCCCGCGTTCTATCGCGCGTTCTATCCCGCGTTCTATCCCGCGTTCTATCCCGCGTGTACATTCTTAGAAACTGAAAAATCGTTGCTATCTAGAGTGAAAAATTGATAGTATCCAGGATATTTTAACATGCGGAAAGAGAAATTTCCTTGTTCGTCGTCGAGGAAATATGTATGCACGGTTCATCGAAATTTACGACATCATTCGATTACGGTGCGACACCTAATAAAAACGGTGTGCCGTTTATAGGTATGCAAACTCGTATTTCTCCTTTCGTTCCACGTTGTCGTAAACAGAACGGACGAAAGGAAAAACTAGAAGAAGAATTAACGAAACGAAAGGAAATTTGGCATCGTCGGTTTTCTCACGGTTGTCGCGTATCGACAACGTCCCTTTCATTTGCTCGATTACCTATTTAAAAGGCAAATTCGGGTCCAACGGGTGGAGCGTGTATCGTTGCTTTGATCATACGCCAGCAAGCTAGTACATAATAACGTTGACCATCGCCACGCATCGTTTTCATCGGTATGGTTGTTAACGTTCGTGCTTTATTGCATTCGATGCGTTAGCTACCAGCACATAAACCGCGTCCTAAAGTGGGCAGTCGGGCAATCGCGTAGGTATTTCGAGGGTAGCCGCTTTAGATTTATTCGGACAAAGGTTACGCTTCGTTGGCTAAGAGGGCACGCATAAATGTTTGATAACACGACACGATAGGAAGCGCCGGTCGTCGGATCGCGCGTGTGTGCCGTTCACCGAGTTTGCCAGAGGTTGCCAACTCTGTAGTAGCTCGCGCTACGCGTGTGTGCGCGTGTCTGTACGTTCAGAGTTGGGAACATTGTTCGCATACCGACCCTTCCTCGCATGGTATGTTATAATTAGTACTCGACCGAGCGCACGCAACATTGATATGTCCACGAACTTCCGAATACTTCGTTAATGAGACGGCTTCGTAAACAATGGGTTAAACGTGCCTCTCCGATATGCTTTATATCGCTTTTTAGGCTGCTCTTCGGCTCGCGATTATGATTCACGATACGCTAACGGTCCTCACCGTACGTGGCCTAGTGGCACTGCACCGCTCTTGTCGGTACGCCGATGACTTTTAAAGGTCTCCGCTGTTCGAAAGTTCGGCTACTTATTTCGATGTGACCGCGTAGAATCGAATAGTTGGGAAAAGTTACCGCAAATGTTTCTCCAGTGGCGCGAGCGCTGCAACTATCGTTACGGGCGAAAGACACGAAACACGAATTGGACGTAAACGATCTTCCTCCTACGTTAGCACACTCGACGTCGTTCAACGAGCGTTGCGACCGGTTCGCAGACTATCCACGGTAACGATTATCGCGGAAAGAACTGGTCCAAAAGTATCGGTCTACCGTTACGGTGTTATTCGTCCCTCGACGCTTGTCGCCTTATTTTTGAACGCGTATCGCGATCGAAAGAGGCTCGTTGCTTGTTAATCTATTCGCTTCGATTAAGTAACGAATTTCTAAATCGCTTCGATAATTTTCCTTCGAAAATCTGCCTCGAAGAGATAAGAAACTAGACAATACGTCTTTATACATATAAATCACATTTATCGATAGCGTAGAATTTGACTCGGGAAGCAAGCAATCTCGTTTACGCTCGTGGCGAGTGTGAGCGCGCTTACTTCTCCGCATTAATCTACTTAGGAAAATTTGAATTCTGTCGCAATAATCGGATTTCTCGATGCAAATTGTACCGTCGCGCCGAGTTTCTTACTTCGCGCGGTCGAGGATCAAAGGGCTGGGCCCCGTGGCGGCTGAACAAGCAATTTCCCCAGTAATATTAACGACACAGTTTCCTATTTATCAAGCTCGATGTCGCGTTTTATTCCATCAGCCCCGTTTCAGCAATTCTCCGAGTTACGGTTCACAACCGCGACGTTAAACCGTGAGTCGACACTTTCGGCATTCGTCGCTACATTCGATTTTCTATAAGGGCTATCCTATCCGATTACGTTTATATTCGACCACGTTTTATATCGACTATACAATAAGTACAATAAGTACAAAGGACAGATAAAACAACTCGCTCGACGAGCTTCTCCATAACTATTAAGCGTACACGCCTAATGAGGATCGCAGGCACGCACAATCGATCCGGTTGGCACGTAATTATAGCGTGTCAATAAATTTCAATCGGTGGTTGAAGGGA
The DNA here is from genome assembly GCA_963576845.1 of Megachile leachella. Classification (NCBI taxonomy): domain Eukaryota; kingdom Metazoa; phylum Arthropoda; class Insecta; order Hymenoptera; family Megachilidae; genus Megachile; species Megachile leachella. Next base: position 15,419,992 of record OY756259.1, read on the forward strand.
TACGCGGACAGAGAGAGAGAGAGAGAGAGAGAATATATGAGCGGCGGAAGCAGCTTCCAGATGGCAGCTTTATCGGCGAATAATTGATAACCGTCGCGACGCCTCTCCGCTGTTCCAGCATCTATGTAACCGCACCGTTAGGAAGATGCAAGCAAACTTCTGCTCGACGCGTGATTAATTGATACATCCTCTATACTCTCGCCGCGTCGACGACGATCGAAAAGCTAAAAAGCATCGATCCATCCGATCTGCCGCGAATATAATCTAGCCGACAAATTAATTTTCGCTTTATCGGCGAAACACCTATTACGCCCGGATTAAACGAGGATCCTCCTTTGGAAGGACGACCGCGCCGTCAACATCTCTACAGAGTGCTGCTCGTGTTTTATAAATATTTTTCTTAATAGAAATATTGATAGAAACGTCGCCTCGAAAATCGTTTCGAACAGCAACACGAAAATTTGTAGCGAAATGCTTGGAGAAAGTAGGAGAAAAAAGAAGGAAAAAGTAAAACAGATGTATGGAACGAGAACGCGGTAAAATCCGACCGCGTCAATTACCAGTGTTCCTTTGAAACGTCCGGAAAGTTTGAAAAAGAGGGATGAAGGGTAGAGGAAAAACGAAGCCCAACGACGTATTAATCGTCGGGAAACGCTTATTTCCCCGGGCATCCAGTATTGTATGTTCGGTAGCGCTGGCAGGTAGAGGCTTGAAAAATGATCCAGCATCCGAGCGAAGCCGAATTCTGTAGCTAGCAAGGAAGCGAGCGAACACGGTGCAGGGTGTGCAAGTTTAATTGCAAAACTTCCCGAACTATCGCAAATTACGGAGAATATCGAAAAACGTTGTTCGTCGTGCGAACAATGAAAAGAAAGAGGAGAAAACAGCGAGACAGGGTGAAAGGGCAAAAAGCAACGAATAAAGAAAAAACCGACTTATATTCCTTATACAACGAATAATACGCGACGTCTCAAAAACAACGTACGAACCGCAAACTGCAGCTTCTTCGCTCGGAAACAAATTGAAACTTCTTCCTGTACAACTTTCTACCGCCGCTAATCGATTCGAAAGTTGTTCTATTTACCGAGACACCCCGTATATACCCATCTGTACAAGTAGCGGAATGTCGTCCCCGAACGTATAACGATAACGCGAGATCGAGATAGAAAAGAAAAAAACGTACAAGTGCTCCCTGTAGGAGTTGGTCTTGTTCGAAGTCCTCGATGAACAAGGTATCGTACGCGAACGATAAAATAGCGAGAAAAATTGCTCGAACGCAACGGTTCTTCGGTGTAGAAATGATCGTTAACGATTTCAATCGAATCGCGATCACTTAACGGTTCGCAAAAAAGAATCATAACGAATAATAGGTCGGTTTGATTGTCAATTAAGCAGAACCTGCGCTCTGTCGGAACGTACTTGGAAAGAAATACCTTTCAGGCGTCAATCTAGCCCATTGTGCGCAACGTATTCCGTGGTTTATTTGCTTCTTTTACTTTCCCCGTCGCGTCGTTCGTTCGGGGCGAAAAATTATTCCAAGAGGTGTAACTGCGTTTAAATTCGTCCCTTCGCCTTGCCCCTCTCGATCTTCTGGTTCATTAAGGAAAATTCTAGAGGCGCGATCGAGCGAAATAATTGTCAATTAAATACCGTGTCCCGTTCGAAAGAGACGTTGCGCCGCATGGTGTCGCGTCGTATCGCGTCGTATCGCGTCGTATCGCGGCGGTCTTTTAATTAATAACAGTTTCAATTAAGAAACATCCAGTCGTTGAACGTCTGAAAATTTTGTTCGACAGAGAACGGAGAGAAAGGAAAAAAGAAAAGTGGGAAGGCCGCTTCCGCGAATAGAGGCTCTTTAGCAAGAGTCTGGCCGCCGTTATTGCGGGCAACTCGGACAACGGTTGGGAACATCGCGGTCCGCGAAACGGAATAAACGGAATGTTTCGGAAGCAGAAAGGAATTTGGAGTTCGAGTGGCGAGAGCCGAGCAAGCCAGCAACGAACAGTGACGTACGTTTAATAACGCGAACCGACTCGTAGCCGTATCCAACTCCATGCCACGTCGCGTCATGGGGATGTAATGGGAACGAGAGGGAGGTAAACGCAGCGCCGCACCGTTTACTGCATATTAGTCGCAAAATCCACAGATTCCACGAATGTTGAGAATTTTTCGCCGATGCCCCGACCGAAGGAAACTTGGCGAAATTTCGTTGCATCGAGATCAACGACAAAAGTTGCGACGACCTTTTCCGGATGAAATACTACTATTTAGTTCGTTTTCATGATCGATTAACGCGCTATTGGATCGATTAACGAGAAATGAATATATAACGTACGCACAAGCACGATAACTAACTTGACCTAACCGATTAGACGATTAAATTATTCGTTTAATCGGAATCTCGTTTTTAACGGCTTCGATTAAAGAAACAACTTGCCGCGCGAGAAAAATCTGCGAAATCGTGTATCGAAATCGAGTTACCTTTTATTCAATTCTTTTCCGAGAAGAAATATTACACAGCTATTGTGCCTCCTCTTGCTTATACCATTGTAAGAGCTGACATTCCCGGTTCCGTAAGATTTAGATATCCGAACGAATGATTTTTATTGTTAGCGAAATAATATAGAGCGGATTGTTCGATTTTCTCGATAACTCTTATCGTTACGATAACTGTATCTGACAAAGATTTCGAAGATGTACGCGAAAAGTTTGAAAATTTCGATTAAATCGATTAAGGGGTCAAGGTAACGTATCCCCGTAGTCGGAAAGAAGGAACGATTCCCCCGTGAAATCCCGAATTACGTCCCGATTTACGCGGACGTAATTCGATATTTACGAAGCTCTTTAGGTTGGGTCTGCGTTGCATTCGGGCCAACCAGTCGGGGATAGACGAGGCTTCTAATGCCGCGGTACCGATTGCCCTTTGTCAAAGAGCACTCGACACCTCCTTCCCAGTCGTCGTCGATCCTTCGGCTATACGTACAGTCCCTCCGTTGAACTCGGCTCCTCTTTCGAACGCTCCCTCGAAGCCTTACAATTTCTACGTGCACACATACATGTAGACTTACGATTGACGTGAAGTACGCTAACGAAAAGTCCACGTGCCGGTAATTTTGGCACCGAATCTCAAGCTTTTCGAGAAGTCACGCGCTCGCGAATCCGACACGCTGAACGATTAATCGTCGGAAACGTTCGCCAACGGTACAAACTGTTCGAGCAGCGGGATGCTCGGTCAATTTAAAAGTTTTGAAACATTTATGAACGTATCGTAAGAGATATCTCTTTATCCCTGGAGATATTCGAGAGCCAGGACGAAGACGCAATATCGAGGATACATCGGGTGTTCCGGAACAAAGGGTAGGGAACGAGGACAAGGGATGAGAGAGAAACGTGCGGCGAAGGCAGACGAGGGAGAAGGCAATTACGTATTCAAGGAATCGACCGAATTGCCCCCGACCGAGGAGTTATGGATCTCCGCATTGCCGGAGATGCAGGTGCGAAGAGGGCCATTCCGTTCTTGCTTACATTTTCCGGCAACGCCAACGATAAACGGGAAAAAAGAAAGACCCAAGTGGCAGCAGGACAACGAAGGAAGGTGAAGGCTGGCGAAATAAATGGCGTAGCGCGAATGAAATTAAATGAGTCGAAGGAATCTGCAGAGGAGGAGAGTAGGACGCTCGGAGTGCGTCATGAAAGATGTACGGGCTTGGCGTGCTTCCGATAAACGCCTTCGGTGTAAATGTTCTTTGGCAACGGAACGTTTAACGATGCTCCTGTGTAAAGAACGACTAAAGCTCTCGACCGAGAAAAGCGTCGCGAGCGAGCAATCGAATGAATCAGAATAACCTCTACGATACTTTGCTTTACGAGCTAGGCATACTAAACGATAAATTAGAATCGGATTGATTAACGATCCAATCGTTGGCTACGTTTCATCTACGAATCCTATTCGGCCGTAGAATTCGGACAATTTATACGTTCAGACTATAGTCTGGTAATTAAGTTTTAAGCTTACTTAAAAAGACACTTTTCCCGGAGAAATTAAAGAGCATTCGCAATAAGCAAAATCATTCTCGCGCCGGTAAATGTAAGTTAACGTTCGAAAGCAAATTTTTCACAGCGGTGCATATTTAAATCGTCTTACGTTATCAGGCTTGTAGCACACGAAATCGAAGCAACGGCAAGTAGGTTGAAAGTCGAGGTTATCGCGCTGTTTCGGATACCTGTAAGACAGAATCGCATAACGAATCAACGGAACAATCTCTCGAACGCGACCGAGTCGAAGCTGGCAGAGGTATACGCGTCAGAACTCGACGTTAAAGCCGGCTTTGCTTAGAACCGGGCTTCCTACGCCAACGATGCATATTTATGAATAGTCGTCGTCGTCGTCGTCGTCGTCGCGTCAAAAGTGCCGCCTTCGTTGTAGACGAAAGCAACGATTAAACACCGAGTCGTTCTCGGTACTACCCCGCGTAATAAATCTTTCAAAAATTGTTGGATACCCTGTGCATTTTTTAAAAATGCGATTCTTTTCATTCCGGAACAACGATACGACTTAAATCTTATCAAGTTCCTACTCTCCTTTTACTTGTTATAGTTGCGATCGATTCAGCTCGACGGTTACTTAGCTTCTCGTCTATTATTTATTTGTATTAATTTCGTTTATAAGCGGGAGGAGCAACTTCGAAATAACATATTTTTTACCTTTGGGAATTAATAACCGGTAAAAGTTCGTACGTTACACGGATACAGATGTCACGATGGCGAAACTTTCTGACAAGATTCAACTCTTTAAGAGCCCTTGTTATTGCCGTGGAGCAAATCTGATTTACAGTACCGAGTTGGTCCGAGTTAGTTGTTCGCAAGGAAAAAAAAAGGAGAGAACGCGAGGTTGTTTCGCTTGTACCGCGTTTTCTTCCACGAGGTGAGTTTGCGCGCGTGTTAACCTCGTTCCACAATTATCATCCATTTTTATATTTATTTCCGCGCTCGGAGAATAACACGAAGGCAGGTGAGGCGTGCTTTAGTCGAGCATTCTTTAACTTTCAATTTAGGCCGGTTACTTTGCTGGAAATGCAGCGAACAGTGCAGCTCCACAACCTTCAATTGTACGTCTAAAAAGATGAAAATACCGGTGGAAAAATAATGGAAAATAATGGGCCCGGCGAACATTTTCATTCGTTTAAAGTAACGTTTGAAATTAGCTAGATATTTTTATCGAACGTTTCGGCGAGTGTATCGTCGCGCGTCGCATCGCGCGTCGGGTCGGTTCGGGTCGGGGTAAAGAGGGTCTATCGAGGGGGTCCTTTTAGAGAAGGGTGGCTAAGTGAGCGGCGTGTACGCGAAACCGAATTGAATTAGGAACTTTCCGCGAGCACATGCTCGAATTTGCATAAACGCCGCGAACTCGTCCTCGCTACCGGCTCGAACCCGCTCGCGCCCTCTCGTCCGTACGTGTTGTCACGCGCTCGACTATACGTGCCGGTTAAATCTAGCGAAATGGCGAGAGTGGTAGGTTCCACGGTATCGCTTCTCGCGTTCGTCGCCGAGGACAAAATTAATTAGCCGTTTTTTGTCGACTTGGCGCGAAAATTAGTGACTCGAGAGGTCCTTTAACGGTGGCCGTTTCAAATTTACGCTCGTCCAGCTCGGTTCTACGTCTCGCCTTTCTTCGCGCTCGAGCAAATTCAAAGAAAATCATCGGGTTGTTCGATGAATAGCGTGACTTTTCTCTGTCTGTGGCTGGATGTACTCCATTTCGATCAACCTCCGATAACGGACAAACGAAACGTAGGTCGAACAGTTATATCACAGAATATAAAAACGATAAAAAATAGTTCGGAGAACAAGGAACAACGAGGTGGAGCACAGAGAGAACGAGCATCGGTCAGGTTGGTCCTTGGAGACGTCTCGATGCGTGTCACTTCGTTAGAGCGAGCCACTGAACAGAATCTAATCGGATTCGTTGGACCTTCGTGGCATGTTTAGGCAAACGCTGCGTGCAGAATACATCGGTGGTGGTCTTTTTCGAGCGAGGCATACTCCTCTTCTATTCAGCGTTCACTGGTCTCTCGTTTTCTTCTAAGGCCAGCCTCCACGACCCTTCTTCGATGCCACTTCCTTTGATCTTAACCCCGTCGAGGAAGGCCTCTTTTCAAGCGTTTCGCACAGCCGTCTCGTAATAGGTACCCTTCGCGAAAAACCGACCCACCAAGAGAATAATCATCCGGAAATCGTCGCGCCGCCCTGGAACCTAGAACGGCCAACCTCGAGAGACCGTCTCCGCGTTTGCCTTCATTTTCCTTCTTTTCCTTACGTACTTTCTGCTTTTTCTGCTTTTTCGACGAACTCGATGAAAAACGACCGCACGATGCGTCCGCGACGATCGCTGCATCGATCGTCGCTTATTACGTTACTTTTTTCAAATTGCCGGAGGTCGATCAAACTCGACAAGACGAATCTCGTTAAACGATACCTTTAAAAGCTCGTTTTGCCTCTGCTCCAAAGATTCACTCGAAACTGGATTTTCTTCCGAAAATTAGTCTTTCCCCGTTTCTCGAGCAACTTTTACCGAGCGTCCGCTCGCTGTTTTATTCGGTCGCGCGTGATCGTCGAGCGGTCCCCTTCGATTTTCGCGCGGTTCAACGCTTCCGAGATTTCCGTACTTTCCGGTTCTTTTCCCCTCGGAAATTAATTCTATCCGCCGTTTTCCGCCCTTCGCAGCTTTGCTGAAATTATCGCCGACTCGCTCGATAACGCAGCGACGAGCATCTGTCGTGCCGCGACAGTCTCGACTACGACGTAAAGTCGTGTCGCGCACGAAACAAATAACAAGTTACAAGCGCATTTTCTATATCGTTACATAAACATCATCCTGTTTAACCAAACTTTCGAGTACTCGATTAAGCTCTACAAGGTTCAGCTTTGAAACGTACTATCCCCACAGGGCCGAAGCGTAACCATATTGCAACTTCGGTTCTTGCGACTCGACGTTATAAAACAAACTGAAACAAATGATCGTGGATCGAAAAATAAGAAAATATTGAAGGAAAGGAATTTTTCGAGGTCCGATGCACTAGTACATATCCGTACGTGTATTATTTGCGATAACAGAATGCTTTTATTCCGTATAGGAAAATCCAAGAGGTTTCTTTAGTGTCCGCGACAAGGATTTTGTAAAGCTTCAAACTTTCTCGACCTCACCATCCGTGCTTTTCATCTTCTTCGTCAGCCTTTGATCTTGCCAACGGCAAGTTCGAGGCCCGGGGTAAGGAGCTGGTTCACCCTTTTCCTCGCTTTCGACTGTCACGGAATTAAAAAACGTTCCACGACGCGACGTCTTGCGCGAACAGTTGCGAATCTGGTTGGTTGAAATTTCCCGTCGACCTCTCCTTCGTAATGAATTTCAGCCGGCCGCGAAGCGCCACTCGTAGCTCGTAGCCGACGAAGGGACGAGGAGAAGGCGTTCGAGCGAATACAAGTAACGAGAGAGAAAGAGCGGGAAAGCTACCCTTGTTAAACGAAACGAGTGCCGTAACGCACGACGGCTCGGTTTAAATCGTTTATTTCTACCGGATTATTTAAACGATACGCGAACCGTCAATTTCCAAATCACTCTCTCGCGACATTGACCGCGTTACGACGTCGAACCTGATCGGATACCATGTACGGTTCCTACGAGCGCATTCGAATCGTTTCTCGATCTACCGACGTAGAAGAGCAGCTCGCAAAGAACTTGACCCGTGACCAGCAAATGCTCGCGTACGTTATTCCTCGACGCGCGTAAATCACGTTTTAAACGCGAAAGCGAGTTATTATTTACGTTGCGTGAAATTGAAATGGCATCGGTCGAACGTTCGATGTTTCTTCGTACATTAATAACTCGACATTAATTTCGACGCCGATAAAACGTAGCCACGTCCTCGGGAAATCTCGACGAAGAAACGCTGCCGATCCGATCGCGATCGCGATCGACGAACAAGCTCGTCCGTCATGCTGTCCGGTTTTTCAGCTGGCACGGTGAAGCAACGTTTCCTTTCTTTTTCCTTTTTCTGTTCGCATACTCGAAACCTCTCCGCGACAGACAGAGAAAGAAGTCGGTGGACGGACAAGTCTGACGGAACAGCAGCTATATAACACTTTTATATTGGAATCCATACGAGCCTCATAAATCTATCGAGCCAGGCCACGTTTCAGCGATCCGAGGTACGAGCGAATAGAGGTAAATCCGCCGTCGTGAGAGAGTTTCGAACCGAGATCGGTGTAGCGTGAAAATCGTCGAGAAATCACCGTTGTCTCGCTCTTGGCCGTTCGTTTTCAACCTTTCCTTCCACATTTCTACGTTCTTTTTTCCAGCTGGCACGCTCCTGCCTGGCCAACGTCACAGCTTGCGCCTACTAGTTTGACATTGTTCCAAATATCAAACCCGAGCTGCGTCCTCGAAGAAGCAGCGAATCGTGAAACGCGCGATTCATTCGCCGCGTCACGCTTTATTCCGTCAGCGTGATTTATAACGCGCCGCCGAAGAGAGATCCGCGTTAGCTAGCCAACCTGACCCATCTTCGAGCCGCCTCTAATTATCCCGACAGAATTTCACGGCTACGACAGAGACATCGAAAAACGTAAGCCCGATTATTATTGCCGTAAACAAACTGTCCCTCGATAATTTACGTGTCGACGTTAACTCGATATTTGTTCGTCTTGTTAAGACGAGCTAATCGGTATTACCCATAAATCTCCATTATCCTGGCCCTTCTGTTCTATGCTCGTTTCGCGGCAGCTCGCAACAGAGAGGTGTTCGAAATGGCGACTGCCATCACGGACGATAGAGAACGGCACGCTTAAGTGCATTTACCCTTATCGCGAACTTCCTGTTGGCTATAGCCGACATAAGCCACAGGATAATCGTGATCGGATGGGGAAGGGGGCGGAGGAGAACGGAGACTCGTCGTCAGACGTCGATTAATGCTAGGCTGTTCGATTTTCGTCGGTGTCTGACCGAGCGGAAGAAGCGGTCAGTGTATCGGATCGCTGGTAATTATTTTCTCGTTCTTGAAAATTTTCGCGAATCCAGCTGTCTAGAACAAGTTCGGATCGAAAGCCGTTTCTTTGCTCGGTGCTCTCTAGAATTTCTGCGTTAACTAAATCTCGCGAGGCTACTTTATTTCCGAGACGATAACGCCGCTTCACTCTTGGCAAACAATAGCCTCGAACGTCGTCCACGCGACGAAAAGCGACGAAAAGCGACGAAAAGCGACGAAAAGCGACGAAAAGCGACGAAAAGCGAGGAAAAACGGTGAAAAGCGAAGAAATCGATGAATCGAGCTCCCCGGCTACCGATAAGACTACCGGGCAAAAGCGAACCTGCCGTTCTCGATTTTCCAAACGGAGGGAGCGTATTTTAAGGACTGCCCTCGCTGGAAAAGACGGCAGCCAACCTTCGCGACTACTATAACTTTCTCGCTTGCCGCTTTCCCGGTTTCTCCTGTATTCGCACGGCAACGGGAAACGAAAGAACCTGTAAAGCGTAAAGAGTCTTCGATCCAGTTTCCATTCGCTGGCCGAGTACTCCGGCTGGTGCTCCGTGGTAGGTCTCCCTTCGACTCTTTGCAATGGTCCGGCAGTTAAAGGACCGACCGGGTACGTCGCTTTTCAAGTCTAACGTCGAGAAACCTTCCGTCGACTGCTCCTGTTTGAACCACTCTTTTTTCCTTTACGTCGAAGTAGCGCGCGTCTTTCTATTCAAATATACATACAGTCGAGAATAGGTGTGCTTCTCTATGGTTAAATTGATAGAATCATCAATGGGGAAAACGCGAACCGTCGCGTTACCAAGGAAGCGTGGACCGAGCAAATACGCGATAACGTTGTGTACCTAGTTTACATTTATAGAGTAGCTGGACTGTATTAGAGATGAACAATTCAAGTAGCACGGGGACACGTTAATGGCGAATTAAACTAGCTTCAGTACGTCGAAGCGTAGTAGTTGCAGAAAGCTAGCTCGTTTTCGACCTACGACTTTCCGATCGAAATAACGACATCTTCTTATCGCTCGCGATAAGAAGAGAGCAGACGGCTAAAGCGAAATCGAGTAGGATCGAAAGGGCAGCGCGGATACTGGCGGAGGAGAAAAAAAGACGCGGAAGACGAAGATGCTGGGCGCGTGGTCGGAATGGACAGGCTTGCGGCATAGCAGGAGGAGCGAGGGGTGGAAAGGCAACAAAAGAGCGAGCCGCGCGGCTCCCTTTTCAAAGTAGTATTTCTATGACGTTGCCGCGTTTCGTGGTTCATTAGCGAAAAAGGGTTTCCCTTTTGTTGGCCGCGATACCATTGCGAAATACTCCCGGTGCGATTCTGTATCGCCGTCTGCACACCCTTCGCGACCATTAGCCGGTTATTCGAAGCAACTACTTTGTCAGATGCTCGCGAAATTTCGATGATAACACGGCTGGACAGACGTCCCGTTCCTCGATACTGTTTCGCCTGTTTAGTACGACCGAAAGAACGTTCCTTCGCGAAACTATCGGACGACTCGTTGCGCGAAACTTGCTTCGAAACTTTTCGAAATCGTGGCCGAAACAGCCGGACGACGACGCTCTACGTATACACGTATAACGTACTTAAGATGCCCGGGTACGATCGGTTAGCGGACACAAAATCGCGAGCGAAAACAAAATAAGGTTCCAACGGAACGTTGCTAATATTTTTCGTATCCGAGGAGTTCTTTTCATTCGCCATCGTTTCGTGAAAGGAAGATGATCGGTAGATACGATTTTCCGCTGTAAAATCGAAGCGAGCATAAAGGAGCGACAGATCGAGAAACGAATGGACGATTCGTGCGTTTCCGGGACGGGATGAGGCACTCGTCTGGACCAGGCCCGATTTAGGACGAACTCGAATCCGAGTCCGAGTCGGAGAATATCGAGAAACCGGTAGCAGTCGGTTTTTTGCAATTAGCAAAATGGCGAGGGAACCGAATGAATGCAGCGCACCGAGGCATTGTACCGAATCGTGGCTGCGCATCGCACGCCTGTCCGCGATAATTTCTCGAATGCGCGTCGCTTCTCTATCGGCCTCGACCTCCCCTTGGCCACCCCTTTTCCCTCCCTTCCACCGGCATCGGGCAACCTCTTGTTGTTACCCCCGCAGAAAACTCGGTACACGCGAACACGCGAGTCGAGCACGCCGGAAGTGTTATCCGTTGCAAGTAGAACAGCTGGAAATTTCGAGAATTACGAGCTGCTCGCTGGAGAATCGTTGAACGATGAAAACGGAAAAAGAGCGGTCCGTGGTGCGGAATCTTTGAAAAACTAAACAGAGTCAGAGCGAAAGAGGGAAGAACGGCGTCATTATAGCGGACGAAAGCCATTTAACGGCGTGTCCGTCGATAAATATTCAGAGGTCGGGAATGCCTGCTGGAAGCCGGAGGCGGACGATTCGCGATCGAACGGGAAATAAAATTGTTGAGGCGAAAACGAGGCCGGGCTGACCGACGTTGATCCAGGATTTGCGGGTGTGGCCCAGTAAATCCATTTTTTATAACATCCGCTAGCGCGTAAAGACTGGTCCGTCATCGGAACGCAAGCTTTGAAAGGACAACCTGCTCTTTTTACCACGGTTTTCGATTAGCCTTGCTTGTACGCCAGTTCCCGCGGGAGATAATAAAGAATCGAATACGAGGACGAAACGGCAGGGAGAATAGAGAAGGATCCGCAATGCGACGGGCAAGTTAATCCTTTCCGTACGACGCTCTCGTTCACTTTGATTCGCGCGGGACACGTGTTAGCTTCTTCCGTTCAACTAACGGAACAGGCAAAGGGTCAGAAATAATTACGTTCGATCGTATTTAGCAGCCACGGTGTTAAAGGAGCGAGACGATTTCGTGCGTTCCGCGTCGTTCCGTCGCGTCGGAAATGGACGTTCCTCGCTTTCTGGTTCACGAGTCGTTCGAATCGAGTTAATCGGAATTTCGTAAATCGCTCGGAGAATTACGCGAATCCATTTGTCGATGGTGCTCGAGATTAGGGACGTAGTTTGTGCAAACAGAGGCAAAATCGTGTAAACGACGCTCTAATCTGCGCGCAACAATACGAGATTGCTCGTCACCGAACGAACATGCCGGACATCATTTATGGGACAAATATTTCACAGCCGTGCAAACGTCGATTAAACCGGTGCTCGTGAAAGCGAGCCACGATGCAACAGTATCTCGAACAATGCTTTTCGCGGCTTCGTACGATCAAATTAAACGACGTGCCCGTCAATATTTTTACGTAATAAGCGTAAAAAGAGTATCGTCGGACAGAATCATTTTACACAACAATTCCAGTATATAATAAGTTTACAATAAGTTTATACGGTACTCGATGTTTTCGTAACTCCGAAATATCGAGATGTCGACGCGTCCGCTCAAGCTTTGATTCGCTGCGCTTGTATATACGCTAAAAGCTGATTGCCCTAACGTTAATTTAATATTTGACGAGCTCCTCGTTACTCGTAGACCTCGTATTATCTTGGCGAGGATAAAAGCTGGAATTACAAGCAAAAATAGTCGCGATAGGAGCATTCTCACCGGCAGGACGAAACGATGACAACCGGAATTGAATTGATCCTCGTTATCCGATCTAGAATTTCGCGTGTTTGCAGCAACGAGCGCGGTGTCCAGCCCGGCCTATTCCCTCGCGACGACACAGTGCGGCAGTTTACGTCGGGTTTGGCCACGCTGGAAATTGCCAATTACTAATGCGTGACCAATACCACGAACAACTCTAGCCAACAACCGTTGCACCATCTAGCCGCAACAACAATCTGTCCGTCGTCCTCGTTTCTCGAAAATTCGATCGTCAGAAATCTATCAATTTCCCGGCAACTTCCTTTACTCGCGATCGACCGCTAAAACTAACATTTCTTTCGTCGTGTATCAACGTCCGACGAATCACTCGAACGTTTCGCGTATCCGACACGATATTCGATCCGCGGGAAGTATTTTTTTTACTTCATATATATTACGTGTACAACATTGAAAACAGCAGAACGGTTAGGTTCTATATGCAAAATTCGAGCGGTACAGTTTCATCCCCAAGAGAGAGAGAGAGAGAGAGAGAGAGAGCGAGAGAGAGATTGTTATCGTTGTCCGGCTGTTCGAACTAGTCGTTCGGCTCTCGTGGTAAATTGACAGGAATGTCGAAGGTACGTTCGCGAGCAACTTCCTGCTATTAACCTCGCATTAGGGCCGTTTCGCTTCGGAAACGGACACGCTATTTAAACACCGAATTTACAATATCCGTCTACGTTCTAATCGATAATCTTAATCGAATTAAAGATATTTTTCTAACAGGTTACCACTTTTCGGTTCGAGTATCCGACACCGAAACGTGATCCGACAATTAGCGCGATTCAAAAGAAAACGCTTGGCAACGGCAGATCCCTTCGCGTATAAAAAGCCCGACGATTCGTTGGTGGCAAAGTAACTCGAAATCGATGCCGCCTCTCATTAACGTAATGCGTCCGTCAAAGGTCGAGAGAGCACGAGAGAGTCGGAAGCTAAAACGGGCGGAATCCGAACGGCCAGAAGTTACGGGAGCGAAACCGAAAATTGATTGTCCCTGGCATATTAATCTCGCCGTTGATCCGTGCGACGCGCGCATCGTTCTAGCGACAAGTGAAATGGTTGCTTTGATCGTCGCTACTAATTGGAAGACGAAACGTACGAGACGAAGGAAACTAGCCCAGCTTTGGTACAAGCACGGCAAAATGATTATTCAAGGCCGAAGGGTCACGTTCGCCTCGTCTTCGCTATCATTTGTCAAATCCTGATGAACTTTCAGCCGTGTCGTCCGAACCGTCGCACTTGGCCATGAATTAAAGCGACGACGCTTGCGAATTCGAGCATTGTTCCGAGTTTCGAGTTCCCGCCAGCAGTTATCGAACTGTAGGATGTATCCTCCTTCGATTCTCTACGGTATACCGTAGAGCACGCGTTCACCGATCCTTAAAGGCAACATCCGTCCTCTAATTATTCTCTCGACTTTTGTCCGGAGACAAAAAAATAATCGAGCGAACAAGTAGTTTCATTTTAATTACCGTCATAAAATATAAATGCGGTATTTATAAAGAAAAGAAGAGAAAACAAGAGAAAGAAATCCAGTTGAAATCGTCCTTAAAGCGAGATTAGCCAGAAAAGAAAAGAATTGTTGGAGCAAGATGGTAGTTAGGATTTTTCCGTGGTCTAGGTTAGCTCACGTAACGTCGGTCGGTGGTATAAATTTATGTGGCAACTTTCGCCAGGAACCAAATGCACACGGATCCGGATATTATATATTGCCCGGGAGAAGTCAGCGAGAGGGTAGTTTATCCTTTGCTAGACAGCGTCTCGACATTATGGCTTCTAGAATGTACCGCTAGTCCTTTTGAAAATCGACTCGATGCTCTCGAAATCCTACGGACTAAAATTATTTACGAGCAAGAGATCTGCTCGATCGCGCCGGAATTCGGGAAACGAATCGAACATTGTTAAGAACACGCGTTCGAAACGTCGAACAAAACACTGACGAAAATCAAACAACTCGCTACGTTAAATTTCAATCGAGCACAAGTTTTTCGGGATCGCCGCGCCGACGCGTATAACGTATAACGAGGAAAATTTTCCGAAAGAGAGGTTAAACGTATCTCCTGCCGAGAATGGCCATCGTTCGAAGCAACATATGCCAACCGACTATCGATGAATTAAAGATGTAGGAAAGCGGCGGTACACGCAAAGAAGAGCGCGCGTTCGCGAGCCGCGCGCGTGGACGAAAGCAGTTTTAACGAGGGTAAAACCGCGAGAGGAACCAGTGAAACGGCAGAGTCGTTACCGAATTTAAATTGTATATCGCGCCGCCGAACGACGGGTAGCACGGAACATGAACCGTTATTATTTGAACGAGGAAACCGCGTTTTCGAAACGACTCGACCAGAAGACGTCCGCGACACGACGCGACGCGATGCGACGTTTTAATTAAGCGTACCTTCGAACCGACGCGATAGTCGAACGTCACTCGACCGGTCCCGATTGTTATTATCGTCGCTAACGAGTAATTTGTTTACCCGGGACGATATAATTTAGAACGTTCGACGAGGATCGGATAATCCGGGACAGAGTTTTAGAGAGGGTGACGCAGAGAGTTGGAAGGGGGTAGGTGGCGCAATGACGTGACGGACCGCAATCGCTTTACATATTCATGATGTAGCTTCGTGGACGTGCACCGCGAAACCATAGAATTCGTCCGCCTCGTCGTCCATGCTGGATCGTTTCGAGCCTATCCGTGTCGTTCGATTCTTTTTACCTCTCTTGCTTGTGCCGTTGCATACATTTCATGAAATCGTTAACGATCCCACGGTTCGCCGATCTTCGAGAATCTCCATTCAAATAATTGACCACTTCTCCCGGAAAAAATAAGAGGTAACGGTTCTCGATAATTTATTCGTAAGCAGCTACCCGAGGATCGAGAAGTGTCGTGATTCCACGAGAACGGGATGGTTTACGGTTTTCCACGACTACCACTGGTACAACGCGTTTTCGTTAACGAACCGTCGACGTCCGCTCATCTTTCGAGCGACGCCATTTGCTTGATCCAACCCGAATATCGCTAAACGAAATAAAATGTTCGAAAAAGCGTAAAAGCGATCGTTGTTGGCTGGATTCGAGCCACCGAAGTATCGATTCGATTCTTAGAGCGTAAAACGGGTCGTCGACTTTCATCCTTTTCCATTCGACGCTCGGGAATTAGGGTCGACGAATCCTTTCCGAGCGAACAGCTCGAGAAGGGCCTGAAAGCCGTGAGAGGACTCCGGGGGCTCTTTTTTACGATAAATTTCACCGAGTACGGGTCCATCGTATCTTCGCGTGTTCTCGCGTCGCCTCGCATCCTCCTTCTACTTAACCGAGTCATCCATTCGTTTCTACCTAATAGACGTTTCACGAACCAGCATATCCGTTAATAGGCGATTTCAACGCGCTCCTCTTCGTTATTTCGCTCCTCGTGATTCCTCGAACACGGACGCCTCTTGTTTCTCGGCAAACGAGGTAAATTCGATACTCGACAGTGTCGGAAAGCGAACAAAGATTAACGGAATTACGTGCTAATCAGATAGGAAATATCATCGTTCTCGAAATCTGGCAGTTTCGATTTTCGAACGTCGAAATTTTCGCATTTCGCTCGCGATAGAGCGAGCCTCGGAAAATTGTTATTTTCGAAATCGAGTCGAGAACCATAAAAGTTTCGGAAGCACCGCGACAGACAAAGGTTTCGCGGTATCGCCTGGCGTATGCTCGCTCGATTCAATCGACTAGAACTTTTCGCGCAACGAGCATTTTCAGTTGGAAAATTACAAGGAAGGGGAAGGAAGGGGAAGGAACGGGGCAGGGAAATCAAAGGATGCAGAAACGCGCGAAAGGGGCATGTATTTTACTCGGTCCTCGTCGTTTTCTTCGTTTCGAAACGCGTTCACGTCGAGTCCCGTTTCCTTTTTTCGCTCGTTGCCGTTATCGCATGGGTATCGGTCTCCGGAGGGGTTCCGATAGCTCGATACTTCGCAAGACACGATGTATTATTGCTGTTCCTATTTACCCCGTTTAAACAGGGGGAAACGATAGCGTACGCTTGTTCTGTCTGTATGTACACGGTACACAGTACACACGGCTCAGGGTACACGGCACAGAGTACACCGGCAGACAGAAACATCTTTAAAAGCCAAACGTTCCGGTAATTGCGACGCTCGGGACAGTAGTGTACACTGTAGACGGAAGCGATCGCTGCCAGGAACTTCCTTCGGTTTAAAATTAAATTTCGATGCTCGACCTTCCTGTCCCGTCCATCCTACCGTTTCGCCCTTTGCCAAACGGGCTACCTTTCGACTGATTATTTTCCAAATAAACACACGCTATTTGTACAGTTCCAAACGACAAACGGCCTCCGTCTCGAACTCTCCGCGAATTCGCCCGTTTCTTTTCAAGTATTTTCTATCGCGAGCGCAAATAACTTTTCACGATCTCCTCCGCGAGGAATTTCGCGACGAACCGGATCGAAGAAAGAAGAAAACGGGTCATTAGTTGGTCGGCCGAGGAAAGAAAAAGAAATCGGTGACTCGTAAAGAGAGAAAAAGTTGACAGGTCTGGATGTTACGAGCCGTATTGTTCCGTAACGAATGTAAACGTTGGTCGCGTGTATACGACGCGAGCGTAACGCGAGCCCGCTTCGTTTCGCTTGTCGGCGCGACGCGGCTCAGCGTACCGGCAGCAAATCACCGAATAAAATAAAAAGCGTAACGGTGAAACGCATTACCCATAAAATAAGCGGTAGCCGGCTCCGAGCTATTGCTCGTTTTGAATATGGCAACCGAGGTCGCCGCAAAACCCACCCCGATACGTCCCGACTCGCCCTGCGCCACCAACGCGACTCAACCTTACATTCTTTGCTCGGTCGTTCGCTGCGTTTGCAAGCTGGAAGAACAAAAAATAAAATATCCGCTCGTAAATCCGTCCATTTACGGCGGCCGCGCGTCAACGTATTTTTTTTTTTTTTTTTTTCTCCCATCTAGGTCCCCTTTCGTCTCGTAAGACTGCAACGAGCGGCGTGCGAAAATTTCTAAGCTCCAGTTCTTAAAGCTTTCTCTTCGATTTATAACAAATTATCCGAAAAATCTGGTAAACGAAAGTCTCGGTGTTTTCGCGTTTCGCGAAACGTGGACGGAACGGTATGGAGCTTCGATTGTTTGGAAAAATCAATGTCGAATCGAGGATGAAAAACAATCGGTCGCGCGGAGCTATTGTAACAAGTATAATTCATAGATTCATGGTTCGATCGAATGACAAACTGACGAAAAGCTTGTTTCCCGAACGATTTGAACAATTCATAGAAATTGGACCGATCGACTGGTCGGTTAATTGATCGCGACCGACGATAAAGTGGTCGTTTATAGCGCGTCGAATCGAGTCTAAATCAATTCGCTGACAGGACAGAGCTATTTTGTGGCTAGCGATGTAACGAAGGCAATTTGCCGGACCGGTAGCCGACAGAAACTACAATTATTTAGGTATTTGTGTACGAAACGATTACGAGGACATAATTTTGAGCGGCGCGGCGTCTGGTCGGCGTACGGGACGAGGCTGCAATGAAATTAGATTTTTAATTACGTTCCACCGCGTGGCGGGGCTGACTGGTTTTAATAACGTTCGCTCTCGCGTCTGCTTTCCGCCTCTCTACCCTTCAATTATTCTTGAGTTTCTACGCTCGCTTTGTTATATTTTATCTCGCCCTTTCCTCGTTACATCGCGACGGCGCTGTTCTTTTCTTTTTCTTTTCCTTTTTTCTTTATTTCGCTTCGGCACGTGTTATTAGAACGCCTCTTGCCGAGGCGTTTCAACTTCTTCTCGAATTTCTTTCTCCCGTTATGCCGGAACGTAAAAACTTGGACATTACGCGTTTAAAGCACGGTTTCTCGAGGTATCCAGCTGCTCGTTGGAAAGAATACTTCCTTAACCGCGAACGCAAATTAAATCCATTCCGCTAAAGAGCTTTTTACGCTCGCTACGACCGTTTCCCATGCCGAACCAAATATCTGCCGGAATTTTTCGCTCACCGTTTCGCTCATCTTCCTTGAAACTCGATCCGGTTACATGCCTCAATTGTAACAAGAATCGCCGGTTAGAAAACGCGATAACTTTCCCGCTATCCCGACGAAGTTTGAAGCCGCAACCGAAACCGATGCGACGCGACGCGAAACGAACAACGAAACATCCTCTCGCGCGATTCGGAAGGCGACCCGACCACCGGTCTGAGATTTCCTCTCGCTCACGGCTGACCCGTTTCACGCTCGTACCACTTGCCGCGCACTAGTACTGCCGCGTAGCGACGCTGATCCGCGCTTGTACACTGGACATCGGCACACCGGTTGGATGCGGTCCATTGTGCCGGAAGGGTCGGAAGAACGGAAGAGAGCACGAGCGAAGCAGCTTCGAGATGGGCTGCGCCACCACCCTCCTCGGATTATATCCGGGCCAATTCTACCGAAACGTATCTATGCTGTCGGAGTATGCACACGCTCGAATACGTGTGCGCGACACCGTGCTCGTTGCTATTTCGCGTGTACGATGCTGTATATTCTTCCAACTGACAATACGGTACCATCCAAGTTCACCGATTCTATCGATCCCCGAACCCTTTACCGGTTTAACGCGCCGATTCGCTTCGAGATCGGTACAATCAAATTGTTCCGATATTTTTTTCTCACCCTTCGTCTTTCTACGTTATTATATTTTGCTATTGCGACGTTCATTTCAAATATTCCATCATTTTTACGCTAAAGCGGATAGCGATAGAGGATTAAAAGAGGAAAAGTGTTTTATTTTACCGTAAAAGATAACGTTTGTACGGTAAATATAGCAGGTTCTAGCGGAAAACACACTGTTTCAGCGAATCAAGTTTCCGCCACGTTTATAACGTCGTACATTATCTATTAAGGGACGGAATAATTTGTCGATCAAGTGTCGAAACGTCTGTACCGTATCGTGTATACGTGTACGCTCGACGCGGTGCTCGAATTCGACGCAAACACGTGCTACTCGACTATACGAGCGATTCAAATATTCATCGGTTCATTTTCTTGTCCATTTTGCCTTTTCTTACCTGTCACTTATCGATTCTCCTGCGTTGTTAGATTTCCGTTTCTATTTTTGAACAATGTTCAAAATGAACGACACGAGACCTCGATCGTATCATTATTATTATTATCCACAAGCTTTATGCAAATCGGAAGATGGCGATGCTACCGAACCCCTGATATTAAATAATGTTCGGAACGCGATCGGATCGGCGTAGCGACGGCGCAGCGACGGCGCAGCGCGACGAATCGAGAACGGAAAAGAGTACGATATACAGAAAGCTTCGTCCACAGATACCTACATAATGCATACGCGGCCGATATTATTTTTCCGCCAGTAGTATATCACGCGAGGAAATTACAAGACCGCTTCAATAAGTAATAAATAACCTTTCGAACAAAGTGGTGGGTGTGGAGGTTGTCCCGTAACACGGACGGCTACCTCTAGCTCCCTCTCTTTCCTCGCTACGTACCCTGAACCGCTCGTCTCTGTCTCCTCTTCTTTTCCCCATCGCTCCTCTTTCTCTAGTATTGTTAGAGCGATGATACATTTCTTTCGGATATACAGCCTAACCAACGCGTTCGACGCATACGACCGTTGTTTCCTGACGGACACGACGCGCGATAAACACGCGGTGTATTCCTCCGCGTGAAAACGATTTCGCGAGGAAAAGACGGCGCGAATGAATAGGATAAGTAGTCGTAGAACGAGAATCTCGTAAGCATGATTTATCGTTAAAACTCGGACGAAAGTTTGGGAAAACTTTGCCTTTCTACGCTTTTGTTTTCCACGGTGAGCAGCTTGATGCGTCTGGTGGTGCATCCTCGAAACCGGAAGCGTCGCGGACAACCGGTTCAATTTCGTCGTTCGCCCGGTTTTCTTGCCCGAGCCACGGCTATATACGTCGTCTTCCTTTTCTTTTCTTTCCATTTTCTTTTTTTTTTCTCTTCTTTTTTTTTTTACCATCCTACCCTACCCCATCCCTTTGAAAAACTTTTCCTGCTCGACGTCGCCAAAACTTTCAAATCACTACCCCGGTTTCCAGGGAGCTTTTTAAAAATTCATCCCCTCGCAGCGTGGAGAGAGCGGATCCAGCGATGGATCAATGGAAGCCCTTGGAACGAGCTGAACGCTTAATTTGTAATTGAAATGCCAAGGAATCGCTCGAGCCCGGATCCGTTCGATGAGACGAAATGGACGGGAGTACTATGTTCGGGGAAAAAAGAAAAATTAATATTTCGAAGGAGAAAAAGAAGTATCAGGAGAGATATTATGAATTCCATAGAAACGACCGTTTTCCATCCCCCTTCCCACTTTCGATGGCTTCGTTCGAGTGTTATCGATTCGATTCGTTATCAACGTTTAATTGCGCCATAAGAGGGGACACGCGAGAATTATAACCGGCGTTATTAACCTCTCTTAGTAGTCGTTTATAATTTCCATCGAATCGGCAGCTCTTGCGGATATTAACACTCCCCGCTACTCTTCCAAATGTTCTTTTCTTTTTTTCTACGGCCGAACCGTACGGAAGATTCATCGACGCTCCGGTACTTGGAACGAACAATACCCATTAAGCTGGCAATTTTTACAACCTTTTTGCTCGAATTTCATTTCTGCGTTTTTTCCAACCGATACTCGTTTAGCCTTGCGTAAGCAATTCATCGAATTCAACGTATTTCGGTTCGATTTCGATCGTTCGTAATTCAAGCCGAATTATCGCATGTAGAATATTCGAGGAAAATTGAATATTTCGACGAAGGTTTCGGCAAGATTTCTTGGGTGCAACGGTGAAATTATTAACGAAGAATATCGCGATAGCGTAGATCGCATAGAGCGTAGTCGAATAGCATTGAAAATGGCACGCGAATGCGCCATTTCGGAGGATAACGGCTCGATCGGTAGACTTAGGCGTCGAGTGGCGTCTAATCAACTAAAACCAGGCACAACCGGTGTTGGACACTAGTATGTTACAGAATCGGGCCAAAACCGTCGTCGGGACGAATTAATGCGGCGTTGGGCTCGTAAAGCAACTCGAAACGACCGGCCGGCCAACCGAGTTGAATATGAAGCTACCTCGTGTTTCATTGCAGAATTTCATTGTAGCGATGCCAGTGCCGACTGACGATGTTCCGTGAAAGCGCTTATGAATGTGTTCCATCCAAACACATCCTGTACCAATCTTGTTCCGACCGTTTCGACTTTCTTCGGGCGACGACCCCAACCGACGTTAACGGACTCCGTTATCGCGTCATTTAATCGGAGAAATAAACATCCGTTCTCTCCGTTTAACGTTTCAACGAATTGTTATTAACTGACAATCGGCGTATCTTATACCGTGTATAAGTAAATGTTATAAAAAATATAAATTACGAAATATAAATTTTCGCGCACGGACGAGAAAATAATCGATAAATAAAGCAGAGCGTAAAGTTTGTTGAAAGTTTTCGCGCGTCTGGCAGAAGACGAGATATCGAGTAACTCGTTAGAAAAGCAGTCTAAAGATAAATCACCTGTTTTATATGCGAGAGCCTAGCGTTCGCAGCCCGTGAATATACAGAGGAAGTTTCGGTAATCGATGAATCGCGCTCTCGTAACTCTTTGCTTCCAACGTAACGCCGGAAATTTATTAAAACGTTGGCAAATTTTACGAGCGTGTAGAACAGCCGACACTCTTCTCTCTAACCGTCCGTCATAATTTCACGCGGATACGATTCCAATTTATTGGATGTGTACCGAATACCTAAATCTTTCGCAGACTCCGCTCGACGTTTTCTCTTCCGTTTCCTTCTTTTTTTCCAATTTTTTCTTTGGCCATTCTTCCGTTCCGTTTCGAGCAAAAATTTCGTTTCGTTGATATCGCCGTGAAAGCAGCCCCCGCTCCGACTACCGACCGCGTAACGAAGTTCCCTTCGCCTGTCCAGATTAAATTCTCCATAGAAATTGACAGAGAAATTTCCCAAAGGACAAGTTCGTTAGGCTAACGACCGAGAGAATCTATGACGAACCGTTTGGCCGGTTTGGCCGAACGTTCAACAGTTGCGGGGACGCGATGTTGCGTCGCGAGAATCTCTCGTCGCTTCGAATAATCAATTTCCCTTTTTCAAAGTATCAGCGATTAAAATTCGCGCGTAAAAAGTCGTAGAAAATTGAACGATTAGAAGCGCTTCGATCTATTGAATTTTTCCAATAACGGCTAGTTCCTCGACAACGGGGATGTAAATACGGATGGTCCGTCTTCGATTCGAAAAAATCGAATTATTTCACGATCCCGTGAAACTATAAAGTTCTCTCTATTCGAAAGAAAGAAATTACGCAGACGTACGTTTCCGATACGCGTACGCGTGTTTATCGAGAGGAGAATAGAAACGAAAGAACGTTAAAACTCGAGGAGAAAATAGAGTGCCGCGGTAATTATAGCGCGACAGCCGGTATTGTTTGACGATGTCCTAGAAGAAGGATAGCAAAAGTCGATATCGAGTTGCCGTGTGAAGCGTTGGGTCTCCGATTCAACGCGTATAAAGCTCTGCACGCGGTTGTGGCGGCAAAAAGGGGGAAGGCGGATAGTTACTCGGATACTCCGGCGCCATTAGGCATTCAGGTTCGTTCGTGCAGACGGCTGCCGAGCTCTCTTTATTTAAGAATATTTGTTCAGGTGAACTCGTTGAAATTGAAACGGCCAGATTCGCGACGCTCTCGATTCCCTGCGGGCTTCTCTTCCTCTTCAAAAGTAACCAACCACCTCTCCCGTCTGTGGCCGTCGACCTTCTTATTTATTTCCCGCGTCCAATTAAAGCCTCGGTCGCTAAAGACACCGAGTCGCGCTGGAAAATAACACGGATCGCGTTGATTGTTTTTCGCGCGCATGCTCTATCTCATTCCCCGCGATAATTACGTTAACGCTCTCGCGCTTCTAAGGGCTGAAACCATCGACAGATTCTTCTTATCGGAGAAAAGTAGATTTATGACAACGCAGTTTCGCGCGATAGAACGAACGTCGATAAATTACTGTATAATGTATAAAAACGTTGACTTACCCCGACTTGCCTCGAGGAAAAAAGCACTGTCAAAAGACGCTGGGATAAAAGTCGAGTAGTCGAGAAGCGAGTAGTTGCAAGCGAATAGTCGCGACGAAAGCGACTGGCCTGGATTTGCTTTCGTTCGTTTATTCTGTTTAAGTTAGTCCTCCCCTGGGTAAGGGAAAGGTAAGCCACGAAACCTTATTACGAATTTCACGCATCTCGAGTAAAGGGTCTCTCGCTTCTCCTACGACGCGACGTTGGTGTGGTTCGTTTCCGCGGCTTCGTTCGGCTTGTTTTTCCTGGTCTTCCAAGTTTACTCGTTTCTCCACGCGCCACTTTATTTACGCCGAGCTCGCCTTGCCTCGCTAATAATATTGTCGTCACCGACTATTAAATGATCTTCTCGCCGAACGAATGTTTGCTAATTAAGTAGACTCGGTGACGACGCAAGTAGGTACTCGATTAATCGTTGTTCGATGCGAAACGTTAGCTATATCGTACGCGTATCGGTAACGGCGGAAATCTCATTGGCAGCTTTTGTCGAAGCGTTTCTCGGTTCTGGTCCGGAGACGCGCGACAATACGAAGAATTAAGGATTGCGACGTTAATGCGAAACAGGAGTAGAAAGATCTCTCGAGAAGCCGGTGTCCGCGTAATTAACGTTGAATTTAAAGAGGCACACTTAGGTACAAAGATTGTTTTCCTTCCTACGTTCGCTGCATACACGAGTATGGTCAAGAGAATCTCCACCCTCGCTTTTCATTTCCCATCCCACCCATTCAGTTCCACCCCTTCGCGAACAACTTGTTAAATTTTAGAAAATACCGACGGTCGCGACAAACGGTACAGACTGACGGATCCACGCAATCGTGCTGCTTCCTCTTTTACTCTCTCGCTTTCTTTTTTTTCTCTGTCCAGATTTAAAGTCGAGCCATTGTCACCGCTCTTCTCCACAGCGTAACGACCTTTCTATTCCCTCCACCTTCTTCCAGCCTCTCTGGCCGTGTTCTTCAACCCCTCTTGACTCTCGCCTTCTTTCACCCTGCCTCCTTCCTTTCTTCCTTTCTCCTTCCACATTCTGAAGATCGACTCTAGTGGCTGGGCGTTTTGCGTGTCCCGGCAATTATCCCTTGCACTCGTTAATCTCTCCCACCGTCCTCGTCTTCTCTTTTTCTCTCTTTTAATGTTTCCCGGTTTGCCCGTTGCCCCAGCTAGTCCGGACGTAAATGCACGCGCGTTCCGTCAACCTCGTTGTCTCGCGCGAGGGCACTCCGAGTACTTTTTGCCTCCTCGTCTCTCTCTATTCCCCTTTTGTCTCGTACCGGAGCCTCGAATATTTTCGAATCTCGGCTCGTTTCGCCGCGACAACTTCTATCCTGGAGCCGACCCGACCCTTCCACCCTCGCTGGACCGCGAACGGTTCCCTTTTTAAAAGCCGTTCGAGTCTGCCAAACACCCTGATATTCGCCTTTTCTACCAACTTTCTTAATTAACGCCACTCTCCTCTATTTATTAAAGAATATCGTTACGGATTTTCTATTACGCTCATTAGCGTAATCGAAATTTCAACGGCACCGCGTATTTCGACCTTTGCTAGTTTATTTCTTTCGAAAAGCGATCGTAGACGAATCGATGGTTAGTTCACCGATGGAAAACGGTGGAACGCGAAATTCGGCGAGGTTTCACGGTCTCGAAATTTAAGGCTGCACCGGCCACGTTCGCGTAATTTGAGGTCTCGAGCGAGCATTTAAGTCGCACGTGCCCCCTTAGTCCACCTTTGGAACGAGAACATTATTGCCGAGCTTAAAGCTCGCGTGCCTTGTAATCTTGAGCAGTGGCAAGTATATAATGCGGCAATTGCCAGCTCGTTTCAGTCTGCCTCCTTCGCCTTCCCTCGTCCACTCTTTTCACCCTTCGTGCTTCAGATTGCATCGCGTAATTTTTTCGATTCTTTCTTCTTTTTTTCTTTGAGAACACCTTCGTTGTATCGTTAAAATTTCACCCGTTTCGATCGATCCTTACAAGTTCTCGTAGCGATATCGCCTCGTCAACGAAATTCCAGTTACGAGTCTCGTAATTTTCACGAAAGAAATCGCGCAAGGTTAATTCGGCACGAGAGTGCCGCCGATATCGGAGTCGCGCGCTAATAGATCACACGGTACGCAACACAGCAATTTCCGGGGAATCCATGTAAATTTGTTTCCTCTTGGATCGCGAGGATGTTGCACCACGAAACGAGCCATTATTCAGCGGCTGACGTAATCAATCTCACTGGATTTCAGACAAACGTTCGATAGGACATCCCGTTCGTCGGACGATCGTCCCTCCGTGTTTTCGGGTCGTCACGAAGGGAAAGCAACCGATCCTGTTTCGTCGTCACGCCACTCGTTCTCGGCTGTTGCCCCTTCGGGAACCCATTTCGCACTCGCGGCACGTTTCCCGCTCTTCTTCTTCTTCTTCTTCTTCTCTCGCGTCCCTTTTTCTCCACGGTTTTATACATTTTTCCTATCGCGTTCGCGTTTCACGTGTCCGTGCCAGCGACCGAATCTCGCGTTTCTCTCCAAATCTGACGTATTGTCCATCCTCTGCCCGTTCGCCTAAAAAGAAACGAAAGGCCTAAGAGAACTGAACTCCTCGAGGATATATTGTTCCACGAATCTCTCCTTCTCTCTCTCTCTTCTCGTCTACCTCTGGGAATAAAAACATACGCCACGAACGCGCTATTTATCTTCGTTACGGACGATGAAAATATGCCACGATGAATCGTCGAATTTACCCTTGATCCGATACAAATTGGATTTAATGCGCCTACGGATGCAACGTATGCTGACACAAAATGATACCTAAAATAGGTAACATTTTAAATAGAACGCGTAGGCTTTCGATAGAAGCGTTATCTTTCCTTTCGCAAAAAGAAACGGGTCCTTCTTCTTTTAAGCAACTGCTCGAACGAGTGACGCTCGCATCGATAATTCACCGTCGCGTCACGACGAATGGAAGAGTGTTCGAAAAAGAATCCGTTGGCCCGTCGTTTTTCGATCGAAAATCCTGAATTCCGGTACGTGTCCGTAGCGAGAGGCTCGTAAATGTCGTTGCCGTTTGCAGTGGTGTAAACGCGAGCACCGAGAACCGTTTTCTGATCGCAGAACGCGACGCGCGCGTGACACTTTCTCGTTATAGATTACGACTCGGAGCTACTCTCGTAGAAAATATCTTTTCTTTCCCATTAAATCACCGTGAGCGTTAAGAATGCTAAAAAGCTTTACGATTGTACCGCGAAACAGAAACGTATCTTATACGTTTCGCGCGAAAAAGATATTAACGATCGTGTCTTTTTACCGTAGATTATCCGCCGACAGCTTTATCGAATGATTCGATATTCCGAATAAGGCGATAAAGCCATTTTTCTTCCTCTGATCGCGCCTCGACGCCTCTCGAGGAATTGTTGGTAAAGTAAACGAAGGTACGTGAACGAGATTCGAGAGCGGGGAGGCGTTTTAATAAAATTAGTTAGCAAGTTTGGCCAATAAGGTGGCGATGAACGATGCGGTTGCTTATAGGTCGTGTTCGCGCCGCGCCGATGGTGATAATATTGCGGGAACGGAGGCTGGCTGGTTGGCTGACGCGAAAATACGAGCCGGCTACTCGAGCTGGCAAGTTTCCTGATTAAACCTGTTAATTCCTAATTAAACGGAAGCCACAGCACTCGGTGTTGCCCTTGGAATCGTACCGTTCTATCGTAACAGTGGGAACGGTTCGAAGAAACAACTACGTACTTCGTCCTCCGTAAATAATCAATTTAAAATACGAATTCTTCTATCTTTGTAACAACGAATCCCGTTGCGAGACACGTCGAAACGCTAATTATTATTAAAGATACGACCGATGAAATTTATCGTTGATTCGTTTGCTCCGTAGAACCAGCAACGGTATGACTTTGGTATCTTTGGCGTGCACGGAATATCCTAGTAAATAACGCTGTTTAGGACGTTTATAGGTTCCGCTGTTTCGTCGATAACGATCTTTTGCGTTGGAAAATATTTCACCGCATCTTTTCGCCCCGTGCATGCGCGATCGCCTCGCAAATCATTCGCCGAGATTGAGGCGACTCACGATTATCGCGTACGCGACCGTAAGCGGAGAAAATTTAACGTTACCATCGATTACGATCTAACGCTCTAAGAAGGAACTTGCTAGTATTTCTAGCGAGTATTCATAATCCAGACAATAATAATCCAGAACCGAAACAGAAACAACCATTAGCGTTCGTGCACTCGATTCGATGGTGGTCCTGCTACTTTTATTGAAATCGTAATTTATGGAGAAAACACATCTGCGTAATAAAGAGCGGGTCATTAATTTATCTGACGGTGCACGCTGCTCTCGCGGTACGAGAGTAATGTTTTCGCGCGCGTTTTATCCCCGACCAGCACCACTTAATCTCCCGTCGCTGCGGTAGCCTGCGTTTAAATCGTTGCTCGATTTCATTCGCTTCGAGTATCTGTTGAAATTGGAAACGCTCGGACGCGTCCGTTACGCCTGCAAAAATCTTAGCAACGTTCGCGTTAAAACTAGTACTAACTTTAACGAATTAGCGAAAGAATTAAAGAATCGACGAGCGAAAATAGATTGCCGCTCCCAAGATTTTCAAATGAAACGTTAAAATATCGATATACGCGTGGGTGTAAGAAATTTGACGTTTCGTTTATTTTAGCTTGGTACGATTTCGTCCCGGTTGTCCGACACCGTTCTTCGAGCAAGCTTCGAAAAATGTTTTGCACCCTCGACAACGAACCGCTTGTCTTCTCTAAAGAGCTTTCGCTTGTTTTGATCGTTACACGTGGGCAAAGTTTGGCGACGGTCGGAGCTACGACCTATTTGGCTGCCTCGAGTAGAATCGTAGAACAGCGGTGCCCGTGTCTCTCGTCTGATCCTTCACAGGCACCTTCTACTTGCCCCTTGAGCACGTCACCGATAACCTCGAGTGCGGTACCTTCGTTAGAACTGCTCTACCTCTTACTACTTTCGATCGTCTCGATCGTACGCAAGTACTCACCTTATTCCCGTGTCTGCGCTTTTTCGACAACTTTCCAAACTGCTCTCGAAATTTTCATCGCCTTTCCGATCCGGGAATCCACCGATTAACGCGTCGTCGCGAATCAATCGCGCTGCGTTCGATGCGTACGATAGGTCGTATAACGCGATGCGCAGCTAACGCGGTTAGATATTTGGCGTCGGGCCATCTTGTTGCGCGTAAAAGCAATCACTCTCGTTAAACCGATACGCGAATCTAGATCACTAAACAAACGCCGGCGTCGATAAATTGGAATCGTTCGATGGGTGCGTTACCGAGTAAAGTTCTAAAAAAAATAATTCGCTGACCGAGGCCAAGTTACGTACCGAATCGTTATACGATTATTTGCCGAACGAAACAAACAATCGATACCGACGTACGAACGGTAGCGCAAAAATTGAATCGATCGATTTGCGCGTTAACCCGTCAATCGGTCTATCGCAATAACGTTTATTGTAATGCTTTGAACGGACACATCTTTTTTTCGAATCTGTTCGTCGATACAATTCTATCGGAAGAAAAATAATAAAATAAACTGAAATGGTCGGAGCTTGAAAATTAACACGGCTCGTTCGATATAATATCGTAAAACCAACCGTGGTTCGATATTGACTTACCGTTAATAAAATCGTAATATTGAATTATCGAGAACACAATATTACGTCGATATTGGATACATGTTTAATATGCAAATACCAGAGTAATCGATACGGAACAAATAAAAATGTAATTTCGTGTGGTTCTGTTCCGCCGCGCCATATCGAGTCACGCGTATCTACGTTAATAAATGCGTTTCTATTCTAATACGTTATCATAAATCATCAAGATCCGTCGAATAAATTCGCGTCCTCTTCTTCTTCGTTATACATATATAGAATACTCTTCCCGTTATACATTGTACGTGTACGTACATAGAATCGTATTAACGATCTTTAAAATTGGACATTTTTAACGGAACGACGACGGCGATTCGGATAGAGAGACTCCGAGGGAAATCCACGCGAACCTCGGGGAAAAGTGTTTCGGCCGAAAGCTTGGCGGATTTCTCTGTTTCTCCGACAGTGGCGAACCACGATCGACTATCGGCCGTTAATGAACTCTATTGAAACGAATCGTCGAACCGATAATAATTAGCGTTGTAGCCGAGCGAGACTGGTCGTTCGGCGCGACGTTCGAGGAGTACGTTCGAGGAGTACGTTCGAGGAGTACGTTCGAGGATGGATCGGTAATTAGAAAGCGGGCTAGTTGCCTATGCGAAGCTGAACGCGAAGCTGAACGCGTAGCTCTGGCAAGGTGCGGTCGGTTTTCGGAAAAGGGTAACGGAGCTCTGGGCCAACGTTGCCAGTGACAGGTAGATGAAAAGCCTCGTTAAAATGTCTGCGATTGTAAGGGGTGTGCGCTGGCGCGTGTGTACGTGTGGAAGCGCAGTCGGGGACGCGACACGAGAATCACGCGAGGGTAGTTGAAGCGACCGATCTAAGCATTCGGGACTAACGTACGGCTCCGCAGACAAGCTTGATGCACCGACTAATTAAACAGAAATTTAATACGAAGGATTAATCTGCTCGATATTCCTGACAAAGTAACGATATCGTTGCTTACGAAGGTGATTTTCCCTGTCACGTCGGAGCAACGTTTCGTTAATTAAAACCACTACGGTTAACCAAGTATCAGCGGTAATTGAAAAGTTCTAGCGATTCTAAATTAGTTTCGATAGACGATGCGTTTCGCTTGATCGTAGAAACGAAGAGTCACGATTCAAATATAACCCTGTATATCGATAGCATATTGATAGATTTGAAATGTACGTGTAGAGGCGTGTAGAGGCGTGTAGAGGCGTGTAGAGGCGTATAGAGGCGTGTAACGCGCGCCTCTGTCACGACGATCCGTTATTTATGCGCGTCGAAAGTGCTAATTAGGGATCGAATAAAATTCAATGCACGAACGTAACAGTGAACGCGATCTGTCGCTCGAATCCGATGTATTTAACATCAGAATCCATTACACGAATTACGCGATCCTGACGATTCGATGACGACGGGGGAAAAAGTGTACGGAGGATAGGTATCGGCGGTCGCGTATTCAACGCGGTTGAAGCTTTACGGCTTAATTACTAGCGCGTCACGTGGCTCGTTATACCAATTACGAATATTGGCGATATTTAAATAAACTCCGTTTTCCAGCTCGCCAACTAGTTGGAACGAATATTCCCGGTTGCTTCGTTTATACGTGCCTATGCTAACAAGGTTTATTTGCTGGAATACGCATCGACGATCTTTAACCTCTCGAGGGATATTGGTTCGAGGCGGTTCCCTCGGTTTTTTCTAATCGCATCCAGGCGCAAGTCGATCGTACTTGATCCACAATTAAATCCCGCTTCAGGCGCCATTAAGCCGGAACGAAAGGATACCGAAACTCGAATATCGGCGAGATAGACGCGCGATCGATTTGCCCGTTTAAGCCAGGCCTTGACTCTTCCTGCCATTCACCGATCCTCCTCGTTTCCGAATACCTGCTCTCGTGCTTCCGCTCGGACTAAACGCGGGCTTTAAACGCTGTCAGCCTACCGTTTGCAGCCTAACCTATCCTAGATTTCACGGATCTCGCGATACACGGGATAGGGGGATTAGATAGGGACCGATCGAAATTTTACCGAGAACGCCAGAAATCACCGACAAAATATCGCCTCGATACCTTCGGAATCCTTCGAATCAACATTTCTTTCATTACTATTACCGAAAATAATTACGCGACGCGGAAATAATTTGGACGTTCAATCGAGAGATACGCGGCGCAGCCAAGTGTTCGTAAAGAAAGTAACGTTTGTTCGTAGTAGCGAGATAAGAAACGTCGTTACTCACGTTACTCACGTTACTCACGAAACGGGCAGAATACGAACGCGTCTACTCGATGGACGTGCGCAGCGTATCTCGTAATGAAACCGGAACAGAAGGAGAAACTATTGTAGCTATAACGTCTTTGCGGAATTCGTGTATCCTTTTGAAAGCGCTTCAAAGAAGCTACGCTAGCTGGGCTTTCACGAGCCGAGGAGACGGCGGGAGGAGTATTAATTTTGTCGCGAGTCGGGAGTCGTAGTCGTAGAGACTGCCAGTTCGAGAAAAGGGAACGAGATCACCGGCCGAGATTATTATTATTATTCGCGAAAGAAAGGAATCTTTCCCAGTGACGCTCTTTCATTGGGCGGTAATTTTTATCCTGCTTGCAACCTCGCCAAATCGGGTTATCTATGTATCTTCGAAAGTAAACGAAAACTGTTCGACTTCGTTTCGAACTAGGAAACTATGTTCTTTACCCTATTCACGATATAAACGACTAACGAATTAGTTAGACGCATCGTATTTCGAATATACGTCGACGATCATAGATTGCTAACAATTTTATACGCTGTAGCGGAGAAACCCGATTTATCGTATACCTAGACGGTAAGAAATTAACAGTCGGAGTTAAATTGTTGATTAGATTAGAAATTCTAGTGATAGGGTCAGTCTACTCTGAATATGGATGAGCCGAAAGTTGGATGAAATGCAACGAAGGATTTAGGGGTTGCGCTTCGAGCGTTGAGTTTGAAATATTACTAATTTTGCGAAGGAAAATTAGATACCTTTGTTATCGGTTACATCTCTTTATAAATACCTTCATTGAAACGTCTTTTAATTATTGCCTGAAGAAAATCCGACCATGTAACGCTCGTCGACGTTCGAAGCTTAAGGATATTATGCTTTTCGGTCTGACAGGCGGAATATTTTCGCGAACGAAAAGGAACCGTGAAGTTGACGAATATCGTAGGTAACCTAGCGTTTCTTGACTTCTTCACTCTCGAAAGTAACCGTTGAAACTTCGAAATTCGCCGAGACAGTCGAGAGGGATAATACGAAAATGAAAGGTGACACGCGTAAAACTCGGCCAAACTTTGCTGTCGTATTTCGCGTAATTTTCGAAACGGTCGAACTTGCGATTAGTTGTCCTACGACCAACGACGCTCCGACGTATGAACGTCTGCTGAAAAGAGAAAACCCGGTGCTCGGTGAGAACCGTAACCAACGTGGAATTTAGTGACAGTTAATTGGTTGGTGCGCTATCGAAACGTTTAAAACGCGACGAAAGTCAGCGTTAAATTAGAATTTTCTAAACGAAAGCGTGATCGAGCTAAAACCTAAAGCCTAAATGAAAACTCGGTATAATCGGTTAAACACTTGATCGAAATACGAAAAGTTGAATGATGTTTCATCGCGTTACTCCGTCATCGTTCGAAATATTCCAAGTTACGTGTATTTAACGCGGGGGCATCATCGAGAGATCCCTTGGACCGTTCCACGCTTTTTCGCTTTTTCGCTTTTTCGCTTTTCCACGATAAAATCAGCATGACACGGATGAAAAAGCTCTCTATAGCGAAGTACCATAATGCCAGATAAAACGTGGTCCGATTTCGTTTGCAGCTTTCGGAGAAAAGAGTAAAGAGGAGCGAGTCGGTGACGAAGCGGAAGAAAAAAGAAGGATATTCACGGTGCTCGAACGGTTCATTACAAGCGGAGCTGGTGTTTCGGCGTTGGCCGAGTGCATAGCTTTTGCGGAAAGGTCAGTTGCAAAGCTACCGCGTCGCGTATACGCCGCGTACACGCCGCGTCAGGTCAGCTGTGGCTGCCTAAACGATGACGAAACGTAGACGACCGGCAAAACCCGCGAGCGTTTTAATCTACCGCTCGGCAAAGCTATTATTCCCTACCGGTGGAAGTCATTTCGAGATGGTACACGCTCGTCTCTCTCTTCCTCTACGCCACCAGAAACAATGGAAATTAGGACTTTGCTCGACGACCTGTCCAATCCTGGCCAAATCTCCGCGTTATCGCTTCGTTATTCGCCTCGAGATCACAGAACCTACCTATGCTACTTTCTTAATTAATTAACACGCTCGATTTACCGTCTTACCAAACAACCGACAAACAAATTAACAAATTATTTTTCTTTCTTATACATATATTATAAATTTAGATATACCGATTGATCGTTATTTGATTATTAGAGGAGGCGGCCATTTGCGGCGAGATAATTTGTGCGCCATTTGGTAACCGTTTCTTCCTCGGGCCTGTCTCGGTTCCCCCGATAATTAACGGTTTCTCGCCACAGATGCCGCAAGTTTTTCTGCTCGTTATATCCCCTCGATCGATAGACGCGTTAATCTCCATCTTCGATTCGATTTCACCCACTTCGAGACAGTTATTCTCGTTAGAGAATTCTTCCGTTAATACCCGCACGAACGCGTATTCCTTTCAAAACGTTACGTACAGTGTTTAGAAAAATGCTCGGATCATTTAACTTGATTGATCCGCGGTAGAAAAAACAAATTTTCTCGTTAAGCACGAACGCATCGTAAGAGGAGTTTTACCAGAGATTCGTTTGATTTAACACTTTATTTAAAGACCAACAGTGTTTAACGAGTAGCTTGACATATCCACTTTTCCACCGTGGCAACAATTTACTGGCAGCTTGCACGCCACCTTGCCCTCTCTGATGAGTTATCATCCTTTGGAAACGGTTATACGTCTTCCGAAACATTAATCTTAACAGGAATCCCTGACCGTGTACGCGGTACATGACAGGGCAAAATAAAAGCTCTTTCGTGTTCGTCTACGACCGCGCGAACGGACCAAGCTTAACGTCGCGTCGTTTGGCGTCGCCTCGCGAACATCGTTTTCGAAGCGGGCCTCGCGTATCGTAATTGGCCCAATTATGCCAGCCACCACCGTTCACTCTGACACGCCGGGGAAACGATTGGTCCATCGGCGAGGCGATAATTTCAAATTCTCCCGATTTTTTTTTAGATAAAGTTCGCGTTGCACCGTCCTAAAGGTGTTTGAACCGCTGCTACGTGACTCGACCCGATGAATTTTTAGCAAGAGCGAACGATCTTAATCCAGACATAGGTTGTACGGATCGATTTCAGGAATAATCTAATTCCGTTCGTCGGATAAATAATAGAATAACTTATGAAGCGTATTTTGCTGACACGATTTATCGTCCAGGGACGCCGTCATAATGTACGAGTACACCTTTAAACTTTAGCAAATATATCGCGGAAATAATGGTTCGAATCGATTCGAATGTCGGTTATCTCGAAAGCGTTATGCGGCCTGGAAAGTGTATAAAGCGTGGAAAGTGTTGAAAATTTCCGAGTTTTCAGGAATTTACAACGGTTTGTACGCCGGCAAGTATTCGAAAAATGTATTACTCCCTGGTATAACAATTCACCGATTTAAACGCGCTATAAATCTCTTCTTCTAGTTGAATGAAGATTTTACTTAAGGGTCGAAAGGGACGAACTTTGCTCATCCCTTTTCTGTCGAGGAAATTTATCGCTTTATTTAAAGGGCCACGGGATGCAACGGGTTACGATGTGTACCTGGTTTTGCCTCGCCGACTATTTACCGTCTTCGCGCACGCCAGACCGACTACGCTTCACCCCCAGGCTTTATCGTCCCCTCTACCGCGAGCAGGAAAGACTCTTCGCGAAACCCTTTCCCAGATCAAATATTTACGGGATCGATAGCACGAGTACTCGAGGACAGGCTAATAATTGCCTGGAAGACGAAGAGGATCGAGTAAATTCAGACGGTTGTGTGTTTTTGTCCCTCGTCGCGGAACTTCTCTCTCCGCTCGCTTCCACCCTCGTGCTCCGTCAACGGAACGTTTCTTAATAATGCCGTAGAAACCAAATTAATTTAGCAACGTAATTAACAAACAACGAAATTACGCGTTGCATTAAAAAACGATCTTCGGTATCTTTAACCGCTTTAACGCTTTCCTTACCGTGCGCTGCGTTAACCCTGGTTTTTTAACGCGGCGATCACCACGAGCTATTAACGAAAAGCCGAAATCAGCGGTTTCGCGAACGAAACATCCGACTTGGACAAAACCGAACTAGTAAACCGAACTAGTAAGTAAAGTATTCGTTAAAGAGGAAAGAAACTCGCTTCTCGAAACAGTTCGAAGACGATCAATCCGAGCGTCCGGCTCAATTTCCGCTCGAACATAATCCTAGCCGTATAAATGTTCCAGGTAGAAAGACAGGTTGGCAACGACTAGCCTCGTCGCAGTTCGCGTGCATCCAATTCGATCGAATCGCGATAAATAACTGGTTTTAGGGTCGACCGCGGATACTTCCTTCCGATTGTCTGACTTGCCTCTACTTTTACTACCGTCGTTAACGACTTCTCCTTCTCCTCTTCCTCCAGCCTTCCAATGCTCCTCCAATGCCCTTCGTTGCGTTCTCCGTTCTCCGCTCGCTCTCGCGAGTACTCGTGAAATTTTATCGAATCGTACCGTCTCTTTTACGAACGGCTGTCACGGATACGTTGTTATCTTCCACCTAACCAAAGCCTCTCGAAACATCCGTAGGATTGTTCGTAACGCTGCGTAAAAATTTTCATTCCATTATCGATCAACGATTTCCTACGAAAGTCCGCGAACGTTGCGAAGTAATCACTCGTCCTTGATAACGACAGAAAGTCGCGCGACTTTTCTTAGCGCATGATCGATCAAAAGCAGGAACATCTCGTGACACGTGCAAGAGAAGGCTGACCGACTTTCCGTCTGTTCACGGTTGTTTTTCTCGTCCCTTTTCAACCGGTCCCTTTCACCTTTCACCCGGATCCCTCTATCCTCCCTCCTTCCCACGACTCGTACGCTCCATGGGCGAGGCTCTTTGAGTGACCGTGCCTGGCCTGACTACATTTTTGTCCCGAGGAGAGAGAGCCCTTTTACGCTGGCCGATTCACCGCCAGAGACGAGCGGAAACGCTGGAAGCGACTCGCGCTCGGTAAATGTCACGCGAATGTAATTTATTTATGAGTGGAAAAAGCCAGGGGAAGCTGCCTTATGCGAGAAATCCTACGAAACCGATCGATCTTCTCGGCAAAACTTGGCTTTCTCGACAGTCTACCTGTATCGCTCGTTTACTTCCACCCTGTACACCTTAACACTCTAGAAACGCGTGTTAAGACGTACGGCAAATACGTAACTCCCGTTTTAAGCGGTACACCGCTTATATCGCCACGCGTTGCAGTTCCACGGGTTAGTTTTCTTCAATTTTCCACTGTTTTTCTAGTTCGTCGAAAGTACGACTCGCGCAGCGATAAACGTAACACGCGTTTTATTCCTGCTCTTAGTCACCTCTCTTCTGTACCGTGACTCGTGCGCTGTCATAATAAAACCTTTTACGCGTCTCTTCGTAAAGATGTCCTGTACCATCTTCTTCGATGCTTCACCGTACGTTCCACCAACGACCGGTTCGCAAACATAATAAAACCCCTTTCGTCCATCCTCTGTACTTTCCTACATTTTCCATTACCGCCTTTTTTCTTCGGTCGGACACGTTTCCTCGTAAGCGACTCTCAACGTCTAAGCGCGTTCGTCTCGTCTAATCTATACTTTTTGTTCAGTGTCGCGCCACCTAATTCCAGTGTCTGTGCCTTTCAAAGTATAATCGGACAAAATCGATTACACTAGTATTCCACTCTTCTTTCTTTCTTTTTGCTGGCTCCGTTACGGTGTGCAACAACAGTCATATCGGGACGAACGGAAGCTTTCTCGAGGATCGAGGGGAAAATGGGAAGCCGGGAGTGCCATTCTCGAGGGACATCGAGTCGCGTGACCAGTCGTGTAACGAGTTGCCGGTAGCGATGCAGCGGCAGGATCTAATGGAGCTATCTCTTCACCGAGAGAATGCTGGCCGAGTTCCCTCGTCTCGAGATTAAGGCGTCCGTTTTCCGCGCGTAATTTCTATCTGCTAATTGAAAACCTAGGACCATTGGTCATTGGGATTCCTGTAACAACTTTTCATCCGAATGGCGCGCATCTCGATTCGTCGGATCGCGTAATTTTTGCGAAACGTAGCGACCAACGTCTCTCGAGGAACGGTGGATGAGAAACGAAAAGAAAGAAAAAAAAAAAGGTGAAACGAGAACGGGAGCAGCGTCTAAATTGAAAGCGGGTGGCAAAAGCGAGAAAGAACCGCTCGGTGGATCCGGACCCAGCGTCCTCTAACGATCTCGTATTATGCGCCACGGAAAACTCGCCTTAATTAAAGATTATAACGCATGAAATGAATTCGAGCGGGACAGGCAAATACACCGTTTTCGCTTCGTACCGTTAGGAGCGGACGAATACGGCTACAGCACGGGACATCGTACAAGTAATAGAAGGAACGAGAAACGAGACTTTTGAACGCGGTACTCCGTGGAATTCGAGCTGATCCGTGGATAAGACCGGCTCTCGAAGAGATTACCATCCACGCCGAAGATGACGTTCGGCCTAACCACCGAGATTCGCGAGAAAAAAAAGAAAAGTTTCCTTACCTCGAGAAGCGCTTGCTTCATAATCTTTCTTCTATACGATTTGCGAGCGATCTAACCCTATACTCTTTCGCGGGATTTCGTTGTTACACGATCCTCGACTAGCTACTTAAAGGATTACAAAGTTTCACGAATTTCCGAAATTATTACGTCCTCGATACTCCCGATGAATATCTCGAAAGGTTTTCCTAGGAAAACCTAGGATTAACTCGTGAGATCGCTTAGCGGCGCGTAAATAAATAATAATCTTTCCCGTCTAAACTCCGTCGATGAACGGAGGTCGTCGCGAAAACGGTAAGCGGCTGATCCGATTCGAACGAGCAATTTTCTAACCAGGAGCAGCTCTTTCGAGCAAAAGTCCGGATTTTAGGGCGGAAACGAGTAGTAACGGGTAGAAAAAAAGGAACGAACGTCGATGGGTAGAACGACGGCGAAAGAGCGTTCGATTCGCGATGTAACGTAGCGTGGTAGGTGGTACGCGGTTCGCTCGTTAAAGCGGAAACGACTGGTCCTTCCGTGAATGTTCAGACCCGGTTGCAAATGAAAACGGAAGAAAATATGTCCCCCCGGACAGGAATAAATTCGCAGTTACCGTTACTTCTGACGAAACGACGCCGGTGGTAACTTTGATTTTTTTTACTCGCCGTAAAACGACGGACAGAAAGAAAGTTTTTCGACGGGAATCTCCGCAACACGTGTGCCGTTTATTCCCGACGGGACATCCGGTTGTTCCGCTACCGCGGTTCAACGGCAGACCTTTATAATAATGTTACGCGCGCCTGACAAAACGGAGCCAGAGATCCGACTCGTTACCGTTACGATCACTGTCTCCGCTACGATTATTGGCCGCTTCCTTTCACGGAACATCGACGTTTATTCTTCTACCGTCCTTTTTTACGTTTACCTTCGTCTTACCTTAACAAGCTTCTTTTTTTATACGAAAGCGGCAAATTTTCGCGTTCTGCGCGAACGATCAAATATCTCGAAACGTTCGCGAGAGGACCGACAGAATTTATCGTGATCGTATTGCTTTATGAAACCGTGAAAAATTCAAGATAACTCGATATAATAAGTCCAACCAGTATCGTATCGTTGGTACATGGATTTCTAGTATTATACCGATATTCGATACCGCGATGCTCGAACATTCTAATATTCGCAATGAAATTTACCTGAAACTTTCAATTCGAACAGAGTTTACCCGTAAGTTCCGTCGGTGAAAAAAAAAAGAAAAAAACAACATATCTCTTTAATCGACCCATAAATACAAATAATCGGAAATAACGGTTGACGATAAATTGCAGAACGAACGGTGCTTCGTTCGAGTTTAATTTCATACGCTCGTAACTGGTGGGAACGCGACGCTAGAACGCTGCTCGAAAATCACCATTGTATCTGATTCATCCGATTGGTAGTATCCTTTAACGACGATGTCTCTTCGCTACGCTTATTCGGAATAACAAGAAACGACAGGAGATTTACGGTTCAACGAACCGCCTCTGTACCATCCCGAAGTTTTTATTCTGGACACGCGTCGTTTGGCATTCTTTTGATCAGGAAAGCGTCCCGCGAAACAGGACACTAGAGAATCTTCGATCAAAGAACGAAGATAAACCGAGTGTTTTTACTA
This sequence comes from Megachile leachella, assembly GCA_963576845.1. Taxonomy (NCBI): domain Eukaryota; kingdom Metazoa; phylum Arthropoda; class Insecta; order Hymenoptera; family Megachilidae; genus Megachile; species Megachile leachella. The sequence goes on from OY756259.1 coordinate 15,459,722, forward strand.
ACGGAAACTTCCACCCTTCGATCTATTGCACCCGATCGCGTTTATCGAGAATAACGAAAATTATCATCAAATTGTATACGTACAATGTCCACTTGAATTTATATTCGTTCCGTATTTCTCGAGAAAAATATCGAGTCTCGCTGTTTCGGAATTTCGCCAGAAGTTGACTCGACGGTTAGTCTCGTGTTCGATACGTATCGAAGTAACGAGACGATTTGTCATACTGACAGATAGAAACCGTGTCGCTTAGACAGGCAACGTTGCGAATACTCGATTAAAGGTTGGTTGTCGGATCGTAATTTGGGGCGTCCGAACGAACGGATGATCAAACGAGATTATAGCAAGAGAAGCGAGTAAATCGATCACAATAAGGTGGATAGCGGCAGCTTAGAATCGACATTATAGGGTGAGAGAGAGCGAGGGGGAGAGAGAGGGAAGCAGGCGATGTCAACAGTTCCATGGTTTATCTAGGTCAATGACCTGATCCGTACAGGGGTTTGGCAAGACATAGGATAGAAGGTATATAGACAATGACAACAACGAGGAAGTATTGACCGGATTCCGCGTTAGAAGCTAACCTAGCATCGATCTATCGCCAAGCAAACAGATACAAGGTTGCCATATAACGTTAGCTCCGTTAATGAGACGACTTTCAATCCGAAGCTTGTTACCCCCGAGTTCGCGTAGGATCGAGATAAAGAACAACAACGTATCTTCGCTTTCGTTTCCTCGTACGGCACGATAACGATACGTCGTATCGAGAGTCGTCGACCCGAATGGATATTAAACAGAAACGTCTTGCGACACTCTTCTCCGAGTAAGTATATACGCAGAAAAAGGCGGATTAAAAAGTTCAGCCCGTCCACGAAAGCAGCTGTTTCATTAAATCTGCATGACTCGTCGTCGTTGCCGGTGCATGTCCGCCGGTATTGTCAACAGAGGAACTATCGCGTACAGCGAAGGGTTTCTAGTATCGAATACCGCGTTAGTTCGCGTGGCGATACGCCGACCAATGCGAACGGGATCGATTTCGATCGATTTATTTCCGGTTATAACGTTATTGCCTCGTTTTCCCGAAATTCAGATTAGGAAGCGTTAGAAAATTCGTAACGAAGTTGGCGTAATGTGTATAAAACGTGAACGCGTTTCAAGCGATAGGATCATCTTTCGGTCGTGTTCTATTCGGTGTTTCTTCTCTGACCACTCACCCTGGGAACACGAGCGTCTCTCGTGTCCTGCTACATCCAACCACGGTTTTCTTTCTTTTATTCGGTCGACGGGACGCGTTGGGTCGAGTCACGCCGCACCGCGCCGCACCGCGCCGGTTCGAACATCGAGCGATACTACTGAAAATATTGCCTCCTTAACTAATTTGTAAATGTCTCTCCATACTCTATGCAAAGAACGAGCTTTCGTGCCTTGACAAATTGTATATTTTTGTAAAATATTTACGCGCGTAGACACGACTAATTCGTCGTTGTACCGAAAAGAACGCGTTATGTTATTAAACATCGATCATGCTAAAGCGAGGTTCGCAACGTAAACACGCGTTTATGGAACGATAGTATGTCCCCAGGGAGATACAAATACAACTGGTTCGATTCGCGAAATTTTCGATGCGGTTCGGAGAAACGGAGGAGGCTGAAACAGCGATAGTCGATATCGATGCTCGAAAATTTCCCAATGATCAACGCTCCATCTGCGAAACGAGGAAACAATCGGGAAACAGAGGTAGAAATAGTCGGTGGTGCTTATCACCGGTACGATACCGAACGTCCGGAGCATCGATTAAAAGTAACCGTGTTCCAGCTATTCAGCGTGAATTATCAGTGGGAGTTAATTGATTCCTAATCTCCGGAAACGCGTATACCGACTCATTTATTGAATTCGCGTATCTCTTCGCACGGTATTACCTGTACGTACCTACGATCGAAAGCACAAGTACGGAACGATAAAGTTTGTAAATAGCCGGGTTCGATTCGCCCGATCTCTTTCCGTACGTCCGAATCGTTTAAAAGAAAAGGAAAACATCTTTTTACTGTTCGCTTACAGTTATCCCGAAGACAAAGGTAATTCTTTGTCTGGCCGTTAAACGGACTAGAGGAGCGCGCGAAGTAAAGGCATCAAACGAAATAGGTTGCGCGCTCGTTAATATTCCAGGTGTATTTAATTCAGCGGCATAATTAATTTCGTTGAACGGCCAGCTCATGAAAGTAACGCCGGTTTTTCTTTGTGTCCGTCGGAGCTTCGGGAAAGTTTCATCGAGCGGAAAGCGGTGCGCTGTCGCTCGAACACATTGAATCTGCTCGTTCGTTCGGTTCCAGACGTGTAAAACCAGTGTACAGGATGGAGGCAGAAAGAGAGAAAGATAGAAACGGCGAAGAAGCGAACAGGGAGCGAGTAGGGGAACAGTTCGTCGACGAGCATTCAGGAACCGGCGTTCACGAGGAAAACGCTTTCCGATTGAATCGAGTTATGTAAAGGACGGTGCGAATTTTACGCGTCCCGTCGCCTCGGTTTTTCGAGTGTCGACGAGCGGTAACTTCGATTCATCCTGGCCACCACCGTTCGACCATCTTTTTTCTCGTTCTCTGCCGCGCTACTCGCATACCTTACTACTCGCATCGATTCTATTACAACAGATTCTGCTTCCGTTCATAAACCGACGATACATTCTTTAATTCGTGCTTATCTAAACAACGTAATCGTATAGGCAGTGCAAGAAAATATCTTTTTAGTCGGCGACGAAAAGAAAAATCATAACGCGCGAGGAGGATTTTTAATCGTTGGTGAAACGTCTCTTTGCGACAATGTCGGAATTAATTAACGGAAATGAAAAATTCTTGTCGCGAAAACGGCTGAGCAGGTGCACACGCGTTCTGCTCATCCAGCCAATTACTTTTTTCTTTCTTTATGGACGGCGTCGAGAGCTCCCCTTAACAGGGCTACTACCCTTCGAAAACCTGGAGCTTTCGTATAACGTTCGAATAATAAAACAAACTAAACCCGATCTATTCAAATACGTAATGTCTATCGAAATTCGATAAATGAAATTCTGGTTAACCTTCGAACTTTGTGTCACTTTACATCGTTCGTACACTCGGTGTAGCTGTTCTCTGGTTTTTCTCAATTTCTTCGGTCGCCGTTAGATTCGTTCACGAATCGCTGTTGATCGCGTAGAAAATAGTAATAATAATAATAATAATTTCCAAAGGCGATGAACGAAAGTAAACGGTATGGATGATATATCAGGACGAAGTCGAGGCACGTATAGTAGAAAAGTAAACGCAGCTCGCAAGATAATCGATATTATTCGTGATCGTGGTTCGCGTGGAGATTTGATCGTTGAAAATCTAGCTTGGCTGCAAGGATGGGAAACGAGTCAAGAAGCGATTTACGCGATTCGACGACGCGGAATATCGTCGATTCCCGTTCGGATTACGCGCACGTCGAGCACGTGGAAAACGTTCGACTACGACTAATGAAATTCTACGGGGATGGCTATTGACCGAATCGTCCGACCGGAATCGAGAATACGCCGGAGAAATTAAGCTGCCGAAAGCGCGAACCAGCTCGATGCGAATTCAATCGTCGAACGTCCGATTGATCGATGTCATCGCCGAAGATAATCGTACCGTCCTTCCGTGTCTTCGTTATTTATCAAGTATTTAGATCGATTCCGTCTGTTCCCGCGTTCGCTCGTTTTTTCTCCGATCACGTACGTATACGTATAGAAAACGGAAACGCGATCTTACAAAGACGGTCGATCGAGCTTTACGCGTCTAAATACGGAAACGATGAATCGATAAAACGATTCGACTCGCCAGGCTCTTTCGCGTTGATTAATTACGTTATTCCGGGTCACGTTGATCCAAAGGAACAGTTGACAAGTTTTCCGAAATTTTCCACTCCCGGCCCCGGCTCGTTTTTCTCTGTTTTCACTGACCGTTCAACAGGGCATCGACAATGACGGAAACTCGTTTCGGTGTTCGGAACACGAGACGGGTAATTACGATCGACCTCGGTTAGATCCGGTCAGGATACGTGATCGGAGAATTAATCTTTCTCGCTCGCGAAACTAATCGTATCGCGTATAGTTAATTTTGCGAAAGCTTCCTTCGATCGAACTAAATCGAATTAATTTTGCTAAATCGATTCTAGTCGACGAAACGTCTGTCGAAACGCTTCGACAACCGCGACATCTCGACGCGGCTAGCGAATTTACTCGTCGTACAAAAACCCGTTGTCACTAGGACAAATAAACTTGTTATGATCTCTTGAAAACGGATAATAAACACTGTGGGGTGAATTAAACACCATTTTCACTGGCGTGTCTCGAAAAGCTTTCGTGCGATCTTTTTTTTTGCTTTTCCTTCCTTTCTTTGTTTTACTCGTGGCCGTTTGTTTCCCGTTGCGCACTCCGACTGCCTTTTTTCTATAAGCAACGACGCGTTTAACAAGTTAAGCATTGAAATCAGAGAGACAGGCATTTTACTTTTTATTTCTACTCGACCTGAAATTTCAAGGATAAAACAGAATATAGCCGCATTCTGGTAATTTTGCGCCGAACAATAATCGCTCTCGCTTCGCGATATCCAGCCTTTGAAATTGAACGTACGCGAGCACGCTAACCTTCGGTAAATACGTGTTTCCTTCAACCGAGATACGATCGTGTACCCGCAACGAAATATGTACGCGAGGTATCTCGGTAAGTTATCGCGATTTCGTCTGTCAGAGAATATGTCCCGAAACACCCTCAACGATATCGTGTCTTTCGCTAAAAATAACGACAAGCTACGAAGCGTTTTCAGTTACGCGTACACGTTCGAACAACGGAAACGTTTCCCTTACGAGCGTTTAACGAAATTACTTTGAAACGCGAAAAAGTACGCTTTCATAGACGATCCATCTTCTTTCTCTCGCGCAGCTGCTTTCCACCTTGCTCTCTTTTTTTCCCCTCTCGGCCCCTTCCTCCATTTTCTCTATATCTTTTTTCTGTCTTTATTCGGTCTTTCTGTACGTTCGTCGATTCTCTCGGTCGACGAGCTTTAAAAACGACTTCCTTAAACCGGTTAGAATTACACACCGGTGCTTTCTTTTTTCCATCTTACTCTCTCGTTCTTCGGGTATCGACTGAAGCGCTTCTTTTTCCACGTTTTTCGACCTCTTTTCTCGCGGAGTAAACAGAACCCGAATAACACGCCGATGTCACGTAATTATCGCTACGCGAACCAAGTGGACTTCTTATCCGGTTAGAGGACGCTCTGGTCTATCCAGGAACGAGGCGAAACTCTTCCTACGCGAAACAGGGAATCTCTATGCCGGACGTGTGCCCGTGTCACGAGTAACCAGAAATGTCTTTGGCTTCGTAAGCCGGTAATTTCGGAAACAAACGTTCGAACTCGATTTCGCGCGGCGTACGCGTCGTTTTAACGCGAATTCGACACGACGCAAGTTGCCAAGACAAATATCAATTATAGGAAAAAAGCATAAATTAATGAAAGTGCTAGGAATTAAATCGCAAAACAGCCTCTAATACGTGCACGCGAACTTGTTGCGTGTCGCGTGCGATTAGAATTCCACCGGAGTCACGTTCGGGATCGTAGCGAAGAAACAAAGAGAACGAAAGACGAAGGGTAAATGTCTCGTGGGCAGAGCGTTCGGCGAATTAGCGCGTTGGAAGTGCATCGGCCTTGTTTCGAATTAAACGAAACCCGTAACGGTTCTCGTCGCTTATGAATAATTCAGTTATCGAGCGTGCTACGACTGCTCGCACACTTTTTTTCCCCTCCGCCGGCTAAAGTATCGCCGGAAGTACGCTTCGAAAGGGGAAAACGCTCGGAGGCGTTTTAACGACGAAGCGAAGAATGAGCTACGCTTCGCGAGGCGAGCGATTACGAATTATTTGGGGATAACGCGTTTTGTCGTTGGTTCGGTAAGCGCGGACGCGTTAAAGCTAAGATCGACGAAACGAGGATCCCATTGTTAGGTAAACCAGGATAGTCTGCGAGGTCGGAAACGATAAATTCGAGGCTGACCGCACGAAAGGACCGTCCTGCGGCGCCGATATTATTAGTTTACGAGAACAGTGACTAAACTATAGGCGGCCACTAAAACGGACCGGTATAGTTGGTCGGGTGAAACTCGTGGGAAGAGGGTTTTCGGACGGTGGTTAGAACACGGGCTAGACCAGCTAGCACCCTGGTTGTTTATGCCTCATTAGCCGCAGTAGTTACGTCGGTGACCTTAACTACCCTACGAATTGAACGGCGCATCGTGCCTCTTTACCTCCGGACAATGCGCAATAACCTATCTCCCACCGATCCATGCCGTATTCGAGCGCACTCCTTTCGGATATGCTCGATATCCGGTTATCGAATAAAGCGAATCCGCGTTGATTCGAGTTTTAACCGAACGATATCCCTTTGCGGAATTCGTTTAAGATTCCAATCGAATTAACTGCCGCGAAATCTGTTCGAGTTTCGATGCTCGAACGTGCGAGGACGAAGCAATGTCCCGGTAAAAGAATCGTTGAAGGTGCCGCAATAACGGCGTAACGCGAACAAACTTTCTCGATGTTCTTTTTTCGCTAGAAAAGAACGTGGCGTTCCGTTTAACAGGTGTTCCGGCTTGTCGAGCAACGATCTTCTTACTTCGGGAAGGCAACGTTTGCACATAGAGAACGCTACTACCGTACGAGCTATTACGCGTTCGTTACACGTACACGAGCATCGTTTCTCCAGGATACAGCCACCCCTTTATTGTCCTCGTTAGTGGCTCGCTCGTTTATCGTTATTAGATACAGAAATTCGGATAACAAGCTCCTCGACGTCGTGGTCCCGTAGAAGACGAGCAGATTTTGCTCGATCGTTAGCGAGTCGCGATTCTCGAGAAAGCGAAACACGATATACGCGATCTTCGATACGATTTTATCATCGATAAGATCGAGCTACCTATAGGTAGCTATCGATAAGGTAGCTATCTATAGATGGAAAGCCGCGCGAGATACGCAGACAAAATCGTATGATCAACGATTATCTCGATTTACAGGCTTTGTTCGAGAATTCGGCCGCGAAGCTGCGAATCAGCCGCAAGATTGAAACGTTTCTAGTACGTTAGAAAGAAAAAAGGAAAGGAAACTAGGACCGAATAGACGCGCCAACGTTCAACGGATGCGTGTCAGCTTTTCAGCAAAGCTCGCGTCAAGCTGAAACTCCATTAGTAAAACGCTACGGCGCGTTACAGTGCTCGCTTTGCGCGCGCGAGAAACCTTTACCGAGCATTACCGAACACCGCTCGAAGCGAGACAGAGGAACGGCGAAAAAAGGGGAACAACGCGAAAAACAGTGGAACCCACAGGTGAAACGGTTGATCGTTCTTTTTCTCCGTTATTCTGTTATTCTATTTAAGGATACTGTACGTTTCGCGAATGAAAAATCAAATTTACCGAACGGATTCTTTTCGCTTCGTTCAAAAAAGATCCCTTGGTAAAAAAACCCGTATATTGCCATTGCCAAAGTGGCAATATATGTACGTACATACGGTATAATGGACACAGTTTCTCTTCCTCGCTCTGCCTTTCTTTTCGAAGGAGCGTACCTCGCTCGGCAATGTACGCGCGAGCAATGAAATTATTGTAGTCTGAACGACCAACGAAACTTTCTAGACAGCCCATCGGCTGTTTTCTTCGATCCTTACGATCGAACAACGACTATACCGGTCTCGTTATCGACGACGGATAACGACGTCCTCTCCTCTTGGTTGATTTTGCGGATCAGCATCAGCCGAAGTAAAGATACGAGACCGCAAAATTCTATAGGACATCGCAACGCGGCGGCGTCCTCTCTGACGAATCTCCGAGAAAGTGGACAAGAAAAATAATGAATTCGCGTGATTACGAGCGCGGTAAAGAGCGAGGGGAACAGAAAGAGGAGCGAATACCGCGAATATTTTGTAATTAAACAGGAATAGAGTCCGCGAACCGTTGATTCATCGTCTCGTATTGTGGCGGAAATGTTTCGCAATTAAACGAGCTTGCATCACTGCGGATACGAGAAACAGAGAGGGGTAAAGTATAGTTTGCGAGCGAAAAAAAAAGAAAGAAGAGAACTCGGAACGGAATTCAGTGGTGGACACGAATCTCGTGGGACGTTGTTACGAGACTCGTGATTATTAATGGTAACGACCGATAATGATTTTCGACCAAAAAATAGTTTGCTGATCGAGCATCCCTCTCGTCGAGTATCGGCGGTCAGAAAATCGTAGTATTCGCTTCGTGGATGTACGCGCGCAGCAAACGAAATACAATACGTATTCCATTCCGTGTCTAGAAAAAATGTAAAAAGAATTTGTCGAACGCGTTATTTGCACTCGCGTACGGTTCAATTTACAATTTGGTTGTCGGATATAACTCTTACAAGTTTCATCGATTCACGAGCATGTGTTTCACCTGCTTTTTTATCGTTCGATAACGATGATAATATAAACGATTCCAGATTCCGGGGTATCTTAGACACTAGACAGTTAGTACTTAGACAGTTGTACGCAACGCGATGCCGTTATTCCGTCGAACAAGTTTTTACGACGATGTCGATTCAAATTGAATTGGCTGGATCCGATCACCTTTTGCATCGTTTCCAACAACCAACAACGTCTCCTCTAAATAATTACTTTTTATCGTCGGTTTTCGAACGGTGATGAAATTGTTTGTCGGGAAAATCAACAAGGAACGGTATCGAATATCGCTAACGACGATTTAAAGCAACAGCCATCGCGTCCCCTAAAAAATCTACTAAAATACCTCCGCTCGACAACGACTCTATCCATTAGCGCGCGAGCGTAATTTTTTTGAAATGCAGCCAGTAATTACTTGAAATGTATGCAAATATTTTGCCGCGCGACGCGACGCGGCTGATAAATCTGGCTGGCTTCGAGCTGCAAAATGACGCGATCCTCCCTCTCCCTCTTCCTGTTTCACCCTCTTCCACTCCGGTCGCTGCTTTTCTCCGAAAGAAATATCGCGAGCCGTCCAATGAATGGGAAAAAGCTCGGGCATCGGATTCGTGATCGTTTGAATTAGTGTTTGGAAGCGGAGCCGCCTCGCGAGTTTCGCTTATTCATCCGTGGCCTCGATGTTTAAGCTAAATACGCCCGCGAAACAATCTTACCCGCCGCCTTCTGAAGCGTATTTTCCATTTGCAACGTGACAGAGTTTCGCCTACTTCTGGTTAAAAGCCACGTACACATTTACTCTCTTATACGGGCCGTTTCAAAAAAGAGATACACCGTGAAAACTGCTACCTTCTTCTGTCATGTACAATCTTCTGTTCGCGGATAAAAAAGTTCGAAAGTACTTCGCTATTCCTTACGTTCGATATTGACGCCCTGTTAAATCGCTTCGCGTCCAATTACCGCTTCTCGTGCCGCCTCGCGCAAAAGGTACTACCTAATCAACGTCTTTCTGAACCTCGTCGTTTTCTCCGAGGCAGTCTGTTCCGTTGTCCGGTTAAAGTCTCGTAGATTTCACTAGCGAATTATCTACTTCCGATCTCATCAAAATACCGGTGTATTTCTTTTGAATCGTCCTATATACGTGTTCAAAAAGGTATCGCAGGTCATACGTGGCACGCGCGTCGCATAAGTATGCATTCGAAGCGAGCATGCACGAGAATGCAGGTAGAGGGAGATAGAAAAATGTGACCGAGATGGAATACAGAAACGCCGTGAACGAAAAACGACTAAACGCGCGAAAGACCGAAGAGGACCGACGGGAACCGAAGGGGAAAGAGGAAGAAGGTCGAAGTAACGTTCGCGATGTGTCTGCAAATTCGATCGAACGTCCGTGTGTATATAAAAAAAAGAACGTTGAAAAACAAAGAAACAGCGCATAGAGAAAGGGATGCTCGCCGAAAGCTTGAAAATAATAAGAGAAGAAGAAAAAAAGTACCGAGGATGCGGTAAGAATAACTCCGTTCCATACGAATGACCAGAATTTCTAGCGTTCGTAGAAAATTTTAGTGCGTACAGTCCTTATTAAATCGATCAACTCTGAATTATTTATGACTCCGTTGAAACGTTCATGCATAAATATTCGCGAGTACGCATCTTTCACCGAAGGTTTCGAAGAAAACGAGAACGTACCGTAACGAGTTTAATAGAACATCGACAGAAAGTCCCTATCAACGAAACGACCGAGTTGCGGCCTCTGTTTGGGCGAAACTCGAAGTCGCGTATCTGAACGAGATTCGAAGGCGACCGACGCTACGCGACGCTACGCGACGCGACGCAACAGTGCCGATACTAGTTGCATTCGTTGGCGTATGAGAAACTTTCCTAATCAATCAATCTCTCGTTTACGTTGCGTGTATCAACGTCAGCCAACGTTTCAAAGTTTCCTCGTTGTTCGAAGCCGTTTGCTCCGCGTATCAACGTAGGAACGAGGACTGCAAGAGCAAGGGGATGGGAAAGTGGAAATCTTGTTAGCGATTTCTTCGTCTCCGAGCTTCGTTCGTTCGTCTGTGCGCAACGACACGAAATATCGGTAACGAGTCCGGTGATCCCGTGATTAAGGTAAGCGGTATTTGACAAGACGGGAAGGGACGTATCAGTTGGTAGCTTCTCAACTTTAACCTCCTAATACCTTAATCCGCTTACGTCGCGACCAGATTTTACGTGCCCTGCCACGATTACTTCGTATACGTCCTTTTAATCGAGCCACTTCGTTCGACTTTCTCCTCTAATTTCGTCTTTTCGATTAGCCACGCTCTGCTCGTACGATCGCGAACCGACAACCTCGAAAGTAGGAACAGGAAGAGATACTGCTAGCGAAACTCTTCCCCGTTCGTTCGTTCGTTCGTTCGTTTGCTAGTTCGATCGTTAATTTCTAGTCCGTTAAAAGAGGGTTAATCCGGGAATACGGGAGGTCTGATTCCATATAGAATGGAGCCACAATTTCTATGGCGAACACGTGACGCGAAGTAACAAAGCCGCTTACGTTCGGACGAAACATACACTCCCCGGTATATTTACAGTAATAGTAGCGTGGCACGAGTGACTTCCGGACACCGATGCAACCCCTTCCTCCATCGAGAGAACCCTCGCTCGCGTTTCGCGTGGTACGATATGGTTAAGTGCAGGTTGGCTAAGCGACCACCACGGGAAGAGGGACGATAGACAGAGAGAGAGAGAGAGAGAGGGAAAGAGAGGATGGAAAGCGGTCGATTTAGAGCAAACACGCGTCCGGTGTCGCGTGCAACCACGGATATCTGATACGCTGGGAAACGCGAGCGTAATTCTCTTCGACGCTGTCGCGTTATTTATAAATCGTCCCGAACTGCTGTCGGTTATTATCACCGGCCGTTACAATTTTTCACCGGTCCGTGCTCCCGCTCGAAACGTCCGTTTAACTAATTACTATTAATTTAACGGGCTGCCCGGCCGTGTTCGTGCTACTCGTAATTTCCGCGGCGCGGCAACCGAGCGGCTCATGGATTTCGATTTTACTCGTGTGTTTCGATTCTGTTCGTGTATTTCGCGTAGCGTACCATGAATTTCTTCGCGAAGGAGAGATGATTAGTAGTAAGGTAAGTTAAGAAAGTAAGCTATAGATGAGGCGACTGTAGCAAAATGTCTATACAGGTGCTCTATCACGGACCTCCGTTATAAGTTTCACGAGGAAGAAATAGGGAAAGATGCGGGAAATAGAAATCGCGCGAAAAAGCGGTGCGTCAGCTCGCGTCTTAGCTCGGTTTTACGAGCCACCGTAGACGCTAGTGTATTTGCTCGTCGAAATCCGCAGGACGCCGGTTTACGGGTGACATAAACGGGTTCTAGCAGTCAGCCTGCCGCTCGATCCGTCCTCTCTGACCCGGCCTCTGGTGGTTTATGGTCTGGTTATTCGGTTGACGCGACCCTCGCCACTTTGCAGGATCCGTGCAAAGCGAGCACGGGCTCCAGAGAAACGCATAATAAGGTTTCCCGTGGGTCCTGAGGTCGGATCGTCCGTCGCGACGCGTCCCCTCGTGACCTCGTTTAACGGCTCCACTACCATCCTGTTTCTTTCCTTCCTTTCCTCTTCTCCTTACGTGATCTTTGCTCCCATCCTTGTCGAACAAACGGACGTAAAAGTCTGTTTCGCAAACTATTCCGAGAAATGTCACTATCCCATGTCGAAGGGATTGTCCGGCGTGCTTCTCGAAATTCTCGCGAGTGTTCGCTCGACTCTTCGTTACTACGCGATAAAATTAGCTACCGTGGATACGCCTGAATAATCGACTAGCAAAGACGCGTCGTAGAATTGGAATTTATACATAATTAAAATATTTCGATAAGAAAAATATTGATTCTATCATACGTGAAAGTATCCGTAAAGGCGAAGCAAAGATCTACCGTGGAATAATTTACGAACATCGGTGATAGAATTTTGGCAACATGCCCTTCACCGAGGATAAATCTCCGGCGTGTCGCGAGCCAATAAATCGCGCATAAATTTCCTTGTACCGGGGTCGAACAGGATCGAGTCATTGTTCGACGAATCCTCTCTGGTGTTCGGCATCGATTATATAAATCAGAAAACAAAGCGACAGACAGCAAGAGTGATAGTCGAGATCTAGTCTCGCGTGCTTCGCTTCAAACAAGTTCATAAAGAGTAATGAGTATTCGCGCGAAAGGGGCGAATCACGATGGAAAATGCTCGGAACTCGAGGAAAGTTCGAAAGTTCTGTCTATCTCTCCCATTTCCTTAATGCGAAACTCCACTCACCGTCATTGTTCGATATCTTTGCCTGGCAGGTGAAGAAACAACTCCGACGTCCTCCTTCCTAACCAGAAATTATCGGAGAGAGGTTTGTCCGCTTCGAAATTCAAAGGGGTAACGGTGGAAGATGGCCAATTTACAAAGCGAACACCAGAGAAAATATGAATTAATTAAATAATTGATCGAAAACTGGCGATCGATGAGAAACGAATCCACTTTAGAATCGATCTCGCTATTACTCCGTCTCCGTTGGACGGTAGGTAGCGCGACAGGGTAGAAATTTTGTAAAAATAGTTGTTTAGCGGCGAATTGTACGCTGATCGAACGCTCGCTCCGGAAACGTATCGAATTAAGCAGTTAGGTAGTAAAGGGGAAACTCGCCGGCGGCACCGTGGGACAAATTTTCTGGATAGTCAAAGACACAGCGTGTACGTGCTCGGTCCTTATAATCGTTGATTATTTTCTCCGCTCGGCAAATTCAGGATAGCTGAGTCTAGTCTGGCGTGTAGTAGTAGAGAAGTTTCGAAGTAGCTAGTCAGCATCGTAACGGGCTTCGACTTACAATTCCGAGTCGCAACTCCAAGGCGGATTCTGTTGTTGCCGCGACGAAACAGAAATCGTGGCCTTAACCCCCGCCCCTCTCGAACTCTCGACGTTTCAAAAGCACCCTGCCAACTTCTAACCACTGTTATACGCATCGTAGTTCGCTCGGGGGACCAAACAATTCGCTCGCTATCTCTCCGAAACGGTAGTCGAGTTTGAAGCCAGTTTCAGGCCTGGCGAGAGATAAGATGTATCTAGGAAGCGATGCCGAGAACACGCGGCAAGAATATCGGAACAACCGTTTTCCGCTTTCGTCCTTCGTATCCGATTCGCTTACGAGCGAACAGGGCCATACAAGATTGGTCGACAATAAAAACGAAATATACCTACCCCGAAACGAGACCGTTCGAGTTACGACGTTACCCTTTTACCTCGGAAAATTTCCAAATAAGATAGTCGGAATAATCTTTCCTAGCATAAATAGTGTAATTCACCATTCACGATTCGCTATTCATTAACATGAATTTATCAGCGAACTATAGCGAACGCAGCGAATTGGCGAAGGCTCTTTAGGAGAGCAGAGGAAGCGAATAAATCCAAGATCGTTGAAAGGGCTAAGAATTAGGTTTCTCCGAGGCTCGTAGAGGACTCGCAGGACTCCTTTGAGAGACGTTAGGGAATAACGGGTTTCCAGGTCGTGCCCTAACAAGCACGGAACCAAGGAAAAAGAGTGGTAAAGAATACGAGGAAAGAAAAAAAAGAGAAACGAGCGTCGCTTAATCAACGCTTCCTACTCGAAGAATTTTAAAAGGAACTCGGGTTACTCGGGTAAGCTCGGTGTCTCTCCGGTCTACCTATAGACCGTAGATGAACAACGTTATGGAAATCGTAAAGAGTTTTCCAAAACGTACACGCGATTCGAAGAAGAAGAAGAAGAATAAAAAGTGGGAAAAAGTTGAAATCGATGTTTCGGAGATTCCGGTGGACTCGCAGAACATCTACGTCGATATTCAAACTTGGAATTCTTTAAAATTTCGACCGATGCGTTTCCAAGAAAGCTTCGCAAAACCAATTTACCCGGCGAAAAATGCTGTTGAGAAGCAACGATATTTCTCGACGAATATGTCTCGAGGTTAGAGATAGCCGATAAAACGAAGCGAACGATGAACGTTGATCGGCATCGAACCGATCGACCTTTCCATTGGTCCCGGAATAAAGAAAACCGTCGACGGGACAATAGTTCGTGTTACCAGGAACGTGTTCGGGAGGCTCGATTATTTATTGTCCATTCGGAGATCGCTCGAATCTTGTCTTATTCAACGATAATATTTACTCGTCCGCTTTTCATCGACTGATCGATCGATTCTGGTCCGATCGCGACACCATCTTTGTCATACGCGATATCTCGAGGAACAGCTATGGGATATTCGACGCTTTCGAGATAGATAATTTTTCTCGGTTGCTCGAACGGCACCGTTCGCCCCGACCCGCTATACAACTTCGACTCGATCATGGTAAAGTTAAGCTACTCGAAGCGACCGCGTCGATTAAGCGTAGTTAGTTTTTAGGTTACTTTAAAGGAATAAAAGTATCGCGAGACGAGATAAAGCAGACCGAGATCGACAAGGCGGGATCGTTTCATAATGCCGAAATAAGATCTAGCATCACGTAGAGGAGGTTCCTTTTAATACCGGTTCGGCCATTGCAGATTCTTGGAGGAGGTCCCTTTTCGGTGTCGAGCTGGACGACGTCCAGGCTGTAGGTAGAGCGGGTCCACTAGGGGCGGACGTGCCTCGCCGTAATTCAAGCGGATAAGAGAGAAGGTGGTGCCGGGTGTTGGTCGGATGTCCAAAGTCCACAAGGAGCCTCGGGTACACACACACAAGGAGAAGAGAGGGCGCGAATGAGAAAGCCGTGTAAAAAGGATCCCGGGGATTAAGATGACAGAGGCCGCGATGGAGCACGGTCGGCCATGAACGTGATTCCTACTGGAGTCGACGGGGTATACTTCTTGGAAGAACCGGCAGCCACTTAACTCCTTCGAGATCGATCCCTCCTCAAGGTAAACTGTATGCCGGACGTGACGTACTTGCTTCGAGCCCACTTTCCTCCGACGACGGAGCCGCATCATCATTCTTATCCTCCGACGATCAGAGACGGTCGTCTTCCCTATCCGGTCTTCCCTATCACGGGGATTCAAACTTGAAATTTATCAAAGATCCAAAGAAACAGAGGAACAATAGCGCGTCGTCGGGACACTCGTCGAGATCTACCAATTATTCTGAACGGGTTGTACGCGAAGCGAAGAGACGAGCAAAGAAACGAACGAAAGTAGGAAGCTCTTTAAATCGGATTCGTTTCGTAACGCTCGGCCTTTTCTCGTTCGCGCGCTGTACAAACATATATTTCTTTCGATCTTTTTTCTTTCCTTTCGATCGACGCGAATAGACCGTCTAATTAGGACGCGGGTTAGCGCGATCGTAGCAAGATTCCAGGCAGGCTCGAGGCAGGATGATCCGTTGGTCGACGAGAGAAGAGCAGGAGTTTGTCGGGGTCGAGGGTAAATCGAATCGAGAGGAAGAGGAATCGGGTAGAATAGCTGGCGGCAATTATAACGTTGTACGAGGCCCGAGCAGTAAATAATGGGTTTTGGGCTTGTCCGGTATTCAGCCAGAGCGTCAATCACCCTCAATCAGTTAGCGGGCTGGCTGCGACCTAAATCAGAGGGTGCGAGAGAATACAGGGAGGCTGGCGAACGAGAATACGGCCGAGAGATCGAGATAAACGACCAAGAGCTCGATATCGGAGCCGGCGAGTGTCAGCCGATAAAGCCGGAATGACATAGAGGGAAAAGCGGCGAGAAGACGGATCCAGGGATGATCGAAGGGAACGGAACACCGACAAACGAGAACCAACTATTCGCCGATGTCGCAGCACCGATTGTTGCGCGAAAAACAGCGGCAAAAACGAAACCATCAACGATCGGACGCGTTTCGTCTCTCTAGTTTTATCCGCGCTATCGCGGATTCCACGCGTGGCCGAACACGTACATTCGAACGATACAGAAAGTATTCTACGGGTAATTAGATCGGCCCCAAGAGCAGCTCGGTTCCGAGCTAAGAAATTTTACGCATTGAAAATCCGACAATGGAAAGCGGCTCGGTTAATTGCATACTCCAAGGCGACTAATCAATTAGACCGAAGCAAGATCGCGGTTCTCTCTTCCTCTTTCGCGTCTAATCTCGAACCCCGAACGGAATCGAATCGAAACGGAACGCAGCAAAGCAGAGACGAAGCGTGGCGAAATTGTATGAGCTACGAGCTGATCACATCTGGCGAACGATGCCGTTCGAATTGAACCTTCGTCGACCTTGTCGAGCCATCGAGTCGCGCTATCGTCGGTCCAAACGTATTCGATGCAAGGCCGAACTATGACCCGTCGCGTTCATTCGACAATCGAGAAAGTTGTCGCGTCGAGTTGCTCCGCGAATCAAAACCGACTTCGACTCGCCGTTCCCGCGTACAATGCTCGTTATCGATGACTCGGTCTTCCTCTACCTCTTCCTCCCCTCTCTTCCCCTTTCTCTCTCGTTTCGCCGGAAAATAGAAGAAGACATCGATGGTACATTGCTTTCGTTGGAAAGCAAACAACCCGACGCGACGGTTCGTTATCAACTTCGGGGGACGTTCAGGCGGGTCGGTCGACGGGATTGATCGAGATTGCGAAGTTGACAGAACTTCGGACAGAACTCGCATTTCGTGGAAACGTTACGGATTGCGACGCTGAATTAACCCCGGAAATATTAAGGAACAGCTTCGTCGAGCTTGGGAGTCGAAAAAATTGAAGCTCGGTACCCGCGAAGATCGTGCTTCGATAACAATTCAATTTACGTACGACGTTTTCCACGTACATTTCATTCGCAACGAAACAATGCAAATCGCGTTTCCGTCTGTTTTTCTTCCGAGATATTTATATCGATCACCTTCCCTCCACGATCTTCGTTTTAGACTCTAGAGAACAGTTTATCTGGCAGATTGCCAAATGTTCTTTCTACCTGTCTGTCGCTCTACGATTTCCTTCTGTTACGATCAAAGTGGCACGCTTAGAGATATATTTTTAACTGTTCATTTATTTTGTAAGATAGACACGAAGCTTATCGTAATTGTAAACGTTTCGTATGCCGACTAATTGAGCGTTTAGAGCAACCTTAGTCGCGATCGTATCGATCGACTGACAGTGTCGCGTATACTCGAACCACTAGTCGCTAGACGATAACGCATTATGGCGAAATTATTTGGCAGCGAAACAGTAGCATGTAAAAGCGTTCGACAGGACGAGACGAGCTGGGCGGAGCTTTTAAAAGCTCTCTTTAATCCCAGAGTCTGGACTGACCCCGCTCTATCGATTTTCATCGACTTTCGCGCGAGTGTTTCCCTTCTTCCCTAACAGCCTTCGGTTCCACAGCTTCGATCAATCCGCGCGCGCGGTGAATCAATTGCTCGGATACACTGGGTCGTTGGAATAAATTCATTTCGACCCTTTGACCACGCAAACGACAGCCAAAGTATTTTCCTATTCGTTTACCTCGCACAGTCACGTTCGATTACAGAAAAGTTTACATTCGCTTCGAATATAATCCGCTTTGAATTTATCTTCTATTCGCGAGGATGAGAGGGCATACAGTCGGTGAATGCGCAACGCGAATAAAAAAAGTATCCTTCGATCGATATCTATCGATGAATGTAATAATACGATAATATATTTTAAAAGTAGCTAGGTTATCCAATTGATCGATGCGCACCGTTATTGGCAACATCCTTTCACTCTATTATAATACTTCGAAAGATGAATTTACTTAAAGGAAGAACGCTCCAAGCTATCTACTTTTAAAATTAGTAACTAATTGGAACGAATTGAATATGTAACGGAGAATTTGCACATAATTACTGCTGGTGGCGATTTCTCTAAAAAAAGAAGAAAAGAAAATTTTCTTACTGTCGCGTTACGAGTCGCGTTACGAGTCGCGTTACGATTAGCGTAATACTTTGATATCGCATTCGTTAGAAAGAATCGACGCAAGTTTCGTTAGAAAACGAAACAGGTGGGCGGAGAAGCCGCGTTAACGAGAATCGATAACGGGGTTCGAAGCAAGTCGTGCCTTCGACGTGATTTTGCTGGGATCGGTCGACGCGACGGACAGGATACGATTTTGACCGAAAAAAGGAGATAAATTGGACAACGATGCATCGGACGGAAATCCTTTTGACATCGTGACTCGTTTCGGAAAGGGGAGCGCAAAATCCTCGAAACCACGCTGTTCTTTATTCCTTTCGCGGCAAACGAGTAGTCTGAAAGCGGCGCGCCAGTTAATTGGCCCAAGTAGTCTAACCGTTGCTCAATTTTCGTTCACTTTAACGCTCGTTAGTTTGAAATTGGTCGAGACTAACCGCGAATACTCAATTTTTTTTCGATTAAATCACGCGCGCTCGCGTTTCGTCCGCATCGAACGCTTCATCCTGTCAGCGAAAAATCTGTTTCCTTGAAAATTTCTCACTCGCTCACCGTCGATTTGGAAAATTCGAACGACTCGCGAGAACCGACAGGCAGCGACGATCTCGACGAGGAGGCTGCAAATTACCCCACGCACGTAACTACGATAATTTACGTAACTCAAGGCAGCAAACCGTGAAGGCATTTGGCTTAACGATCGATCGACGGTCAAACGTCTCTGTTATCACGCTTCTGGGCTTCCAAGTTCCTCTTCGACCGGTACCTAACCTCCCCTTTAATCGAGCTTCGCCGAAACTCGACAACTTTCCTCGTATTGTCCTCGTACCTACGACTACGCTATTCCGAGCATTTCCTTGATAATCTGTCACCTAAGTCTGTACGCGAAGCTAGATGGCTCGTCGGGAAGAATTTTTCAAGTTTGGTCGCCTGCCAGCACGTATCCGAGCCAGGTATCCCTCGAAGATACCTACGTCTCCGGTAATGCGGCGATAGTGGACGTAAACGGTCGGTGGCACACGCTTCGTGCCCGAGGAACATCCTCGAATTTAACGTCTCTGTTATCGCGTTGCCTAGCCTCTTCAATTAAACGTCACCGGACCTCTAATCGTCAACGACGCATCCACCCTCGTGTCTTCGTTGCCGGATGCTGTACCGCGTCTTCGTGTTCGCCCGACTAATCGCTCGTTTACGCCAGGGAACGCTGCAATTTTCCTTTCCTTTTTCGCTCCGTGTCGACTTCGATTCGATCGAATCGAATTTCTATTCCCTCCAAGAATATAACCGAAAATTTATTACGATGGACTCGTCGCGAATCGTACGCGTACCTACGTACACAAATATTTTTGCCTCGAAAACGAGCTTCCGTATTTCGAAAAAAAATTATAATCGTCGACTGTTTTCGCAAATCGATATCGCGTTACGTTACAGGTTCATACGTCGTTTCCAACGTAATAACTGTTCGCCGATCGAGAATTAAAAAGTTTGTTCGTCCTGGTTCGTCCTGATTCGATCCTGATTGACTTCGTTCGGTCGTTTGGATTTTATTTAAAACCCAACGTTAACTCTCTGGTTTTAGTTCAATTTACGTTCCACGTACAGCGAGTCCCTGTTTTTTCATTTTATACCGTTTTTATTTAACACGGTTTAGAGACAAATCCAATTCTCTTTCATAGAATTCGCTTTGATCTGACAGGAGTGGAAAAAAAATGATTCCTTTAACAAATTTTCATTCCAGTTTCATTCCAAGAGAAAATATTTCCACTCGTTTTTTAATAAGGAAACCCGTGTTTAATTTTCGACCGAAAATTGTCGGAATTTGCATTTGTAGAAAATACGAAGGTGTATCACATACAGACGAGGATATGCGTACGTGCATAATAGAAAATGCACGAAAGCGCATAAAAGTCAGATTAAGATTGAAACGACAACCTGCCTTCGCTTTTCTTCCTACACTCTCAGTTATCGTAATTACATATTTGCGTTGTAATTTATTTTTTCTTTTTATCGTATTAGAGGTCCGATCGTACACGAAATATAAAGCAACGACACGAAAGAAACGATTCGATGATTCACCGAAAGAAAGTTAACGACATTTAACGCGGTAGAATACGTACAAGGGATCGAATTTGTATCGAGTTAAATCGTGATAAAAGCCGAGCGCATCCCCGGCAAGTATAGGAAAGAATGACGCGTAGATCTAGTCGGAGCGTGGTACGAACAAATTTGTAGGATCTCGTTTCACCGAATTCGCACGATTCCTAGTTTGCAGAGTGATCGAAGCGAAAAAGTTACCGAAGAATAGAAGAAAATAACTACTTTGAAAGTAGTTGCTCGTCCGAAAAGCGTGGACCTTATATTCGCGGTAACGCAAAATGTTAGTTCGAGGACGAAAAGTACAGGGGAGAAACATGGGTGAATGGTAACTCTCGGAACATAATTTGAGTGTATTGGGTCCTCTCCACCCTCCTCCTCCACCCTCCTCCTCCACCCTCCTCCACCATCTCCACCAGCATGCAAATAGCTTTTAATATACTAACACGTCGTACTTGTATACCAACGTCCGTTCCTTGCGAGTAATTTCGTCCGTTTAACATCCGGGAGGGTTTGAATGGTTGAAGGGGTTCCCATTAGGTAAACGGGATAGCAGAGGGAGAGAAAGGAAGCCGAAAAGCGGCGTGAAATTTCGAGTCTTTGTAAAACAACCAGCCGACCATTATTTGCGTTTATCGTATGACTCTCGTGTCTAACCGGAGAAATACGAATGGAAAATTTGATAACGAATTCGAGCTGCACAATTTTCTGACAAATTAATTCCCTTGGCTCGAAACGATCGTTCTCGCTCCCGTGATAACTTACAGTTCAATTACGAGTATCAAACTATCGTCGACTATTTTCGCGTACCGTCTGCGCGCGAATGCTTGCGAAATAACAGAAGAGTAGAGCCCTTGGCTTACGATATCGAGTCACGATCGTTCGAATGCGTATAATTAATATAAGTTAAAATACGCTTCTTCGATAGAAAATAAAATGTACATCAAAAATTTTTCAATCAAATATTTTCAACCGATTTTTAAAAGTTTCTACCCGTTTTTTTTTATACATTTCCCAGTGTCCATCAAGCTTTATGCAACGGATCAACGCGTTTATAAATAAAATATTTATTCCGTTACGTAATATGGTTTCCATGTACGTAATAAATCGTAATGTCGAATCATAACTATCGAGAGTACGATCGTATAATTTCTCCGATATTGAAACTTTCGATATCCGGCGTCGCGTTGTCATCTTACTATTAGGGCCATACGAAATGGCGAATTCGTTCTCGTCCATTTATTTCGTTATTTATAATTTGAAACAATTTGAAACGCTGGCCACTCGCGACTGCACGATTCAATCAATATTTTAACGAAGTTCGCTATTCTCGTAATCGGTGTTAAAAATCGTTTCTCGTTATCAGTCGTCGTACAACTTTGTTTCGCTAAAGTTCGAACGTTAGGAATATCGCGAAATGTGAGCTACTCGAAGAGACTCGCTCGGTCTCGTATCCGAAGTGATTCACGGTCGGTTAGAAATGCTAATGAACATAAGGCAGTTTGTAGCAAATAAATTAGACGACCTGGCCAAGCCGAGATATAAATAGGTGACCGTGGACGTTCCAACGTTGTCCTCGTTTTTCAGCGCGACCATAGAAAACCGGCAAAAGGGATGTTGAACGTATTCCATGAGAAATTACGAAAAATAATCCCCCGAAAATTATCATGAGAATAGGTTGACGGGTGTACGCGGACCTCTAGCCGAACAACAATGCCGTCTGGTCCCATCTGCATAACAATGTTCAACCCGCGAAAACAAAGCTCCGTGACGTGGCGGGATAGCGTCGTCCAAAAAAGATAAAAAAAAGCCTAAAAAAAAAAGAAAATAAAAAAAAAGCAAACGATATATTAACTAGTCCCGTGCCTTTCGACAGTTTCGTCGAATTTAAAACCAAACTCGTTGGTAATCGTGCACGGTCTCCGTTGAAACGAAAGGCGAACGAAAAAAAAGGGTTTGTCCTTTGTTCGAAAGATTTTTTCGAACAGTTTCATAAATTTCTGCGAGCTCGAAAGAAAAGGAAAAGAAAAACTTCCATCGCGTGCCCGAACGCTGTAACCCTAAATATTAGCTCGAGTCTCATGCAGTAGGTAAGCTTGTACCGTGTAGCAGCATCGATATTATTATGGTCGTTACTCGTGAAAATATTGAATTTCGTTGCCGAAAGCATAGAGTGCGGACGGTTCGAGTGAATACGGCGAGGAAAATGCCTGCTTGCAACGCTATCCCCCGTTGAAAGTTACGATAACCTTCGAATACGATGTACGCTAGACTTTCGTTATATTTCCTCCGCAATCCGAAGGGTTCGAATCCGACGGGATCGAATACGAAGAGATTGCGGAAAGAGAAAATTCTTCAAATCTTTTTGCCAATTTTCGCGTTTGTCCTTCGTGTACGGTAAATTATGATCCTGTTACACCGTAATTCGATCGCGAAAATCTTTGAAAATTTCGTTTTTCGGACGAAAAGTTTGGAGAAATATCTGGTGAATTCGATACGCGAACAACTTTCAACGGAACATTAGAGGAAATATCGTAACAAGAGAACAGGCAATTGCCCGATGAAATTTTCCTGTCGCTTTGGCAATCGAGCGTTCTTATCGGTTCGTTCATCAAAGAGAGTCTCCCATATTTTTCCGAGGATCGTCGTCGTCGTCGTACTCGTCGCCAGCTTCTTCGAGATTCAATTTACGAGCTTTTCTTCTGTGAAACTCGCGCATCCAGCGAAGAAAGACGGCTTTTCATTTAATGGAACGTCCGTGTCGCGAGATATTCCAGAATTTTCCGGGGATGAAGGCAACAAACGGAAACTACGAGAGGTCTGACGAGGAACAAGAGGATATCTCGCGAGTATAGTCGGACCGCAACGATGCTATCGCGAAACGCTAACACCGTATTCTATCGTTCGTCGAACTTGCATATCGTTATTTCTCGGTGAACGTCTGCCTGCAATAGCACTCGATACTCTTAATACGGTCGAAGAATCGAAGAATTCGATTCGCGGAGAAGGAAATTTCTGAAATTTCTAAAGAGAACGATATCGATGCTCTCCTTGCGTCCAAACGAGGCTTGAAACGAGGCTTGAAACGAGAAAAAAAAGAAGAAAAGAAAAATAAAGAGCGCAGTGAGCCAGATCGATGCAAAACAAAACACTGGCAATCAGAGTCCGGCAGTGGTACGATCCGATAGCGTCACTCGCAACTAACGTGTTCCGTTTCGATATGTCTGACTGCATGTCGTTATTTCTACTGAAATCTGCCGCGACATCCGTGGACCGGACTACGGCCGCCCCGCCGCGCCGCGCCGCGCCGCGCGTGTACAAAATATTCAACGAAACCAACCTCTGTTCCAACGAGACTCATTGTCGTCGACAGCACCGACGACGGTGAAAACAAACAGCGATCGTTGGAGTACGAATTATCGTATACCTTTTTAATGTCCTTTCTGCTTTCCCGATCAAATGCCCTGTTCGTACTCGCTGCACGCTTACTTCGAATTTCTATCGAGCTGGCAAAAATTAACCGACGAAAACGCGATTCGAACAATTCTTCGTATATTCGAAACTCGAATAAAAATTAGCGAATTTCCTCGATTCTGTGCGCTACTTCGATTGGTCATCAACGAACAACTCGTTGAACGACGAACGCGTTGTATACGTATACGTACCCTCGTTACCCGCCCTTTACCCTGGCCGATTTATTATTTTTGCGCGAACGACCTTTTCCAGCTCGAAAAGGTAACGAAGAAAATAAAAAAAAGGAGAAAAAATCGAGTAAACCGCGGAGAAAATCACCGTCAATGGTTTTTGATGGTCCACCTCGAATCATTTTTGCATTTATTTTTTTAACGGAGTATAAAAGGCGTACTCTTTTATTCCGTCTTCCCGTTTAAAAACGAAATATTCTCGTGGCGTTTGGCGAAGTCGAGACACACCGCGCGACAAGGTATTACGTCGGAAAAAGCCAGCGATGTTAAAACTTGAAGCAAAAAGGAGAAGAAAAGTTGAAGAAAGGAACGTTCGGAGCGTGCATAAATTTATAAACATTGAAAGGTAAAGAAAGAAGGTTTGTTCGAGCGGATAAAATAGGTCCACGAAATCGTCTGGACATTAGCGTGACAATAAACGAACAAGGTATAGGATATTTTTGAGAAAGTAACGAGAAAGTAATGGAACGGGGACGAAGTAAACGGTGGATGGTTTACGTTTATTTCGCACGGTATTTATCCTTTGGCCGGAGGACATGCATCATTTTTACGAGGGGACAGCGAGGCAGGGAAACCGCGAACTAACGTAAATGGGGCAAAACGATAAAAACAGAGGGAAAAGAAGCGAGTTGCACGCTTTCCTTGTAATTACGCTACGTTTCCAGGACAAAATGAACCGCGGTCGTACCTGTTCGTCCTCTGACGAGAACAGACGTCGCTCTTCCGATCGGATACATCGTAACGATTCGTACGACGAGAGAAGAGCACACGACATTTTTAGACGAGAAATAAGAAAATTTCCGTTATTAAAGATCAACGAAACGAACCGCGAAAGGTGTCCGATTAAAGGATAAAAGGAGAAAAAGTAGAGAGTGAGGAAAAAAAATATGTCAAGTAAAATACTGTTATGGAAGGAAGGTTTAATGCGCCATAATTATGCAGCATTAGCTAACGCCGTATAATGCAGGCGCGCGGTAGGTAATTGCGGGGTTTCGCGATTCTTCGTATTTACGACGCTACCATCTCGACGATCCATAAAATTAACGAAACCGCTTTCCGGTGAGCGTAAAACTTTCCTATCGATGTTCGAAGGAGAAAAACCAAAGTGTCTTTCGGCTTGCAAGTTTTACGACGAAACAATAGGAAATGTCCGATCGGCCTTTTATCGGGAAGAAAAGTTTCCTAATCGACAAAACTGTGTCCTTACAAATTACAAAGCATTCGCGTTAAATCGACCCTGCAACGAATAATTTTCCTGTACGCGTTATGCGCTGGTACACCAAAACACAGCGGTCTTTTCTTGCTGAAAGATTTCTCCGACTATTAGGAAGGCGTCGATGGTCGATAGACGAAAATAGTTGATACAAAAGCGGCCGAAGCTTGACCGCGATATAAAAGCGTGTTACTCTCGTCTCCGTCAGTTTCTTGGTAAGAACTTTTCAGCTACCGTTAACGTCGCGTTGCCACGCCGAAGCTGCTCGATTCGCGTCGATGCGCCACCGAGTAATACGGAATCGATGTCTGTTTTATGAAACGTTTTATCTCGCCGCGCAGCCCGTTTTCCAATACTTTGACCCACCATCTTCACGACCTTTTCCTTTTCTCGTCCCGCTTCTTTTCCTCCCTCGGTTATTTCATCCAGGCTCTAGTCTCGTAAAAATGATACACGCCCTCCGGGCAAGGGGTAAATAGCATCGGTATAAATATACACGGCACGGTTCGTATGCACTTTACAACCTATTCTTCCGTGTTTCTTCTCGTTAATTAAATCTCTTGAATTTTCTTTTTTCTAACCCAGACCCCTAATCCGTCAATTACATAAAGAAAGCGATTCGCTTTACGAAACGTTCGACGGTAAAAAGCGTTATCTTTCAAGGCGAAAGAAAAACGCGAAAGAAGAACGCGAAAAAAGGCATTCGAAGAAAAGCTTATTTCGTATATTATTCCCATTATTGTCGGAGAGACGAGCGTCGGACGAGGATGGCAGATCGATAAGAAGAAATTGAGACAGTGTTTTTTCTAAGAGGAAAACACGGAGGGAATAGAACGGAACTTTCGGCCCATATTTTAATCCCCTCGCGATACAACGACATCCCGAGCTTCATCAATCTCCAGCGTTTTAGCCACCCTCTATCGCGTCGTCTTTCAGCCACGATCATTTATTTCGCGATACGCTTCCGCCTTGTATGCACGACTGTCACCCGGAAATGGCTACTCCACCGGAAAAATTTTATCAAACCACGGGACGCTCGCGAGACATTTACCCTGTCAACGAGTACATTGACCAGGTTTCTGCCCTTCGAGTCTTCGCTTATTGCCATCCGTGCATCGTCACGTAGCCGATAATAGGAAGAAAAATGAAGTTGCGCGAGAAAGTTTCCTTAAAAACTACGATCCTGTGCAATGAGCGTTCGTAAATCAACGCTCGAATTACTTTGCTGACACCTGTAATTAGCTGGAAAGGGTAGGTCTATCGATAAACGGAGTGATTTGTAGTCTATTTTACGCTTTGCGGAACAGCAACGAATTCACCGGATAACGAAATAGAACGGTGTACACTTATTAGCCAGGCCTTTAAGCGCTAAAGATAAGACGCGTAGTCGCACAGAGACTAACAGATCGAGCAGTGACGGCTATTCGATAAAACCCGTTCTAGATCACCGATCCAAACGTTTATTCTCCATTTTACAGTCTCTACGATCCAATAACATCGTACACTCGGATAGAACGCTTTCTAGATCACTGATTCCGATGTTTCTTCTTGATCATGCCAGACCCGAGTCCCAGCAACGTCGCATTACATTCAACAGGATTCTTTCTAGATCAAAGACTCTCTCGATTCTTTTCTCGTCGCGCTAACCCAATCGTTCGACCGTATCGCGTATTCGGCAGGATCCTGGCCAGCTAGTCGCGGGCATATGCTTTCGACGACATTGCACAGCTCTGTAAAGCTATTAACCGAAATCACCGATATCATTCGAAATGCACCTTTACTTTTAATCCCAACATCTCCTGTAATCCGTTGTGATCCAACAAACTTTAGCAACAGAGTTACGCTTCGCCAATGAGGTTAGGATAATGTTACGGACTATGTTACGCGCCGTTTCACCCAGACTCGTCGGTGAACATCCGTTACCGAGCTACTCGATCGGCTCCGCGAATCGAACTTCCACCTACGATACCGCGTACGATAAATTGATCGATTAATTCGATAATCAACGTACGTTAGATTCGGATCGATCGCAAAGGGGACTCAAAGTACAGAGTTAGCCAAGATATCGATGTTCGCTCGCCTACATCGTGAAATCGCGCTCGAGAAAAAAAAATGCTGTTCCCTCGGAAAAGCGTTGTTCGTCGGTGAAAACGTCGTGGTGGCACGCCTCGCTTGTTATTGTCCTCGCGTGGTGTCGTTATTGTTAGCAGAGTGGCGTGGAAGGGAGAGAAGGACCTTGGTCGGGGATAAAATCAACACTAGCCGGTCGGGCGTTCAGTTGACGCGCGTCGCTCGAGGTGATATCGTTGCGAAAAGGTGTGTGTTGTTTCGCGTCGCTTTCAACATTGTTCGCGAGTGCGAATTTCCTAACTGTTTATTTTCTTCCCTACAATGGTCGCTGGCTCGTTCGACGTAATTTTTCTCCAATTTTAATTCCGATATTAAATTTCTACGACGCGATCGAGAAGTCGTTTCTAATCTTTATTCCGTAATATAAAAACGTTTTCAACGTAACCGAAGAAATTTTCTTCCGAAGAAACGAACCGTCGAAAAACCGATTTTAAACGTTGTTTCTTAAATCGCGCGGCGATTCGTTAACGTCGAAACGCCACGTTCGACAGCGCATAGTACATAATAGCCGAATCTCGAACGAAGATGGTCCGCATCCGTGTTCATCGAATTTTATTACCGGTAAAAAAAAGAAGAAAAAAAAATCATCTAACCAGCCGTCCTTCAGCGTTGCTGGATTAAATCGATTCGCGAACTCGTACGATTTCGGGCAATGGCCCCTGCTAATTTTTCTTCGACGTTATTGGCGTATCGGAAACGAGAGGTATCCGGGCACAAAATATCGGATAATAGGGAAGCGGTTTAATTGCGTTATCTCTGGCTGCCGATGCGTCGGGTTGCGTCGCGTTGCATCGCGTTGCATCGCGTTCCATCGCGTTCCATCGCGTTGCGTTCTCTGCCCACATGATAATTATTCCATCGATTCGAAATAATGATATTCTCTGGTAAGCGAGCAATAACGGCCGATTCGACTCGACGAATCGTTACTTTCAGAACGAACAACTTGCTACCGAGCGTGTTTCTTGAATCCTTGCAATGAAAGCCGTGCGCGCAACTCGAATTTCATTGGCCAGGAATCGCGATCGTTTCCTACATACGTATCGAATGCCGCAGGCCGTTCCGTGAATTCTTGAAATTCCTAGCGCGAGCCGAGCGTCGAGGGAAAAAACGAACCAGGGATAGTAGAGAGCGGAGGAGAAACGGCAAAGCACAAAGACAAAGCACGAAAGCGACAAGTTCCCACGATTGCCCGTAAAAGTCGGCCGGAACGCGAACAATGATGTCGAGTATCGCTTTGCGTATCAACCACAAACACTATTAAAGGACATAGCGCGCTATCGTTAACCTCGAATCTCAATTTAATTTAGCTTCTTCTCTTTATTTCTATTTTGTCCTCTTTTCGTAGTATCGTTAGTAATTTGTTATTTTGAAAAAGCGAGATATTGCTTTCGCATCGAACGAATTCGATTCTATTAAGCGTAAGAACGTTTAACGAAAATTTTCAAACGGCCGAACAATCGTTCGGTTCGTATCTCCGATCTCCGTTTCGTTCGGTCCGGTAGCTTCGATAAACGGCAGATTACATTTATATTAGGTTACGAAGCGGCGTATCAATAAATTCCATTGTCGTAGCCAGCTCGCTGACGTAAAACAGTTCTCTTCCATTGTTCGAACGACGGTGATTACGTGGAGCGGGCTGGTAAACAAGCGGCTGAGTTTCGTTATTGACCTCAGGGGATGTTTTTCTCTCTTGTGTTCCAGGATCGATGCGCGAGAGAAGCCGGTGACCAAAGCTCAACACTCGTCCGATTCAGGCGTGTTCGGTCCTCGAGCGTATTTTCGAACCACGTTCCCGAGCCCGGCCGTATTGGTGATCGAGGACATCAAGAGACACGACGCGGCCACCTATCGTTGCAGAGTCGACTTCCGGAAAGGACAGACTCGCAGTTTCCGCTACAACCTCACCGTGATCGGTAAGCGATGTCTCGAGCAATATTTCTTTCGACCACAGCCAACCGGCTTGTTCGTCGCGCTGGAAGAGCGTCGCCGAGATCAAAAAGCGACGCTTTCAACTAGCCGTGAAAGGCGCACCGTAATTTCTGATGTCAAACAAATTTAGCGGCTCGTTGAAAAGGACCCTCGAACGACTCGTATTAGCCCTTTCGAATACGGAGAGCAAAGAGCGAGCCGCGAAAAAAATCGATGAACGGTTGCCTCCTCGAAACGTACCAGGCATGCTAATTTTTTGCAAAAGACGGATTAAATAAGTTTGTTCGGAGATAGAAGACGATTTATCATTTGATAGAGGGGTTAGTAGAAAGAACAGGAAGCGCGACGGATATTTAAAAGGTAAAAGATCGAAATAGATCGAGATCGCGGGTAACGCGTTAACGCGGTACTCCTTTTTCTCGAGACGTTTTCGCGTTTCCATGGGCCACGGTACGCGGGCAAACAACACACGCTCAACTCGTGCCAGGCTCGCTGCACTCGACGTCGAGCGAAAAGTGCAGTTCTCAGCGGGCTCTAAGTCTGATCAAACAAATGGCGACTGTTGAAAAATGCATGAACCAATCGAAGACGCGCAACCGTTTGTGCTGCATCTCGCTACCGTTACACGGTGGCTCCCGTTGCCTGTCGCGTGGATATTCCATTGGCTCTTCGCTGTTTACGCTTTCTCCCTTAATCCTGAGAACGTGATCGCGAGTTAAACACTCTTCTCTAGTTCTCGAAACTCTCTCTTTCGGTCGAAGCGTTCGATTTCCCTTACGACGCGACCAAACTCCCCTAAAGAAAGAAGAGGAACGCTTTGGTGGGCCGCGTTAAATCAAATGAAATTTAAATAAAGCGATCTCGTAGAGAGGATGAAGCGTAACGTTGTTGGTGGGTGTGCTCGAAAGCGGTCGCTAGACGCAGCAGTAGGAGTAGCTTCGAATTTCGGGATATACCTTCCTAGCCCGCGGCTGAGATATAACCTGGAAAATCCTGGCCTCGATCCTTCGATACCGGAATCCATCTTTCGCGGCAATCCCGTCTCTTCTTCCGTTCTGTAACCCATGGATCGAACGTTAGGAAGCAACTGAAAAGAACCGACTACTTGAAAGGAAAGGGAAAGATACGGATGGCTCGGGGAACAGAAAAAGCCAGAGCAGAGGGTGAGAAAGGCATAAACGTCGTGCTGCAGATTCCAGATAGACCTTCGGGGCTAACGTACAATTGCTGGATCTTTATCCGTTCAGTTTTTCGCGTCTTTCGCGTCTTTTGCCACGAAACCCGGAAACGCGAAGGTTCTTCAAATTTCGAGGAATTCCAGCAGTTTTTTTCTTTTTTATACAGCTCGTAGAAGAAATTTATTCGATAACGTCGCGCAACCATCGTCGATAGGATTTCTATGTCGCTCTAACGTGCAAAAACTAACGAACGGACGAAGGGAAGCGCGCGACGCGTTCGATGTTTCTCTCGAAGAAATTCTCGAAGCAGCAACTTAAACGAAGGAGCCCTCTACCAGCACGCGATATTCCAAAAAAGAGTCACGAAAGAAATTGGCCCGGACCTGGAGAACCGTCCGCTTTGAGCAAGGTATTTTCATCAGAGAAGATTGGTTCCCAAGAGTTCCTAGATTGCGTCCGTCCACTGGATTTTCCCTCGTAACGGCCGTCCTTCCGCTCTTCCCTGCTTCACGAGCTGACCCACCTTTTTATCGGTCATTTCCCTTTCTTTCATATCCTGCCTCTTCCTTCTATCGTCGATGATACTAGCCACCGATACGCGTATCCTTTCGCTTCGATCTAAGACCTCCAGCCGGAGAGAGAAGTCTCTCTCGCGCTAACAACGCCGAGAAAACGAACGAAACTTTCTTCTTCGGACTAGATCGACTTCTCTTCCGTTCTACGGGATTGTTTTCGATCGAACAATTGCTCTTCCATCTTCTCGTTATCGCCCGACAATTCGTTCCGGCTACGTGCACGGTTATTTCTCTCGATTTCACCAAACACACGGACCGTGCACGCTGGAAACGAACCTAAATTGCCGCTTGGTCATTTACCAATTTGGTTTTTACGTCGCGCGCGTGTCTTTCATACGCGTCTTTCATAAGCGTCTTTCATAAGCGTCTTTCATAAGCGTATATACCTGTAGTTGAACTTGCTCTTTCGATGCTCGAACGTAATATGTGCTATATCGTTTGGTGCTTCTCGGTAAGAAAGAAACGTTGCGTCGCGTGTAACCGAAGGATCTCGGAACGCGTGTTTTTGCGAGAGGAAAAGGTGCAGCAGACGACGATGGCGGTGCAGGTGACAGAAATTAAGGGAGAAGAAGGGAGAGAGATAAGAAAAGCGACGGTGGAGGATCTCGGAGATCCGTGCCGCGTTTCGTTGGATAGAGAGGGAAAATTGTAAAAGATGGAAGCGAAGCCTGCCGCTGAAGTGGTAGGAAGGAAGAATAGAGATCTGCCCTCGTTAAGGAAATAATCCGCGGCTTAATTAAATACAGCGCAATTAGTTCTGCTTCTATATTCCCGCTGCTGGTTGTGAGCGTAAACTCTCGAGAGCTACAGGCTGCTTCGAGCTCACGGAGAAATTTTGTTCGCCGAAGGGAAGCAAACCTCAACGGGATTTCGATAACGACCAGATACGACGAACGAGAGATAAGAAGCTGCTTTTCGTATTCGAAAACGTTACCCCGAAGAAAACAGTCCTCTCGAGCAAACGAAATATCGCGATAGTCGCGGATCTTTTGAACCGACCAGTACACTCGAACGTATCGCTGTATCCGTCTGCTACGGATACAGGTAGAGATCGTAGAAACGCGACGTCGCCTCGTGTGCATGGTCGCGCTAATAAAGGTACTTGGTCGACGCTCGAACTCGAGGGAAATAGCGATCGAAAGACTCGCTGGATGAAGCAAAAATATTTCCTACGGATCGCAGATTATAGTCCGAACGAACTTTATCTCCTTCCAAGTTGAATAAGAACGAGAGACTTTAACGTTTTCGTCGTGATCGAGAGGTAGGAACCTCCTAGCTGAAAGTAAAGAGAACAACTAAAGACGAGAAACAAAGGAACAGGAACGGATCTCGGCAGATTAGGCGGTGGAATTAGAATTTCAAAAATCCGCGCGAAACTTTTAGCGTTAACTCGAGTCAAAGTCGGTCGACGAAAGTGTAAAGAGAAGAAGAACGGAAAGAAAGACGGACAGTAAGATGGGAGAGAAACGGACCGGGGTCTGGACAAACCCCGTCGTTAAGTTTTCCCTTAATTAATCTCCCTCCTCCTTTCGTTTCTTGTCTCTGCTTCTTCGACTTACCTTTTTTCCTTTTTCCTTTCCTTTCTTTGTCCACCGTTTCGCAAGCTTCGTCTCTCTATCCCGGTTCTCATTTTATTTCTACCGACTATATTTCAGCGCGCATTCTTCCGGTTGCATTAGCGTTCACCGCGTATTTCCCGGATCGATTTCCTAGATCGATGTCCTATTTGGTCTATAATGGCGCCTGACCAAAAAATTTATATTTTATATATTTTAGCGGCTGGTGTTAAAATGTTGCCATGTGTCTTGACGTTTAAGGACTCTCTAATTTAACCAACTATATTATGCGGGTAGAAAGATTTGGAACTCGCGTCGCGGAGCCACGCGATGTATCGGGAAAATACGAAGAAAAAGCCATCGAAGCGGGAACGATTCGAAAGGGTTCGAATCCGGGTCGTTATTCGGTCGGTTAAACGTTCGAAGGAAAGAAAGAAAGAAAGAATCGAAGACGGCCTCGAAATAAAAAAGCGTCGACCCGACGTCATCGCGGCTCCGCGCATCGGTGTCTCGTTAAATAACTCTTCTTTATTCCAACAAGCAGAGCAATTTCACTTGAAAAGCGTTGAGCAGCAATTTTTTCCGGGCTTTTACTCGTGCGCACACGCTTCTCTGCACACACGTAGCCCGGAATACGGGTGGTGGTTTGTCCCGAGGTCGGCAACCCTTTTTTTTTCTTTTCTTTCTTTTTTTATTTGCCAGGTCGGTGCAGGTGTAGGGTTATGTTCTACGCGGCGACTAATGGGGAAAAATAGTAAGAGCAGAGCTGCGCGCGGGGGTTGGGTGGCCAATGGAAAGAAGAGAGAGGGAGAAAAAAAGTTGGCTGTTCGCGCTATTGGCCACCGGATAGCTGTACATAATCGAGCCTCTCTGCGGTGAGGATAATTAACCCCTCGCGCGGTGTCCTCTCGCGAACCGTATAAATTGAATCGCTGGGTACTTCTCTCCCTTCTATACCCGCTGCTCTCGCCCCTCCTTTTCTCCGCGCTTTCGATAATCCGCCTCTCGGCTCCACGGCGTTGCTAATGCTTCGTCGACCAGAGGCTGTTCGCAAATCGAATTAAACCGACGATTATACGCGCGTTCGCTTTCTTTCGCGAGCGAACGAGCATC
Source organism: Megachile leachella (assembly GCA_963576845.1). Lineage (NCBI taxonomy): Eukaryota > Metazoa > Arthropoda > Insecta > Hymenoptera > Megachilidae > Megachile > Megachile leachella. The sequence goes on from OY756259.1 coordinate 15,493,519, forward strand.
GTTGCTTCGCTGCTTCGCTGCGAAGGGTAAAAAGGGGATCGTGTAAAAAGAGGAATAGAAATGAAATGAAACGGAGAAGAAAGATGGGGAGAAGCGCGCGAAAGAGAGGAACAGAGGTTTTTTTCGAGACGGTTCGAACTGCTCGGAACGATCGATGCTCGAAATTTTTCAACGAATCCTCGACCCGGGAGCTGTGGAACAGAATGGAGAGGAGCAGGAATGCGACAAGATCGGAGAATTCGCCTGGAATGTGGAAGGAGAACGAAAGGAGAGCGGAAGGTGCAAAAGGTCATAGCGGAGAAGAACGAAGGGTTAAAAAGGGGCTGACGAAAAGGGGGTCCTAGATCGGAAAAACGGTCCACGAGAAGTCCCGTGAATTTATGGCCAACATAAATCCAAACTGGCGCCAACTCGAGTGTACCACGATTTTCGGCTGCCTGCATCGTGTCCGCGGCGATCTTCCAAACTCGATGCTCGCTCTTCGTCCGACGGAATCGACCGTCGAAACAGCCCTATCAATTTCCATCCGGAATATCTTGTTTATTTATTCGGCTGTCGTTAGAAAAATTTTCGTCGAAACCTGCAGAGAGATTCGGGGCTAGTCGTGTAACGCCCGACACATTTCGCGTAATAAGCGTTCAGAGGTCGTAAGGTGTCCGAGCGAACAGAAAGAGGGTGGCAAGATCGACGATCTTCCGCTGGAACAACTGCACCGTGCAATAAAGGAAAAGACACCTTAAATCCTAGAAAATATACCCGCCGGTATCTCGGGTAAAAAGATTAAAGCTACGAGAAAGGCGGTGCGTGCACCGGTAGAGCTACGGAAAATTACAAAGTGCTTTACGATCTCGTTGGAGGGCGAGGAACTGCGAGAGAGGAAATACGATTATCGCCGGCCGAATAATTGTATAGGATTTTTGCGAGAGAAAATCAAAAGCGTAGATCGAATGGAATCGTAAACCGCGAGGAAAGATCTAACGTTTAGGAAGAAAAAACCTCTTTCTTAGTAGTTGTTCCGATAGCCAAGAGCCACGAGAACGAATCGATCGCGCGCAGCAGGATTAATAGGAAACCGACGCGACGCGACGCGACGCGAGACGACGCGACGCGAGACGACGCGACGCGACGCGCGACACTTCGATTTCCAATAGCGACAACTACGATTCCTAATTTATTTCAAAGTACATCTCGCAACGACAAGCGTGCGTTACAGCTCGTTGGAAATCTTCCTCGTTACCGTGGAACATCGAATATCGCGATAAACGCCGAGTTACATCAGCGTGTTCCCTCAGGTTGAATGATAGAAACGCGATTAACGCTAGGAGAAATCGTTTGAAACGTCGAATGCTTCCATTCACCGAGTCTCTCCTTTGTAACAAGTTTTAGCGTGGGAGGGAGAGGACGAGCAATGTAACGTTTAAACTCGACCGAGAGAAGCGTTGGTGATATATTAGCTCGATCGATTCGTCGAATTACCATACGTTTCACTGTGCATTCGCGTGATGGAAGTCTTCGCGTCAATTGCCAGTCCCTATTGAGAGAAATACTGGCGGTGTAGCGCGGCGCGTTCATGCTAGAAGCTGCTATTAACTCAGACAACTAGGGTTAGGCGTTAAATTTCAAGGGAATGCCGCTTACCCGATAGTAATAGCCGACCGGTGTCAGACGAACAGAAACATTATCGTAAGCGGCGAGAGACCGGGTACAGTCGGAGAGAGAGGCCAGTTTCACACTTTTTCTTGCCCCGATCAACCCCCGATTCGAAAATCATTCGAATCGTATCGTTACTCTACACGAGTAACAATCTTCTCGACGAAACACGACCCTCTGCCGCGTCTATCCTTTCGATCTCGAAAACATTCTCTTGCTTCAATTTTCTCTGGCGAATTATCAATTAAGCGACGTTCGAAATCGTTTTGAAACGATTTCACGGAGAAACGTCGTAACAAGATTCGAAGCGGATTCGAGGAAGTTTTTTCTTCGAAACTCGAGGGTGAAAAGTTTGTTCGCGTTAAGAAATCGAGGGAAATCGTAGCACGCGAACGACCCAGTGACCCAGCCCGAGAATTCGAGCAGATTGGTCGCGGTTATCGAGATTCTGGCTCGTTCCCCGCGGGCTAGATCGCGGCTCGAGATGGCATTCGTAAACGGAATTGCATGTCATGAAAAAAATTCGCTTATTATTCCGCTCTCGACTTCCGAGAACGATATCATCTATTTATATACATATATCGTACATAGACTACACATATGTATATGTATTTACTTGACTTACTTGATTTCTTTTCATTATTATTATTATTCTACTCGAACACGATCGTCACTCGATCGATACTCGCCTTTAAATACGTATTGTCGCTCACGTACCATTTAAAATATTTTCCTTTTCATTATTCATCGACGAGACGGTGGGTACAGTTTACGATTTATGGAATACACTTCCGCGCATAATAATTACCGTTCGCCGCTCGAACAATTCTTTATTTGCATTTTTATTGTTGCCGCGTATCTGAAAACGCGACCGACCAGCCAGCAAATACGCCGTTAAATAAACGCTTTAATAAATTCCATGGGTCTCCTGTGCGTTTGCGCATCCGGAGACCATCGATGGACTCGAACAAATATTTTTCTAGCCGCTCCACCGTTTTTGCATCCGTTTCGATGCCGTGTATACGATATCGACCGTCTAAGAATTCCGATCGTCCCTCGATTTACCACCGAAGAGATAGAATTAGAATACGTATTCGAAAGATCGCGACCATCGCTCGTATCGGCCACGCGTTTACGACGCACTCGTATCCGATTTCGAAAGAAATATTCGAATCGCGTGACGCTCGACGTTACGCGAACCACCTTTCGCGAAAGCTCGACGACACCGAGCCGTCGAGCTCGGAATCGTTGGAACGCACGCGAACAGGACGAGAATCGAAAGGACGAAAGTAATCCGAGACCGGTAAGAAGGGGTTGATCCCTCGGGAGAATAGAGTCTGTTAGCGCATCCGGGAAGAGGGTGCGATTCGCTTCTCGGCTAGGTGTACAAAGGGTAAATTGTTATCGACAAGAGTATCATTGTTCACGGTGTTCCGTGTTGGTTAAGGCGACGTTTCGCCGTCGTGCAACGAGATAAATCGATCCTCGAACAATTACCACCCTCGTAATACAAACCGTCTCTAACCAGCCGTGCCGACAGAAGCCACACCGTTCTGCCACGATTCCTACCCTCCTTTTTTTTCTTTTTTCTTTTTTCCTTTTTCTTTCCCCTTTCTCTTTTCACCTTCTTTCCACTCCCTCCTCCTCCTCCTCCTCCTCCAACTCCTCCGTTCCCTTTTTTACCTCGAATCTCTCCCCTCGCCGTCTTTCTACGCGGCTTTTCACATCCTTTTCCTTTTTTCCGTCTGCGGCAATCTTGGATTATCCTCTCGCGCGACGATCTCTAAAGGAACGAGCACGAACACTCGGCTCCAAAGGAGTCCTTCCAGACGCGGGAAAAGTCTGCTACTCCAGCCGGGAGAAAAATCGTTGGCTGCCGTATAAATACTTTGGCGAACGGCCCTAAGAAAATACGAGGCTCTCGCTAGCGAGTTAGATTAACGTACTCTTTTTTCAACGAAGAACCGTCGTATTATGCAAATTCTCGCGAACTGCGATACCGCGGCAAGGAGCTGCTTTATAACCGTATCTCGTTGCCAATTTTATCTTACTCGCACGGGCTGTTTCGAAAAAATCAACCGACTTTTACCCGTTGTTTTGCCGACCGTTCATTACCAACTATCGGGCTTATATTTCGATATATATTTTCCTAGATAATCTTTGCAGAAAAAGTGTAGAGTAGATCATAAGATCTAGTCGCCGTCGCGGTATAACAGCCTCGTAAATTATATCCTTTTAAGCGACGTTCGATCAAGTCGAAATTCCCGCATCGCCCGTTTTACGTTCCCGTGTCACGAGCGAAAATAAATCCCGTTGAGCGAGTCTGATTTCTGCCGACGTTTTTGACCGTTCGACGAACAAACGAGCCAACTTTTTCTTCGGAGAAATTAGATCCTAATGGATCGTGTCCGTCGGCAAGCGAGTGAAATCCATCATTCGTTGCCGGTATTAAAACCGTTGAAAACGTTGCTACCTCGAATAATCGGTGTATACAGTGTGACCGAAAATAATCGAACACCGTGAATATTACAGTCGACTAAGGAACAGCCTGCATACGTAGCTATGTACCTAGAAGCTTATGTACGTAGTCTGTCACGAAGCGACGAGACGTTCGCATCGCGATGCCTCGTTCTTGGATTTCAATAAAAACGTCAAATTTTATTTTGAAATTTGTCGACGAGAATGTCATCTCATCGTTCATGTTCCTTGTCAGAGTGGAGGTCGTCGTTGCCGCGAACTAGATCCTCTTTCCGCCTCCTTCTCCTCTTCGAGTCTCGTCCCTGCCGTTAACAGCTAGCGAACACCGTAGTTTTCCGTGAAAATTCGAGGCGCGACGAGACCCAGCTCGCTTTCGGCTTTGCCGAGAGCGAGACCGATCGAAATAATCATTTTTTCGTTTGATACCTTGATGCTCTCTGTTTCTCTGTTTCTCTGTTTCTCTGTTTCTCTGTTTCATCGTCGAATTTCGATGTCCTATTACACGTATCGACGTCGAGCAAGATTTCGACGACGCCGAAAAACGATGCTCGGCATCTGTCCGCGAGTCGTCCTCGCGAAAATTGTTGGCCGTAAAAATTTAACAAGCGACCTCGAGCAAGGAGGTAGCAGCGAGTAATGGAACAGAGCCATTGCCGAAGAAAGGGGTCGAACGAGGGTAAAAAGGAGACGGATCGAGCGGAAAGAAAGCGACGAGACGAGATGCTTCGAAGAGATAAAAGGCCATCGTCGTTGGCGCTGAAACTGGATGACTACTGGTTCAACTAGAACTCGCTTCTCGAAATCTCTCTAATTGTTCGCTTCATCGAATGTTAAATAATATGTGCTGGTATTACGAACGAATTTCGAAAGACGTTTTCAAACACCGATCATCTCGCACGGACGGAGCTTAGATTTCTTTTTCGTTAAACCGATTCCCGCTATTATCTCGTTCGCGATATCATTCGACGCGATACGATACGGAGACAGATCGTTGCATCGAGTTTTCAATGGTATGTTCGTCGAAAGAGTTGCAAAAGAAAAATATCGTGTTTCGAGCGACGACGTTTTCGATACCGTAGAGGCCGGGTCTCGTTCGTTCGCGTCGGTCATTCGAGTATTTTAAAACCGCTTGGCGTCGCGTCGCGACCTCGACGATCGAGTGGCACCGAGCGTGCACCGGTGGCTCGTTTGAATTTTAGAACGATAGTGGAAACTCGTGTAGCCAGCGCGAGTCGTGAATTTAACTTTCCGCCGTGGCGCGACGCGGTGGCGCGGCGCGGTGGTGCGACGCGGAGGCAGGGCGGAATAGACGCCGCACCACGACACTGTGAATTAATTCACGACCTCCTGACAAACCGTTCACTGGCACAGACTACCCTTTGCACCTCGAACACCATTTACACGTTGCTGGACACCTCTTGCGTTCCTTCTATTATCGCGATTCTTTCAAACCGTCTTACACCATTCTCACGAGCAAACATGCAGGCTCGTTTTCGAACATTAATGTATCGTATCGCTCGTCGTTTACCCGTCAAGTCGAACGTAGGACCGTTCGTAGAATAGAAGGACCGTGAAAGACGAAAGGTACCGTAGGGTGGAAGGTCGCGTAAGAGGTCAACCGACAAAAGGCTTTCTTGTTTGGCAAGGTATAAAAAGGCAAGATGGCTAGGAATTCTCGATGACGAGGAGAAAGACTCTTGTTGCCTTTCATCTTCTCCGTAGCCACGACTTTACGTCTTTTGGTCGCGTTCTTACCCGACTGCTCGAAATAACGTTGATTGGCCGGAATTCTCTGAAAGAAGAGGTACATCGAACGAAGGAGGACTGCTACGTCTTTTACACGCTTCCGTCGCGGTCGATTTCGTATATTCTTGTGGTCGAAGAGACGGTTTTTATACCGACAAGTCGATAAGTCAAAGCAGCGGACATTTTAATTATAGCGAGGCCGGATATTGCAACGTACACGGAAAACGAATATATATATATATATATATATATATATATATATATATACATTCCGCTTCTCCTAATTCTTTTTCGTTTTCTTATTCTTCTACCTGTTCCTGTTCTTCTTTCGTGCTGGATTTCTTTTAGCTCTTTCTCTATTTCGCGAGAACGAAACGCGATCCCGACCGCTGTCTGCGTTTTTATCGAAAGCCGGAGATTGAATTATGATCGTCCCGCGGTATCGTCGACCGATTAATCTTCGATTATCGCGATGCGGATTTGGTCATTAAGGGACGCGCTAGTAGCCCGAAAGAATCGTAAAATGTGAGGTCGATTTCTTTCCTCGAGCGAAAGCGATTTGACGCGGTAACCCGAACCATCGTGATAAAGGAGCACGTAATTTTCGCAAAAGTAATTATTGCTCCGTATAATAGAGGAAATTGGTGAACTCGTTCTTCTGTTTTTTTTTTTCTCTTATCGAGAAGTTTCGACTTCGACTATCGTTGTCGTTTGTTTCTCTTTCGGAGAATCGATAGTACAGATTTTTATACTTAATCGTAATAACTTTGTTATCGACGTTCACTATTCCTTCGCGATAGATTTCAGAATCTAATGCAATTTCTGTCAGCGCACCGAGTGTTTACCCACTCGAGAGAGCAAGTGTATTGTTTCTAAGAGTTCATTCGAGACAACCTCGCTAGAACTAACCTCCTTTCTTGGAACGTCGATCGATCGATCACGCTTTAATTACGATGGCGTGCATTCGTTTAAAAGTTGGCGGTAACTTTGTCGGCCGAAAGCCTAAGTGGTCTAATTCTAAGCCGCAAAATGATCGCCGTTGGATTCTTCGCTATCCGGTTAATCGAGTTCGCGGCCCTTTTTGCAGAATCAAAAACAACGGTCGATAACACCGATTTACCTTTACAAATATTTCAATAGTATGGATCTCTTCTAGTTTCTCGGAGCAAAGAATATTAAGCTTCGTAACGACGATTCGGCCTATTTAAAGGTTTGTTTGAAAAGGAGGCGAGAAACCGAGGTCTCGCGATCCGATCTAAGAATAGTTGAATTTGGAAAAAGCGTCGGTTGGCCAGCTCGTTTTCCTTCGTGAACGGGTCGGAAAAGTGGGAGGCAGAGGAAAGTGACGCAACAGACATTTCTCCCGAGGAACGTTATCCGACGCCATACGTCGTCCGGATAATGCAAAGGGAGGCAAGCGGGTCGGTAAGAATAATGCGGCCGTTTCCAGAAGTCGTCGACTACCGAGAGCCGACGAAATGGATTTTCGCGAGTTTTCCATAGGATATAGGTTATGGGTGGTCGAGAATGGGATGAGATGTGGTAGCTAAGGGTAGGAGAGGCAGGAGGAAAGAGGGTCGTGTCCTGGTCTACGAACGAAAAAGTGGCCGCGATTCGTATAAAGTGATTTTAAGTGAGAGCCAGCTCACCGTTTCAACCGGGCGAAAGTTCAACCCCCGTTGAGATATGGCTGCAAATATTAAAATCTGCTGCTGCCCGGTCGTCACCCTTTCAATTTACTCCTGCGTTATGCTTGCCGATATCAGTGGTTATCATTCCTCGTTTAATCGGCGTATAAACCTAACAAAATCCTAACAAATGTCGTATCGTCGAGCGTTTTCTTTTCGATCCTGTTCGTATCTCGTGAAACGGCCAATTTCCTTTCATCGTTCGACTATGATCGTTATAATTTCAATCGGAATAAAAGGAAGATAACAGTTATCGAGGTTCGATATTAAATACGCTGGTATTTATATGGAGGAAAAAAAAAACATTTATTATTCGATGTAAACGACAGAGAAGCTCGTTCGATACATTGATCGAAACTCTATCCGGTTTCTATGTTCTCGTTTCCGTTTCCCTTTATGGATTTCACCATGAACGCTCGGCCACTTTATTTCGACGAGTACGTCTCCTCCCGGAAATGGAAGATTGTCTCGAAGAGAAATAATTCTCGACGATCGATGTCCCGTTCGAGGTAACCGTCTGTTCTCCGTCCATTTCGCGATAAACGCGGTTCGACGTTTCTCCATTCCTTTTTCTTGCTATGCCGGTAGGACGCGATTCAACGCGATCCGCAAGATCCAATGTTTCGTGCCTCTGTGACTTTACCCCGCGTTTCGAAAACGCTATTGAAAACCACTGGCCCGATCGGGAACTCGGACACGCGCTCCGATCTCGAAACCTACGAGAGGAAGAATGGCCAAGCAGTTTCCCGGTAAGAAACTTGTTAGGTCAGACGTATTAGTAGAATCGAAGATATATTGCGTCCCGGAGAAGTACCGCGAACGCGAACTGCTGCAAAACGATCGTAATATTCCGACAAACTGCCGCTCTCGAACGGATTCTAATATTTCCTCGAAATTACTGCCTTATTCGTTATAACCGAGTCACGAGCTCATTTTTTATTATTTTCTTCGTTCGAACTAGCAAAATGACAAGTTTGTAATTTCGTTAATCGTCCCATAATAGATTCGAGATTAACTGTACCATTTTATTATAATAACAATTATAACTTATCGAAGTTCTAGTATTAATATTTTATCGCGATAAGCGAACGAAAGATCGGAATCGTGCTGTACAGAAAACTCGATTTCGACGATGAAATTTAGGAAGAAAGGTATGATTGAACGGGGAAAGTGTTTGACGTCGGATAAGAGCGTTACTGGAAGTTCGTTGAAAGGGCAACTTGAACTTTATATACGAAGGTATTCGTACTTTGAAACGTTGACGGGCATCTTTGGATCTGCCGTTGGGAATCTTATTAAACTGTGCAGTTCGTGAACGTTTCATCCGCGTTGGACTTTGATTCTCTTGTAGCGTAACTCGAAGGTACGTTCGAGCGCGTGTCAGACATTCGAGTGTTTTCTTTTGATCACCGTACCGTGGGTCACGAATTGCAAAGTTCATCGGAAGATCACAAATTGCTATAGAATCTTGTTGCAGCTCGTCAGGAACTGAACAAAGGATGCTATCTTCGTCTTATGAAACGCGAAGACGATTCCTTTGTGTTCGTTCGAGAAACGAGAAACACCATTCGCCTATTTAGTTTTAGAATCTAACGACCACGTATTTTTTCTATCTGCCGAGCTTTCTTCGATTTCTAATTATCTCTAGTATTCCATACGCGTTAACTACACACTATCCTATAATCGAACACGTATCGAGTTCAAATAGTCGGCTCTAAGATAGCTCGTTAGCGACGAAAAAGTATATCTCGGTTACGGATAATCGTGACACGGTAGACGGAAGAGATCGTGCAAAAGGAGAAAATCAGAGGATGAAACAGTTTCGAACGAGATTCGCTGCCGTACGTCTGGCAGAGGGTATTCCCGAGGAAATATTCGTGTCGGTGGTGGTATACAGCGAAGAAAATTTTGTGTACTTATTGAGTTATGTACTCGCTCCACGTTCGTCGGATGTATCGAGCCAATTTAGGTGTCTGCAGCCAGATCGCCGCGTACCAGGGGCTGAAACGAGGCCAGAACGGGGGCGGAACATGGAAGAGCCGATTTCTATGTCAATATTTGCGAAACATTACGCCACGACGATGCAGCACATATTCACCAGCCGAACACGTACGAATCCTTGCGCGAGCCCCGCCTCGCCTCGCCTCGCTTCGACATTCCTTCCTTCCTTCCTTCCTTCCTTCCTTCCTTCCTTCCTTACTTGCTTACTTACTTACTTACCTACTTACTTCGTTCCGGAACACCTTTCTCTCTAACCGACACAAGAACGAACTGCAAATTCCGCATTATTGAATCACGAGTTGCGGCTAGACTTTGTTCGATACGATCTGCATCGTATACGTTGTGCTTCGATTTATCGAACATCCTGCGGTAACCGTTCTCGTCGAATGTTTTCGCGTTATTACCGACACGACGCGAAAGAGACAAGAAAAGTAAGAAAAAAGAAAAGGAGTTTCATTCGGGTGCAGACAGTGAACACGTTGGTGCATTGTCGAACTTGGGGAAAATGGCGATGTTGGTTCCTTAAAACCAACTTAAACTCGTAGAGAGTTCGCGAGAGAGTCTGCCTGTACAACCCAATCCGGTAGTTACTTCTCGATTGTACCGATCGAAGGTTTAATCGCGCGTTGTAAATCTGGCCAGCGATGATCGTGTTTCTCCGTTGGAGAATCACCTTTCGCTCAATTAGAGAACCGTGGATAAAATAAAGAAATCACGCGATCGATTCGCAGCGATCAACGTCGACCATTAATCTTCAGGACATTCATTTAACCACGCCAGGACTGGCAGCCCTCGTTCAATTTCCCACTAATTACATTCGTATTCGAGAGCGGAACTGGTTGTGGCACCGGTTACAGCTTAGGGAGCCGACTGCGAGTACGGCCAAACAGGTGGCAATGCTCGTTCAGGGTCTCACGGGTCTTCTAGCGGGGAACTAACGTGATTACCGCTCGTTTTTGGCTACCCGCGTACACTCGGAGTAACCGATGCACCGAACGATTCGTCGCTCGCAACCTCCTTCTTCTTTCGGTTGCCTCCTTATTTCCTATTTCCTACTAACGATGGGTCGATTAATAGTCTGATCGTTTTAATCGTTTTCGTCGTCGACGAATCGTACGATTTCCTTTCGGCTTCTTGAACCCGCATATTATACAAACAACAACGAGCTTGCGAGCGAGCGCTCGTGAGCGCCGCTTGATAAACTGCCGGTCGCTAACTACGCGAATTATTCCAAGTCCCGCCGCGTTACTTCCTCAAGAACTTTACCACGGATCTCTCGGGCCAAACTCGAATTACCAGAGAGGATGCGAACAACGAGAGACGAGACGACGCTCAGAAATCAGCTATGCTTGTTTGTCGCTTTTCGAACGTTTCGTCGAAAAACCCGACGCGACGACACGGTGCAATTACTAACAATAAGATTTCAAAGCGATAACGCGTTACGGTTTTACGTTCTTTTCTTTCACCGGACGAACGTTCGACTTACTCGAGCAGAGACATATTTGTTACCGAACATTTACTAGACGTAGTTCCACAATAACTCGGAGTATATTCGAAAAATAATTGGAGAAAAAAAAAAAATATCGTGCAACGGTCAAAGAGATCGTACCGTTCGTGACTAAATGGCTCGAAAGGCACAGCAACACAGAGAGAAATCGAATGGAAGCGGTTGGTATTGGTGACGGTAGATAGGCAAGTAACGTTAGGCAAGTTGGAATGTATGCGTTACATAGGGCCGCCTATTTTCCAGCCAGCCCTGAAATTATCGGCGCGGTCTGAGCGAGGTCCATTGATTACCACTGGTAATTGCCATTACAACCTCCATCTACCCTTCGCTCTCCTCGCCACTCGAGCCCGACCCCCTACTGCTCTGCAACGTAGTCCCGCGAGGGCTTCGATATATCCTCTGTATCGGCATTGAAAGTCAACCGTTTTATCGAGAACGCACCAGCAACCCTTATTCCACCGCCTACGATCGTGCGCTTCGAAGCGTGTTCTACTCGTTTCTGGGTATCTCTTCGATTCGCAGCAGTCGATCCGAAAATTCATTAAATCTAAAAAGAAACAACTTTTCGTATTAAAAAAAGAAATTATTGTACGGTCGGAGCAACTTTGAAAAATCCTATCGTTGTTCTTTACGGGTCAGCCAGTTCGATACGGGACGAATGGAAGGAGCTTAGTCGAACGTACGCGTATTTCTGCCGACCGTTCGCCGAGAATCGTAGCATTATTTTGGATTTACTACAGTTTACGACCAAGTTTGATCGTTGAACGTAGATTTTTTTTCGTCGCCGCTACGAATAGCCAACTATACTCGCATTCGTTTCGAGTCGTCATCTCGACTCTTAGGATTCATCGCGTATACCGTAACAAAAATCCGCCAACTATTTCGACGTTTTATTTTTATTTTTATACTCTCGGCTACACGTTGACCAGGGCAAAACTATCGAAACGACGAAGCAGGGAAAAGGTTCGATTTCAAATATCGATATTCGATCCGTGCGTGTATTTTCGCTTGGCACTATCCATATGGAAGCGATCTTCGAGCGAAGTAAAAATAATACTCGCGTGAAAATTTGAACGTCGTGTCAATTACGACGTGTCCGTAAACTGTGTCGCAAGGAAACGCGTTCGTTTAAAATATAAACGATCTTCTCCGATTTCCGACTGCGCGATGCGAACAATCGACGTAGACACAGGCTCGTTCGAAATAGAATATCCGCGCGCAAATAGATGCGATTCTGCTCGAATTTCCATTCGTTCTGTTCAGTTTACGCTGAAAGATTACGCGGGCTATTTCGAGAGTTGGCCGAAGCGCGTTCGCCAAAAGGCGTACGGCTATGAGTGATAGGTAAAAGGAAAGAACGAACTAACCGAAGGAAGAGTAAAACGGTAGGTCGCAGCGGTGCCGTAATCTCGCTGATAAACCATCGAATACCTAGGTTGGACGTATGCAGGTAAAATCGAAAATAACGAAAAAACCGAGAGAAATATCCAGGTTGGCTTATCCGACTCCGGTCCGGGAACGAATATTCCAGGGGAAAAATATCATCCCGCTTTAATCCGCAAACGATCGTACCTACACGGTAGTCGATACTGCACGCACGGTCCATGCTTCGAGCGAATTTGTTCCAAGAACACCCCTTCGAACTGACTTCCAATCATTTTACGGTACTTCATCGTCCCTACATTTTTTACGCGAGATAGTACGCTTATCGTACGCTTATGCGATATGCTAATTTGTTCGTTCGTGCTTTCTAGTTGTACCGTTCTGTCTGTACGAAATCTATACGAAAGTTACGAAACAGCTTGAAACGATCTATTCGATGAGACGATGATCTATTTTCTTTTCGATTTCCAGTGCCACCGGAACAGCCAACTATTCTGGATCAATGGGGCAGGATAGTGAACGGAACAGCGGGTCCCTACGAAGAGGGCGACACACCTTCCCTAACGTGTCGAGTAACCGGCGGTAAGTCTAGCAAGAAACTTGAATCCCGGAAAAAAACATTAAAAAGAATTCTTCGTTCATGTGCAATACGCACCGTTCCGACGAAAACGTTCTTCTTGTCCATTGGCTTTAGAAAGTTTCTAGCCGTAGTTGGGTGCCGGTGCCGTCGAAAAAATCCCTACAGCTTTCCTTCCTTCTAAAACTCTCGAATCCGACGAAAACTCGAGATACGCGAAATTTCGGTAAACGCTCGTAACTTCCCGAAAGTTTCGGCAACTTTTTAACAACGCCATACACCAGGATTTCGAAATTTTTAGTCCGGGTAAACACGGCTCCCGGTGACCAGGGACAACCTCGAGGGGATCAAACTTTTCTCTTTTTCCACCCGGTGAATCTTATCCGAGATCGAAGATCTACAAAAGCATCGCTGCGTATCCATCGAAACGTTTACGTTAGAATGTCGTTCGAACGAGAAGAAGTTGATTCGCGACGCGACTCGACCACGAAATCGTTGATTAAAGTTCGATCGAGAGAGATCCTGAAAAGGGCGTAGAACGTTCTCGGGGCGGGGACGAACGAGTCAAAGCACCGGTGTCGTCGATTATTAGATCGAGCAACTTTTTATCGACGACCGAGGCTAAGTGAAAAGTTCCGCGTTCGTAAGGATGCGAGACTGGAAGAGGAAGTCCTTCGTCGAAGAGGTAGGCCAAGGATGAGGAAGGATCAAGCGTTCTCGAGCGAAGCTGTAGGGGAGGAGCTACCAAAGTAGCTAGGTTCCGGTGTTTACTTTGGCAACTGGATCTAAATTTCTGTTTATAACTGCGGCAAACTTCTTCGGCTGCCTTAAAAGATTATTTCCTCCCCTCTGCTAGCCCCTGCACCCGTTTCGCTCGCTCCTGTCCGCGTTCTTCCTCTTCCGCGTCTTTCCCTTGTCCATTGGAATTTCGAATCTTCGCGAATAAATTTCGTCCTTGAGAATATTTTGTCTGGAAGAAATTCTGTGTGTCCGTGTGATCGATTAAAAACTCGAACGGCGAGAAGAATGAGCGTAACATGGACAGGGGGGTTCGATAAAACGAGTCATTGTAATTGAAAAACGTTTGTTTCTTTTTTCAACCGCTCGTGCTTCGAGATCAACGCGCAAATTCCCATCCAGCAGAGAGAGAGTTGCTCGTGTCGGTTAATTATAGTTAATCGCTGCTGGCGTCGAAAACGCCGCGAAATATTTATCGTACAGCCCGGAGAGAAAGATAAAGCTCGCGTATTAACGCGTGTCTCGTGTAATTAACGCGACGTGTCCGCTTCAGTTTTTCGTTTCAAACGATCCCCTACAACCTCGTCCACTCGCCCACTCTTTTTCTCCCTTCCTCGTCACGGGTTAGGTTGGACGAATGAAAATGAACGTCGAAGCGTGAACGCGTTTCACGCGTTTTTATTGCATCGTTGCGTCGCGAAACTCGCAGTAAACCTCGCTGCAAATTGCGAAAGATTCGAGACAAGTAGATACCTGCCGTTCCTCAAATTTTCTCTACAAATTTCTTCGCGTATTTCTTTATCGTACGCTACAATTTTTCGCGCAACACCGCCGCGTACAGCGCAGAGATAAGTAACTATGTAAATTACGGTAGCGGGAAAGTCGAAATTCGACGTTATTAATAAGTCGGTAGGAGGAAAAATGGGGAGAACGGGCAAAACGATCGGGAGAATCTTCTTTTCCCTCTTTAAGGGATGATTTACAATTAAATGAAAATTCTAGACCGGCTCGTAGGGGATCGTTTGCAGCGGTTCCGCGAGCGTATTGTTAAGGATAAGCCGATCTTCTCGATATTCAATTTATACGCCGCAGTGCGTATGATCGATGCGCACAGCTTCGATGCAATTCCCATCGAATCTGCATACGGCAATATTCCTCGCTTCGAATTTCGATGTATTCATCGAAACGTTGGGACCGACGATGAGTATTGAATTCGTGGTCGGCCACCTCCATATTTGTACCATAGTTATACAGTTTACGATACATCGGACCAAACGATTTTCCCGCCTTTCACGCGTATTACCTTCCTCCTCTCCTGCTTCCTCGTCTTACTACCATCCGCTTCGGCTAAACTCCCTCTATCGTATGTATACGTATAACTTTTTTATTTCGTGTTAATTTCCTTTTTTATAATTTACGTTTCGGTAACACACGACTGAAATCTTCTTTCGCGAACGTCCGTTATACACGATTTACAACTAAGCCTAAGTCCCACCACGGCGCACCGTGTTATCTATAATTTATGGCAATAGCAGCGAGAAAATTTTACGACTCAACCTCGCTAGCTGAATTTATTGCCAATTACTTGACTTCGTGCCCGGAAAGAATCGAGGGTCCTTCCTCTCTCTCAAGGATGTACACGCGCGTAAAGGCGAAGCGCTTCATCCCGTATCTCTGACCGCGCGTATCGCGCAAAGATCTTCCTCTCTTTCGCACGATATCTATCGAGCGAACGTTCAACGTCCCCTTCTCCCTAACGCATACGCCGCGAAATCTACCTAATCGAATTTATCTTCTTTTTCATTTTTTTTTTTCCCCCCCCAGAAAAACGGTGACAAGTATATAAAAGAAAAAAAAAAAATTGATCGTTATCGGTCATCGAGTACACGGTACACCGCAACGAGCCAGTTTACTCGAATAATTGTCCGATGGGTGGAGAAAAGCATGGAACCGAAGAGTACAGTCTCTCTCCTTTCTTTCGTGTTCGTTTTTCTTTCGCGTCATCGAGCCCGATGCACTTTGCCTATTTCCCCCGGGTGTACGCATATAATGTCTCGGGATCGCAATCTGTCGTTGGCGTATTGGCCAAGTGCAGGGAATGTTTATTTTTCAATCCTCCGCGCGGAACCGGAACTCGCACCGCCATAAAAGATATTAAAAATTATCGGAGAACCAGGCGGGCTAAGGAGATGTTTCGAAAGCGGGTTAACTAGGCGCTGCGTATCGGCGCTGACTGTAGGATTTCGAATAACTCGTACCGTAATTCGAGACTCGAGAACGCGGCGTAAACGATCGAAAAGCAGAAAGCGTCGTTGCAATTGTATCGGAAAGGAAAACAGGTTGCGTCTGGTCGAGCAGAGGGAGGCAACGGGAAGTCGACTTATCGACGCTTACCCGATAATCCTGAATCAAGAGGTCCTGAATCAAGCTACCGACAAAACGAAGAGAGCCCGGAATCGGCCGGAGCTCTCGAATAAAGGGGCGGCCACCTCCTTCTCATCGTGGTTCGACCACGAGTCGAAGGAGGAAATCTGGCAAGGATCTGGAGCGGTAGGCGACTGGTATTTGCCTTAAGTAGAGTTCGAACCGCTGGTAAACTTGTTAGATGTGGGCGAGTAGCTACGGACCGACCTTAATCCGGCAAGATATCGTCCGGTATCCGCGGATTAAAATCCGTACTTTAGAGCTCCCTACCGAACAGATAGCGGCACGGTGTTGTCGTCGTTTTAAAGGGTGAGCTTGGAGGGGAGTTCGAATATAATCGGACAGTTAAAGTCAACGCCAGGGGCGTAGCGTAGCTATTCCCAGACCTAACCTAAACCGAAGGTAAACCCGGACCTCCCTTTCCACGACTACGCCAACCACCGTCGCCTCACCCTAAGTGAGACCCCTCCGAGTACTCGAGAGCAAACGAGCTCACGGTCGAATCGCGGAAAGAGGCTGACACGAATCAACCAGTTTACGCTTATATCGTTTCAACGTATTATCCTGGCCACCAATTTTGTTTTCCAATTATTCGTTACGTATCGGTTAGGTAGCGTCGTCGACAAAATTTTTCCTCGTTACCGCGTGAACAAGGGAACACGAGAAAAGGTTCAAACGGGAAAACGAGCAGAGAGAGAGAACGAGACGGTTAAAATGCAATCTAGATCGGGAAGCATCGTGAATAACAACGACTCGAAACTAATCTAAGGGCGCTTCCATCGGAGATCAAGCTTGCAATTTCAAGTGTCGCGGCGATGTTGCGTCGAGCCTGATTAAATTGCGATTCCAGCATCGTACGCCATCGTGAATAACAATGAAAGGACAAACGCGAGCCCTGCGATGTCCTTTACGCTCTCCTACTTAGAAATCACGGACAGGATTTCGTTTTACGTCGCCGTTCCTCCAAAATAATCAACTTGTATCGATTTATATCTATATTTTATTCCAATAAAATTAATCAAATTTCTCCTTTTAATTTCTACTCGAATAAATGTTTTATCAAATAATTTTGTAAACTCTTGCTGACATTTTCATTCGAACTTTCTGACACGAAAAAACTTGTTCTTAAGTACAATACCTTAGCCTGCCGCCGTAGAAAAACTTTTTCTCGTTTTCTACAAATGTCGGATTTACTTCCCATTTCATGGAAACAACCACAATACGGAGAAACAAATATCGTGATAAAAAACGAAGAATTATCGGTAAAACAAGGAAGAATCGCACTCGCTAAGTATAATAGTTCGATGCCCGTCCTTGAGAGACAATTCGGTCGATTTAATTGGACCGATATTATCTCGTAACTCGTGTCACGGAACCACCGTGACCACTTGTTTCGACCGATGTTTGAAACTGAAGAATCCGCTATTTAGCATAATCCGTGTATTTAATAGCTAGTATACGGGAATAGTTCCGTAAATCATGTTCGATCTCTATTCATCTTGATCAACGAATTAAAACACCCTCGGAAGAAGAGGTTCCTGCTTTGGAATGCCCAAGTGGCGCATTGGTTTTTCCACGCTTTTTATGATTTCTCAGCCATTACCAGCGGCTACCCGACTCTTATAACCCACGGTATATCATTCGAGCCATTTTATCACCTTAACCGGCAGCTTTCTCCAACGAAAATATGCATCTAGCCACGGAGCCGAGTATTATTCGGCTCGAGGTAGATATGTAAATCCGTGATATAATACGAAGTCTATTCACGAAGCGTTCCGTCGAATGGAACTCGATACGATATATCCTTCGATATCCTCTTCGAACCATTTATTTTTCGATAAACGTTACTTTCTGCGAAGCACGTAGGATCGCGAAAAAGGGCGACCGGTTAAAGAGATCGCCTAGCCACCCTATACCGGCCTAACCCCACCCCGTGGCGAGCTGGCCAAACCCTTATTTATCATTCGAGGCAAGTGCACCGTTCAGATTCTCTGCTAACACGCAATCGATTCGACGATTTTATACGCTGTACGATGCAACGAACGCGTGCATAATATTTACCCGTTATTTCTAACTATCGTTTATTATACGTAGTTTACTTTGGAAATATACGCAGCCGTGTTTGTACATGTATACACGTAGTCGGTTAACGAATTTTCTCACGTTCGGTGTTAATAATACGGAACGGCGAGTTATTAAGTATGTAACGGCAAATTTTTATTGGCGTATTTCGTGACGGAACTCGAGAACCGATTACGTAGAAAGTACACGCGATATTTACACGATATACGTATCTACGACATATACGAGTTCTATCGAAAGATAGACTTCTTTAATAATGTATCTCGATACTGTAAGAAAATTGAAAAAAGAAAGCGAAACGAATTACTGGACAGTATACCCTAGAAGTGTACGATCTCCAGACAGTATTCGCGCCGTTCAGAAATCACGGAGAAAAATCGTGCGGTCGTAGTATCGGAGTTTTTAATATTTCAGCCGCTTTGATCCGTCCTTCCGTTCGTTCGTCGTCCTGTAATTGATATTTATCGATCCTCCCGGAGGAACGAAGCTTCGCGACTATAACGCTTGGTTATCGAAGCGACCGGCATCGAACCGAAGCCAGAAAGTCTGCCGGTTTTTGTCTGGAGCACCGCATCCAAAACTCTGGGGTATCGGCTAATTTAAAAGTTCTCGAGAACTCATCTAGCCTTTAGTAGCTTCGCCGGAGCTCGTCCCACCCTCTTGTGTTTATACTACCCCCTCGCCGTCCTGTCCACTCGCGAGCCTCGTCCTTACACTCTTCTCCGCTTCTGTTTCCACTTTGCTTCCCCGGAAGAACCGTTCAAAGTCTTTCTCTTCTCTCTCGACCACTATCCACGAGTCGTTACGCTTCGTACGAGCCACGATTTACTCCGCTTTTGTGCCCGGGACCGGATGTGTTAGTAAATCTTCCGGAAGACTCGTCGCGTTCGATCGAGTTCTTGCAAAATCAATGCTGGAATTTCTCGAGAAATTGTAAACCGCATACGTATTGAAACTCTTATGACTTTTTTTTCGCAGGAAAACCGGAGCCTATGGTACGATGGTTAGTCAATGATCAGGTGAAGGACGAAGAATACGAGAAGAACGCTGGCGACGTTATAGAGAACAGGTAAAGAGATCTTTGTACTTTCTATTCGAGCAAAAGAGTCGTATTTTAAATAGAAAGAAATAATCGAATTTTTCTCAGGCTAAACTTGCAACCGATCACCCGATCCGATCTTGGATCGAATTTCACCTGTCAGGCACGAAACACGGACCTGATAGAGCCAAAGGAGTCTTCGATTAGCCTGGAGCTGAATCGTGAGTAATCTTCGAATCTTGAATATCGCTTATTAATTATCGTTATAAATTCGCAGTCGTTATATCGTGCATTTTATTTTTGTGTAATCGGTGGGCATATAGAGGAAAAGGGAAAAGGAGAACATAACGTCGAAACGTTAAAACGTTAAAACGTTAAAAGGTAAAAGGTGGGAGGAAACGAGCAATTGGCCGAGGTCGAGAGGCCCATAGGCGGTGGCGGATGTCGTTAAAAGAGGAATGAAATAAAGACAAGAAGTAGATACAAATTCTTATCGCGTGGCTAACAAATCAGAAACCTCCACCCCGAGCCTATCTTGTCCCGCATTAACGATAAGATCTACGAGACGGTGCGCGGTGCGGTGCGGCGAAACTGGGCCAACATCCTTTTGCTCCCTCGCCGCTGTGAATCGCCTTTAAGGGAAGATAAGGCAAGATAAGGACGAGAAATATATTAAATCCAAGCCTGGAGCCCCACCTTCGCTCATCCATCCTAACCTCTCCTACCTTCTAACCTAAGAAGCCACGAAAGCGAGCTATAACCTCCGAGCTTTCGCGAAATTAGAATTGTTCGTTAACTCGTGACCGTCCTATAGGACGAAACGGCGCGGCGAGATACTAATTTCACGAGTAAACTGAAAAATTCATGGATCAATAATCTAGCAGCGAAGACACTCGGTCTTGTCGAAAACGAGCATGGTTGTAACGACGATGACGAGGGAAAGAAAGTCGAAGCGAAGACGATTCGCCACAGCCCGGAAGGCCTTTCGAGCTCGTCTTCGACGAATAAACGAACCTGCTCGATCTTTGTCGACCGACACGCGTTCGTCGTAACCGTCTCTCCTTGCGAGATCACCTCGAGAACGACGTTCGATCATCTTTCGCGCTCGTCGCGCGTTCCTCGATCACGTATCGCATCGGCCCCTATCGCGTTTTCGTGTATCGAGTCGCGTCGTGTCGCTACGCGTCTCCTCCTCTCGTTGTTGTTCGTCGTTCCGTCGTCTACTCGTGCCTGCTACGAGCTCCGCGTAAAGGACAGCGACACCGAGCTGATTGATCGGCGCCGAATGATCGGTGCTTCCGAAAGTCACGAAATTTTCGGCGAAACGGACGACGAAATTGAAGACCCGTTATTGGTGAACGAGAACACCCATCATAGCGGCGAACGAAAATAAAAAAAAAAGTCCAAAGCGCTTCGTGCGCAGCGACAACGAAACGAGCGAAGAGAGAGAGAGAGAGAGAGAGAGAAAAAGGTTCGGTGCACGATACAAGAAGGAGGAAGACATTGCTAAAGCGAACAAAGATAGAAAGAGATTGATCGATGCTCGCTCTTTGATTTTCGCGACCTGGACCAAGTGACCATGCATCGAGCGTGTATTCATCTCATGGCTGCTGGAACGAAAAACGAATGAGAAATTAAAAAAAAAAAAAAAAAAAAAATACTCTGAACGGTGACGAGGCAAACCATTGGATCGGTGGGCCAACGGGCATAGAGGGTCGACGAGATTGCGGATAATCGAAAAGGATGGCGATTCTGGAAATCGGACGGATGAAATTTTCGCGCGGGGACGCACGAGTTTGCCGTTCGTCGAACAATTACTTGCGCAACGATTTCTCGGAAAACTTCCTTCGTGACGATATTCCATAAAGAAGTTGACATTTGGAAGAAAAAAAATGTCGCGGCGATTTTGAAGGATTTTGAAGGATTTGAAGGTAAACCGAAGAGAAGCTGTAAACGGGAGCGACCAAAGAGAAATATCGAAACTCATTATAGCGGCTGGTAGGAGGCGAACAAAGCCGAGCCAACGTACACGAATGCGTTTTCATAGTTTTCATATTTCACGCGCGAATGGATCGTATCTGGCCGGTATTGGCCAATTGGAAACGCGAATTTATCGTCCGTCAAAGCGATCGTCGCCTCGGTCGTAACGCGAGAACGACTATCGTTCCGAGCGTTTACACACGGCCCGGAAAAATCAATGTTTACCACGAGTAATGATCGGTTATCCAGCTGAAACTCGGCAAGAAATCGGCAAATATCCTCGTGACGGCGTAACGCTGCCGTAGCGATGCCTACGCTCGTCGATTTTTCGATTCGAAAACAAACGGAATTTCGAGGTATCGATAAGCACGTATCATACCTATCGACGCGGACGAATCTCCCTTTCGATTTTTCTCGTTGGCAAGTTCGATAATGACAAATGACTGGCAATTGACCCGTCGAAACTTTACCACGTTAAATCGGCCGCACAATTTGCATCGAACTCGCGTAGACCCAGCTCGTTTATCCGCCTTAATTATCGGTTCGCTTTAATTATCGCGCCCGATTAGCGTCATCGGTCCGCGTGATTGCGGGACTCGCTGATTCGAAAAAAACAGGACGGAGGAGAGGCATTATGTCGTTCGGCTAACGACGCGACTCGTTCGAAATCGAAACGATTTTTCATCGATCGAACCGGCTACGTACTCGTCAACCTAGTACACGCTCTGTGTTAGTCCGGTGTTTCGAACGAGTAGCTACTGCTCGCGAGTAGAAAGCGTTTTCGTTTCGATTTTTCTGCGCATAACGAATTTTGTCGATTTCCAGTGAAACCTTTGACGGTGATGATAAGAAGGCCAGGGAGAAAAGGAGTCGGAAACGAATCTCTGCTGGCAGGAAAACGATACGAGGTGGAATGCGAGACCACAGGTTCGAGACCGCCGGCGGTGATCACCTGGTACAAAGGACGAAGAAGACAACTAAAGCACACCACGGTGAGAGAAAATCTTCTAATAAATAGCTAATTTGCCTCCTCTTTCGATTTTCGACCACTCGTCCTTTCCCTCGTCCATCTCTTTTCTCCTGGTTTTATCGAAGAATCTCGAGCGAGCGGAACTCGTACCGCAAAAATTTCCTGGCTGACAGTTTAACCGAACAGAGTGGTCGTTTCGTTCGAAACGCGAAACGAAAAAATGGTTAACGTTTGATCGATAAGGCAAAACTGCTAAGCGAGTCTCGCGATTCGAAAGGAGAAACAAGAAATGCTCTATAACGGTTTCCGCGCGTACACTCCAGTTACAGAAGACTAACGCGCGTCTAATTAATCCACGGTAAATAGCCTCGCGATACATAGAAACGATGCGCCACGCGAAGCTCGTTAACAACGTCGCTAGTCGAAAATATTATTTCGCAGTTGTCCATCGATAGCCAAGCATTATTCGACCGATTGGAATCCGATAATCCGTTCGCTATCGTTTGTTAATTATTAGCGAATCGCCTTGACGGAATTTGTCGCGTCCCGGTGGCGGAACAAAAGGCAACCACGGCATTTAATTAACAGCTAAGCTGCTTATTATAGCCGGTGCCGCGTTGGTCCTGGTGCTTGTTAATTAACCTGACCCGTTCTCGAGGGCTGGACGCTAGCTAGCTAGCTAGCTAGGATGAAATACGGTAACGCGTGCTGACACTAAGGTATTTCAATTTCACTTCCTTGAAATTTAAATCAGAATGTCTCGTAAATTACGTCTGTTGCCCGCTTCCGAAGCTTAATGCTCTTGCTCGTAAACCGAGATACCGGCACGCCGGTGAAGCTCGATTAATCTGACGAAATTTTTAGTATCGTTCGACCGCGAAATTGCGAACGGTATCTGCTCGTGAATCTCGATCATCCTGGAACGCTTTCGATCGTTTTGCTCGCGTTCGAGCCGACTCGATACACAGCACCGTTACCCTTTCTACAACCTTGAAAGCTGTTTAATACGAAATTTCATCTCGTTTTTCATCGGCTGATCAAAAAATCTTGCTATTAGGTATCGAGATATAGGAATTTCGGCCAAATCGAAGAAAAGGAAAAGCAATCCCTATGTAACGAACCTGCACGATTCCCGACGAGAACTATGCAACGATTCCTCAAACTGCTGGACAAAAGAGCTATTCGAGGACAGTAGCTAAATCGTGGCCAGTTCGATTTTCCCTTACTGCCACGAACAGAGTTACGAGAAGAGAGAGAGAGAGAGAGGAAAAAGGAAAATCAAAGACAGATAGAGTCGCGTCGAAAGAGGTCCGTGTTTCGGTAGAGGTAGACAGAAAGGGATGGTATATCCATCGAGAGTAGGAAACAGACGAAGAGGAGGAAAGGTTGAAAAGGTCGAAACGCTCCGGGGAACCGATAACTATACCCCTTGGCGTCGAATCTTTCCCTCGGGAAAGCTTCTCAAGGCGTAGAAACAGAGTCGAAGCGATGGAAAAGACGAAGAGAAGAGGACGAAAACGAACCGGTCGGACAGAAGTAGAAAGAGGTTAGGTTGGGTTAGGTCTGTTCGAAACGGATTGGATTCGAAGTCGACAGCTTTCGGGGTCGCGTCCGATTGTATGAGCAATGAAAAGAGAAGAAGTGGTTGCGCCGGATAGATGGAGGTCAAAGGGGGGCGGTTGAAAGGTACGATCGGTGCTTTCGAGGAGAGTCGATTGAATTAAGCAACCACACCTGTCGACTCCAGATATTTTCATTGGCGCCATGCTAATTGCCAATTAAGCGATCCCGATTTCGACGATTTCGAACCCACTTCGCGCCGCGCTCCTATACGATCCTATACAAACGCGAGCTGACAATTTTTTCCAAACCTTTGCCAAATTATTTCACGCGCGTCTTTTTAACCCGAAATCGAACCAACGAACATAATATTCTCTTACTTACTAAATCCTAGCTTTCGCCGACCGATCCTTCGAGTCGAGTCTCGATTTCTGCGAACCGAGAACGATTTTCCTCCGAGTTTCACGCTCGATCCAGCAACATTGTTACACGACATTCATTCGTTTTTTCCTTTTCTCTATCCTTTCGAACAGTTTTCCTTTCGTGCGGTTACGAATTAGTAATTTCATAGTTAACAACACGAGCACGCTTTTCAAAACGAACGGAAAGAAAGTTGTTCGTTTACCGCCACGACCACACGGGTGCGGGGATAATAGCAACCGAGAAAGAAAAAAATTATGTATTCGGCAAACGGAATTATTCAAAGTAAGCAAAAATCAAGCAACACTTTCGCGAAAGGATTTACTCCGGTTGTCCGGACCGTTCGAAATTCATCGAGCACGGAAAAATAACGAGCTCGATACGATTCGAGACGCGCCGTAGATCCGGCTATGAATATGCCGTATTTTGGAGGATTCGATATAGAAAAGGCTGTTCGATCCGTTAAACGGCGCAATGCGAGCTTCTGATATTCGACGTTTCCAATAATACACTCGCGAAAGCACCGATATTGGCTTCGAAATCAACCTGCCACAATACATTGCGTAACACAAAATTCCATTTTTTCTCCTCCGCGATGCTGTCCTATCGCGCTTTTAAACATAGACCCGATATTCTTCTATTCCTTAAAAATTCAAAGTTAAGCATACGTATTTATAGACGTAAAATTTTGAATATCGATAATGTACAGGAAGAGTATTTAATCGGGCCAGAAAATTTCCTAGAGGAGAAGAGGAAAAGAGGAAAAGAGGAAAAGAGGAAAAGAGGAAAAGGGGAAAAGAGAAAGACTGAGACGGAAAGCGATGAATTCTGGTGGATTCGAAAGCCATAACTACCAGTTTCCCGGCAAACTCCGCGATGCGTTACAAAGTTAGAAGCCCTTTTAGCTGCTTCCGAAAGCAGAGCGTGAAAATCGGTGTCTAGGTCGATGGGAATATTCGATACTCGCCGATAATGTACGTAAGCAGTGTGTCGGAGCGCCCGTTTCCGTCGGTTCGCCGGAATACTGAGCGAACGAGAGTTAAGCCGCTCTCTCACCAGTCTATACGAAACATTTCAGCCGACTTCCAGCCGTCAATGGTCCAACACGAGGCGCGATCGAAACTCGAATTGGTATTAGAAATATATTTGAACCTCCGAAACAAAAACCTAACCGATCGACTGTCGCTTCTGTTTTCCTCGTTGCAACGATCATTTAGCTAGCGGAAAAGGGAAAAATCAGGTGTTCCGGAATTCATTAAAATTCCCTGCGTTCCTCGAATATTCGATGCGAGACAACTCGTTGTTCCATCGGTGAATCTTCACACGTATCTGGTCGGTGGGTCGTCAAAGAATTTTAATTTCACCGCATAAAAGTTAGATGGAAGCCGGTTCCAGCAGCCGGGCGGTAGCCTCGTCACGGAAACACGACGGCTGTTTTGCTCGAATTAGAATTCAGCCGCGTTTCCATCGGTGTCTGTCGTTTACCCCGTTAATCAGCCCGTACAGCAAAGTCTTGGTCTATGCGCAGGAACAGAGAAGGACGGGGAGGACTCCGTGAACAGCAAACAGGAAGCTTTGCGAGACTGTTGCCGGACGGATAGAGTTAAGCGTTCTGGCCAGGGCTTGTTAATCAACTACGCGAAATTAATTAGGACCGCGTGTCAAAGTGTACCAGACAATACGTCGTTTCTGATTCCGGATTATCGATAATCTGACCACCTCGTACTCGGCTTCCGGTAATTTGTCGTCTACAGGAAGGAAAAAGAGATAAACGAGCGAGAAGGGAGCTAGCGGAAGGTACCTCCTTAAAATTCCTCTTGGCACGACCTTTAAGCGTCGGATAATAAAATATAACCTCGTAGCGAGGCTTTGCGAGAAGAAGAGGTCTATCCCGGGAAACGAGGAGGCCGCCGCGGCCAAGTTAACAGAGAGATATTAACGTAAGCAGGTCCTACGAGCGACGGAACACGTACGGCCGTTTCTATCGCGTTACCATCCTGATTATCCTATAGTCATCCGAGACTGTCTTTAACCGTTCGTCGTTCCATCCTGTCGCGTCCCGTCGCGTCCCGTCGCGTCCTATCGTGTTACGTGGACTCGGCTAGAAAGCGTTTCGTTAGCGACCAGATAACTACGATAGAACACCTGTATTATCCTTATTCCCCGTTCTCTCGAGACGTTCTCTTAAGTCTCGCACAAGCATTTCGAAACGAAATATCGCGAAACCTTTCAACCTTGCTTCCCTTTTACCTCTTTTCTCCTTCTATTATTTTATTGAAAGTTTCTTTCTGGAAGAAAGACCGACGAGTATACGAATTATTTGTCGAAAACCGCTGTACCGGCCATCATCGTTTCGATTTCGTTTCGATTTCGTTTCGATTTCGTTTCGACGCGGCGTTGTAAACGTGTTCGTAAAGCACTCGAACTCGACGAATTAAGTAAAAGATATCAGAGACGCGAGAGAAGAAGAAAGCTCGTCCAAGCGAAGAAAGTTTAGGTTCGAGCCGAACGCGATATCGAGTGACGCGCTTTGAAACGAAATACCGAGGGGGTCGCGGCGGTTTTTTTGGTAGCGTCGGTACCGGTCGGCGTCGCTGGGAAAATAAATGGAAAAACAGGGTGCAACGGTACGCGGCGTGACGCGACGCTAGAATCTCGCGTCAGAAGCTGGTGCTGGTTGCCGGTAAAATTCACGCTCGGTGGAATCCGGCGCGGTGGGGCGGTGCTCTCTTTAGAAAGGATTCCAGCAACGGCGTTAGCAGGACTCCGGGTCCTTTCGAATCCGGGCTAGCAGCACGAATGAATTTCCAGCAGATGTTGCCAAGCGTTGCTTACGGTCCGCCTCTCGACCTTAATATAACCAAAATTAACCATAGCGGGAGTTGCCGTCGAACTCGTTCCCAACCCCCTTCAACCCTTTTACTTTTTCTTCTTTTCCCCTTTTTATCTTCTAACTGGCGTACTCGTTTCTCGCCGTCTTGCGCCGCGGAATTGAAGCGGCGCGCCGCTTCAAACGGATTCCACGATATTATTTTTAGAAATTACGTTTGTTCGAGCCAGGAAAGTACCGTGCTAAAGATTTTGCCGTTCTACCGAGAGTAGGGAAAAATCCAGGGTAGAAAAATTTGTAAAAATCATGAAAAACGTTTGATATGCTCGGAATATTCTCGCCTTTCTTTTTCCCCGACGAAGGGGGGTAGAAATGCCTTTGCACCAGGAAAATTGTCAAAAATCATTAAGAAGATTAATTTGATCCTTTCGAGAAATACCGATTTTCTTGGTAAACGAGATCGTAGACAAATTTTCGCATGGAAAAATTCGCTCTACCCACTCAAGAAATACTCTGGCTGTATAACGAAAGAGGATTCCAGGCAGCCGCGCATCGGTTTACCGTCCTTTCAAATTTTCACTTTTTTTCCTTCGAACGTTTGCTTACTGGCTCGAACGTTTTTCTAAAATGTAAAAATACACGATTTTCGAGTGTTCGTATACGAACGTATATAACTAAGGTTGCGTTACGCAGGACGAGCGATCAGAAAATCGGACAGTGAGCATGGTGGAATTCGAACCTGGAGTGGAGGACCATGGGAAATCGATCACCTGCAGGGCCGAAAATCCAAACGTGACAGGACTATTTGTTGAGAGGTCCTGGAAAATCGACGTCGTCTGTAAGTATGGAATTAGTATACGTTTCGTTTCGTTAAATTTTCCTTGAAATTTTCACGTTTCCGTGGTGAAATTCTTCGTTTTCGAACCGCTAACGAACGCTGCTCATTTACAACCTCAGCTCAGTTAATACTATTGATTCGGTTACGTAATCGGCCATATAAAAACCTCGATAGAAACGTTAAAAGATAAAAGTAGCGAAACGCTGACGAGTCGAAAGATGGAAGAACGAATTAGCGAAAAAAAGGAGAATTCTTTTCTTTTACGAGCTGCCCGTAGCTATGCGCTGCATATACGTATACGTATACAATATATAGATATATTTTGTTCGTTTTACGATCAACGAGAGTACCGAACGGTTCCGCGAAGATACGCAGCGATCGGTCTCGTTGAATTTCGGCTGTAATTCGCTCGAAATCCGACGGAGGCTGTTTTATCGTAGCTGTAAAAAGGGAAAAAAAAGAAAAGAGGATAGACGTATGCAGGATGAAGAAGATAAGGACAGAGAGGAGAAGAACGTAAGCGAAGCAGAGAAGAGTGTGCCGAACGTAAAAGGACTCGTAAATCGGCCGATTTCACGATATCCGCCACCACGAAAGACGAGTCGAAGGGACACGCAGACCTTCCACCGATACTTTAGTCTTTTATGATGTTCGCGCGAGGCATATGCATAGATTAAAGGCCGTCGACTGAACGAGGAACATGTTCCGGGCGTCGAAATCATCGAATATGCATTTACGTACGCTCGTAAAAGATCGTGGCGAGGAAGAAATCGGGACCTCGCTTCGTTCCCACTGGCTGGAATCACGCCAGAATATGTCGGATCGTCTTTGTATTCTTAATATCGACTTTCTAACGAACGGGCGAACGTGGCCGCGCGAACAATTTCCTCGAGCTGGAATCACGACGATTTACACGGTCATACGAAAGAGTTTGAAGCAATCTGTCTCCTGATCGCCACCGAGTAAATATATTTTGCTACTCGATTAACGACTACCCTAACGTCGGCAATTTTATCGACAGATTTTCGGCTCTCGTTGAAACTTGCTTTATTTCGTCCAGCCCTCGTGTATCTTCGTAAAGGTATTAAGAAGAAACTGCTACGGTATGGTATGGTATGGGAAATGACGTCACGTCGCGTATCCAATTACGTTGACCGTTGCACGGTATCACTGGAATTACACGGTTGCCCTCGGTCCGACATGTCTGCCCCGGCTTTTTCGAGTCTTGTACGAGCTCTCGATTCGCGAAAAACGAGGAAGAAAATGAAACCGGCAGAGGTCGAGGGAGGAATTTATTGCGATCCTGGAGCAAAGGATCTTGTCGGTTCGCGAAGAGCAACGGAAAAATAAGGGACAAGGGAACGCGATGCAACAAAGGGTCGAGGGTTAAAAAGCGACGGGTAGTCGGAAATGGCGGAGGGAAAGGACGCGATCAAGCTAATTAATACAATCTCGAAAGAGCGGTGTACACCGTGGACAAGGAGCATGGGAGAAAAAGAAGAGCCAGTGGAAACGGAGGGAATTTATCGTGGTGCACGATAAAATTCTGCGAGAACGCTGGAAGAATAAACTCCTCCTCCGGGCTAGAAAGGAGAGCAACAAGGAGGGAGCGGTATGATTAAACTAATGAAGACGGTAAATGAAAGAGATATAAGCAGCGCGAGAAAATACCGGAATTCCTGAGGGGTGTGGCGTAAAGAATCGCGTGGCGCGACGTATCTCCGTTCAAAAATAAACCGAGTCCATTGTCCTTTCCTATAACGGTTCGATCTTATTTAGAAACGTCGTTACGTATTTTTCTAGTAGTTCCTAGTACACCGACTATGCCATGGAACCGGTGTACCTATCGTAGAGCGGACAGGTTGCCACGTGCTGGGGGCGAACGCGCCTTAAGCCTCGAGGTATCAACTTGATGAAATTCTACGAGGGTGGAGCCTACCGTCGCGATAAAACGTATTAAAGCCCTTCGTCTTATTCCCTCTCTCTCAAGGAGAGAAAAAAATAAGTAAAAGGCTTCTGTACTCTGCCATCCATTATCGCCATCGAGTCGTTCACCTATTATTAACAGCTTCATCGGTTACTTTAATAACGCATCCTACAAGCTAACCGTTCAATTAACGAAAAAATAAATGATTACAGATCCGCCGATCGTGTCGTTGAACCTCGGATCGACCTTGAGTCCGGAAGACATCAAGGAAGGCGACGACGTCTACTTCGAGTGTCACATTAGGGCCAATCCACCTTGGTCCAAGTTGACGTGGATACACGACGTACGTATATGCATGTAGAATTACAGGATTACGCGCGCTATAGTCCTAGTCGCGAATCGAGATGGACGCGTCCAGAAAAAAAGTGCAGATTTTTCGAGAAAATTTCCGAGGAAATTTTTCGTGGAACAAGTTAGAAGAGCGTAGTCGCAACGTTTCGGATAATTTACGCGACGACATCCGCGAGAGTAAGAAGACTCCGTTCTTATCCGCTTCGTTTCGCCTCGCCACCAGCCGCGCTTGTGCACTGGCTCGTATATCGAGCACTAGGTAAAACTTTAAATCCTTTATTTGCATAATATATGAGATCGTTCGGCAGACTCGATCTCGTGGAGCGCCGTTAGAACGCGAACACTTAAAACCGTGCGCCATGAAACGCGTTACGTTGGAAGCCGATCATCTCGCGGATTTACGTTGAGCAACGATAAAAGACTTTGCACACCACTCATTCATTCTCCCTTTCCTTTCCTTTTTCCCGTCGTTATACGCGGAATTACGTTCGTTAGGATGAACGGAAAGTTTTTACATTTTTCCTCGTTAAGAGTCGGTACATTAATTTCGCCGGGAACGAGTCCAATAACTGAATTTCCATTATTTCTCATTGCTTCGTTTTCTCGCTGGTTTCTCGACAATTTCTCCGAGAAGAACCGAACCTGCTATTTGTAATCGGCGTACATCGATGGCTTCGAGATCCGTTGTCGTACATTTGCATTCAAAATTTATACACTCTGCACGAATTCGATTCGAAGCACCCCTATCCATAAACAATTTATACCGTTGCGCGACCATCTAATATCTTAATATCTGATCGGTCTATACTTACGTATATATGTCCCGATTTTCTTTTTTTCTTCGCGTTTAAAGGCCGGACGATCTTTTCCGCGGATACGTGTCGCGTCGTTTCGTTTCGTTTCGTTTCGTTTCGTTTCGTTTCGTGACGTAGTTCACGAACGATACCGGGACGAAGAGGTGGGCTAATGGCGAGACGGTAGCAGCTGCTACAACGTAAGAGATTTCCGTCGAAATTGCATCTTAAAAATATGAACCGACTTCGTTTCTCGAGAACAGTCGTAACCTTGGCTTTCCTCTTGTGTCTCGCCTTAGAGATTGCCCCCTCTACCTTTCTCTGCCATTTTCTCCGCAAATTCTGTCTACTCGACGTACATTTTCCGCCATATATCTTTTCGATTTTCGGTACGTCACTCGTGTTAATATTTTAGCCCGGAAATCATGAAATTGACAGAGTGACGATTTCTCGAATATCGTCGGTGTGACTGTCGGAGTAATTTCAAACTCTATCTAATAATAGTTATACGATCTAATAATATCCGATGAAATTCGCGGCGATCCAGAACACATGGAGTGTATACTTTCGTCACGACTGAATTTTATTATCGTTCCCGATCGTGACGCGTAAAATTGGACGCTGTCGGATTTCGATCGATGTTTTACGCGAAATAGTAACTTTCAGGGAAAGAAGCTTACAGCTCGGATTAAAATAAACCGTTTATAAAAGAGTGAACGACATCGGGCGTCGACGGACAGACGCGCGTTCGCGAAACATCGAATCAAACGAAAACCATCGACCTACGTCTCTAAGAGGTTAGCAGAGGTTACAACATCCAGAATCTCGGCTTCGATTCCCAGCGGAGCGCCTTCAGTTTCTATTTTTCACGGATTCCGATGTTCCTTCTAAAAGCTACCGTTATCGATTCGAAGATCGATCACCGTATCGTATCGACGGAAAACGTCCCTGAAGAAATAAACGCTGATGGCACATTCGCGATAATAATATTATCCGATAAGGTGACCGTACAACAATAGAATAATTAACTGTTGGTAGCTAGCGATATTAATGCAAGTACAGAGCGCAAAAGGCCATAACGATAATAAAAGAGAGTCGTAAATCTCCGCGAACGAAGGGACATCTCTTCTCGGCCGATTAGAACGTTCCTAGGGTTTGCCTAGGAATTACGGGAAGCCCATCGGCACGTTCTATCTGCCAATCAATCCCAAGGTACCAATCGGGCCGGGATTCCTTCTCGAACTGTCGGTCTTAAAAAAACGCTTCGAGCCATTGCCAGAAGCAGTAACCTCTTGAATGGCGATCGTAAAAACGAAGAAAGACTAGCGAAAGCAGCGAAAGGAAGAAAAGATAGAAGCGGGACGTAGCGCAGAGTGGAATATGGGTCGAAGGCAAAAGAGGGTTCTACGGAGTAGAATCGAAGGAAAAGGCAGAAAGTAGGTAAAGGATAAGGGGGAGAGAGAGATAGAGGTCTATAATGGGGTAGAGTGATTAGGCTGGGCTGTACCATTCACGAGGACAATGGAGAAAGAGGTTCTGCTGGTACGCGAACAAGTATCGACGAACCAATCGGCTCTACAGGGAAGAGACGTTGAAACATTTTCCTGCCTCTTCATCTTTCTTCGCAAAGTGGATTGACCGGTTACCGGAACAACCCTATTAACGCTCTTCCCCGATCGCTCTTTTCGCGCGCATCCTTTCATTTTTATCCTTAAAGGACGTTAACGCGTCGAGTAATCTCGTCGATGGCGAGATCGATACGGACTCTTTCCCAAAAAGGGCGGAATTAAAAAACGGCGACGGCGACGGCGACGGCGACGGCGCGGACGCACGGATGCCCGAAGCAGATTCCAGCGGTGACAACCCGGTCCCGAGATCGAATTTTCCAGAAGACTGCGAGTCCAACCGTAGTAATACAACGACGTTTCTCGTGGAATCTTTAAATTCCAACGAGGGTTTGCCCGGCATTATTTGATTTCCAAATCGACGTTATTGCTTCTGTGTAGCGATCAGAGGCGGGGCAACGGGGTAATGGGGTTTCTCGCAATGAATCGGTCGAGTGCATTTCCTTCTCGCGCGAGATTCGATACCGACAACACCCGACGCTCGATGCGAAGAACGGGCTCCGCATCGGATTCGACGGCCCGTACATCGATCAATTTCACCCAGCGTCGCGAGTTACCGTGCCGGAATTCCGCTTAAAGTCGCCGCCCCGTAACGCTCCGTAACGCTTCTCCGTAATGCGTTCAAGCGACGAACCAGAAGAACGTTTCGCTTTCGTTCGATCACGATCACCGGACTTTTTCTCCTACGCGAACGAAACGTTGGTAAATGTTCTTTCCGCGCTCATTTTCCTCTTCCTTCTTCTTCCTTGTAATCTCGCTTACCGTCCGGAACTTCCTTAAAGAAGACGGATACGCTCGCCAAAATAGTCTCGTCGGAGTCTTAGAAGGATTCCGATCTGTTCGTTAGACATTCGGCCGAACTTTTTCGACGATCGAACGCTAATTAGCATTGTCGTCTCGAACTTTCAAAATCTGACTACCTTCGATAACTTGGAGAACTACCAGAGTCACCGATGATCCTGTCCTGTAACGAGAAGGTTAAAACGTTCCTACGGATAACGATATCCGAAGGTTGACAAGGTTGTACAGCGTAGGGAGTAAAAGTTGTCGGTTCGCTTCGAAACAGGCGAGAGT
Source organism: Megachile leachella (assembly GCA_963576845.1). NCBI lineage: Eukaryota > Metazoa > Arthropoda > Insecta > Hymenoptera > Megachilidae > Megachile > Megachile leachella. Next base: position 15,527,201 of record OY756259.1, read on the forward strand.
AAGTGCACGATTTTATAGAACGCGGGTCTAGCCGCGGAAAGAGGAAGTTGGAACGAAGCCCAAAAGCCTGCCGCTTCATTTTCAGAATATTCAGAATCCGGAATAAGGCTGGAATTACTCGTAGCACGTGGTACGTAGAACCGTAGCGATACAATAGACCACGGTATTGTCTCGCGACGCGCCGTTACATAAAGTAGGTGTTAACCGTCCTTTCGTACAGGTTCTCTCGATATTCTGTTCACGCAGACCTCTAACGGTAGCTAAAGGTATCGTCGTCCTTCTTCGAACTATCGTGCGTCGTACGACGTCCCGTCTTGCAAACCTATACTCCTACGTATTTGCGAGAAAGCTACTTGCCTAAGTAGCTTGGTCGCCTGACCAAGTGTTTGCCCTGGGCAACCTCGAATTGCTCGAACCCACCTCGGCTGCCGCCGACGCTCCATTCCTCACGGTTTTTCCAACAGATCCGGAATCTTTTATGTTCCGCATTGTTTCCTTGGGCGTTAAGCTCGTCTTCTCTTGGTCGAACGAACGAGGATGTTATCGACGACACCAGATTACGAGTTGAATTCCTCTCGCCGAGCTGAATCGCCGACAACAAAACCTCGGAATATCGTGCTCGTTCAATCTCGTCGATCCGCTTGACCTCTATCCGAAAGATTCATCGAATTTCTTTTCGCGTTTCGATCCAAGAAAGATTCTCGTCGGCCTGGGATGCCGTCAGCTCGAACTGCCGCGACTCTCCGCCGAGAATTCGACTCGTTCGCTGCAAGCTTCTCCTTCGTCTTCTTCCTTCCTTTCGTCTTTCTTCTCGCTAGATGCCAGAAAAGTGGGGAAAAAAGGGTTGAAGTGGCTGAAGGAAGAGAGGCGGACGTTCATTCCGGTCAGACGGTGCACTGATTCCTTGAAAAATTGCCAACAATTCGTGGTCTTCGTGGTGCTTCTTTCCATCTTTCTTTCCTTCCTTCCTTCCTTCCTTCCTTCTTTCCTTCCTTGATTCTTCTCCAGGAACGAGTTACAAAATCATTTCATCCCGGCTCGTTCGTCGCGTTGGTCATGAGCTGTTTACCAGTGTCTTCTCGTTACGAATCATTCTTCAGCGATATCGTTTTTTTTCCGCGACGCGTCTATTTATCCTTGTCCAGGATTATATCGAACGGACGAACGAAAACCCTCTCTTTCGGCTCTCGAACGAATGGCCATTGTGATCTTGTTAGCGAGGATTGTTATCTCCTGTCGGATACTAGCGTACCGAAATTTCGTGTTCTTATCGCGCTTCTTTCGTTTTAAGAATGTACATATTCGTTTTGGAAATTTGATTATTGTCCAAAGGAGAGTTCGCGCGAGAAGTAGCAAGAGATCTTTTTCGGAGAAAACAAGTGCATTCGTTACAACGAAAAACCTACACTATTCTTTGAGAACTCGAATGATATTACGCGTTACGTGAAGAAGACGAATACGCGGGACATAATTTACATTTAATCGAATCGACATTTCAATTTTCTTTATTTACCTTCACATGTATCTTTGTATCGAAAAAATGATTAATTAGCTCTGACTGAGCCGAGTTTGGAAAGAACGATACGTTATCTGGTTAAAATATTTATAATTTCAAGTCAATCTTAGCCAAAGGAATTTTTCTACGTAATATACTTTGCATTCCTGTATACGTAGGTATTTGAAATTATAGCGTTCATTAAGTGGCCACTACTATAACGCTCAAATTATCTCGTTGCCTTCGTCTCTTTTTCTCTCACCCCTAATTCTTTCCTCTTCTCTGGTTTTATCGCGACAGAATGGATCGCCTTGCCGCCGATAAAACAGAATTTAGCCTTCTTAGCTAGAAAAAATATTTGCATCTGATTTTTACAAGGTCATTCGCGATAATACGAATGTTAACCTGTCGTTAGACGCGAGCGTTCTTACGATACTATTTATTTTCCCCGAAAAGAAAGAAGTTTCGGTAAGAAAAATTGTTCCGTCTTACCCTTAACTCGAACAGCTTCCAACCTGAAGATTTGTGAGCGAGGATTTCGTGACTCATTATATAAGACGCGGTATTGTCGTAACGTTCAGCCAGAAAAATTGTATTTTTTTTTCTTCTTTTTTTATCTTCCTTTTCGCGAACGAACGGTCGAACCGTTATTTCTTCTCCTTCATTTTACAACGATCCATCACCGGCAACGAAGATCGCGTGCAATCAACTCGCTTGGTCTTCATTAACTCGGAAGTTGCTCGGTATGCATGCTAATTTTCTTGCCTTCCCTCGCTTCGTTTGTATCCGCAGCTTTCTCCGTTCTTAAATTTTCAACCGTTCGCAGCGATATTTTCGTCGTGCGGTAACGCGCGCTACGGCGTATCCTCGAGGATCGATGCATACCAGAGATCAGAGATTTCTCTTTCCATGGAGTACGTGGACGCGAAAAAAAAAAAAATCACTGATCGAGTTAGCTCGTCGATGCAATTAGAAGCGAGTCGTCGATGGACTAAAGAAGCCGGAGGTGTCTCGCCGCGTGTCCGCACACCTCGCCAATGGATTTAACTAGGAAGTTGCTTGTTTCCCGCTTACCCGAGGAAAGCTGATTAGCCGAACGAAAATGCTTCGCGTAGCTGATCCGGCACGATCAAAGGAGCTGGTTCTCGTTTTACCTGAAACCGTGCGAAGAAAATCGAATTAATAACGGAGAACCAGTCTTGCCAGGCGATCCTTAAGGTGTTCTAATTAACGCTCTCGTTTACGACCTCATTATGCATGCTGTCTCGTCGAGCCAGTCGCGTTACGCTCGCGCTCGATGCGACGTCAAACGAATTTTAATTGTCGCTCGTTCAATGTATCTCGCGTACAAAGTTGTCGGTCGACCGAACCGAATGTGTGTTTACGATTGTTCGAAATCGTTGACGCGTTCCTATTCTGCTCGTGCCAGTTTCAAGCTTTTCCGATTCGTGCTCGTATCTTAGAAACGCATTCGTTCGTTGTACCTCGCGATTCGAGCAACACCTTACTCTTTCGTTCTATCCGACGAAATTTTACAGCCGATTATTCGGATACCGACCGAGTCGACGCACGCTTATCGATGATTCTTCGTTCTTGCTCGGGAGTATCGGACAATGTTTCGAACAGTCTGGAAAGCTAACTCGCAATTTAACGAGCCTTCTTGGCTAAGTAAATCTAAGTAAACCAACCCCGTAGCCTTATAAGCTAATCGGGTCAAAGTTTTTCCCGACACCGGAACAAGAACATTATCGAGATACGCGTTGATCGAACTAACGAGTCCCGAATATCGAATCGATGAAATTCGGCCGTAACGAAACTGAACAATTCTCGATAAGAATTGGAAGAAAAACTGCTCGACACCGTTGTTCGATTACCGAAGAGTATTATTCTTCCATCGAATCGATGGCTAAAGCGATCAAAGACGCGGTCTACAATTATAATCTTGTATTCGAAGAAAAAACAGGAAAAGAAGAGAACGGGCAAGTTTCGATCTGTTCTATCGGTTCGTGCTATCTTCTTCGAGATTCAAATGACCTCGTTTCTAATCGATTTCGAATTATCTTCCGACCGAATATGGATAAGAAGGTGGAAAACGCGGCGGAGAATCTGTGGATGTAATGGAGGAGGCGATCAAGTAGAAAGAGACGATACGACACTTCCGTTTTTAGTTAGAAAACGGAGAAACCTTACGTAGTCGCAAGATCTTCGACCGGTCACTCTGTCCCGGCTTTACCTACTTGTTGGCTGACTCTGCCGGCCCCCTTCGCTTCTTCTACTGCGTCGTTCGCGAATCGACTGCCGCTCGCGATTAATCGAAAAACAATTGGACGAATCGCTTAATTCCTTCTTTCTGGCCTACTTTCGACAAAATCAACTCATCGAGAATAAAATATAATACGTTACTAACGACCCCGTATATACACGTGTACAGTGTCCCGAAACGAGAAAATTTCTTTCCTTTCTAAATATACAGAAACATTGATTCCAACTGTCGCGAACGAGGAGACAAAAAGGCACTTTCTGTCAGATAACGGGTGACCTTTTGCCACGGACGAATACTACCCTGCTACTCTTTATTACCTTAGATCCTTTGTGTTCTCTTTCGCGGAGATTGACGAGCGGCATGGAAAGGTCAAAAGAGCAGACTGCGAAGGCTTATCAGCTACGGTTCTAGCTAAGAATCATACGATCCTGCACACTTGCTTGTTTAATCAGACCGGATGAAAAGAAACGCTAGTTCTGTTATCTTTTGTACCGTTCTTCCCCTTTTGTTCCCGTTAACGAGGAGACAAAACGAATACGTTTGATTCAAGAATTTCCAACCTCGTCGGGAAAATTAACATGACAACGACGAACGGCAAAGAAAAAAACCGACGTAGTTCTTCTGTTTGTTAAAAAAAGAAGGAAAGGGAGAAAAGGGAAAGAGACACAGAGGTGGTAACCCTGTCTTGGATGTGTCTCGCCAAGGTATGCCATCTTTTTCAAACTGGTCGACGCTGCTGTCACCTTTAATTAGGCCACCTCGAAACAGACGTTCGTTACATCTTTCGCGTTATTCGTTATGTCTGTCGTTGTTTCGTTCTTGTTTGGTCCGCTGAACGAAACGCGGAAGGATCTTTATTCTCGTTGTAACCTTCTGAAATTGTCCTTCTTCGTCCAGCCAACCGCTGATCGATTTTAATTCGACGAGAAGAATTTTTCAACCACGCGGATCGTAACGATTCGATAATCTTATAGTTTATCGTATTTAACGCTTTGAACATCCAACTTGAATTTATCGAAATATTTCGAATCGCGGATTATTTTATATTTAACGAACCGGTTCGTTAAAGCGTTATTCCGATGGATGAAAATTATCTCGCGATCGAGTAAATAAAATTGTACAATGGTTCGCGCGTCAACCGTATCTGGATGACGTGGCAGGTGTTAATATTCGACGCTAACGCATTCTTTAATAAGAGAATTATTCGAAATCGCGGTGCATCGAGTTTCACGATGAATTAATATTGAAATAATGATTCGCGCGACTAACAAAAGATGATTATTTCGTTATTATACATTCGTTTCGTACACGATACGACTTAACTTACCGGAACGACCGAAATCTTTACTTTCAGAACCAAATATTGGCGCACAACACGTCCGCCAGGATAATCTGGTCGAACCAGAGCTTGGTGCTTCAAAGCGTGACGAGGAGTAGCGCCGGCAAGTACGTGTGCGCCGCGACGAACGACCTCAACGAAACGAGAAGCGAGCCCCTTCATTTTCGCGTCAAGTGTAAGTATATCTATTTGCAAGAAGTATCAAATTATTTATTAGCAAAACCTGCCGTCTATCCAAAGCTTCCCTTAGTTAACCGCATTCCTCTTATTTGCCGATATTTCTTATATCTCGGTTACTATAGGTTCTATGCCAGACTCGTCCAAAGCCTTGTTCACCGAACTGTGGACGCAACGGTTTTCGAACTCGAGGACATTGGGATCCTGGGACTCTGAGCTTTCGCAAGTTTTCCAATTTCTGCGATTTTAGTCATTTCGAATGCTGGAAATTCGTATTTTTTCAATTAATCTCTGTCCAGTTTCTCACATATTTCTCTCGTTAAGTTCTCGTTAAACTCGGCACGGGTCAGACGAATTTACGCCGAAGCGGTTGACACGCTACGACGAAAATTCTTCACGCAACGGACAATCAGTTTTTCTCTTTCTCTTTATGCACAAGTTCGCCACTATTCTGTTACGTCACGACTGTATCAAGAATCTCTCGTTCGAACCTGAATATTTCAGGTGCATTTAAGTTCTGGCTACATTTTTTATATCCAATTCCTGGCTTACGCCGAGGCAAACGAACGACTATTCTCTGCGGTCCAGAGAATCATGAGATTTGCTCCGTATCTCGAGACCGGTATACAAATTGAATATCTTGGATTTAAAAGGAAAAAAACACAATGCACACGGAAGATCCATTTTTTTCTTTTTCTGTTTTTCAGAGATATTCGAGGACTTACGACGACTCGCGTTCGAACAGCGACATTTCGAGAGTCGATACATGTATATTCCTTCATTTTGTCTTTAACCCACGGTTCGAGTTAACGTTTTATCGAATTTACGTATCGTAGTTCTTTTTGTGAAAAAGAAACGAGAGAGAAAGGTGACACTGGAAAGAAAGGAGCCGGTCTTCTAGGACGCGAAGTAGACAGAAAAATCCCGATAAGAAATATATTTACCGTTTCGATGCACGAAACACCATTTACTCGGTACTTTTACCCACTCAACCCGTAATTCGTGCGCGAAGGTTAGCGTGAAATCGTAAATACGAACGCTTCCGACGTCGAATATGGATAGGTCGCGAAAACAAGGCTAAAACGCGATTCTCGGATATTTCGGTCCGTTCGCGGGTCTCGTAAAGGTCGAAGAAACGAATGGAGAGATAAACAGCAATATCTCGTCGGAGTTCTCGAATCGAACGTCAACCATGTTGGATTTAGTTTCCCGGTTATTACATCGTCGCCCGGCTTCTGGGAATGACATTCGCTTTAGGCTATTCACGTTCACCCCGAAACGAGCTTTCCCGCTCTCTACGGACTTTGCTCCCTGCTCCATTCTTTGCATCTATGCGCTGTTTCGAAAGACTCTACTTTTACTATACTTTTCGAACAACCACCAGCTCTGCCTTTCGATAGAGTAACGATCGAATTTCGCGCGAGATGCTTTAGCTCGACGTGTCGCGCATCGTAACCGATATAATTCTGCTCGTTAATTTTGAATTATTTTGAAATTAAGGTGACTGTCGGCAAAACGTTTACGTCGCCACGCGTTAATTACCGCAAACAATGGCTTTTCCTAAACTCGTTCAACTCCTGGCCGTTCAATCGCTTCTCGCATTTCCTCTGTTCTCAACGGCGCATTACGCTTTAACGAAACCTTTTTACTCGAACCGAGAGACGGACAGAGATAGTTTAAACTTTCTTTTATTATTCGTTTCGATTCGATCCTCGAAATTGGACAACGAACTCTATGTTATCTTTCGAAAGTTATTATCTCGATTAATCGCGAGTTAATAAGGAAAATAAAACTCGTTTATCTCGGAGACGAGTAAGAATCTAAAGATCGGTATCGTGCGTTATCCGAGGACCGTCAACAAATTATTCTCCAAGATTGGCCGAACTCTTAAACGAGCTTACTTCCCCGGGAGGAAACGGGAGGAAACAAGAGGAAGCAAGAATCTTTTGCTTCCAAGGCACGATCCTGTCTCTCCGTGTTCAAAGCTTGTTCCTTAGCCGTTCCATTCCCGTGGATCTTATTCTTGTTCGTAGAGCTCCCTCTCTTTTTCAATTTCGACACCGTTCTTCCGTTCTTCCAGAACTCGGCCACTTTCTAAACAATTAAACGCATAAACCTAGCAACGTTTAACCGAGAAACAATCCTCGGAGAATCGAACGAAACGATCCGGTCGAATCGTTGTTTCTGATGGTATTATTTCGATTTCGCAGTCGCTCCGGTGTGCAAGGAAGATCGAATCATAGTCGTCGGCGCGTCCAGGGGCGAGTCGTTGGACATCGTTTGCAAAGTGGAGGCCGATCCACCGGCTCACAATTTCCGATGGAAGTTCAACAACAGCGGGGAGACGTTGGAAGTAGCACCGGGCAGATTCTCGATGGAGAAGTCGAGCGGTGTTAGTGTGCTGCGATACACGCCAACCACCGAGCTGGATTACGGCACTCTGTCGTGCTGGGCGGACAATTTCGTCGGTACACAGGCGAGACCGTGTCTCTTCCAGCTGGTAGCCGCCGGTGAGTATTTACCGGATCTCGGTAAACGTTACACCGACCCGACCCGACCCGACCCTACCCTACCATCTGCGCTCGACCTCTCTCCGCTGCGTCTCCTCCGCACCCCGACGAGTGGTCAGGAAATCGAGTTAAAATCCTTTCTGCGAGCTCCGTTTGCGCTTCCTAGCCCTAAATCTAAATCATCGTCGTAGCTGTCCCGACTAGTACCGTCCCATTCCATCCCGTGCAAATAAACCATACTCTTTTACACGCTTCTTTTTTTCCCGTCTCGACCATAGGATTCCGCTTCGATTCAAAAGTTTCTGCTCTCTTCGGACCGGATCGAAAGAAGTTTGCTCTCCAAAAGCAACCGGAAGAGCATTCGATCACCGAGCTTCTACTCGAGTGTCTCTCCGAGTTCTATCGCGCCAATTTAAGCACGGTTGTCGCGTTCCGTGAGAACCGAATGAATTTTCTATCGGTATCGGAACGGAATCGTAAGCGCTATAATATGCACAAAGGTTGTTTGTACTTACTTCGGTGGAAACGGACAAAAAGACGCGAAACAAATAGCGGAGCGACGATGCTTTGGCTCGAAAGTCCTTACCGCGTAAATTATTGAAACATGTTGGGACCGTCGCGAGTCAACCAGACTATTAACGCCTGAATTATTTACTCCTAAGGGCTACAGATTGTTTTGCCTCCTACGATCCTGATAATTGCTTGGCAAATGATTGTCGCTTACAATTTTCAAATATACAAATTATTTGACAAATCGATTAATTATCTTGTTTAGCGGCATAGACGGAACCGATGCAATCGATTAACTAACAAAACGAGCAATTTGCACCCCGATAATCGTCCCGATAAACGTTATAGAATAAATATATTTATCCAATATACCAATAATAATCGATATAGGGTACAAACGAAACAATTTAACGCGCGATAATTATTAAATTAGCGAGCAATTAATCGCGATCATGACGCCACTTTTCGCATAAGTCAATTTTCTAGGAAGAAACCTTTCGATATTTTTCTCGCGTTGTTATAACGGTGCAATACGTATAATTGGATTTATTATAGATAGTATTTCTGCGAAGGTTATCGATCGTTACACCGTTACGATCAACGGGTAATTTCGAATAAATATCTTCGGGCAGCAAGCAATTTTCTGAAGGACCCATCGAGGAAGGGGGTGCAGGGGACGGCACGGCGCGGCGGACCGGCCAGTCAAAATTCTGACAGATATTCGGGAATTATCGCCCCGCGTACAATACGATGCAACCAATCATCGCACGGTAAACCGACGTTAATCCGCGAACGGATTTTCACCTCTCGACCTCGTCCCAATGCCTTTTTTAACCCCTGCATTGCACCGCTCCGCGTCGCGCCGCTCCGCACCGTGTCGCGTATAATCGAGAATGACGTTGACGCGACCAACTACCGAAAGCGTATTGACGTTGACGGATACACGGTGAACCAGATGCGCTCTGCCAAATCGCACACCTTCGCGGTAGCCCGAATTTTCGTCGCGATTATTCTGTCCAACGCTCGTTCCGCCTATAATGCCCTGTTGGTCCGGATAAAGACTCGTCCCAAGAACAAACATGGATCTTCAGACGAGAAGTCCTAAATAAGAGCTAAATAAGGCCGTAAACGAGGCACAAAGAACGCAACGTTTCGTAGAGATAAAAGAATAAAGTAACGCGATAAAGAAGGAAAGGGTAGAATTCGCTTTCCACCCGCTGCGTCGACGGAAAAGGAAGAACGATATTTATTTTCTGCGCGCGATACCTCGGCTGTCTGTTTAAAGAGAAAAGAAATTTTATCGAGCGACGGTCGTGAAAAAAGAAAATGACCGAATCACGAGTGTAACTGTGCCTTGACTAGCATAAAAGAAAAACTGCATCACCGGCAACTTGAGATTAAAAAAGAAAAGAAAAAAAAAAAAAAAAAAAAAGACAGAAGGAAGAGAAAGGAAAGAAGAATAGGACATTTCTGTGACCATTACTATCCCCGGTATAGTAAATCCTTGCCACTCGTGGACGAGCAAACATTTTTCACCAGACTCGAGGGAGAAGCTTGATTTCCAGAGAGCCTCTCTTTCTCTTTCCCAGCCCCTCCTCCGTCGCACCATTCTCCCTTCTCTCTTCTTCTCACTTTCACGCACACGCTTTCAGACAACCTGTGGAGCGTACAAAGTATCCAGAAAATATTACCGGACAAAGTACGACAAACGAGGCCGCGCGATAACAAAAGACGAAGCAACGAGAATCGCGGAACAGAAATTTTCTTGGAACGCGCGAACGAGCCTCGCGGATACGAATTACAACTTCGCGAAACAACGATCGGGCTACAAAGAACGAGCACCCCAAGGGGAAGTAATTTTCGACGCTCGTTTCACCCGTCGATTGGCCGGCGACCTGGATAAAGGGCGGGCTAATAATTGTTCGCGCTTAAGTGGACGTACAGAAATAGGTATACGGCCTTGCAGAGAACCGATTCTCCGCGTTATGTTGGAAAATTAATTAATATCCCGAAAACCAAACTTTGTTGCTTCGACTCGCCCTGTAAAAGCGAGTGTCACGGATTAAAGGTAAAACGTGTACGCGTACGCGATTTCTATATCGAATATGTTACGAGTCTCGCGACCAAAGTTTCTTCTTAAACGATTAAACGGTCCGGATACGAAGAGAGTCCTGTTAGGGATATTCGTTGAAAAGAAATTTTTACGGAGCAACCGTTATTTAATATCGGAAGGTTTTCGACCTAACCATAATCGAGTCTCTCTAGCTCTGTGTACAGTTAACAGGCGTTTTAATAGCGGTAAGACGAAAAGTGGAGAGGCAGCAGGAGAAGGCGAACGGCGCGTGTCGCGACACGAGCTCGTAAAATTTTAACGACGCGACGCCAGCAACCGTGCGGAACGATGGTATTTAACGCAGGGTGTCGGGGTTCTCTGGTTTCAGGAAAACCATTTCCTGTACGTAACTGCACGCTCGCTAACCAGACGTACACCAGCGTCGAGGTGAAATGCGTAGCCGGTTACGACGGTGGACTCCCACAAAAATTCATCCTGGAAGTGTACCACGGTGACGCGGATTTTCTCTCGACCAGCCAACCCCTTTACAACGTATCGAACCCTGACGAACCTAGTTTCTCGTTGGCGGGATTGGAGACGACCGTCGAGGCTGGTGTTCACGTGGCGGTGTACGCCGTGAACGCGAAAGGTCGAAGTCAACCCGTCATTCTCAGCGAAGTGACTTATCGCGATGCCGAGAAACGAACCGGTAAGTAGACATTTTGTTAACTAGTCGCGTTAGTCGCCGTGTACGTTGTTAACGGTCGAAGAGGAAGAGGTGGTAAGGGGAAACCGAAGCGTCGGAATGAAAAATTGTTGTGCTCGTTAATCGAAGAAGAGGCGCGTTCGAGGAGAAAGCAGGTTGACTCTGATCGATATAGCGTGCAGCACCGATTGTCGAGAGATTAACGAAGGTTCAGGGATTCGGAGCAAGCAAGGTCGCTTCCCCACGCGTTCCTCGCCACCTTCCGAACGGATGCTCCCGAATGGGTGGTGTCAACGGCGGGGTTACTACGCAAGACGGATCGCCATCTCCGAGGACAACACACTCTGCACCACACCCATTACGTGTCTCTGTTCCCCGTTCTATGTAATGCTACTTACCCCGTGAACAATCCACGTTAGAGTAAACCGCTCTCTGCGTTAACAGCGTATACAAAAACTCTATCTATCCTATCTAGAAGGCTAACGTTACGATCGATATCCGAATCGATATCGGCCGTTACGTCGTAATTACAGTTGACCAACTATTCCGCGTTATCAGCACAGTCGCGGACAAGTTTACGGTAATTTGTAAGTCGGCAATTAATGTCAGCAAGACGAGTGAAAATTAATTTCTAACAATTAACAAGTTGTTAGTTGTCGCCTAGTCTCCAGCCGTTGTATTTTAATCGTAGTCGAGCTAATTGTTCCGCGTTCTGAGCAATTCCAAAAAGTTTACAGAACTTTCTGACTGTTATTAATGATAAGAGTGGCCTCGCGTATAACCTACATCCTCGACGTTGCGTCGTCTCGTCGTTTAAACAGCTTGTTAGATATCGAGTGACTAACTTTCGTTTCGACTTGAACCGTCTAGTCGAGTGTTGAGCCGTGAAAAAGGAAAACAAATGAATGTTCGGAATATAAAGCGTGAAAAAATTAACGGGAAGAAAAATAAAATATACGAGGGTAGGCAGAGAAAGAAAAAAAACATCGGACGAGGTGAAAATGTAAAAAGATTTGTCGCGAATAGGTCGCAGTGTGTCAGTGGGTGACACGGTGTGTACACGGTCGATCGTAAATATCAGCCATGGCGTGGAGTTTACAACGAGGTAAAACGGAGGGCACCAAATCAATTGTCAGTAAAGTGATTTACGGTCGCGGCGGCGTCTATCAATTTGCAAGCGGGAGATGCGAGCTCGCGTACACTAGTCTCTCCTCTCCCTTACTCTCTCTTTGCTCGAGCTTTCCAGCCGCTACGACTCCTCGTACATCAACTTCTCGACATTCAAGAACAAACGACCCTTACTTACTTAGTCCCTTTCTATCTGTCCGTCTCTCTCTCTCTCTCTCTTCCCTCTATCCTTCTTCCCTTCTTGTTCCTCTCCCGTACCGCATTCGATTACCTTTCGATTCGACCTCGTGCCTAAAGGACAGAACACTCTCGGCCACTTGCCGTACAAACTAACTTCGTCCGAACTCGATCGATTAACGGATCGAATTAATACCCGTTCAAACCTTTAACGAAGTATAGAAAAATCCGTATGGAAAAAAATCCATCGCGAAGAAATTCGCGTTAAACGGTTAATTTCCCTCTGAACCGAATAATTGAATCGTTCGACGATTCTTCCGCGATTCCTACGTACACATATAATTATAATCCCCTTCCTAGGAAAGATTCGCCAGTTAACCCCTTTCTCCGTTGCGTTGGAAGAATTCTTTCCCATTCGCCACGCAGAGCAACGACCATCGAATTAAGGAAAGCAATTACAGATAATGGTCCCAACGGCACCCAACGCCGGAACCGTACAGAAGTCGGGGAGCGGAAAGACGGTAGACAGAGAAACGTTCGCTGGAAGGAGAAAACGTTAAGAATCGGAATAAGAAAGATAGAAACTAGAAGCGGGGAGGCAGAGAGAGAGAGAAGATACGAATGTACAGGGTGGTCATTAAGCGGCTGCACCTTCTCTAGCTGCCGTCTTTCTCCTTTCTACTCTCTCGCTCTCGTCGTCGTTGCTCGTTCGCTCGTCTTTTTGGACATTAAGCCGTTTCGCGTGCGGTAATTTTCCCGGGGTCATTTTTGCCGCTCTTCTTGCTCCGTCGTTAACTTCACTTAGCTCTGTTTACCCCCGTCGTCATTTTTCTCTCTCCATCGTCCCCTTTCCGCTTCTAGCTTCTATCTTCTCCCGCTTCTTCCGGAACGCCTCTCGTCAGACATTGCCGAAACCCCGCTCTTCCGTGCTATCTTTCCCTCTTTTTTTTCTTTTTTTTTCCCCTCTTCAACGAGTTGTTCCATTTTTTATTTTATTTTTCTGTCCTTCACCGAACGAAGGCCTTTTTTCCTCGACCCGTCGAATATAATTCAGTCTAACAACGCGGTGTAGCGGTTTAACTCGCGATGAACAACGAATCGATTCTTACGCGACAAAAATTTAACCGTCTAACGTCCGTATCGTAGTCGGATCCGAATTTTGATTTCGTTTTATTTAATCGTTTTACCGGAGGAGCTTTTTATTGTTGCTGGTACATTGGTTGTAGGAGGAAAAGCGTAGACTAGATCGCGAAAGCTCGAGGAACTCGTGCTGATTGGCAAATACGTGGCTGAACCGCAAAATTCAGACTCGTCCTAGAGTTCCGGAAGGCTGACTACGCGGACGATCGATCGATCGTAAGGAACCACGACGAACCGTGGATCGCGGAACAGCCGAGTCAGTCGCGAGAGGCTCGTTTTCTCGTAATTCGCGGTTTACTCGGGTATTTACTCGGTATTTACTCGGTACGCGTGGTTCGTGAACGGAAACGCGTACGGTGAGAATTATTAATTTTGCTGGCGGTAATCGGTTCGCGGAGCTGCATACGGCGCGATGCGGCGCGATGCGGCGCTTTCAAACCGGGACGAACCCCTTTAAATTCCATTAAAGCGAGCGGAGCTTCCCGTTTCGGAAGGGAAACGATTATTATCGCCATACGAGTCACCGTTAAGTCCTCAAGAAATATTCTACCGTCGCGTAATATATATTCTCGAGTCGGAGTTTACGCGAACCACGAGTTATCCAGCAATTTCAGCGGTGGCCAAAAGAGATCCCTCAAACGGTGTTCGGGCAACGCCCGAAGTAGCAGCTAATGTTGCCGGAAGTATCATTACGAGCCATTCTCGAGTTCTAAGTCCGTCTCTAAATACTGTCCGGTATTAAGCGGAAACGACTGGCCGTGATTATACGACGTTTTCGGCTCGAGTCTCTTTCCATGCTCGCGGCGTAATACCACGATGTAATACGATAACGTCCGCTCGGTTAAAGCCTGGCCCCTTTGTTTGACCAGTGTCACACGACGCAGCCCGTTTCGCTTTGTTCGTTCGAACTTACGTCGACGTCGGGACACCCATATCTGTTAAGCGAGCCTGGCCGATTAACGATCATTGTTCGCCAAGCAGCTTGGATCTCGAAACTTTTACACGCGAATTCAACAAGTTGGAGGCTCGTCCCGAGGTAAACTCGATTAGAAGCTATCTCGATTATTACGAGCAATCGAATGCGGGATCGGACCAACTAATTTCGCGTTGGAAAATACAAAAGAGTATCGAAAGCCTGGAAAGAAGCGGACTGTACGAGCCGCGAACTTCCATTAACCCTCCGAGTAAACGATCTCGCGAGTCTCGCGCGCGACAGGATCGATAACGCGTTTCGAGCTCTGTCGGTTCGAAGAAGCAACGAGCGTGAAATTTGCCGATCGTCGATCGCGCTTCGAACGAGACGACACCGATACGAGGGACGAAAACAGCGACGTTCACGCGTATCGACGACGAACCCCGCTTAATTCCGGGAAACCAAACCCGTGGAATTTCCAACAGAAATTATAGACGAATCGATCGATCGCATAACGGAATTCCACGCGAAACGGTGTCGTGACTGAGGTTGAAAGACGTCAACTGCAACCGACTTCTGGATCAGATTACTCAGACCCCGAGAAATTTCTCCGCTTTTCGAACGTTTCCACGCGAAACAGCTATTCCTCGCAGAATTTCTTCCAAATAATAGTTGGACTTTACGATCGATCGATTAATCGTTTACCCGGTTTCGCGAACTTCCATTTGCTCGATCGTTTGGTCCAGGTAACGTCGTCAAAGGTATACGAGCGTCCTAAACGACTATGCCTTACCGCGTTATTTCGTTCGATCATTAGGATTCCTCTGAAAAATTTCTGATACAAGCCGTGCCATCGATCGTCGGTATTCCCATTGATCGATTCGATCGTGGAATTTTTCACGCGAGCGTGGAATAAACACGGAATATAAACGGAAAGGTAAAGCGTCGAGCTCGCTATAATAGCAGGTGTGTAGCAGAAGGTTCGTTGCAGAACGGCCGGAGAGAGAGAGAGAGAGAGTGCGAGCGACTAGAGTGGCTGATTAAACCCCAGGTTTTATGGGCCTTACGCGTCTCGGCAAAATACCTTGCCGGTGCATAAGTACACGCACACAACCGCGTGACCGCAATCTATTTACATACATAAATATACCTGTATTATGCATGACACGTATACGGAACGATCGCAGCTAACAACGAGCACCCCGTACAACTTCCGTTCCGCCAGGTTACACCGATTTTCCTTTTCTGCCTCGATTTCGACTCGACCTTTCCATCGTTTCGACCAACTTTCCTAGAAACTTTCCAACAGAACTACGATCGTCACCGAAATCACCAGGGAACGAATATCTTTGCCGATCTTTGAAACCGGTTAACTCGACGAAACTTTCGACAAAACGACGCATTCCGAATCGCACGATTTCGCGACAGCGAAATCCTTAATCATTAATCCTTTAGCCGAGATAACAACAATTCGATCGATTCATTTTTCTTTGGTAAAAATTTGTCAATCTGCGAACTCTGAAATATGAAAATTTCAAAACACCGTGATTTTTCCTGGAGTATATGATTGTCTAGAAAAAGCTTGAAATACTTGACGCTTTTGTAGAGAAAAGTTATTTTCCGATGTTCGTATGGTCGTATGGTCGTAGTCGGTATGACGCGATACTCGTCGTTTCGGTAAAATAAAGAGCAGAAGAAAAGACAGAGCGCGCAAATGGAAAAGAATCGCGTTTCAACGAAGAGCAGAGATTCGATCCGTTTTACGAGCCACGCGATTCCCTCCCCGGATGCTAATACCATGGACGGTCAAGTAGCGACGTCGATGGTGGTTTGGTATCCTCTTAATTGCAATCAGTTGGAACAGTCTCGAGAGTTCGTCACTGATTGCTCTCTCTCTCTCTCTCTCTCTCTCTCTCTCTCTCTCTCTCTCTCTCTCTCTCTCTCTCTCTCTCTCTCTCTCTCTCTCTCTCTCTCTCTCTCTCTCTCTTTTCTCCTCTAGCCCCCTTTCCGTAGTATATCGCTCGCTCGTTCGCGTCTACACACACGGGAGAGATCGCGTACGCCGATGCGCAGCAACAATAGAAGTCCGTGTGTACGTAGGCGAAATCGAGGAGCAATTACCGGCGCAATCCCGCATGTTGAAGAGGATTGGCCCGCAGAGAGAAAGCTGGAAGAGTAGCGAGAAAGATAGAGAGAGGGAGAGCGAGAAAGGACGAAGCCAAGGGCAATGTAGTCACGGATCTTGAGAATCTCGTCCATAATAAACGCTTATCGAGGGGATTGGCCGATCGTCGGAGGCTCGGAAGGCTTAAGGCCAAGTACCGTGATCTCAATTATCGTACGAACCGGCAGGAATGCCACTAGTGTCGATGGGAAACCCTTTATCTAACGCTACGCTACCATCCTCTTGTCCTTCTATCTCCTTCCTTGTTCCTTGATTTCGCTTTAATTCGAATACTAGCCGCGGGCCATCGGTTTCGATCAAATTATTCCTGCGCACCGCCACGAACGTAGCGTGTTGCTGGCCCGGCTACTTCTTCCCTTTTCCTGCTAGAAAACCTGCTAGAAAACTTGCTAGAAAAAGAATATTCGCCTAACTCAGCTAACGACGCGAAGTCTTTTCGAAAGTCCGCTTGCGAAAACGGTCTTTCTTTTCTCCTGTAACCACAAACTCGGTTATTGCACTTATCACAACGTATTCGCAAAGATTCATGACGTTTTATTGGCATCGTGTTGCGCGTACGGATCCACGAATAGATCGTATATACAAGGATCTCCTTACTTGGAAGAAACGCGTCTCGTAGCGTCGTAGGAGCATCGTAGGAGCGTCGTAGGAAATATACGAGCGCGTATCCGAGTGACAGCAAAGTCCTCGACTCGGACTAGTATTCGTTCTCGTAAAAGTTCTCGTAAAAGCGTCGATCCGTATCAACTACGAGTCAAGATGATTTTACTTGGCGCCACCTACGATCGAGTCTAACGATAAATCGAACGAAAGGTCTAGGATAACAGTCCGCTAACTAATAGGAGAGTCTTCCGTTGGAAAGACGCAACGGAATAATTTTCGGAAGCGTCGGTGGTCGCGCGTCTTGCCGGTAATCCAGGACGAAAGCGATCGGTCACGAAGACGAAAGGTAGCGTGAGCGTTTCGTTAATTGAAAACGGCTGACCAACGAGAACCGTAAGTCGTCTTAGCCGTGGAACGAGACAGGCCGACATCGATTCGGGTTTAGCTTTACGTTGAAATTAATCCAACCGAGGCAAAGTTAGATCTAGACTCGGCTAAGCCGGGCTTTTTGACGACTTAACCGACCACGCGAGACATCCGACCTCCGTCTTACTTTTAACCCTTCGTTCAAACTACCGAGATCGTTTTTCCCTCGTCTCGCTTCTCGAAATTCCTCGATTCGTTAACTCGTCTGATTTTTCTTTTTACCAACGTTTACTTAATTTTCTCCTGCGTGCCCTCTTCGAATTTCCTACGAATTCGTTAGGAGCCTAACGTTATCGCGAGTCTACGACTATTCGATCGGTGATAGTTTTTTCTTGGTAAATGGAACGGGTATCTAGGATATTGACCTCGCGTTAAGACCGATTAGCGATCTAAACTTGGACGAACCTCTGGAAGTTCGGCAACCCGCTGGGATATGCGATTTCCCCCGTTGGTTCGCTTCGGGAATCCCGTTAGACGATCCTCGAGGATCGACGGTATAAGGGCCGGTTTATCTTTACTACCCCGAACAGCAGACGTTTCTTCGCGTGGAACTCGATTAAACTTCCATCGGAACTTTTACGAGACATTGTCGGGGCTTAGGAGGCTATACGATCGCAAACTGTGCCCTTCCTTTCTATTTTCCGACAAAAAAAAAAAAACACCCTGTAATCTGCTAAAAACTAGTAACTGATTAAAAAATTACTACGGCAGGGAAAGCGATTAAGCGTATTAAGGACCTTTCGATTACGATGACGCAAGAAGAGATCCTCTCGCGATCCGTAAACTCGAATCTCGCGACATGGGGTGCGCTTTAAGAACGAAGAACATTCGTGACGTCAGGCTAGCACCGAGCACAGGAGCGTGCTCCGGACCAGCCCGACCTGCCCACCGTGCTTCTGTCCCACTTAAATTGCCGTGCAGAGCAGAGCGCAGCTGGCCACGCCGCGTTGGAAGAATGGGGAGTTTTGTTAATTATCCGACGAAAACAGCGGACCCGTTCCCACGCTCCGCCACTATCAAGTAAAACGTCACGTGCGAGAAAACGCCGCCTCGCGAATCCGAGACCAACAATTAACCTGCAACATTTTCTCGCTCTCTTTCTTTTGCTTTTTCCCAGGGAACGTGCCAAAACCACCTCGTAACTTCCCGTTTCCGCTATAGTTGCCAACACTCTTTATCGATTATCGCGATAAACTCTTTCGGATACAACCATATAATTCAACATTTCTATTCGTACATCCTAATTTTTCTCTAGATTCGATAGGATCAAGGTTCGATTCCTCGAACTCTCTAGCCTATGCTGATTCGATGCGTACGAAAAAGAAAAAAAGTAGTCGTGGCACGTGAGAGAACGGTTAATCCTTCGGCCTAATTTGCGCTTCTTCAGCGCCTCGCTTCGCTATGCTTTCCGCTTGACGATGAAAGAAGAGAAAAGGGAAGAAATCTGTTCTACGAACGCGCGAGATACATCGTTGCGAACGTAAGTTGGAAAAAAAGCGCTTTCTTAATTAGACGTTTAACTTAGTTACCTACTCGAATAAAACTTGTTATCCGAAGGACAATTCCAAGTAATGGACACTTTTTAATCGAGGCACCTCGATGAGAAGAGTTTGTTAATTACGTATCTAGTCGAACGGAGAAAAGCACGCGAAGGAAATGTACCAACGAACGAAACGTGTCGAATACTCTTACTCGATTCTTCTTTTGTCCCGTTGAAAATGAAAATATACTTGTCTCGATAAGTGTGTTATACATAATATAGGTAAGGGGAAATTAACGTGTTCGGTAAGAACGACGAGACGAGACGAGACGTTTTTGACGAGCAAATTTCCGAAGGAAAAAAAAGATATTGAAAATCTTCTCGAAAGTCAGGGATGCTTCGATGGAACGTAATCGTTGGAGGGCCTCTGGCTGGGTAATTACTGGGTGGTTAGAGGAAACCTGCTGTTATCGTTTCGTCTGGACAACGTTAACGTTCGATCGTTGCTCGAAAAGCTTGTCCAACGTTTCGTAATGATTATTATCGCGCCATTTGGATCGTTCCGTGGTCACATGTTTATTAATGCACTCGGATATAATAGGATTTATAATGTTGGTCGAGAGTAACGATCGAATCGATTATAACAGGGAGAGGCGATGCATCGTTTAATTACTACACCCCGATAATTTTCTATAAATTGCCGTTGTTCATTTGTCAATCCCCAGTTCCTCGTAAATTTCATCGGGCCCTGACTACTGGTAACCGGTAACTGCGCGACCGCGTGGAATTTGTTAATTACGCGTAGCTCGTTTAAACGACCCTTACTCTATTCCCTTCTACGCTGTCCCACTAATTATCCAGAATTTACGTTTGTTCAAGGACAAGACGCTGGGATCGTGCTATCACCGTTGATAGGAGTGGTGGTCGGAGCGTTGGTCACGCTGGTACTGATCGTCCTGGTGGTGGTTGTCAGGGTTCGTCGAGAACGAGTCTCGAAACCTCGGCACGAGAAACCGGCGGAACTTAGCGAATTACCCGCGCAGCAATATCCTCTGCAAAACACTCAGCAAACCGTAGAAACCGATCCCGACGTGATCCCGAATAAATTCGGTGAGTTTAAAGTATCTTACGTACAACGAGTAGCGTACGCGCTAATGATCGAATCCGAATTTGTACGCGCGATCGCCGCGATTACTTACTCTCTGATAATTACTTATTTAAAGGTGAAAATTGGTTAAACTAAAGCTCGTTCGGTTAAACGCGGCGTCGCTCGTCGAAACCGTGACTTAATCACGATCCAACGGGGTTCGCGGAAAATCGAATCGATCACGGGTCTGGATTTCCAAATAATAGGCAGGAAACGGTCTCGCAACGCGCAGTTAATCTAATTGCGTCGGGGCTACGGGCACGCCACGATTTGTAGTAGCTGCGTGTATAGATTTTATTCAATTACCGCGGCTTACACGGCTGCATGGACACGGCAACAACGGTATATCATCCGAGAACGATAAAACAGATATTTTTCAAAAATATTTGCCGCTCCATGTTCGAAACGTTCGATACGTTCGATTATCGTTGTTTTAACGTAACCTAATTTCTCTAACGCGCTTATTATCCGATGACATGACGCTTCGAACGTCCGTTTTTCGCGGATTCGACGCGTACCGATTTAAAACTCGTTGTTCGAAAACCGGTTTAAAACTAATAAAAACAAATTTATTTGCTGATCGATGGTTGCAGAGGGTAGCTTGGTAGAAGTCAGCCCGCCGAGTTATCCGGGTGGTTATCCTCCAGGACACTGGGTCACGCCGGGACCTACGCCGAGCATAGACGAGCTGTGTCACAAATTCAGTGGAAGACCAACGGAGCTGAGGTTACCGTCGAGAAGCACGATACCGAGTTTACAGAGCATGTCCATGACTGGAGTGATGGTGGGTAGTGGGCAAGGTGTCCTGGTGAGCGGCGCTGGTGGGATCGTCGGTAGTGGCCAAGGTGTCGTAGTCGCCGGAGAATGTCTGGACGGTGAAGCGATTAAGAGACGATTGATGGCTAACAGACTACCAGAGAGTTGCGTTTAGACGTTTAGTCGAAAAGTTTAGCGTATCGCGCGTTCAACCAACAACAGGCTACGAGTCTCTTCGACCTCGAGGCGACCGACACGAGTCGCAATTTTTATTCGTCTATCCTTCCGATTCGCCATTCGAGAAACGCGTTTTTCACGCTAGGCTACTCCGAGAACAACGATTCGTGTACGGCCAACGGCAACGACGTTCTTCCTCCGATCGCTTTTTCGCTTTCGAGAACGTATATCCTGGATATATCCTGGACGGAAAAAATCAAAGGCTAAACGAAGCCCAACAGGAAGAACCGAAAACTTATCGAAACGATCACCTTCGCTGTACGACTCTTCGGACACATGGCGTGGTCCACGGTGACCCTGCGCACGGCCTGAAACCCTCGATCCGAAGTACCGGTTAATCGTTTCGCGTTCGATGCCAAAACTATTTAGAAAAGGTGAAAAGGTAGATAGTACTTGTTAAACTGATCGACGTAAACTCGCGAAGGTAACTAACAACTCGGAAGAAAATGAAAAGTTCGGCCAAAGTTCGTCCTCGATTGTCGGTTTACCGATTACTATCTACTTTTGTTCGCAACATCGAGAAACGGTATCCGCCAAAATTGTTTCGTAAACGTTTTCTCGATAGTTAAGTAACAATTTTTTCTTCCGAAAAAGACACGAAAGGAAAAAATAGAGGAAGAATAAAAGAGGAAAAGAGTTAGGTGAAAAGTTGCTCTCGAGTTTTTCACCTGGGTAAAGACGCTCGAAAGTTGTCTCCTCCTGTCGGCGCAACTTTTCTTCCTCGCAGTTTCCATAGGTCGACTTCGAGTGCAATGATCATTCGACAGTGTCTTCTCGTATATACTTCTTCTTCTTCTTCTTTACGTGATTCGCGTTTTCGGCACACGGCCCCGCGCTCCTCGACAAACACCGCGATTTTTTTTAAATTCGATTTTACCTAATTTATCCCGGCCACTCGTTCTCGAATCGTCCACGTTTCCTTGAGAAATCTCGAACTAATTCACCCGAGTCGCAGCCGTTGAAAATATTCGACTACGAGCCTACGGATCGAATCCTCCAGACATCGATACGTTAGGTCAGGCGAGGTAAAGCGAGCAAAGATAAAAGCTTCTGGAACGACCCCTCTTCCGGTTCTTCGGAATGAAGATGGATGTAGGAACCGCGCGAAAATGTACGATGGATAACGGACAAAAGGAAAACAGAGAAGAGGGGTTCGGAAAGAGCGCGAGACTCTTTTATTGACACAAAGGAAGGAAAGGGGAGAAAAAGGGAGAGCAAACAAGGAAGAAACAGGGGGAATGAAAAGATAACGCGATGCTACTTTGCCCGGTTCTAAGGAGACGAGCGAAACACGAGAATTCCGATGCCGATCAATCAGCTTCGACGGTTGAAAAATGTATGCGCGATAGAACCGATGTATCGTCGCGATACACCAATTTTTACCTTTTCGTTTCTCGAAATCGGAGAAATCCGATTTCTCGTTTTCCCGCGTAGAAAGTCTGCTCGAAAATAAGCCGATTACCGATCTTTCGGATCTCTAACCATATATATTTTCGAACGGTAGAATTTGTTGAAATTACTGAACTGCGACAAGACTGAACACCGATCTCGATTAGAGCTAAGTTAGAATGGCGAGAATTTCATTGATCGAAACTAAATCGTAGCGAATTAGCGACTTCCTAAAACGTGAAATATCTAAATACGAAATTGCTAAATATGTATCGGAGACTCGATCTGCGTCGAGTTATCACGTTCGTATTATTCATTGAAAGCGCGACGATTCCGAAACTGTACAGCGTAAAAAATCTGTTTTGTTCGATTATCGGTAAAAGCAAAAATCGCCGTTTAATCTTTGAGCGGTATCGAATCCGTAACAGAGAACGAATCACTGTTCTAATTTCATTGGATCCGAGCGACGAACAGGAGGAAGATAAAGCCGGAAGAGGCCTCGCGGAGTCTTTGTACTCCGGATGAAAAATTCAATTTATAAAGTCAGAAATACCGGGCTTCCACGTGACACTTCGCGACGAAGTCATGAAACTCGACAGCGGAAATACGAGTGAATAAAAAACGAGTGACAAAGTGTATTCCTAAGAGTACGAAGCGTGGCGAACGTCAAGGTCCAAAACTCTCGCTCAAATTGCTGCTTCGTACTTTAAATGTGAACAGACGAAGACGAAGGAGAAAATCTTGATACGAAACGTTAAATTATCGTATGCGTGAATCGTCGAGTGTGCGTGTGTGTGATTTTTTTTCCTTTTTTTTTTCTTTTTTTTTTCGATGTACTTAAAGAGGAAAATCCAAGAAAAATAATGGAAACAGATGAAACTAAAATTAACTAAAAAGTCGTTGCTCGTTAGTTAATGTCGTATCGTTGTACATAAGTATGTATCGTTGAAAAACTTTTCAATGGATCGACTTCGAAATACGATCGCGCGAACGTGTCTCCCTATCTACGCGTAACGTATCGAAATATTGCTACATCGAAAGTATGCGCGATCAAGAATTTGTCCAACTTGTTTATCGATTCGAAGACAACATGCCACGCGAATAAATTACGCGGCAACTAATTTCAAATAAATTTCCAAGAACCAATAGTTTTCCAAGACTTTCCGAGACTTTCAAATTATTACATTTACCAAGACTATCGAGTTTATCAAAGTTCACAAAGTTTTCAAGAGTTTCGGGAACTTGTTATGCCCTTTTTTCTTCTTAAACTGCAGACGATCCATTTTGCTCATCGAACAATAGCATCCCGCGTTCGAAGCGTTCGAAGCGTTCGAAGCGTTCGAAGCGTTCGAAGCGTTCGAAATCGAAAATTGTATAACGCGCGGAAATAACGAAGAGATTATCGATGACCGTTCGTGAAGCGTTCGCGCGGTCGTAAATCGAAGCGATTCGAGACGGTGACACGGCGTTATTCGTCTCGTCGGTGTCTCTCGTTAACGTGACAGATTGACAGGTCGTTACTTTCCGAAACCGCTCGACGAACAACGATCTTTGTTAATTAGAATGTCTTCGCCGCAACATAGAATTAGTCTCGCTTCGACGATCCGAACCGAACAACGTTTTCTATCGAATATCACGACCAATCATCCTCTATTACCGGAAAGGAACGACCCGATCAACGGAATCACGCGTTTTTTCGCGTCCATCAAAGCATCAGCCTAACCGACGAAAATCGAACAAAGACGAAACACGGTTTCAGCGTAGCTACGATAAACCGAGAATATCCACGCGAACTCTCGAATGCTCAACGTTTAACCTTTTGCACTCGTAGTCGAAAGTAATTTATCCTTTCCTTTGTCGACAATATAATTATTCGGCATTTTCGAAACACCATCTTACTACGAACGATGCGGATGTAGAAGGTGTACGCGATAAAAACTAATCGCGGCATCGAACAAACGATAACTTTTATTTCGCGTTGATTCTCGTTAATTCCGAGTAGACGAACGAATAGCGAAAATCGTAACCGGTGCAAAAGGTTGATTTTTCATAGAAAGCGAAAAAAGGAAAGAACGAAAGAACGAACGAACGAGAAGATCGTTGTCGGTTTCGCGTCGTTGTTCGATCTTTCGAAACGGATAGAAAAAGAAAGCGTAATCGTCGAGGAACGAGTGTACATAATGAAACGCGACGCGTGTAAATCGACATATATTGTATATTTTAAGTTCACTGTATAGGTGATTTCATATCAGAACTACCATATCGTCTACTAACTCGTATGTATATACCACGTAAAGTTTCGATCCGAATAAACTGTTTAACTGTCCGAATCGTTGGCTTCGAATCATTTTCACCTCCCTGGAGAGAGAGCCTCGTCAGACATCCGACGCGATACTAAATCGATGCGAAAACTTGTTCGAGGCTACCGAACGGGAAGCACGAAAGATCCTATCGAACAAATTTTTCGCGAAAATTCCACGCGTTTCGACGATAAATCGCGGCTGTTTGTTCGTTATTCTTGATCAACGTCCATTAAACGGCCACCGAATACTGACTTAGAACCATTCCGGCAGCCGGAAAAAAAATCTTATACTTTGCTACTCTATGATAATCGGTTAAAAAATAATCGTTGGACGAGAAAATTTGGAAAAATAGTTGGAGAACGGAAGAAGCGGTTTATGGATCGATCGAGCGGTATTCTTCCAAGATACTTTTATCGTTATTTATGGAGCACGTTTAACTCGAGGTCGACGCGTTTAACCGCGGAAACGCGAAAGAAAATAAAATACTCGTCTCCGCGAACGGATTGACCGAAAAGCTCGTGTCGTAGAAATAAATTTCCATGCGCCGAGGACGGAGTTTAAAGTTTAACCGCGATAGAGAGGCGGCGCCATAAAAATCGTTTAAGATGCAAGCTCTGCGAGAAATCCCTCGTGTGCCCTACCGTGGTTCAGGAAAAAAATGAAAGGAGCCTGAACAGAATTTTAATCCGTCCATGTATCTCGTTTGCTTACACGATTGCTGCACGTACAAAGCGAGTCGCGCGTCGAACAGGTTGAAGTAATTTTTTCTCGAGTACGTTCGAAACGAAGCATCTCTTTATTCGAACGTTCAAATCGACAATTGTGAACGGGACAAACGAAGAGCGTTTCACGACATAATTATTCTCCGTTATTATATATGTTTCAGCTTGGAACGGTGACGAACAGGATCTCCAGGTCGAACGGGTCAAGTTCGATTTTTGCCGTTCGCCGAGCCATCGGAGGACTCTTTTGGTTCCTGCTCGTCCTCCTGAGGGGACAGGATATATCGAATCTGTTCCCGCAACTTTATCGACGTTTCCACGATACAGTTCATGACCATGAACACCGCGCGATTGTACGTCTGTATCATGCGGTACTTGAACTCTCCTACGCGAGGCAACTCGATCTGCGAACGCGTTACGATTTCTAGTCAATACATATTCTTCGCTTTCAAAGTCCTACGAACATACAAATATAATACGTATGCACGTAAGATGGCGTAAATCGTAGAGGACGGTAGAACGTTACTTGATCGCTGTCGTAGTCGTCGGAGAAGACGGCCGCGATGGTACCCATTAGCCTATAGTACAGATCTTCCGCGTCGTCGCTCGAGCCCCATAAACCTTCGGCATTCGTCCAATAAACGAGTCCAGCAGCGACGCTGCTCTTTAAGAGGAACAGCAGAGCCGCGCATAACCTCTGGCCCGCGGTCTTCGATGGCGCCTTTGGCGAACAATCGCAAAGCTACGCAAACGTACGTGAACACTATGAATTTTTCCTTCGACTTAACGAGTTAGACGAGTAAACCGAACGGGTTAATAAACGCGACAACGC
Organism: Megachile leachella; assembly: GCA_963576845.1. Lineage (NCBI taxonomy): Eukaryota > Metazoa > Arthropoda > Insecta > Hymenoptera > Megachilidae > Megachile > Megachile leachella. Next base: position 15,553,692 of record OY756259.1, read on the forward strand.
CCTGACCGACGAGAGGTCACCTTGTTCCCAACAAGTATACGCCAACTCGCCAAACTGTCCTTCTCCATTAGAGAGCCATCGGCGTCGCTATACATGTGTACACCGAACTGTCGGGCTAATTCCAGGTAAACGCAACTACGTATCGACCAAGTAATTCCGTACAGGTGCTGGAGCACCGTCGTCTCTCCGCTTTCTCGCGTCAATATCGTGCCAGCCCACTCGTACAACTCCCAACTATTAACACTCTCTCTCTCTCTCTCTCTCTCTCTCTCCAACACGTAAGAGATAATTTCGAATCGAGGCGCGTCGCAAGTAAGAAAAGTAAGATAAAAAAGAAACGCAATCACTTTTGGTGGACAAGTCCTCCGCATATCCTTCCACGTGCAAATTTTAATAGCGACCGGTCTCGGAGTCCAATAAGAGGATCCATTCCCGACATGACTCGGACACGGTTGCATCGCTTCGACGAGCTTCTGAATCCTCTTCGGTCTTATGCAGGTCTCCGGGTTGGACAAATTGATGGTCCGGGCGATACACTTGGATCCCCTTTTCATCGTACCGATTGGTCGTCGCGCCGATGCCGATACCTCGCCGATACCTCGCCGATACCTCGCCGATACCTCGCCGATACCTCGCCGCACCGCTCGGATTTATTTCGCTTTGAGAACGTTCCGTGTCCTCGTTTTCGCGACGCTTCACCGAGACGAAGAATTATCCCGGCAGAGATGGGAAGGTCGAACGACAAAAGATCGCGTTCAATAGGGCTCGCCGAGCCACGAAAATTAAAGACGTCGTCGACGAAGGAACGATCCTTTTTTCTAGCAACGTTTGCCGCGTGAATTTTTCACGAAACTCGCGAAATTTCGAGGGATTACACGCGTTCGCTTTGCATCTTATAACCTCCGAAGAATAATTTAGCGAGGGAAATGGTTCACCGACGAGCCTTTTGTTCGGGATCGAAGGGCTTTTCGCTCGACGATAAATCGTGCCCTCGACTGCTAAACCGGTTCAAATTTTCATCGTTTCTTCCGTTACCGCGCGTCGTCGAAATTTTCACGAAAATTTTCGCCGATCCGCGCGATCATCTTTTCGCTCGTCGTTCTTCGATACGAACCACCGCTCGCCTAGTCACCGGAACTTTCAGCTCCGCGAAGTTGCTTCTCTTTATTCTTTCTTCGATTTTGCGCATCTCTATGCTCGACGTTACCTATCGAATAGAGTCGCTCTACCTTCTATATTATCGTATTCAACGACAGAATTCCTCATTCTTTTTCCTCTTCCTTTCGAACACGAAGCTCTATTAAATATTCCAAGGCTTACTTACAACGTCCTTTTAATTATAAATTAATTATTCGCCAAGTTATGATCCGATTCTCGGTTCTCTTTCCAACGTAATTACAAGCGCTTCAGTAGTTCTTTTCCTTTCTACGTTTTTTCCATCTTTCCTTTTTTTCCGCGTCGTTTTTCTACCCTGTAGTATTCGACTACCGTTTCGCTCGGTCTATCTCCAACTTTTCTTCGACGCGCACCACCGTTTCTTCCCGTAACATCGCGTTTTTACAGCCAGCTTTCCGCGTACCGATGCTTCTTTCCCGGTTTGAAAATTTCCAGCCCGACCGTGGGCGAATGGCGTCGCGTCGCGTCGGTTGAAATTTTCCCTCTTGCGGGACAATACTTTTCGCATCGTAGTTACATAGGTATCGGCTATCTATTAGCGAGTACGTCGAGCTAGCTTCGCAGCTTAGATAATTTCGAGCAACGTTAATATCGATTTCGTGTTAGGAACGTCGAATTTGAAAAAATGCGTTGTCTCCGAAGCTTTAACCGGCACCACTTGTCAAACCTTGTCTTTCTTACCTACACTCTTCGAACGTTCCACCGTATTAACGTTCGATGTACCGACAATATTTCTAAGCCGTCGCGACGACGTTGATTTTTTTTCGTCGTCCCGGTAGATCGACGTTTCGAAGAAGCTTCGTAACAGGAACGAATCTCGTCGGCGCCGCGCCACGATCGGAACAAGTTTTTCAGAGAAACGTTGACGCGATAAAAATGAAATCGGATGCAGCACGCGCCGTTGAAAAACGGAGAGACCGTTTAAGGATGGCGGGATTGGTCGAGTGCATAAATACGGAGGATGTACGAGCGTGTCGGGATGCAAATTTCACGAGTTTTTCCAATGGCGTTGATGAATAAGGAATCGTGAGGTTGCCGTGGCTGCTGGCAAACACGTAGGCGGCGGAAAAGTGGCGCGTACCTCTCGTTGGAAAACTCCGTTTCATCAAGTAAACCGAGCCCTCTTTCAACCGCTTCGCCACCAGCATCCCCCCATCTCCCTCGGCGGCTTTCTAATCTTGCCTGCTTTATATCTTCTTCCTTATCAGCGGTCCGCGAAAGGAGAAAGAACCGAACGAGGATTCGCGAATGAAACTTGACTGAACGTTCCCCATACGTAACATCCTATCTGCGACGTTTCCTCTTGCATTCTTTTCTGCATCTTCTTCCGCTTATTTTTCTTCTCTTACTCTGCGCGTTTTCGGTTAAATATCTACTAGGTCGGAATTGGTCGGAACTCGTTTACGCGACTGCGTTATCTTGCTCGACTTCCAACTACCCGATTAATACGATCTCGTTACGCTTTAGGAATAGTTTCGCTTTAGAACCTCGTGTTTCGAGCATCGTTTCTCGGTATCTTCGGTATTTCTCGAAGGAGAAAATTCGTCGCGGCTATCGCGAAAACGGCGCGGAAAGGAAAACGTTGTTTCGTCGTGGACGCTCGTTCCACGAATCTATCGATTCGTTCGTTCTTTTCCCGAGGCATCGTTGGCTACTTCGAAGTACGTAGTACGGATTGTTGGACGAACGCCAGGAGACCGAGCAAGCGTTCGTCCAGGTGGAAGCGGAAGGTAGCGAGAGTAGCTCGAGGTTCGAAGCAACATTCCGAGCGAAGAAAAAAAGTGAAGAAAGAGAAGAAGGATGAAAGGAAAAATAGTAAAAGACGAAATTAGAGGAAGAAGACGACCACGAAATATTTGTCAATCGCGAAGCCGGTAAGAGCAGGTTGGGAAAGTCGATTTAACGCCCGTTAAGGAAGCAATTCCTTTAAGAAGGACGAACAGGAAGAGGTAGCGAGAGAGGGTGGTGGTGCGAGAGGTCGAGATCCTCGACCTTCCTGGACTTACGACCTTTCACCGGAGAATCGCTTCCGTCCGCCATTATCGACGGACGAATGGAACATCAATAACCAATTTCGTAAGACTAATATCGCGAAAATTAGTTTCCCGAGCTCCCTTTTTCCCCGTGCTTCGTTCCTTACCGCTATACCTATACCTTCGTTAAAAGGTCTACGACCTACTCACCTACCAACCCCTCTTAATGTCTACCTATCATATACCTATCATATCATTTTCCCTTATTTTTTCGTTCGTCGCGTCTGCTCGTGGTCGCGCGTAACGAACGACAATACTAGTTTTTTCCTGTCCGTCTAGCACATATTTACACCGGCAAATCGATTTAAACGTCTTTCGAACGACTCGCTGGACTTGCACTTCATTCAGGGACATTGAAAATTTATCCGACGACTCGGATGTCCCATCGGTCGCCCCGGAACCAACGTCGATCCTTCGACGAGCATCGACCGTCTTTTCTCGTTCGTATTCATACGTGATCTCGTATGAATACGCTTTAAAGAGGAGCGCGCGAAAGAAGTTGGCCAGCCTCGATTAAGAACGTCCTTAAAGAGCCGCCCCAATGGGAAAGAGCTTTCGAAAGTGGCGGACATTGTACGCGGTTAGGAGGTTTCTATTCGTTGAAACTTTAATCGCGTTGTCCTCGGCAATTCTCGCTTCTGCTCTTGGAATTAAGCCACGCCAAGTACCGCTAACCTCCTTCGTTAACGATAACTTCTAAACTGTCGTATCGCTATCGAGCGAGTTTAAAAGGACGTATAAATCCTATAAAATCGTAACGAATACGATTTTCGTTCGTACGTTTAATCGAGATCGCGTCGAGAGACTTTCGTTCGAATTTCAAGTTCACGGTCACGAGCTCCTCTTCGAGGTAAACTTTGTAGCCCGACGTCGAACCGCGATCTCGGCCTCTCGTAGCTTCGATATTCGTCCACCAGCTAAATCTTGCTTTATAACCTTGATCAATGCCGCTTCGAACTTGACGCGAACTTAAATTTCGCTTAAACTTCGATCTCGACGCTAGGAATAAACGAATAAATATATCGTAAGAATAACCATAATATTCGTTAGACGGACCATTAAGAATAACTCGACTTTCGGAAAAACGCTCCTCTTTATAATGGTATAATGGTATAATGGTATAATGGTAGCCCGTAGAGAGGGGAACGGGAAGTGGCGTTGTTGTGTACGTTCACCACGCGGCTAGGGAAAGTTAAACGCGGGGGTCGACTATTTCATTTTAAAGTCAAAACGGCCGGGCCCGCCTAGTTGGAACGTTCCGAACATCGTAAGAGGGTTGCCATACTATTAGAACTTTGTAATGGCCTACTAGCGCGTACTTTGCCCTGGATATTGCCTTAAAGGGCGCAACCGTGAAACGTCCCCTTCGTAAATTGAACTTTCAAACTAGACATCGGGTCGCGAGTGCTATCGTCTTTCTTCGTGGCTTTCGGTTCTTCCCTTTGTTTCGCGACAAAGTCGACTGTTTTTTTCTTCTTTTCCTTTCTTCCTTCCTTTCGTTATCGTTCTCGAGATCCGGATTACAGCCACGATTACAGCCTTTTATTTACCACCGCGTCCACCAGAATACTTGCCCGATTAATCTCGGGGAAGGAGACACGAGCTTTCGTCTTAACCTATTATGCGTTTATCGCGTACACCGTAAATAAGGTGACGTTAATGGCAATCGTGGAAGAAACTGGGATAATTTCATCGACTTTTATACTTATGAAAGTACAGAATGTCCCGTCGTAAACACCGTTGTATCTTCTCCCTCGATTCAAAATTTCTTACCGTCTCTAGTTACCCTGGTCGACAAGTTCGTTCGTCTAAGATAGATATAGTTGTCGACAAGATTTCAAGGTCCAATCGTTGAAAACCGCGGAGGCGCTGCACGAATTTCGGCTCGTCGCGAACGAACGAGCGACGAGAGAAGAAGCTCGTTAACGCGAAACGCACGCGTGTTCCTCTTCGAGGTATAACGATAAAAACAGCGAACAAAATGAAGCGCTTAGCGAAGAGGAACCGTGGAAAAGTACACTGTTGACTGACTAGCCGCTAGCGTATAACGACGTTCATCTCGCTGCGCGGTCGACCACCTGGTCGAGCGACACCCGACCGAGCTAACTCGCGACCCGAACGAAATTTCAAACTTCTAATGAAGCGCATCCGGAACGGTTGGATTGCGGATGAAACGTTTCAACGGTAACTAGCCGGTTTTTCTCCCGCCTGTAAATCGTGAAAAAATATCTGCCGGCAAATGAACGCGAATAAATGGAGAATGTATGCTCGATGATAACCATAGGAGGTTGAATGGCCGACAATCCGCAAAATGCACGCTGGCTTTATCGTACGCCAAAGCTGTTGGACGAAAGGATTAACAAACCACTTTTTGCGTTTAACAACGTTCGTTAATTATACAGGTTGCGACGGGACATACGGCAGAAAGTGACCGTGGCTGATTCTACGTACAGAGGTAAACCCGACACGTCGAATCACGTTATTTTCTAGTAAGAAGCTTAATTCGCGAGTAAATTGCTGCGGTTAACGATGATAACATCTAATAAAGTATTTTTCCAAAATTTTCGAAACGACTAACTTTTCGATGATAACTAATAACCGCTAAAAGATAGAAGAGGCGGTAATAAAGGCACGTTAGCGAAACGGACTGACGGGTAAAGTAGGTTCGACACGGTCGATGAAAGAAAACCATAGGATCCTTTTGAGGCGGTAAGGAAAAAGCAATGCACCCCTTTGAACTAGCGATAGCAACATAAAATATATACACATCTGTGGTAGGTCGCGAGTTAGGAAGGAAATACTCATTTCACGCGTGCCTGCCTGTAAATGCGACGGTACATTCAGGCCCCATATATATATATATATATACATGTATATATATATATATTGTATATATCATCCCTTTCGAAGGACTTTAAATCAAACGGAGGCGAGGGGCTGAATAACCCTGCCGATAGATACACGGAATTTCAAATGAAAACTCGCTACTCCTCGAGCCTTTGATAAACCCGAGAAATCTCTAGTTTTTCCCCTCGTCAAGTCTGTTCTATTTCTTTGGCAACGACTTCGATGAAACGAACGACTAGGCCACGCGACACGGACATTTGCGAATATCCTTACGGATCGCCGTTCGATATCGTTTCGATAAGTCGCTCGTAAGTAGTCGCGATTACCTTTAATAACCGTAACCGAACAACGGCCACGCGATATACCGTGTATAGGATTGGCCGGGTCAACAACGTTCAATCGTATACGCGGTAATATAAACGCGCGAATTAATTTGCCTTTTACCATCCAGCGAAACAATTAACGCTGCTGCGTGTCTATCGCGTGTCCAGACCGTAAACGCTAAGCGAAAAATTCGTGAAAATATACACAAACGGCCGTTGTACGATGCTAAACAGGTCTCGTTCCATTCGAATTGCTCGTTGCTAAAGTAATCAGGAAATTAAATTAGCTTCTTTGAACGGTTTAGGTAACCAGGCGAATTCGAGAATGGACTAGCGCTGAACGTTTCGGCCGTTAAGAAAAATTTCATGTCCGGAATGCGCGAGCTCGCGAACATCGGCTAATTATTTGATAATCTTGAGATTGTATTAGTCGTACACGCAACCAATGGGATTACATTAATTACGGCTAGCGAGTCCAATTAAATCCAAGAGCGTCGCGGAGTCACCACCCATCTACCGCCATTTTGTGGTTCCGCACGAAACGAGAGGATAGGGTTGGTAGCGAACGAAGAGCGCGACGCTGATGGTAGGACCAGCAGGGAGGGTGTAGGATGGAGAGCTTAAAAATATGATTTTAATACCACTGCCCCGGGGGTCGCCGTATATCACGCTTTTGTCCGCCTACTATTGTCTCTACACTCGACTCACACCCTCTCAAAACCGACTATGCCCCCTTTCGGACGACCCCCTTGCACGCTATGCCACCCGTGGGCCAACTACAATGGCCGAAATGCTCGTAATTAAAAATTTTCCTACGTACGATCATCCTGGGTTGTTCCACGAGGAATTACGTGCCGTGGAATCCAACGGCGAGTCCGAATACCGTCATTCGCATTATCCGTACGTACGTAGCGCGTAGAAACGATCGCCGACTCGCTCTCGTCTTGTCGGGGAAGAACCGTTCACGGACTACGGACAACCAACGTATTTCCGTTTTCGATCCAACGACCTTTCGTTAAATAAAGTGTTCCTTCGACGAAAAAGGTTGTTCGCGCGAACGAAAATATCGCAAAAGTTGGATCACCTTTTTGCCGAAAGTATTAACGAACCAGGCAAGAAACGACGGTATAAGTTACGAACGGGATAAAAGCATCGCGTTGCGGTCGGACAACGACGCGGAAAAAGCGGCAAGAACTGGTCGCGAGGTCCCGTTCAAAAGAATTTCATTCGTTTTATGATATCTATCCGGAAAGCGTTCTATCGTCGGTGGTCCTATTCGAGATTACTTTAGCATTCTCGAAAGCGCGGAATCGAGGCTGGTAGCTCGAAATTGCTACCTTCGAAACCTGATCAAAGTTCCCTATAACCATGGACCTCTTCTACCCTCTCCAATACTCTAACGCGAAAGCGTTAATTTTTGAAATACAAGGCCTTAAAAGTAATCGACATACGTCGAATAACAAGATCGAACTCGGTGTTGAGAATCGGAAGAAAGAGCATGTGAAATTTTAGGGGATCGATGGTGAAGCGTATCTCGAACGAGCAGGCGCTGGACGACTCAGCGAAGTAAGAAGGTAGTATCTGCGAGCGAAGGAAGGGCGGAAGTGCGTGAGAAAACGTCGGATCGCCGGACACCTTGCGCGGAGCTGTAATCATCTTTGCTCAGTGTCGCCCGCGAAAATCCATTCCCGTCACGTCGAGATAAACGGGCACAGTTCACTCTCCGCCTAAATCTTCTTTTTCCTTTCGTTCTCACCTCGACTCTCTGCTACTCCTCCTCTTACTTTTTCCTTCGCACGGATAAGAAATGAAATTAAAATTCTCCAGGAGACTGAAACGTCACGTTCCGTGTCGACCGTCTCGTCCCGATCCAACGAACGCGACGCGACGCGACCGATCCGTACCGAACTTTTACGGATCAAGATTCGTTCGCGGGTTCTTGCCCTCTATCGTTCGATTCTCCGAACTCGGAAAATTCCGATTGCCTCGCCTTTCACGAATTTCCAGAATTTCCAGAATTTCCGAAGTTTCAAAAACATCGAAATATTTTCAATTTTCCTCGATGGCCTTAAGACTGAAATGTAGCTCAGCTTTTAGCCAGCGTCGAGACTCGTGGCTTTTACCGTCGGGACACCGCGACGCTTTTTCGTAGACTTACCATCGCATCGAACATATTTTCAGCTGTCACGGTATCGCGGTAGCGAATAAACCATGTTCCTTAACTTTTCCGTTTATCTTTAATTACTTTGTATCAACTTCGTCGTTTAGAAGTCGTCGCTTAGAAGTAGTCGATAGTTTATAAACGTATAATAAATGCTGCTTTTTGGAGAAAAATTCGATTCGTCCGTTGAAAGGCGAAAGCAATAAACAAGAAAGGTTCGCGATTTTGAAATGTCACTCGGCCAAAGAGTAGATAATTTTCGAAATGAGTTCGAACATCGTGACACAGGATCAAAGCTCGTATCGCGAGCATTTCCCATATTGCGCTTTCCCCTCGTAGCCGAACCCGGGCATGCAAACTCGTACGACAAAGTGGAAAACGAACAACATCGAAAATCAGATAAAAAGGAGACTCACCGAACGAATTAGCTCTATTCGCGACAGGAAAGACGCGTTTCGAGTATCTCGCGCGAAATCGCGTTGACGCGTCACGGCCTACGAGGAAACGTAGCAACAAACTAATCGAAAAAGCAACATAGTCCATGACCGCTTTCAAATTATTTAAATATACGCGTATTCTCCGACATTGCACTTCTCTTCTCTTCTCTTCTCTTCTCTTCTCTTCTCTTCTCTTCTCTTCTCTTCTCTTCTTTCGAACCAATCATAATATTGTTTCGGTTCAACAACAAAAACGAGTCAACGAACGAAAGCAATTTAGCGAGCGGCGGTGTAATTGAAAAATAATCAGGAGCGAAGAGGCTGCGGGTACGATGCAATTTCGAAAATGTTCCCCGATCATTTTCTCTCGTCGAGGTTGTTGCGCGTTATATTTACGAAAATTATTCTCCCGTCGAATAACTCGGAAACGTTACACTCTTCGACGATTACGCCGCTGAAAAAATATCTGCGTCTTCTCTTCGATTCGATACCTTGCATTATTTTTACCGAACCTTTTCGCGTTTAATTTCCTCGAAATACGTCACGTTCCGTTCGCGCAAAGATCTTATCCGAAAGTTGCGCGATAAAACTGTTCGAGACCGAGACAAAACGACTCCGACTCCGCGAAAACTCCTGTCCATTACTCTCCTGTCCAAAGCTCGTTTAATAATTCTTCGTAATTTTCCTCTTTATTATTAGGATATTTTGCGAATAAACTCGATCGTTCGAAATAAAATCTCCTCATCGTTCAACGCGAAGAGAAACGTTCGATTTTTCATCGAACCTGTACAGTTCGTCACGATGGATATGCTGCCTCGTAAATAAAGATTATAGTTGTCCGTTGGCAATTAGATGTCCCATACCGGACGGTAATAGAATCGTTTTAATCCTACGCCGGCCGTTCTCCCGAAAATAGAACGGCACAAACGTATGTATGCATAGGTATAGAGGATTCGTTGGATGTTACGGAGCTACGAGAAGGAGCAAGCAAATTGTTTCCGGAGAAAATCCTCTGGAATTCGGAGTTTTTTCTCGTCGCCTTGCCGACTCGTTACTTTCCGCGTATTTTAGTACGCGCATTTTAGTCGAACGGTACGTTGCCGAGCTCGTGGAAACTACTTTCTCGAAGAGGAAGTCTCGTATTGGCCAGGCGTTAAACGTTTCGAAATTGTCCGATCGAAAGTAAATAAACAGGAAATACTAAAAGACGGAGCCGAGTACGGAAGCAAAGAGAAAAAGGAGAAAAATGCGTGTGTGGCACGGGCAAGGCGTTACGCGAAGGTACTCGTGCTCGCGCCTCGGTACGATAAGAGATTTTGTAGGGAGTCGCGCGAAAAGGGTGCCGCTTCTGCCAGTGGCGAGACTATAATTCTGCGTTATCAGCGAGTTCACGGGCCAACGCATCCCTTCCTGGAAGAGTAACTGATCCTACTCCGTCGTTACCGGCCCGTTTTCTCCTGTCAGCTCGTCCACTCCGCGAAATCGTATGCTTCCGACGTTAGGCATCCTTCTACGCCTTCTCGGAACTCTATTATATTTTTTTTCTTTACAACCAACGATTCCAGCAGAGATCGAAAACTATTATTATAGTTATATCGAAAGTATTCTATTTAAAAAGCAACGTTCCAACGACTAGCAAAGAAGCCTCTCTTCTTAGTTAGTTAGTTGGAAGTTCTCCGCGTCCCTCGTTTGCATGCCGATACGCGTCGACGAACCAACAAGAATCTAGAGGCTGGAGTCGCGAGCGTTCGAGATCCGCACAGGTGGGCTGCGAGAAACTTTAGCTTGCCCGGATAGAAACTCTGCCGGATGCGGCACGTACAGCTACCGCTCTGACTGCAAACTGTGCGCGGATATAGGTGCGACTGCGGCGTCTTTCCGAGTATGATGCCTCGCAATTTCGCGCGATTACCCCTGGGCTCTTCCAATTTACCTGGAAACTTTCTCCTTATCTGACACGCTTCCTAGATCGATATAAGCGTTCGACCAACGATCCAGACGTTGTCTGTCTCTTAGCCAAGGTTAAACGCGTAAAGATCGGATCGTTTCGGAATCGATTCATTAACTCGAAAACGAAGAGAGAACGCAACGCGAGCCCGTTGGACGGTGGAACGGCGCATCTTAATCACCGATTCATCACTCGCCATTGCACTTTCGAAGCAATCGCGCGTTAACTCGCTCTAATAGACGATACATCGACGCTCCTGACACGTAGGCGTCGCGGCGCGTCCTACCTCGTCCCGGATTCGTCGAGGACTAGCTCGGCTAAATACCCTCGACTAGAGTCAGCTAGACAGATAGTTCGAGTCGGAACGAGGTCGACGTTGGCTGGGCCAACGAGCTACCGAAGTTAAGGTTGGCCTGCTCGGGACACGAATTGATACGGACGTTCTCGCTGACGTGGACGCTCCGAGCCGCAGCCCCGTTTCCCGATAACAACCCTTAAATCATTTCTAGTCTGGTCGGTTCGCGAACCCTCCTTCGAAATCGCCGATTTCCTACTTCCGTTAACAAGGAATCTCTCGCGATACGCTAAATTTCTTTTTCCGATTTTCCACCTTTCGCAGGTTCAACGTCTCTCGTCTTAATCGTTCCCGAGTAATTAGCCTCGGAACAATACGCATATTTTTCTCTCTCTCTCTCTCTCTCTCTCTCTCTCTCTCTCTCTCATATATATATATGTATATATACGTACGTATAAGAGAATATCTTTTCAATGGCACCGGTTCGCTCTCCGGTATTCGTAACGGAAAGAAAAACGAGACAAGCATCGCGCTATTGTTAGGCGTATTCGCGTTTATACGATTCTTTTCTTAATTCGAACGTACCTCGTCGCTCGTGGAACAACACGAAACGCCTGTTCAAAGAAAAAAACTGCTTTCTCCCCCTACGCGTTCCCTTTGTTTCGCGTCGCCAAGAACCACGCGGAGTATTTCTATTAACCGAAATAAAAGGACAAACGCGAGACACTAGAAGGCAATATAACAAAAGATCCGGCGAAACCACAGTCGAACGAGCAGAAAACCTTTGGAATCCCTTTGCAGCGGTTTTCTTTGGTATTAAACTCTTCCTGTCCCTCTCTCGCTTCTTTGGAAATGAATAAAAATTACGTACCAGCCGCGACTCTGTAAAATTCCTTTCCCGAACGAAACTACGAAAGCAATCTCTTTTCGATGCTCCGTAAAGACGCTACAAAGATTAACCGGATCGGCTAAATAACCTTATAAATAAATCTTATTTATATAATCTTAAATTGAACATTTAAAAGATTTATCCGTCTAGAGGTGTAAGATCGAAGACGGGTCAGTGGGTCTCGTTAAACGAAGAAGAAGAAGAAGAAGGAAGATGAACGATAGGTGAGGATATCGAGAACAAAAGCTGTTGGCTGATTTAATTGGAATCGTACGGCAAGCTCGTCGACCCTCGAGCATCGATGAAATTGCAGTCACCTCCTTCTCGTCGAGCGCCGACAGGTTTTCTCTTCGCTTTCGAAACCGAGCACGCTTCTGTCTCCTCGTTGCCTGTCCTTTTTCTTCGTCTACTTTGCTTTTCGCTTCAACGGACTTACCCCTAAGTTTAGAACGCTTCCTCGTACGCACGAATTAAGCCAAAAACGATCGTTCGTCCGAGTAGAGAACAGACGAGACTCGAGGATTGACAAACGATGTCGATTAATCGCGAGCATTAATAGCGAGCATTAATAGCGAGCATTAATCGCGAGCGAACGCGAAATTCGCCGAAACAAATTTCCCCATTACTTATCGTTTCTTCGCGATTACCCGCCAGTCGGATTAGTCGTACATTGTTTCTCGGAGAGACGGTAACAAATTAGCCGCCACGCCGGAAAACCTATCTCGACTTTCCAGAGATTCCTCGTGTGTAACCTCTGCGCGTCGAACGATGACCGTCAAATTCTTAATCCGGCGAATAGTCCTAGATATGTACTATGAAAGTAAGTTTCGATAAACTTATTTTCCTGACGATACCGTTGTTACGGGAGAAAAGGGAAAAACCTTTAGTGTCGCGACTATGAAAAGTTTTTTTTTCCAATGGTATCCAGCCCGACCGTAGCTAAACGCGAATACGAACAAGCACAGGCTACAATCGCTCTTAATTACATGCTAACGACCGATCTCTGAAAGTCAGATAAGGTTTTCAGTTAGTCTGCACATCCAACCTGGCAAACTTTCCGTGGATTTCAATTAGAGAGAGTCCTTTAATTAATTTCTATTATGAACCGCGACGATGAGGACTGAGAAAACAATGGCAAAGTACGAGGAAACCTCTGAACGAAAAAGAGAAATCTCAAACGAATTCGACTCGACGAAAATTCTCGGGATGGAAAACGCCGCGCCGCGCCGCGCCGCGCCGCGACGAAAGTAGACCAGACCGTGACCGTACGACTCGGATCGTATCGATACCGAGACTGTTACGATTTCATTTTTTCGCGTACCTTTCGAGTAAACCTTTCGAGTAAACCTTTCGAGTAAACCTTTTGAATACGTCTTCCTCGAGTCGTGCTGTACAATCGTAGACCGTTCGAATCGAGTTAATCGAACTAGCTATCCGCTCTTTATTCGATTCGTTAATATGTAGACGTAGTAACAGCGGCGCTGATGTTCAAATTAAACTGATCAGCCATACTAGTTCGAAAAATTGTTATTAAACCATTCGGGAATCGTGATGGTTCGCGTAAACCCAATTATACGATCTACCTAGTTTCGTTATCCATTTCCCTGTTCGGCGAACAGCGAAAAATATTGAAACAAAAAAAAAAAAAAACACCGCGTACTCGCGTATCTTCGTTTCACGGTTTCGTGTAATTGTAACTGGACGGTAATCGCGTTGGGAACACGATATCGGTGGACGATTCGTTGACCGTGTAGGTGAATTCCATCCCGGAGCTATGGCCGAAAATCGACACGATGACGATTCGAAAAATTCTGCGCGAAGAATCGAGATAATAAGAAGAGTCCGTTTATGACAACTCGTAAAACACGAGGAACGTAACCAGCTGCTAACCTCGTAAATCGTGTTACTCGCTAGTGTCCTGGATCGTAAATTTATGGACTGATTCGAAATATCGTCGATAAGATTGTCCGCTGGTACAGCAACTCGATTCGGCCAAATATTTAGCTACGTACGCGTACAACGGATCCTCGCGAAACCAATATTTCTATAAAGGAAAGATATACCTATACATTGAACGGAAACGAGCAGTATAATTAATTAATCCATGTATTAAGAATAGGTGTAACAATATTGTCTGGCAGATAAGCTGTTACTGAACGAGAGAGAAAATTATTTTCCATCGGCGCGTCGATCGCATTCGATGTTGATCGCTGGCGAATTAACAGGCGAATTAACAGGCGAATTAGAAAGGTTGCTGTAAACGAAACGCGTCAATTTTATTTAATCTAATAAAATTAAGTAATGAAAATAATATGGAAGAAGCTACGTACCGCGCACGCGTATCTTTCTCTTCCAAATTATAAAACCAGCGGAAATTTTTCTTGAATTTCTCGAAATTACCCTCGATGTCGTTAGTATTTTCCGTTTCGGAGATTGATCTCGCCGTCGTGGAAGGAGAGAAAGTAACGTTTCGATAATTTACCATGTATTTCCACGAATCGTTATTCGATCGTGGATAGGTGAAAATTACTTTATTCGATGGGATATTTCGAAAATCTCGAACTGTTATATCATTATAAATGTAATTCCGTCTATCGGCAACGTTACGATATCGCATCGTGACGAATCTCGAGCGATCCTCTGTGCTCCGAATATTCGTGTCGTTTGATAGGAGGTTCGAAGAATCGTGAAATATGGAAAAATCACCTCTACCTTTTGTCCTCTCGAAATCCCCTTTCACCTCAGTGGTCGTTACACTAACTTCGGGAGCAAATATTGATTTACGATTAGTAGTCTGCTTATCTTCGACATTTTCCGTGATCGATTTTTTATAGCCGGTAAGAGTAGTGGTTAACCGTGCCAGGTCAGTAATAGCAAACGTTGGAATCGAGTCGTTAACGTTCTTCGATATTGACTCGTCCGACGTATTAAACGTCGAGATCGAAGATTCCGTACTCGGTAATATTAATTTTCTTATGTTCGACGCGACGACTGCCGCCGGTTTTGAAAATCCCGGCGTTAACGTTGTTTCGTTCCGTGCAGTAAACTCTGTCGATTCGGCGAATCGCGAAGACAAACTCGTACGGGTCGTAGGTCGATCGAAAGGTTCCTCCGTTCGAAAATAAACAGCCCGCAAGATTCTGAAGAGACGAGCCAGTTTCTCCGCGAGAACGGTATCGTTCGATCGCGTTCTTTTTATCAGTAGCAACAGTCTTGCCCAGTCAGATTGGAGGGCACCGAATGGCAATGCGGTAACCGGACCTTTCGACCCGCCTACCATCCTATCGATCGTCACCACGTTCTCCACATTTAATTTAGACAGATAATCCTCCATTTCTACCATATCGACGGTCAAACAATTATCGTAACCACTGCTTTCTGTGGAAGAAAAATTCGATCACTTTACGATCGTTAACTAATTCGTTTGCTCGAAGGTATCACGATAAATAGGAAAGAAATAGCACTTACTAGAAAACTTTGAAAGAAAGTAGAAGGTTAGCAGACAGAAAAGCAAACGCGAAACCACCTCTCCCGACATGATTACCGCGTCAACTGACCACCGACCGGTATACTATTTCGTTGAAATCGGCTTATTCGAAAACCGCGAACAAGCATTTTTCTACCGTGGCGCGATTCTTTCGAGCGATCTTAATCTCAAAAACACTCGAAACGATCGTGTTTGTTCAACGGAAGATACCAGGAAGAAAGGTAATATAAAATGAACTTTGAGCGAACGAAAAACCTAGCAACTTAAGGATAGCCTAGTAAAGAAACCTAAGACATCCCTACACGTACGCGTACCGGTACTCTTATTTAGAACCAAGTATTTTCTTTATTTCAAAATATTCCCGTTAAAAATATAATAATAAAAATATAATAGTTATTTACTAGAAAAGAATCGTATGGTAGTCATTTATTTCGTTACTTTCTCGATAAAAACAAAAATATCGCGAGCGAATAAATGTTTCTCTATCCCCTGAAATCCACATTGTTGTAAACATTGTCCACTTATGATATATGGAACGTCTTTCGGCACGATTCATTCGTCATCTTTCCTAACACGGACTCGTTCTTTCCGTGACAGGAAGACGTACTCACGGTACGCGATGACACGATGGAACGAAAGTAACGAGAACGCTACGATATGTACATTTTAAAGCCGTAAAGTTAAGAAGAGCGGTATATTGTAATCGTAGGATCAAAGGAAAAAAGAAGAAACTGCAGGTAAATGCAAGCAAATATACACAAGTTTCGATTGTACAACGTAAAGATTCACTGCATATTTACAATATCTTTTCTTATCGTTATCTTTATTACCATCATACTCATCGTCATTGGAATCATTCATTTTTCTTTATCGTTATCATCGCCGTCGTCGTCGTCATTAATATTTATATCTATTATTATTATTTTTATTATTATTACTATCATTATTATTACTATTATTATTATTATATTATTCATATTATTCATATTATTCATATTATTAATATTATTATTGTTGTTGTTGTTGTTGTTGTTGTTGTTGTTGTTGTTGTTGTTGTTCTTGTTGTTCTTGTTGTTGTTGGTTGTTGTTATTATTATCATCGTCGATATTATCATCATCCTTGTTACTACTATCGTTACTATTATAATATCCTGCTCCACAATTATATTCGCTCCCTTATCTATTTATACGTGTCTAAATTTGTATCGTTTGTTTTGTATTTTATTTGTTGGTTGTATTATTTTGTTTTGTTTGTAACCCTGAGACTACGATTCTACCACCACGGTGAATCGAATACACATGTACGAGAGGAAAATGCTTGTAAAAGTCGTGAAAATCCAACATGTCCAAGCAGCAACGTTCCTTCGGACTCGCAAAAATATTTCATCGAAATCTTGTTCACCCTCCATTCGTCGCGCAACGTATTACGAAAAACAAAATAAAATAATTATCGATGTCGCATTAATCGAACATGCAGTTAACACGTTGAACGCTGTTAACGCGTTAACATGTCACGATTACGATCTGAGCCTCGATAGAATTTCTAGCCTTCGACTGTGACCGATTAGGGAGTAAAAGATACAAGAGTTCGGTGAAACGTCGATATTTTCCGTTTGCCTAAATACGCGCAAAATGTCCTTTTTAAAGACACGCGAATATGCGCCCGTGGACCAGCTACGGTATTGAAACAATCTCTGACACGACAAAATATAGAGACTTCACAGTACTTAATTCGAGACAAATCGAACCGTACGGTAACCTGGCTATAGTGGATAACCATCGGATAGATAGTAAACATATAGTAAATTCGTTATTTTCCTTTAATAGAAACCTAATTCGGTGAAAAAGCGAACATCCGAAATCGCGAAAAAATATAAGCGTTATAAATACGACGCAACGAACGGTATGATTTACGTCTCGTTAACATGTACATGCCATGGGTGTTTAAGATCCATTTACGAAATAATCGCCGCGACGTTTCTCGATATTTCTAATAGGAAAAATCGAGAAAGCAAAAAATAAAAAGTTCGTTCGAAGTAAAGATAACGCGTGACTGCAGCGCGTACCAATAAACATTTACGAAGAAAAACCTAAACGTTTTAAGGCGAACGAGCGAAACCAGAACGTGGGTTACTCTGTCCATAATAACTTGTATATCACAGTTCGAAGAAAGAAGCTCATCGACTCGAATTACTAAGAAAAGAAGAAGAAGAACGTTGACGCGTTTAATAAAACGCGATTACAAACTAGAGCCTATCCGCTCCCGATAACGTCACCGTTTCGAACTAGAAACTAAAATATCATGGGATAACATTCTTCGAGACTCGATACTGTCGGCAAACGCGTTCAAACTAATCGCTTCTAACGTACACCCGAATGCAACCGACATTCTTGTTCGTTCATGTGCTACTTTCGCAAAACAGAACGATTGAAAATTTCCAAATCTCTGAGTCCTTTGTCGCATCAGGGTATACGTTCGCACACGCTGCGCGAACGAACGCTCTCATAAAATCTAATAACGTGTTTCGTCGACGTTCCGGAAACGTTAAAAGACGCTCGGTTACGACCCAACGACCGATCTAACTAATTTTAGTTTGAAATAGAAAAGAAAAAGAAAAATACGAAATGAAAGTTCGCCATGGTTTTATATAACAATCGCTTCCTTCTTTCTTTCAACTTTCTTCTCCGTTACATTCGTCGTCCGCTTCGCAATGAGGAACCCTCGTGAATCGACTAATAACTAATACATCATTGATCAATTATGACTTCATATCGTATGCGTGCGTACGTGTTTAAATGCGAAGGGGGTCGGACAAAAATTTCATGCTTTTAAACACAGCCCAGAGCTACACACGATTATTTATCGAACAAGCGGTTTACGCGCGCGCATCGGTTTCGAAACGAATCGAACGCATGTAAAAGAGTTGTTCGTGCTTTATTCAATTTCGAGTATTCACGATAGAAAACGGTAAGGAACTGTAGTGATCTGTATTAGCGAGAAATTATCCAGCTCGAGTAACGAATAATAATAATAATAATAATAATAATAGTAATAAATAATACAATAAAAATAAAAAATACGCGCCTGAAAAGTAGTTTTCATACCGTTTTCACGCGATGCTTCTACGTTTCTTTTCGAACTCATGGGGGAAAAAGCACGTAGATCTGGACTAAGTTTTGAAAATGAAAGAAACCGACGTTCTTACTACTCAACAGACAACAAAGACATCGAGAGGAAGATAGCCTTATATCCTGAATATTGCACTTTTGTCGCTTCAAGATCGTACAAGGTTTCTGTTCGAACGTTCCAACATCAGCCGAACACGTACATAACGCATCTAATTTATTATAATGTTTATTCTATATATCTTCGTTTTAGTAACTTGTTACTTTTTCTTTCGTACGAAGCGATCACGACGAACAACAAACAGGCTGAAGTTAAGAACACTGATTAACCCTTTCAGGACTACGAAACACGATTACGAAACGCTTCGGCTTCTCTTACTTCACTCATGAAGACCAACACGATTTTTCGTAGTCGACCGTGGTTCTTACTAATAATTGTATGTTGCGTCCAAAAGCGCGTTAATCGCAAATTCTCTCTCCCTTAACACGCTCCAAGTTATCTCTAGATACGCGCTGAACGAGCTCCTACGCTTTGCACTACGCTTTGAAACTATTAACCAAAGAGAAGCTACACGTTGCGCCCGCGTATATACGGTGTATACTTTCCCTTACGTTAACTTTCCTAGACTCCTTTCATTGATTTTACGTACCTATATTGCATCGAATCGCACGATTATGATAAATAATGTTTTCTTGATCGACAACAGTGAGTAAAAGCATTTTTCGTTCGGTCTACGACGTCTATCCGGAAGGGTTAAAAGAAACCTTGTCGCTTGTCGCGTACATATTCAACCGGGAAACAAAAACACAAACCGAAACTACTGCGTACCGTTTCTTCTCCTATTTTCGTAAGAACGAAATTCTTTGCGTACAAATTAATAGCTCCTAACGATATTTCGCGATCTATCGCTTCGAAAAGAAAACGATATTATGCACAATTGATCCAGTATTTTGTCATTGCGGATCTCGTAACAATAGTAAACTAGATAATAAAGATCCCTGAATACGCATATAATATAATAATAATAATAATATAATATATATATATATATATATATATATATATGTGTGTATATATATATATTCTCCTACGCTTTTCGTGTGGCACGCGCGAATAACATTTTACAATCGCTTCAACAATCCATTAAATCTCTTTTTCTCCCTCTTAGCTCAATTTTTCTAAAGAACTTGGCTACCTCGTCGTCGAAAAAGCTTCGTCCTCGAAGTATAATCGTAGATTTGTATTTCTCCTCCCCTGGTACGATACCTCGTAAGTAAAGGAAAAAAAAGAAAGAAATAGCATGGCCTCGATTCAGAAACGATCCGGCCATTCTTCATCCTTCTTGTTCACTGGTTCACAGCTCTAACCGCGATTAATTGGTTCGATTTGTACAACGGCGCATACTACGATTTAACTTCGCTGAAATAATTCAACTATGGATGTTCAATGCAGTCACACACAGTCTACACGCTTCGCGTCAGTGATGGGCAAATCGAGACTCCTCGCAGAGTTCACGAGCAACGATGTACGCGATAAGTGCGCGATCATCTGGAAATTTGGAAATTCGTAGTCAATCGGTACAGAATTTGTACATTCGAAAAATTAGGAAACATGAAATTTTCGAAATTTGAAAATATCGTAAGCGAATAATTGACTAGGCATACTCGAGTGTTCGTGCACCCTGACCTCTCGGTTGCAGTTGCCCATCGCTGTTTCGTATTATTCGCTTTTTTTCTCGCACGCCTATTATTTTTAAAAAGTGTGCAGTTACTCTATACATATAAAACGACGTACCATTTTATCGATACTATATTAAAAAATATAGAGTTTCATGTTCTTTCTACATAGTCTCAAATTGACTATATTTTTTTTTCTATTTCTTTTCCTTTTTTCTTTTGTTTCCCTTTTATTTCGTTTTCTCAGAAAAAAAGACGGTAACTTAAATAACCATCGAACCTGGAGCTACGCGTGTAGTTTTTGATTAAATTGGTATATTTTTGTTCTTTTTTTTTTGGTAACACAATGCTAACACTAAAACGTCAAACACCCACAGTTAGTACATTTGCAAATTCTTTATTAGTTAATTAATTTATTTGTTTATTTTTATCTTTTAATAGTGTTTACGATATATCACCGATTCGGCAATGTATCATCATCGTAATCGTCGTCGTCGTCGTCGTCGTCGTCGTCATCGTCATCGTCATCGTCATCGTCATCGTCATCGTCGTCGTCGTCGTCGTCGTTGTCGTCGTAACCTGATCATTACGTAAATGAAATCGTTTAGTGTATTTGGTAGATGCTGCTGTCTGATCGACATTTATTTTGTTTCTTTTCATAAACTAGCCTAAATTGAGAGCTCCGGAAAAGAAAGCATCTCGCATCTTGTACTACGTACCCACCAAACCTGACATATACCACGATTTCTTTTCGTTTTTGTTTTCTCTGTACCTGTAAAAGGGGTACTCGAAAAGGAAAGTTTAGTTGTATCGACGAAACAGTGTGCTTGCTATTCGTATATGGTGTGTTTGCGAGTTTCGACGATTGCTGGAATCACTGGCCATTAAGTTTCACGCTCCAACACGCTTCGACGCGATCGAAAAATAAAGCTCTTCTTCTTCTTCTTCTTCTTCTTCTTCTTCTGCCTTTTCTATTTTATGTTTTGAGTCTATCCCTTTAATGGGAAGAAACGAAACCGCGCAACATATGATTCTCGTCCTGCTTAACACTTCTGTCTCTACCGCGTACACGTCGAAAGACTCTCGAGAGAAAAACGAAAGTTACTTCTATTCTCTGTTTCTCTCTCTTTCTCTTTCTCACCCGCGTATACGCGTACACGCACGCATACATACATACACGCATACAGACACACGCGCACGCATACAACACACCGCCAGCGTATCTACAGAGCATAAACGCTGGTGTGCATTACCTCGACTGGTAATAGCGGGTTTTATTGGCGTCGTTCGGTACACGAATCATTGAAAATGAAACGAATGTTCGAATCGATGTTTCATCGATAATAAGCGGCTTCCAGCATTTCTACAAACAACTTGTTCATCGGTACTTTCCCCGTTCGATAGACACTGGACCAAAATCTTCTAACAATTCCATCGACCTGCCTGAGACTGGGCAACACTAGGAACATGTTTTGTGTGGCGCGCAACGCTTGTCCAGGTCTTATTGCGGCCACGCAATCCGAGAGAGAATTCAAAATAGTATCACGAAAGCGATAAAGCGCTTGCGGCTCGTCCGATCTTGCATCGCTATTCGCCAGTATCAACGCTTTCAGCATGTAATACTCTTCCCTGGTCAAGCCCAATCGTTGAAGCCTTTCAACGATTTGAATACACTGTTCAAAAGCAAACAACACGTTGTATGATCTGTCGGGAAAACATTAACATGACTAGGTGTATAGTTCGAAATTAGAAAAATATAACGTAGCCTCGACAGTAGACGCATCTTTTGCCTCGATAGCGAACGCACGGTGGTCTTCACCATTTCCTGGAACTAGTTCGGCCAAGGTCACGCATAACACGTACCATCGCGACCACGCGACGATGTCGAATGGTCGGCGTTCTTTTATATATCGTTTATTGTCAACCTTATTATGTTCGGTAATCCTCGTCAAGGCGCGAACTAATCGAAAAAGAAGAACGGGAACGCAACACGATCCCGACTTACATCTACTGTCGACACGCGTTACCGCTTATTATGTGTACTATACGCGTAATATTACTTGATAGTATAGGTTAGGTTGAAAGGTGTAGTTAGGAGCAAATTAAACGCAAGAAACGCGATAATTTTGAAAGGTTACTGCATACAGCACACTCTCGTTCTATTCCCACCTTTATGAGAATTAGTAGGGTCTATCGTACCGATACGATACGCGTTATAGAGCCTTACCGTGGGTAACGATATTTAACGAGAGTTCGCTGTACAAGGTGATAAACGAACTAGTTATAAGACGTTGAAAGAATCCAAGTACTCACATGCGTGTACAACTCCGTACAATGGCATTCGCGAGCGAGTCTCTCGTCGAGGGTAAAATCTTGGGCAAATCTTAATCTACCATTATTGGGCATACTTCTCCACGCTAGACTGAACGTCAAGATTTCAGCCCACGTGCTTTGCAACAGTCGCATCTGGTCGTTCAACGCTAAACCGCTGAATCCAGGGATTTGTTTTGCCCAACCTACAAATAAGTATAAGTTCCATATGACGATCAACCACTTTTCACCTACTATTATTTTTTTCTACATGCATATATGTTACGATAAACGAGTTAATTCCACCGTATGATTTATACGTTCGATGGAGCGGATACATTTATCGAAGGAATACTTTTTTCTTTGACATATACGTATACGTAGTGTGACGTATTACCGATTATTCCAACCAATTCTCGATCGTACAAGTCGGATAATTGACCGAGTACTCTCTGATCCGTATCGAGAGTATGAGAGAGATTGGACACTTGCAACATATCAGGCTCACAGGCAGCCAGTGCTTCCAGCATTTTGTTATCTATCAATAAATAAAACCGTTTATCGTTTCGAATGACACTGTATTATATCGTTAATACACGATGATTTCGAATGACGGATGAACACAGATCTACCGAGACAAAACCGAACACTTTGGAAATAACTGAACGAAGGAAAATAAAAATGTGATAGGAGCTGATGGCTTACTTATTATTTCGTTAGAAGCTCCTGTCCCTACGTTTGCTAGAAACAATAAAATAGATCAGAAATTTAATCGTACTCGTCGACTAAAAGGTTTTCATGTTGTGCGTGTCTATACTCCGTGCGATCACGATCGAAAACAAGGTGTTTACAGGTGGTTTGCAATTAGATTTTAACAATCACCTTCCAACGGAGCTGTCTTCACCGGCGTATAAGGATCGGTGGACCTTCTATATTTTTGTCTACCTCCTCGGACACGATCCAATCGGACTCCCTCTTTCAACATGCCTTGTCGAAGGCACTTTTGAAATCTACACGCCTGACACGCTTTCCTTCTCCGTTTGTTTATCTCGCACTCGCCATTTGCTGGGCACGTATACTCGATGTTACCTGTGAAATTACTCGCTATTTTATTGTAATATACATGGTCTTTGTCCAGGTAGCACCAATGTTACGTAACGCGAATGCGTTTGGTGGCGTAAAACACGTAACTTGGTCTTTAGTCCGAGAACTCCGAAGGCGCTACTAGCGGGATAATATTTGCGTGAAATATTTACGCGGTCACGATGAAAAGGTGGTGCTACCTGGAAATAGCCGCACGCGGAAATATTTCCAACTACGAAGGAACTCTTCTTACCTTGTATGGTTCTTTTGAAAAAAGCCTTGCACGCTTCGCAAGACGCGACCCCATAATGAAATCCACTCGCGACGTCTCCGCAAACAAGGCACAACCTTCTCGGTATCATGTCTTCTTCTTTGACACCTTCCTAAATAAAACGTAATTCTAATTGACATCGTTCGTATCCGTTTAAAAGTATACGTATACCATGTGTTTGCTACAATCGCGTATACCTCCGGTGTCCCTAAGGGTTGCGTGGTGGACGAACAGTGATGCATTTCGGGACTACCAGGGCTACCTCCACCTCCGCCGTAATCGGCTGGAACCTCCATTTTACCGCAAATTACCTACGCATCGCAAATGCAAATGTTAACGATTGCTCCGATTCGTTCGGTTCGCGTCGTATCGTTTATTTAATGTCGAAAGGAAGGTAAATCCTTTCTTCCTAGAGTAAATAGGCTTCTCTTAGTAAAGAAGGAAAGTAGAATCTTGGAAGAATGCAAGAAGAACTCTGCAACGATCCAGAAAGAAGGTAATTTAACGGAAGAGAATCTAGGAAGAATCTCGGAGAAACCAGAAGAGAATCGAATGGAGAATCTAGGGAGGAAAAAGTGTCGCAAGAATCGTGGGTGGGTAGGGAGAGGGCAGGCTCAGTTTAGGAAGAGCTTAACCTAAAACCTCCTGTCTTCGCGCATAAAGGACGCGAGCAAAAAAAAACGTTCTTCTTCTTCTTCTTCTTCTTCTGCTTTTGCTCCGTTCTACTTGCTCTTCGTCTACCTCTTCTTGCTGTTGTTCTTCTTTTTCTTCCTCGTCATCGTCTACACTTCCTTTTAACTAAGGGAAGCCTAGGTTGCATGCGATAGGTGAAAAATACCTCTTGATGTTGAAGGGTGGTGGTCGGTGAACAGACTTGATAGTTTTGCGTAGGCGTCGTAGGATTCTCGACTTCTTGCTTAATATTTGCCATAGTTCTATTATTTCCAATCATATTTTCTATCCCGGCACCGGACATCATACACACCTGAAACAGCGAACGTAACATTTCTTATTTTTCATTGTCTTTATCATATTTTTATACGATTCGAACAGCCTTTATTCTTTTATAGCTAATTAAAAGAACCGCGTTACGCGTTGTTTCATATTTTTCGAGATAAACCGAAAAACGCGTAACTCACCGAACAGATTCATACGAATAAAATAAATAAATAGATAACACGTATAATTTGAAATAGAGCATTTTTCTTAATAGACAAATTTACGAGCGACGGGGCGCGACAGTCGTTGGCGCGAGCTACGAGCGAAACGCGAACAGACAAGGGTCTGCTTCGCAGTCGGCTGCACTTTTTTTTTCTCTGCTATTTTTAAGCGCGACCAACGCCTCAAGCATTTTTAGAATCGACTTGAAAAAATTCGCGGTACGTAGTATCGAGCGTTGGTTGTGCATGCGACTCGCGTCTACAGATTTTCTCTGTTTTCTTCGTTCTCGCGATTTACTAAATCATTTTCACGGAGAATTTACCGTACCGAAAGAAAAAACAAAAAGACACAATAATCTCGGTGAGAACGAGTCCTTAAACTTAAACTTAAACTTAAACTTAAACTTAAACGAACGGTAGGTAGGTAGGTATGTAGGTAGGTAGGTAGGTAGGTGGGTAGGTAGGTAGGTGGGTAGGTAGAGAGGTGGTGAACAAAGTAACGGTGAAAGGATTGCGTAAGCTTATCCCCCTCTCGTGTTCCTCTTCTCCGTATCGTATATTAAATGCTCGCAGAAGAAGGGCGAGGGGAAGAGGAAGAAGCGAAGAATATCTGGTTAGCCTTGAACTTGACTTTTCTGTGAGATGCAGTTGTGACCGTTTGCGAGTAGTACCGAACAACTTGAAACACGTTTCAAGATTTACGCGCAGGCTAGATATCTGTCTGTATCTCTGCAACAACGAACCCTTATCATCGCTACCGCCATCTCTCACCGAATACCTTCGTTACAACGCTTCGTAACCCGAATCTATTTTCCCAATAATCTTTGTCTAATAATCTTCGATGACATAATTAAGGAAAACCTGCGAAGACCTCGTTGCGTATAGATTCCTGAAATTGGCTAATTCTTCGTTAAAAAGAAACGGTCACGTTCATAACATTAATTCTATTACCGATCAAAGAATATACGAAAAACGAAAAACGAAAAACGAAAAGAAAGAACCGTATGGCAAAATATAGTAAAGGGGAGAAGAGAAAAAGAAGGATCAAAGCATCTGGTTAACCTCGAACTTGATTAGTCGTGCGAATCCCGTCACGCGTGTGCATCTCCCACGTTTAGATTAATGAAATGAAAAGCAACGGGGCGTCGGTGCACGCAGACTCGGATTCTAATATGACACAAGAACGAAACAGCGACGAAGAGAACATGTATCGCGAATCAAAACGATAGAATGGACCAAACAGAATTAGACCGTAACGAATTAAGTGAAACGAAGAGAAAAACAAACGCGATTAAAAAAGAACATTTTTAACGATAAACAACGGAGATTACATAAGCGTACAACTAATGGTTCAGCATTCAGGTGATTTTCATTTTCTTACGTTCTTCCGTCTGTAACCCCTATTCGATTAATCGGTTAGTTGGACGTATACGGAAGGAAGGAAGGAAGAAAGAAAGAAAGAAAGGAAGGAAAGGAAGGAAAGGAAGGAAAGGAAGGAAAGGAAGGAAAGGAAGGAAAGGAAGGAAAGGAAGGAAAGGAAGGAAAGGAAGGAAAGGAAAGAAAGGTAGGAAGGAAGGAAGGAAGGAAGGAAGAAGGAACGAAGAATGGAAAAAGAAAGAAAAACGTATCGTGCTATCCGGTTAGCCTTGAACTTGACTTTTCTGCGAGAGAAGCAGCCACGTTCGCGAAGGCCGCAAAACCGCGCCAACACACAATTTTAGCAGCCGAACTTGAACGGAAACAGCCGACTCTGGGCGACCTTGAGTCCCTCTGTCCGACTCTTTCCTCTCTCTCTCTCTCTCTCTCTCTTTCTCTGTCTCCGTTTCCCCTGATCGCGACCTCGCGCGACTGACACTCTGTTCGTCTCTTTTTCTCTTCCTTCGTTTCAGCTGCCTCGAGTTCTAACGTCCCCGCACCGTCGTTCCCGCAGCCCATAGCGCTTCTGACAATCGGGGCTAGAAAATTCTATCGATAAGTTATCCGACAAAAATGATGTCGACAGAGAAATTTTCGTATTTTTCGAAGCGACAGCGGTACACTATATGGTAATTCGTTCGCACGATCAGGTTGCTCGATAATACCTACCAACGGTTTATCTCGCTGAATTCTTATGACCCGCACATACTTTGAAAATTTAAAAGGAATCAATGGTCGTATTACCGTATTATTTCTACATAAGCGATCGTTTCGAACACGAGTTTTCGTTATTTTTCGAGTACACGCACGGACGCGCGACATACGAAAAGAAAAAAAGAAATATAGTCCACCGATCGAGCATCCGCATTTAGAAGAGTCCGTGACCTAAATATCGATTGCACCGGTTGTTACCTACGATTTTCTTTCGATCACGATAACGGCGTGGCGGCCGTTTAATCACGATTATGGACATCTTCGTTCCCATCGATATGATGTTTTACGATTCGTCTGCGTACAATAACACGCGATAATCTGATATTTTCAACGTTATTGACCGCTGTTCACTGTTCGCGTATTAACCGGCATGCGAAAGATTCGCTTTCTATCCGCGATCGCCATATAACTTACAAATTTGCAAGGTACTGCAACGAGACTCCAACTTCTTTTTTAGATGCGATTATGTAAGCAAGAATAAGCAAGAAGCAAGGAAATAAATAGAAGAAAATCGAAACTCGCTCTTATTTTAATAGATATTTAATCGATACTTATTCGATCGTGTCCTTTCTTTAGAAATGAATTTCCTCTCGAATCCGGACAATCATAATTACGGACAAGTAGTAATTGCCGTCTAGTATTCGAGCAAGTAAATTAATTCCCCGTTAATAACGGCGTTTTAACGTTGCGCGTACCGTATTTTGCGTGTACGCATATTTTTATAGGTACATCGTTATAGTGGCACCGTTACGAGCGACATCTGGACATCGAAACGAACCGAACCGAACGATAACGAAAGCGTGGTTACGTCTGGAATCGTCGATCAACCGAATCGATCGATATTCGGTAATGTTTCCTTTTATTAGCTTTCTTTTTTTCCGATTACTCCCGTTAATATCGCACTTTGTATAACTATCGTTCGTCGTAACACGCGCGCTCTGAAGGCTTATGGCTACAGCTATGCGATCACATAACGTTCACGGTGCGATGCGGATTAAACGAGCAAGAACATACGTGCGTCCGTCGCGAACGAACGCGAACGAACGCGAGCGAACGCGAACGATCATCGAGCAATAGGAAGGGTTTTCGAATGCTCGCCGCTATCGATTAAATCGTATCGTGAATCGGAACGAGTCCAACCCCGTAATCGCGTCGAATCGAATCGCGTGGAACGAAATCGTACGTCGAAGGAATCCAAGTCCAATTAAATTCACGACCAATCGAAATTACGATCGTGTCGAATCGAATCGCGTAATACCGAATCACGACGAATCGAAACGCAGGAAATTAAGCGAAAGAAAATCGGAGGAATCGTTAGTTTAGACGCAATCTGACTCCGCTAACGATCGAGCACGCGCGGTGTCGAGTTAGAGAACGGCACGTTTTTGCTTTCTTTCCTTTCAACGTATATTTACGTTTCACGAACAAGTTTTCGATAAAAGGAAAAGAAATATCGCGGCGGCACGTTTACCGTGACCATGATTTCGCAACAAGTCGATCGCGATGACCCTGAATTATTACACTAGTCGCAAACTTGCGATGTTATACGAGTGTACGTATGTAGGTGGTTACTAAATTAGAAGTTCAGAGAACAAATTGATTTCCCGAGGATGAAGACCCTGGGTCGCGGTCAAGGCCAAAGCTTCGGTAACCGCTATGTTCCGATTTTGCGACAAGCTTATCCAATAAAAGATGCAATATAACGAATCAGCGTAATATATCTCTGATTTAACTCGGAGATGGTTTACACTTTTGTTAATTATCGGCAAATGTAACACGAATTTCGGCTCGTTAGTTTAACGGGAATGTCCGCGTATAAATCGCTATAACAATCAACGTGTATAACTTGGACAAATTTTCTTTTCGGTGCTAATACTTAATAATATTTAATAATATTTAATAATATTTAATAATATTCTATTTATTTCCCTATTATATTGTATATATTGTATATGTATTAGATATTTTTTCGAAGCAAAAATCGCGCGTAAAAGAATTTCGTCCGTTCGCGTGTCGGCGCGTGTTGGCCAAGGTTAGGGCTGGCGTCCGACTCGGTTCTCAAGATGACGTCACCGACGTGTCTCGCTCACATAGTCCGAAACTTGAACGATTCCCCAGCCGTACGTTTCGAAAACCTGTATGTTCCTTATCGAAATGGACAACGCGATCCGTGTCTACGGAGTCTTTACGGTCCACGCTAATCTACAATGTCAACAGTGTCGAGAGCCTGACACGGTCCTACGGTGTCTACAGACATCCCCGACTGTCTTCTCTGTCGTTAGATAAGAGGCCGACCGATCATACATTGACATTGCTAATTCGCGACACACGTATCCGTAATCACTCTATCGACGCTCCATTTCTTTTTCACCGGAGCAAACTCCACCTATAGCGATAAATAATATGTCTTTGTAATCCTGTTCGACACGCTGCAATTATCGGTATTGCTTTTGTCCATATGATTCGCCGATAAAAGGCGAATTAAAAGGAGACGAAAAAGCATATTGTCCACAGACACTTACGGAGATGTTTCGTTTTTCTGGAGCAAAGTAAAACCTCTAAGCGAGAACCTAAGAAATCGAATAGCGGAAACACGCGTGTTCGAGTTTCCTAACCGCAAACGCGCGTATTCCACCGCAAAAGCTTACCGTCCGCCACACAAACTCCTCTTTATCCGTGCACGCGAGCGAGCATGCATGCGCGGAGTTAACACGCGGACGAATGCGCGCGTGTACATAGATATCCGCGCAATTTCACAGCATGCACCGAGATGCCTAAAAGACAGAACGAGAAAGAAAGAAAAAAAGAGAGAGAGAGAGAGAGAGAGAGAGAGAGGGAATTAAGAAGCGACGCGCAAGGTCTTCGCTACGAGCGTACATACACGTACGTAACAACTGTACATGTACCGTGAGCGCGCTTCTACCTGCAAACGCGACCTTCGTGATGCTACTCGATCGCAGAGCTGCTCTAGTGTTCCGTTTCCTTTTTCAAAAATACTCTTCTGATCTTCGAATCCACGAAACGTGGATAAGTATTAGTTCTCCTAGATTATAACGCGTAATAATTTCTACGTAACGATATTTCCGTCGGCGATGAAAGGTATCGGCTCGGGGAGATTCAATTTCGTAGCCGTAACAAGACTACGAAAAAACAACTCTGAAAAGATACGCGCGTTCGACCCTAACCTAACCCAGACCATACTACGGATATATTAAATATCCGAATATCGCGAGCGTGCGCTAAAAAAGTCGAAACTGTTCGAAAACTTTTTCTCCCAAGGTAACGCGAGAGAGGCGAGAGAGTCTGGAAATATCGACTGACGCATCCACGCGACGAATATATACCTACTTACGCGTGTGTGCTTCTTCTTCTTCTTCTTCTTCTTCTTCTTCTTCTTACCATTAACTATCCAATAGTTTATCCCTGCTTTAACTGCTCTATATGTATAGGGATATTTGCTATCCGAGCGATTTCATTTTCGTTACCGGTTACGACAACTTCCAATACGATTCCTACGTTTCGTTAGGATAATTACACGCTCGTAATAACCAGCGATAAAACTCGACGGTATTTGTTTCGAAGAAACAGGCACGGCCTTTTATCGATACTGACATCGATCGACTTCCAAAACTCGTCGATAACACTTTCGCGTATGTTTATACCGATGATACCGATGAAAGTGTTTACCGAGAGAGAAAACGAAAGTAAAGAGATCTTTCCGATTTTGCATCTCGTACACGCAGAATTGCATAAGACTAGGATCGCGTAGCCGTTCCTGTGCGCGAGGGCACTTTAACGCGTTAAATCAGACAGACACCATGCATACGAACCACCAAATGTGCTATTACGCGATTATCGTATTGTCGGCCTAATTAGAAAACCTCCTAACTCGTAAGTTTTAACGGTAAACCACATTTTCCGTGCATCCGAACTTCCTCTAATTTTCATACGAACAATTTACAAACTTACTACTTAATAGTATGCTTCTTTCGAAAATATCTACATATGTACATATATCACGCATGTAACGTGTATGCAATTCCTATTCTATTCGTTATTTCTTTCTTTCGCTATACTTTATTATTTTATCATACGTATGAAATAGAATGTCCGATCACGCGGCACGCGGCAACCGGACGCGTTTCCAAAATCTCTTCCAAACAATTGAAACGCGAACGAGTAGTAAACCAGTTAATTTCTACTCGATCGATTATCGAAAATAATTTATTCTATCAATTATCGTAAATCGATCGATGTTATTTTAAGGGTATTGAATAATGAAATTTGTATCGCTGGTACACGTACCAAAATAACAATTACGCATAACAATATAAAAATATTAAAAGTATTTCGTTCAAGTTTTTTGCCTTCGATCGCCCCGTTTACCTATACATACATGTATATCCCACTGTCATCAAAACAAACAGCTTTTTCGTATCCGTGTCCCTTATACGTAGCGCATGTACACACATACGTAAATGAAGCGTGTCAAATATTTCGACGAATATCTCGAATATTACGGATATCGTTTCGAATTTAAACGAAGAACGAAATGAATAAAAACGAATTGAAGATTAGAAAATGATACGTCGAATCGTCAAAAATTCTGCTCCAGCGAAAATGAAAGGAAATAAAAAAATAACGAATCGAACCGATCGCGAATTGTCGAGTCCATTAAAAACCGGCAGACGTAGAAAAATGATCGGTGAGTTACAGGATAGATTACCTAACAGACACGTCGTAACGTAATAACCGAGTTGTCGCTAAAGCTGAGTGACACGGTACGCGAACGAAGTTAATACCTGCCGATTCTTTTTCTATCGAAAAATACGAGTACGCTGGCGTTAAACTTTTACGCACGATTAAAGTGTCGAAACGAAAGTAACGCATGCGCGAACCTTTTCAATTTCGTCAAATTATGAATTTCTTCGACTCGATCATTCTTCTAAACGTGAACGAACGATACGCGTTAAAACGCTTTCGATTTTCTATCGGTCGAAATTGTTGCCGGCACATGCATATTCTCACGAAAAACCACGAACGGAAAGCAGGGAGAAACGCGCACGCAGCAACGTAAACAAACCCACGAGATCGAAGAAGAAGAAACAGAGAGGTTATGTGTCCCAGGCACCTACCACGTCGTACATCCAGGCCTCCATGACTGTCAATTGTTTTCTTTTCAATGGCACGCAAACACCGTGTTTCTATTTCTCACGCTTTTCCGCAGCGAGAAAGAGAAAATGAACACCGAGCCGAAGATCCGGTCACTCATGTATATTCGTGGTTAAGACACGCGCATACACGAACGCACCACCCCCTTCCACGACGTTGACGACGCGACGAGCCGTACGCGACTGACAGCAATATACAGGGTACAGTAATACACGGAGCCAGCCGATCCTAACACCGGTCGCCACGAATCCACCAAACACATTTCTCACGCTTAATTGCACACCTTATCTATCTTTATTTCGTGGCCAAATTATCCTGAGCAAGCTTAAAGTTAGGCTTTAACTTTACAGACTACTTTTACTTTTACTTTTCTGGTAAACTTTGACTTTACAGAGATTGATTTTTCGAAAAGAAAATTATCGAATAACCTTTAAAATTTCAAGCAAGAATTACCAAACTTTTCTCACTTTTCACTCCACTTTCAGAAATCACTCACTCGCGCTTCGAAAAACTTTCAAACAATTACAAAATTTTCAAATGTTATCACTTCCGAAATTCGACTCGATATCAGTGATCTTGTTCCATCGTTTACGTTTCAAAAGTAGACTATATTTTAGTAGGCGATACCTTAAGGATAAATATGATTGTTCAAGATCGTCCCATAAATCGTTGCATTTTTAAACATAGACAATTATATTGAATAAAGAGACTAGTTCACTTTAAATCGTAACTATTACCGCGTCGTTCAAGTACGCGGTGCCGTAGTGAACATTAACATAGTCATGACCACTCGGTCATTAACTCCTGGCCTCGAGTCAATTTGTAACAAGACATGATCTTTCGTACAACCGAGTTTCTCGTACGATTCAACGTTTTTGTAAATCATAAACAAACAAGCGGTCTTAATGTTGAATCGTGTTTCGAAAATCCCAATTGGGACACGTGTGCCCGCGTATCAGAAACGTAAACGAAAGAGGAACGCTTGAAACAGCGTTGCGTTACGCGTACGTACGAGACAATTGTATTTTCAGACGTAGGTAGATCGATCGAGCCCCAAAACTCTCCCTTTACCCCTATAATCGGACCGGTCCAACGGTTGCTCCTAAGTTGATACGCTACTGTCGTTATGCGTGCTACGTGTATATCGCGATGGAAGGGTAAGTAGGTGGGAGACGGCTGTGGCTGCGACGGCAGAGCGACGGCAGAGCGACGACAGTGCGGCGACGGCGGTGGCAGTAGTGCCAGTGGCAACGACAACGACAACGACAACGACGACGACGACGACGACGATGACGATGACGATGACGGCGGTGGAGGCGGCGATGACGGTAATGGTGTGGTCGTGATGGTGGCGGTGCCACTGGAGGCGGCGGTTCTGCGGTTCGCCAACGAGAGGAGGGAGTGGGAAAAGGCAGTCGATGGCCTTGAACTTGACTGCCGCCGTTTTTGCGCACAGCCGTTGCCCGCCCAAAACAGCCCACCGGCGTAGACTAGAATTTTCGTACCATTGTCGCGATACCGTCTCCCACGATTCTACCTTACTACGCCACCAATTGGTCAGTCCTTGAATATGCTTCGTAACTGCATTCTACTTCTGTCCGATGGGTCCGATCTACTATTTTTCGTCGTTTCATATGACTCGAAATCAAAATTATTTCATTCGAATATAATTTATAATTTATATCGAGTTTTATACATATATGCGATAGTGGCATTGGTTACGCGTCAGCAGCCGATGCAAAAGTTAATTATATTAAAAAAGAAGATTGTACGTTAACGAATATTTTTACCGATTCCAAAGATTTCTGGTAGGAGGAGCCAAGTTCACCACCGCCCCTATCCAGTTACGCCAATGTTTGTTAGGAAAACGAAAACTACGTTTTATGCATTTGTATTATAGCACGATGTAGTACCGTTGAAACATTTAATAAGTATTCGGAATATTCGGAATATTTTCATAAAGAATAGCTTATAAAACGCTTTGATCAAACTATTGTTCGATAACTGTTTTCGAACGGTCATCTCTAATAGATGATATTACACGATCATACGGTTATGTACTTTTCTTCCGCGCTCGATGATAAAAATAACCGAGATAATCACATAATTGTGCATGATATCGTACCAATTGCACGAGATTTCCAATAACCTGTTTTTCGTTTCTATTCGAAACATAATTGTAGAACTTGAACGAAAACATTCGACATACGTGCAATCGAAAAGAAAAAAACAACTGTAACAAAAGGAAAAGAAAGATCTTTGTGTACGAAGCAAAAATATTTCCTCAAAAATTTGACCCGCCGTTGAAAAAATAATAACGGGACTTGTGCCAATGGAACCAACCAGTTATAAAGTATGTACATATAACCAGGGTTGAGGTAGGTAGACAACAAACTAGCCGGATCGATATGGCACTCTCGCTTTCTCGTGTTCTCAATATGTGTATCTGTGTCGTGTCTGGATGGTGCTCTGCGCACATTTCACAGCTTCGACGTTAAATGAATATTCGATTTAAATAATTTATAATTAGTTACGAAAATTCATACATGAAAACTTGAATAATGTAAGCGCAAAATTACAGCAAAACGTCGAATAAGAAAAAGGAAAGGATCGGTCGAAAACTCGAAATTATCTTCCTATCTAGAAACATCACCGGCCCAGAATTAACGTTAATTTTATGATATAATTTTAAATAGATTTTATTATTATTTTTACACGCAAAATATCAATAATAAATTATTAACAGTTGTAATTTAACCTTTTTTATTTAGCAGAAAAAAGGAGGGAGATTCAAATGTAACCTTCTCCATTTAGATACGGACAAAAATCACCTGTCCTGGGTGATAACTGAGTGGGTTATATCCTTGTCCCCCTTTTCCCTTTTTCTGACTACGCCCATATTGAGAATCCTCCGAATTACATATTATGTATATTTGCCACACGTTAAATAGCTATGATGCGTCGAACCATCGCGCGTTACAGCCACGCATAGCCACATATCGTATAGCTACAAACTTTCTAAATATATTTTTATTTTCAAATTTCAAGCATTCGTGCATAAGCAAAATACCGATTTTATCCATTTTTTTTTCAACCCCGAATTCAACCCCGAATTTATGTACATCTTTAAACGTGCGATTAATTTTTAAATTAACAAACTAACAGCCGGTAACATCGAAATTGATATTTTCACTCGTCGGTAATATGTTGACCATTTAAATTGTTAAAGTGTGTTTTTCATTTTTTAATACCGCGATATATTAAGTTCTACATACTCGTATAGTGTCCACGGTGAAAATCTTGGTGAAAAATATTGTAAAAAAAAAAAAAGGAAGCAAGTTTAAATCAATAATATTTAGTACCTATAAATTAACACGCTCCGTTGTTATACGCGTTAATATATTCTATAACAGTTAAAATTTGTACGAAAATGATGTAACATGCTTGAAAAACTGCATTAACTAATCATGTTACTTACATTTTTTTCTTACCTTAAACATATATTCTAGTAATATATTCAGTTGTTTCAAGTTCGTATTCATTTTTCTCCGAGAATTTCTTACGAATAAAATGCAATTTCTTTGTGCAAAAATATAATGGGTAAATCAATAAATTTATAATTAATTTAAATAATACGCCTAGATAAAAGGATACTGTACCATGGGACAATAAAGTTGTAATAGACATTAAATTAAGAACATCGTATAGAATTAAACGTCGCATTCTTATTTATCGTCACATGCTTGATTTCATAACTCCCGTTTTTTTGGACGAAAAAACCAAGGCCATAGCAGAGTTGTGAAACCCGCGAAGCAAATTTCAATATTATATGATAATTTCGAAAAAGCAACTTATTTAATTAGAACTGCCGTCATAAATGTACATCGACAGTTACTGCTAATCCAACAACGATATCCAAAATATCAAATAATTTCAAAGAACATAACACACAGTGAAATGTAAACGAATTTGTAACAAAGATGGCGGAACAAAATTTGGCAGATCGTTGATACTCGATTATTTCGAATATAGCAAACAGATACGAGAAACACTCACAAATATGAAACAGGATTAAGCGACTTACCGTAAAACTCGTATATGATTTTTTATCTCCATCGGACATTTAACATTTTCGATCACAAGAAAAATATTGGAGCAATGGCCGATTCCACAACTCGCTAGAAGCAGAAAACTCGAGGACTTCGATTGTTGTGCGCGTGGCGCCATCACGCGTTTATTGCGTGTACCAAACTTGTAACTTTCAAATGCAACAAGTGCTAACCTCTAACGGATAAAGAACAAGTTAACTTTTATAACAACTCGAGTTCCCGATGCAGTCGTACCTCAAATAAAAAAACAAATACAAGTTTTCCAACATTCAAAAACTACAAAACACGAGTCACAGAAAAATCTGTTTTTATTCACGTTATTAGTTTTCTACGAATCTACGGATACAGCAATGGAGGAATACTCTGACATTTAAATATACATATATAGAAGGATCGTTGATCTAGCTCCATCCAGGAGTATACAAGAGAAATACTTCACTGTTAAACAAAATATTTCCTACAAACCTGTAACTGATATATATTCTTTTTAACATTCCAATGTCTAAAATAAAATAGTTTTTTTCCCGTAATAAAACGATCAGACTTTTGCGATCTCGCAAGATACATTGTTTGGATTCCACTTGCCATTATCTATCGGTCGTACATACAATTTAGCGTAGGTGTATTTTTGTAGCCTTTCAGGATTCAAAATGAGAGATTCGTTAATTGGTTTACAATAGTATTTAATATCAGAAGGTAAAATCATGATATGCGGTTGACGTTTAAAGCAAGCATATTTTTTCAAAAGCGTTGAATCGCAATTTAAACTTGAGGGAGCTGGATGTAAAGGATAAAACGTCGCCTGAGACAATACGTGATCGGCTAAACGACCTACTCTATCCATTCCCGACATGTTCCTAAAAATATCTTAGGTTAAAATTAATTTTACGTATTTTAATTATTAGCACACTTACGATACTTCATGCTGTCCGAGATGTCTGAGAACATCCACAGAAGTGATCCCAACTTTTAAACCTTCCACGCTTATGATACATGGATCTGGCATAGAGTAAACATTCGCCATATTTGATCCGATTCTGTATGTATTTAGAATAAATTCTGGCGTTGGATAAACCGGATCATGATGCACATCACGATTAGAAGGTACCAATACAACACGAGTATCCTTTCTACGTTAAAATAAACTTGTCACTAATAATTTGTGAAAGATTAATGAAATATAAAAATGTGGACGTAACTAGATTGTCGATCGATAGTCAAGCAACATTTGTTTTAATGTAGATTTCAGTGTATTATTTCAAACGGATTTTCAATTCATTAGATAGCGAGCGACTATCAAGAAATTGTCAACTTCGAAAATGGATTTTGGCTCGTAAAAATAATAAAAATATACACAACGTACAAAGGTGACAGTAAAATAAAGAAAATATAATTTAAAAAAAAAAAAAAAACCTAGTTAACAATTATTCCCATTAGCTGTTTCGGTATACACGGACTATCATTGATTGATACGATCGTAGTTCAATTTTTAGCCAATGTTTTCTTACAGATAATTCTTTTCTCAGAGGGAAGAAATCCTGGCTACGTCCACGATAAAAATAAGAAACAACGTACCCCTGTAAGCATTGTGTAATTCTTGCTAAGATTTTATCAAAAAATTCTTGATAAGTATCTCTCAGAGTACACTTTTTTATTTCAGGATGCGTGTATTCTATAAAAGGTCCAACCAATATTAAAACATTCGGTTCTTCTTCCGAAACACGTTCCATAAGATCCCATAACGGTTGATAGTTCAAATTATTAGAAGCCGTGAACGGGCCAACGGCAACATATATTCTTAAATCTTTCGATAAGTTTGGTACACTGGCTAACGGTGCATGACCTTTGACAAATAATTCTTTTACTACTAAAGTGTTTCCACTTGTGTTTATAGCTTCCACTGCCAATATTTGACCCGGAAAAACCGAGTAATATTTAATACCACTAAGATCTAAGCGCATGACAGGAGCGTTCTTTTCGCCTTTACATCTTTTACAACCTTCCAACATCACAATTTTACTCTCAACCGATTTATCGAATACGGTCAATATTTTACCCCACGTTCTAAACGGTATTTGACTCATGGATGCAACGTTTCTCACATAACGTACATTAGGCTTGGTAGATCCCATTGTCTCGTTCCAAGTATGGCACAGTCGTTCGCCAAAATTTAAACAGTCAATAGTTAGAACAGTCGCTTGTGTAGAAAGCATTTCGAACATGTATACCACATCTTTAGGTACGTGGGGATGATGCGCTTTAACAATGGATATATCCTGTTGGGTTTGCTTACTCCAAGACTTTACATCTGGACCAAAAAGCAACAGAACTTTGCCTCTGACAGCTGAACTTGGTGCACGATTAGGCACGCTTCTGGAAATAAGTAAGTATAAAATGATTATTTTATATTATTCTACTTCCACAAACAATAATTTTAAACAAGTTGCTTACAGGTTGGTAGTATAAGTCGATGGCGTAAACACTTGATCCACTGCTCGAATTTTAGTATCATTTTCTTGTTCCGCCGTCGGACTCCTTACTCGCTTATTCTGCTTGAAAAAAAGTACAGAAAATAAAATATACATAATTAATGAAATAAATTCAGCGACAAGTACGACATCGACGTATTTATTATTCGTAGAAAATTTACAATATATACCGAGAGAAGAACAGACCACCGTAGACGAGTATGTATCTAGTCACGAAACAAAATAAAACGTGCACCACATTCATACTCGTCTATGGAATTATCTGTTTGATATCGCTCCCGGTCATATCATTAATTATTATTTGAAACGGTACACGTTTTCGCGCCAACTCAGAGAAGCTCATTTTCATAACACTCCTAACGAGATTGCGATGCTTAAACCCAAACGTGCTTAATGAGTGGGGATCTAGTCACAATTTGATCATATGTGCACTAGACCTTCACTCATTTGGCAAATCCAGGAAATAATTCTCGTTTTCCTTGTGTACGCTCTTGTATATGTTGTCAGATATTTCGATCATCGATGGTTTAAGTAAATAAACGGTAAACAATCGATATGAAACTCATAACATTACGCAGTAAAGAAAAGTAAGTAGTTACATGGTAGACATGTGTTCAAGAGCCAAGATAACGAGAAGGGTTAATTGTTGTTAACCTGACCGTTCGTGGCACTTGCTTTATTACGTATTATTTCAATCAAGTTCAGGCTATTTCTTATAGTTTGCGTTCGATGCTCTTATATTAAGGTTAAAACCAATTTTCTTCGCGTTAACTTCTAGGTAAGTTTTCGAAATTTCACAACATTGAATCCTTCGGTATTTGAAATTTAGAGAGAATTAATCGCGAAAAAGCTACCATTTTCGAAAGTAGTTTAACAATTACAATTCTGTATGATATTAATATATTAAAAAATTTCCTAAAAAAAAAAGACGTTAATCAATTTATGTCGATGCGTTTTATTAAAAAAGGAAGTATGTACATATCTTTAAACTGTAATTGTAGAATATGGGTTATATAAACGGAATACTGTTACACATTAAGAGATACAAACTCATTCGAACGATACTTGCTGTACCAGATTGTGTAAAACTTTAGGTCGATCACCGAGAGCTGTCCTCTTTCCCCCTCCCATCCTGGTGAATACACACAGAGACAGGAGACTATTTCTCCTTCTATCCCTCTCTCCGCAAACTATCCGCCCCTGGCAATCTTTCGCCCCACTGTTTCGCAGAGATACCGTGGGAAATAACGTGAAGCTTTTACCAGATACAGTTGTAGCACGCCACAAAATCTCTTGCTATTCTATTCACTTTTGAACACGAGAATCCGGTTTTCTTTTTGTTTATAGGTATTTCAAATTTCTCACTTACCGCATAGAACGAAAGAACACGCAAACGAGTACAAAATTAGAGCAAAGAGAGGAAGGAGATCGGACTGTCAGTTGTTGGTCAATTGTACTTAATTGGTAGATGTGAGCAACTCCCTAAGGAACCGATCTTTCAAGCCTGTACTACTTAAGAAAGCTAAAATTCTATAGTAATTTAATAACTTAATACGTTGAACACCAAGACAATAAGCTATTTCTTTTTTTCTTTTTTTTTTCAAATCTTCTTAAAGATCGTTAATATTGTCAATAGTAATATTAAAAATAGTAATAGGTAATTATGAGTGGTATTAGATCCAGATTTGAAACTTTCAAATTTTTAAACCCTCGAGATTAACCCTTAAGATTTTCGAAATTTCGGAATATTAACGTTAATGTCGTTACGTTGTTACGCGCGTCACAAGTTCACATTTGCAAAAAAGAAAAAAGAAAAAAAAAAACATGTTAACAATTCGGATAATGTTGAAACTCACGTCGATCACAACGAATCGTATTTAAAATACAATAAGGTAAAGGGGATTATTTGTGCATAGCATGTACACATACGCATAATAAGTATATAAAAAGAAATTTAAGAAAAGAAAAAAATAAGAAAGAAACTGATCATGTAATGCCTTAAATTTATTCAACAGCAAAAGTTACTTTTTACGAAAAGTTCGTAAAACACAAAAAAAGACTAAAAGTTACTCGCGGCATCGAAAGAAAACATGCGACGTAGTCGCAGCAACAGGTTGTAGAGCGACGCGACGCTCAGGACTCGACGAACGGTCGACGACATTCGCATGCGCGCACACAGCTATACGAAAGATCTTCCTTTTTTCATGCCTTTCTCGTACATATACACAATACTATTCTCTTGTTATACACACAAATCGTGTATCACGCACGGACAAGGTTATCCGTAAAGTTTCCTAATATTAGTAAATACATTTATCACGCGTTCCTTATAATAGTATCCGATGATAAATCGAATAAAAAATATGGTAGAAACAAATTTATTTTATCTCTAGTAAAATTGATCTAACGTAACACAATAGGAACAGAGCAAAACAGAATAGAACAGATTAGAACAGAATAGAAGAGAAGATATGGAAAATTTAAACAAACAATAATAAGTAGAGTAGAAACAGCAACAGGTCGTTGCAATGCAAAGCGCTCTTACGATTGGCGGAATGACTTTCGAGTATGAAATACACTCGAACCAAATTCCATAATGGCCGACGCTTCGACTCGACCATTTTAAAGATCGAATGCACATCATTCACTCGATGCGATACCATTAAAAATCATTTGCTTACTTCACAACGACAGAATATCCACGGTTAACAGCTTACGAGTACAGAATGTAAAATCCACACGAGAGGCCGGCGAATCACTGAATAATACACTCCGAATCCGCGTGACGCGCTGACAGTCGGTGGCGTCGTTGACTCGACGCCATCGAGATATTCAAGTATTTAATTATTTTTTTAAAATACAATTAATAATTAAATTCACACAAACGATTAAACGAACAACTATGACATAAATATTAATATAACGTACAAATTATACGTAAAGGGACAACGAAGAAATAATGCTTTGTTCGTAAAAGATCTAAAGCACGCGCGCATCAGGATGATAATGGAGTCTGGGTCCTTGAAAACTGAAATCGTACCCTTTGAAGAAATCTGGTCAGCTCTCTTTAGATGGGAAGAATCCCTCTCTACCCGATACGAACAGGCATACTATCCTTTTTCTACCAATAGCAATGAATTCCCCTCCACGAAAGTGTCCTTTGTAAGAGAGTGGGAAGGAACGAAAGAGGGGATAATGGCGGCGATCTACCTGGACGATTTTTGTGGCGGGAATTACGGTGCCCCGACAAGATCCTATACACGACGACGTTTCATCTCAGAATAAGAAACCACCTGCCGGGAAATAGCATTGGAAATTTCACTTCGTGTCGTAACTGTTCGCCGTCAATAGCAAGTATAACGTATAACATAGTATTTCTATTTTGTATCTAATAACCATCTGTACTGATTTTTTTCACTATGGTATAACATTCTTAATTTCGATTTAAATAAAATGCACAACTGTTAAACGCGTATTTGCAAATTTTCAAATTTAAAAGTATACGACGAGGTTTAAACTCTTCAAATTTTAAACATGAATTTTTCTCTTCCTTTAAAGAGCTATATTCCATAATTTCATTATGATCATTATTTGAAAATAAAAACTCGAAGAAAACGATCAAAATTACGTGAAATTCTATCTTTTTCATTAAACATTTTTTTTAAAATGTTTCGAAGCAAAATTTTTAAATTGTAAGAACACGTATAAATTTATACTATCCAGAATAAATAATTTTAAATTAATAAATATGCAATTTATGTCATTTTTTCAACGGGAAATTAGCAATACGAAGTAATAAATGAGCTTCCAAATTGTTCCATAATTTGTTATTAGAATTTTCTGTTGTAGAAAATTCAATTTTATTAAGAATAAATCTACAGGTAAGTCTTACGTCATTGCTACTATAGACCACAAATCGACCATAAAGAATGCGAGACAGTGTTGCCAATGCGATGTATATCATTGCAATGCCAAGGTTGAGGTTTGACATAAAAGGTATCTTTCTATTAATATAATGTAACACGATTTTAGAAAATTTTTGTCGTTTATTTTAACTAAACAATTTTTATGATTATTTAAGAAAAATTCGTACGCAGATGTTATATGATCTAGCAGATGCAAGCATTATTGTTTATCTAAAATTACCATTTCTTTGTAAAATTTTAAATTGTAAAAAACCGTTATGTATAAAAATTCTGTATTGCCCGAATTTTAATTGCAATGTTTATAAAAACTAATTTTATAAATCTGGCAACAATGGTGAAAGACGATTACAGGGATGAAGATCTCCCCCCCACACACACACACTTTTAAAGGAAGGAAGGAAGAAAGAAAAAAGGAAGAAAGAGAGAAAAAAAAAGAAAATAAGGAAGACAGGAAAGAAGGTAGAAAGGAAGAAATGAAAAAATGAAAAGGAAGAAAGAATAAGAGGAACAAATAGGTTTTGAAATCATCAAAATAGTTGTGCATGAACGACAACATGTACGTTTCGACGAAAAATGCAAAACGTTTACGCGATTTTGACTAATCTAACTTGTATATAAAAAGGAAGAAATATAAAATATGATTCTATTTGCTGTTTTTGTATATAAAAGAGTGTCAATTGATAAACCAAAAACCAAATAAAATAAAAACTTACCTTTGATGTAGAACATTCTCCAGTGGTATATATATCCAAAACATTGTTACTATTATGATAATACGTATCAAATATATGTAAAGAAAATATGTAGAAATAAAATAAATTAAATTTTTTTACATCAAACTTTTATAAGAATATGTTAAAGGATACGTAATTTCTTGATTAATTCTTACATTATCTTGCGTATCAAATATTGCAGTTGTTTTCATA
The DNA here is from genome assembly GCA_963576845.1 of Megachile leachella. Lineage (NCBI taxonomy): Eukaryota > Metazoa > Arthropoda > Insecta > Hymenoptera > Megachilidae > Megachile > Megachile leachella. Next base: position 15,597,667 of record OY756259.1, read on the forward strand.
TTACACCGATCTTTCTTGTTTTTTTGTAGTTCCTCTTCTTCCATTTTATTGAGATCATCAATTGTTGGATTAATATCTAAAGAATGTGGAACTGCATATGCAACCCATAAATCCACAAATGATTCTTCCTCCATGTCATATGTTTGACAAAGTTGAAGACCTGGTTAAAAACATTTTTGTAAATAGCTACTGACTTGAAACAATACAACGTATTAGGGTAGAATTGTAAAATATAAGTATTATTAATTTTTTAAATATGCATTATATTTATAACTGTATATATATCAATGTAAACAGCTATCAAAAGTTATCAGGTATAAGAAATGTGTTTAAATAGATGAATTCTTATAATGACTTCTGATTAACAATATAAATCAATAGATACATAAACGTTAGAAATATTATTAAATTAATTTTACGTTGTAGATTAACATATAACTTACATTTTTCAACAACTAATTCATGCGGAACATCGCAACCTAAATTACAGAAACACGAAATTAACGACTCTTCCGACACCATTTTGCTACGTCAACTACGTTCTCAGGTTTTTCCCGCCAATCCAACAAGTAAAAGAACATGCGCAATGCATCCGCTGCTGTTCACTTTTGCGCATAGTATATAAAATATATTTTACGAATGAAATAGTAATTAACGCACTCTGCGAGAGAATATTTGAACTATATAATAACAATTGATCTCTGAAGTGCAAACTGTTGTAGAAAAAAGTAGAAATAACACATATACGAGGGAAATGAAAGATACATATTTGGGAATCCTATCTTTTTTATTCCAATTGTTTTCCTTATCTGTACTATACGTAGTAAATTCGCATGCGAAAAATATATAAATGAAGTACTATCACCGACGATATGTAAAGATTAATCTTGCTCTTTTGCTCTGTTTCACAAGAAAATACATAAAAACTGTCATCGATGATTTATCTATATCCCTAGCCTAGAGAGATTCCTATACCCGAACATAATACTTCTCTACAGTTTGCTTGTATCATGATTATATACACGGTGAAAAAAAAATAAACGAACAATGAAAACTGTCGATAATAATGTGATAAATATACAAAGTAAAAAAATTTTATATCTCAATTTTTTAATATATTCGTAAAATGTGTAAATGTTAAACAAAAAGTGTTTCGCCTCATTGACGAGGTATATTGTCACCGCAAAATTAAAAAACATAGAACACTCTGACTGCAAAGTATATATATTCGATGTAACGATATCGTAATAACGCATGCGCATTATCATAAAGTCTAACGTGGATAGAATTAAAAGTGTAAACTTGCGTAGAAATAACGAATTATCGATATCTGTTTGCTAAATTTTTTTCGTGGAATGTTGTGTATAATAATGTATAATAATGTGTAATACGTTTATGGATGATTTTAGATATAATAAGTACGTAGTGTATGCATATACATGCATTCATGCTATAAGAATAAAATATTTGAATGCATATTCTAAGAACTCCAGATCATCATACTCCTACATCCATATTTAAATTTATTTGTATGGAATTTATATCACATAAATGTAAAGAATGTATTTTTATATGTAAAAAAAGTAAATTTATTATTTGCAACATTTTTATGCCTTTGAAGTAAATGAAAATATTATATCAGTAACTTTTAGTAAAATATGTATGCTTTCATACATATATTACTTGTATATAACACACGTGCACAGCACGCATATATGCACCAACATACAAAAAAAAAAAAAAAAGAATGACAAAAATGTATATACAGCTTCATTAAGTATTTATATTAGATAACTAATAATTTTCAAGTACAAAGTGTTGTTGATCCTTTTTCCAAAGCTCAATAAGAATTTCTGAGGTGTTCGGAGAAGGAAATCTTTCTATCCAAGATTGAATCAATCCATCGAAATTGGGTTTGTAACATTTTAGTTGTACTTCATTCGTATCTGTTGGTATCACAATTTAGTTAGTACAAAAATAAAACTCAAGAAAATAAAATCTTACTATCAATAGCCATAATTATTACCTTTTATAAATGTATTAGATTGTACAAATATTTTACGTGGCTCTTTATGAGCTAATATAATGTCCCTCCAACGTGCCCACGGATAAGGTCCTGTTTCAGGTACATCACTGTATTTTTCATACATTTCTTTGGCAGCTTCAATGTCACCTGTACTTTTATAAACTTGTAATTTAGTTAAGAACTTTCCAATTGCTTCTTTACCAACGGTGAAAATTTTAGATCTATCAACCGTTAATAATAAATTCTTTCCAGGTTCAGATTCTACGATACTAACAAAATTATTGCCAGCTTCTATACAAACTCTAAGTAAAACATAACGTGCTTGGGAATGAGCTTGTAACCATTTCTTTGTAGATGGTTGATACATTTCTAAGGCTTTTGCGCAACCAGTCCAAAGTAGGGATAACCAATTTACATATATTATATCATCCGTTACAGGACCTTCATGTCCAAAAATATTCAGTACTTCTTTCTCTAAAGATAAGTAAAGTCCAACTGCTTCAGCTCTACATTCTTCGTAAGAAGATCCCATTGCGCCAAACTTTGAATCATATGTTTCACCAGGCAAAAAAAATTTATTTATTAACTCTCCAGTTAAAGGATTTTTCACTTTTCCATTATCAAAATTATATGAACCAGATTCTAGTTGCCTTAATAATTTTCCTGTTCCATGACCAAGAAGTTCATGCAAACCAACTTGTATTTCAAAACTTGCAACTCTATAAGTATTCATCAAAGTTTGATCATGTTCGGATAAGAACGGTATTACATCTAGCTTCATATTTGCTGGAATTACATTACCCAAAGAAACATTTTTAAATCCCTCGGATTGCCTAATTTCATCGTAATTTGGAATATTTATACCCGCAGGGATACCTGATCCTGAGAATGTTAGAACATCTAAGGAAGTAAAATCAGGTCTTAAGAATTCATCTTTTTCAAAGTCTTTTCCCCAAGGCAATTTCAGTATAAATTTTTCTGCATTGCCCACCAATGTAGCAAATTTTTTAGACATTTCCTTGTTTACCATAGCTACAAAACCTTCGAATTCTCCACTCTGCCCTGCAGGATCTCTGTAAGTCTCAATAAAACCTATATATGTCTCTACAACTGGTCCTTTATTTTTGATCCAAAAACGAGAACCATCCTTATGATCTTGTAAAGATCCTGTTTTAAAATGTTCTATGTATTTGTCTAGCATATTTTTTTCAATTTCATTTGTAGCATACTCTTTCGCCTTCTGGAGATTGTCAACAACTGGAATCAAAAGTTTGCTGTAATCTCCTCTGGTAATTTTGTATTTAGCATTTTTAAAAATTTCTTCCGATAATGTAATGCACGGATCATCATGTGTTTCGATAGAAGCTAATCTGATTTCATAGGTATCTATATTATTTGTGGTCTTAAAACATCTTGCATTATAGGATTCCAGTCCTTTCTTCTGCTTAAACTCGTTAACTAATTCAGCATCTTTGTCCGTGCAATTAGCAGAAAAATAAGTAGTGACACCCTTTTCACCTAGTCCCAATGATTTCAATTTTTCATTTATATTATATATTATATTTTTAATTTTACTCCAAATTTCTTCAATATCTTTAGAATTATTCCTATAAGCCTTTGAACTTTTTATCAAAGTTTCAAATTTATCTTTGGATATGTTAGGAATTATTTTACTATCACCAAAAGATTTGTAGTTACCAGCATTGGCAAAAATTCCACAAGAATATACTAAAAATGCCTTTAAAAAAATATAGCACAATTTTATTAGTATTTTAAATACGTATTTTAAAAAGTTAAAATATAATATTTATTACAAATTAACTTACAGTAAATTCATCTTCATTAATACCAACATCGAATGCAGATTTTTTCAACTCATCTATTGTTTCAGCTATAAAAATTTTATGTAATAGAGCGAATATTAATGGTGATTCTGGAGAAGTTTGTACAAACACAATTAGACCACCATGCCATGCAGCTTGACTTAAATAATGTGCATATAATTTTTCATTTTTCGTTAAAGCGTTAAATGCAGTTTCACATTCTAAAGAAATTATTGGTTGATTGTTTGGTAAAGTAAATAACGAAATATCGTCACTCATTTTTGTACATAAAAGTCTTACACTGAAATATAGAATTATAATTATGATCACGACTCGATATACTAAATTATAATAATCAATTTTTACGTATATAAATGCACTATTATTTAGCGAATAAAGTTACGGAACGAATTTAAAATTAACGCGTTTTCTAATAAATATTAGTAAATAAACAAGATCAAAATTTCTTTTGTGCTTATGTGTATGTTATCTATATTGTGTAGTTTCTTGTCACACGGCACATAACCCACCTCAAAATAAAATTTATTTCCGTGTATTTAATTTTCTTATTTGTATACCAATATTTGTTAATATTTCTTTTCCTAAAATTAACATTGAACGAAAAAGATCGTAACGCACAGTAAAATTGTTTTTTAACAATAATCGGTTGTCGATAAAGTTGCCACGTATGCAAATAAAACATTTTAATTTGCAAAAGTACTAAATAATTTTATATTTTTTCGTTTAAGTAGTTAATTAAATTATTATTTACGATTAGAACGATATTTTTGTCATACATTAATTCAGTACATAAATTTTTAAAATATCGGATCAATTACCAAAATTTCCTAGACAATCTAGTTTTTATCTACATAGTGTAATATAGTTTGTAACTATGTAGGTAAACCTACATTCATTTTTTTCTATTAAAATTAGAGTATTTGCATTATAATACAAAATCATTTCTTATTAATAAAATTTAGTAGTAATAATAACAACGTAATTGTTGAATCGTAAAAAACAAATTAATTTATATTCTTATTTTTGCAATGTAAATTTTACATAAAAATTTAAAACAATAATTACGAATTTGCATTTATTGTACACTTAATTCTCTTCATTAGTTTTATTTCATTTTATTGGTTAATTTTATTTTATTTCATATCATATACATAATAATCCTAAATTAAATAGTATTTATTGCTTATTCAATACTTTTGTGTAATATAAAAAGTTACTTAAAATATTATGTAAAAATTACAAAAATAAATTTATTTTTCATGGAAGGTATATTTAACAGCTGTTTCTTTATCCTTTATAAATAAAAAACATGTTATTCTTTAACATCTCCAATCCCGTCTGCATTTATAGCAAACATCGCTTCGCTTTCAGGTAAACAGGGTGAATCGTAAATTTTGCATATCCTAGTTTCTCCCCTTCCTTTACGTAAATATAATCTTGTTGTACTAGAGTGTGCTATAATATTACCACCAATCGGTTTCTTTTGATCACCACCAAACATACTAGCTGCACCATCAACTTGTGCTACAACTTGATTGGTTATAACAACAGCAACACCATGTTCGTCGGCTATCCTCAATAGCATTCTAAGAAACCTAGCTAAATGTGTTTGTCTTGCAGATAATTCTCCTCTTCCAGAGTAATCAGTCCTGTATAAACTAGTTGCACTATCGACTATTAATAAGGCATATCTGGATTCTGTCATCATAGCACTAGCCTGAATTAGCAATTTAGTTTGATGATCTGTATTATAAGCTCTAGCACATGCTACATTATCCAATACAGAATCCCCTGCAATCTTATACCTTTCTGCAACAGCGATTAATCTTTCAGGCCTAAAAGTTCCTTCTGTATCTATATAAAGACATTTTCCTTCTGCACCACCCATGTCTATAGGTAACTGACAATTGACTGCAAGCGTATGACATAACTGAGTTTTTCCTGATCTAAATTCACCAAAAATTTCTGTGATAGAACCAGTCTCTATACCCCCCCCTAATAATCTATCTAATTCACTGGAACCAGTAGTCACGAAAACGATATTTGATCGAGTCTGATGAATTTCAGTGGCGCTTTTAAAACCCATTACAACCAGTTTTGAAGCTTCTTGTAAAATCTTATCTGCTTTAACTTCACTGATGCCTTTGATGGCAAGTAAATGTTTTTTGGGAGCATAAGCTACAGCTTCTACTGTATAGTAACCAGCTTCCTCTAATTTTTTTATATCTCCTGCCGTTATTCCATTTCCCTAAATGAAAGAAAAAGTATTTACAAAGTATATAACAGTATATTTCTAGATTTATCAATGTAAGGTACGAAAACTGCTTTATAAAATTATTGAAAGATTGCAATGAAAATACGTAATACAGGTTAAAGATTAAACTTACTTCAAGAGTTTTTATTAATTTTGCTTGTGGATTATATTCCTCGAATTCTTCATCTCCTTGAAGAGTAGCTGTGGTTGCTGTAGCTAACATTTTCTAATATGATGTAATCAATCTTGAATAAAAAATATTTTATTGTAAACAAATGGAAAAACGGATTCAAAGCAAGCATTAACTTTGCGCCAAAATGTTATAACACCATCGTCAGTAAAACAACTTTAAATAATATTATGTATGCTTTTTATTGCTTTAATATGAACGATACATAAATTTATCAATTTTATATGTATATATAAAACAATATTTAAATTCGGAAAAGTTATTAAATATATAATATAAATTTTTTCATTAGATCTTTCTTCCATTTTACTTATCAATAATCCTGAATATGTCAGAATTATTGATTGTCTTTGATATATTTTATATTCGATACATTATTAGCTAATATAAAAATGAATAATTTTATATTTATGCGTCTAATACACAAATTTAAACTTGTTGCTAACTCAGTCGATAACGTTAAAACTATTTACATTATGTAAAGCACGTACATACGTGCGTGTGATAGACATAAACAAGATACAGGGTAGATCATTCAATATATTTTTTGATCCTCGGTTGTAATAATAACAACAACAACAACAACAATAATAATAATAATAATAATAATAATAATAATAATATGTATACTAGCTACTATTCATAAGTATAGAACATAATTTTCTGCATTTGTATGTACATATGAATATGTACGCATATACATATACCTTACCGTACATTTACCTAACTCACGCGCGTTTAATGCACGATACTTAGAAAGTGCAATGTCTAAATATATATCTCGCACGTAACGGCAGTGTAAAAACTGAATCACGTATTTATCGACCCCGTACATATTATACGTTTCTATCAAAGATGTCTCTTCGTTCGCTGGTCAGAAGAAAATCAGAGAAGGGAAAAGGTCAGAAACGAAGGGTACCTATTAGGTCGAGACAAGACGAATGTAATTCGTTGTGACGTCTGACTATTTAAGATAATTATACATCCCTCCCTAAAGTGTTCTTATAAGGGAGTCATTATATGAACATCACATGTTTTATGCACTATTCTTCATTGGAACACCGTTGGACCAACTTATAACCTTCCAATAACAATGGCGACTTTGCATAAGAAGCACCTTTGTCCGTCAAACCTAGCTATAAACGCCGTGTTTTTTGATTTGGACAACACTCTCATCGAGACTAGAAAAGGCGATAATCAAACTTGTCGAAAGGTACGCTAAGATATTTAAATATTCATGTTAAGAAACGTACATACGTACATATAAACGGTCAGTATTAATCAAAGTACTTAAAACTGTATATATGTATATTCGTGTATGCGCGTTAGTTCCTGGAGAGTGCGCGGAACTAATTGAATTTTCGTTTTGAAAACCCGAAAAATTTGAAAGGTCACTCGGTCAATTATTTATTTATTTATTTATTCGTTCATTCATATTTTATACTTCTTTTTTATATCTTTCTAAAAATTCGATTGATTATATTTACATCTATTTTCTGATTTCCGTTTAAATACGAAGATCGTACGAAAATAGAAACCTCTGTGTAATACGAGCCGACTCCCTGATATAGAGCTTTCTCTCCGCGGGTTATTTTTGACCGACTCTACTTGTACTGTCCAGACGACCGACATAACAGAAAAAGCGTGTAAGCACGTTACTGAAGGTTTTCACGTTCTTAAGATACCAGTAGAGCGTACAGTGCATTTGTACTTCAGTAATTTGTGTATAGTGTCTCGCGCAAAAAAAGGTTATGCTGATTGTGACAAAAATACGTGTATATTAAGATAGCCCCTTTTCTATAAAATTCTATTAATTGAAATTGTTGTAAATATTTTTTGTTATTGTTCCTTTTAGTTTCGATAATAGGAATATCGTAAACAATTAACTGATAGTATATGTAATGTATTTTACGTTACGAATGAAAGAAATTATAAAGCATAGTTAACCTCGTATCGACAATAATCTGTACGTGAGTGATAATGCACGCATGTTTGTGGAAAACGTTTGTAACGGTGCAACTTTATTTTGGTCACACCAAGTGAGTGTGTCAAAGGGCAAGGCTAGTTTTAAGAGATTTGGTCTGGCAGTACTGCCAGTTGGCTTTTAGCCGTGCCACGTGAAAGTTAAACATCTTTTGGAAAATAACCAATGTCTGATTCTAGTTAATTAGACAAGAAAACCAATATTGTGAAAATAATTGTGAAACATAACAGAAGAATATTTCATTTTTACATAGTATTTCAATTAACTGCAACAATGAGTATACCGGAGGGTGTGAAAAAGTGCTTGGCAATTTTGAAATCCGTTGAAACTGATTCAGAAAAATTTGCTGCATTATTCATGGTTACAAAATTAGTGGACAGTAAGGATTGCACGGCAATGGTTAAGAAACTGTTGTTCGAAGCAATTGGAATGAAATTCTTAAAAAAGTTATTATCTACCCAGGCAGTTCCTGTGGATTGTCCTCCACAAGTATATAAATCTGTAGTGTTATCTATACTTTCTGCATTTTGTCAAGAACCAGAATTGGCTTCTCATCCTGATATGATTGCTCATGTGCCTGCTTTGCTTGAAATTATTTCTCAAGCTGATGAAGATGCAGATGATGATATGTTAATTATCGTCAGTGAAGCTTATACATGCTTGCAAAATATTGCACAATATCCCCCTGGTCAAAAGGCATTACTTGAACAGAAAGCAATTTCAAAAATGTGTGATATCTATTCAGAAAAGAGTTTCGAAACGGATCATGCGTTAAATATTTTAGTTTCATTAGTTGGAAGATTAGGTCCAGAAGCATGGGATGCAACAGATACGGCGCCATTTCATGCTATTATGAATAAAATTGCGTTAGATTTTGAAACAGATCATACAGAAAGAAAATTTCAGTTATGCACCATTTTACAAGCTTTATTAATGTCTTGTAGAAAAGATATTAGCGTGACTGCTAAGGATGAGTCTTGGCCTATAAGCATCCATAAAGCTTTATACGACATTCTTGGATCGAAAATAGGCAAAAATCAACGTGATCCAGCCTTAAAACTTGCGTCAGTAATGTTAGATCTATTAGGCGCAGAATGGACCTTATCAGATAAAGAGAAACCAAAAGTGTTCTTTTTACTATTAATTCAGTTAGCATCTATAGAAGTAAGGATGCAAATGGAAGGGAAACAGCTTAAAACTGTTATGACAAATGCAGATTTAATTACATCTTGTTTCATTATTCTTGAAATTTCTCTGGCGTACATTACAAATGATCAATTGGATTTGGAGCAGAAGGAAAAGCAGTCGCTTTATACAGCTCTTAAGGGAGCCTTTGCTGCAATTATAGGGTTGCTAACATCAGTTTCCAAAATGAAAGAATTAACTGATATCAAAGAACGAGTATTTATCTGTGCTGTAGTAAGAGTATTAGCAGCATGGCTTGCCCAGGAAACAACTGCTATGCGTCCACAAGTGTACGCAGTTCTGCCTTATATTTTAACTGTAGCCAATGATACTTTTTATGCTTACCGAAATAGGAAATTAGCAGAGAAAGCAAAAGCAAACGCCAAAAACAAAAATGACGAAGGATCATCATCCGTTGAGCCGATTACATATGATCCTTTAAGCGAGATCGATTTATTAAGACTTTTATTACCAGCTTTATGCTACCTAGCCGTAGAGGAAGATGCTAGAAAGATATTGATCAAACACAAACAAGAAGAGGTCTTGTTTGAATGTTTATCTTATCACTGGACAATTGTTCATTACAAAAAACCACCAGTTCCTAAATGGGAAAGATTAAAAGCATTGCAAGAGCCAGAAAAAGAAGAGGATTTGGAACTTCATATGTCTGAAGCAATAAAAGATTCAAGAACGGCCATGGTTTCTGTATGCAATGTTTTAATGAATATTACTGTTTTAGAAGCAAAATTAGTTGAAGAGTCGCCAACATTCATTTCATTATTAAAATTTATATTTAATAATCTCCCGGAGCTTAAACAAATTGTAGAAAATTTAGTATTGCATGGTCATCTCGTAGTTTTAGGATTACTGCTATTAAAACAACAAGCAAAACGTATTAAGAAGAATGACTTTTCTATATGTCGATACATTCAAGCTACTATAAGATTCTTATGGGATGCGTATATAATCGATGAAAGTAATGATCCGACTGAACTCGTTGTTGCTATGTCATATAAAGAACGATGGATGGAACTTATGGAACTGTGGTTTCTTGGAATGCAAACAATGGCTGGAGTTTTACAAGTTATACCTTGGCTAGCACAATTTACTCTTGAATCAGGTTGGGCCGAAGAAATTATTGAAACTCTGAAAAAAGTAAAAATAGGAAGCCTTCAACCAAATGTTAAATCTGCTTTTGAAGATTTATTATGTCATTTAGTGAAAGCAGATGAAAATATTGCTTCTGTTTTAAAGAAACGTGGAGCTTTAACTGTGTGCAGAAATCATCGCATGATGGAACTTGGAAAACATCTTTTTGGAGATTAAAACCAATACACAGAATTCAATTAATTTTAAATGAAAGAATTATATATTAATAGTATAATACGTCACTTTGTATATTAACGGATTTTTATTGTATTTTTATGTTATTAAACAATAGAGTCTTATGCAAAAACATATTATACGTGCTTCTTCATAGATTTGATAGAAGATATTTAACAAAATTAGAGAAAATAATTTTTTCTTAAAATACACTTTACTCAGATAGGATGCATTAATCTTTAATAAGTCTCATTCAAAAGCTAATATTTTGTGTTACCAAAATAACATGTTCTATTTACATATTTGTAAAATTACGTACATACGATTATAGTTCAGATGTAAATTTAGGTAGCAATCATGACTGGAAATAGTTTTTTGGCAAACCAAGAAATTACTAAATATTTTTACAGAGTACATAGTTTCTGAAAGTTAAATATTAAAATATACGCAAGAACTAAATATTTTTACATTTTATACTAAATTATAGACTACTAAAAACTGATACAATTCAGATGTTACTTATAATTAATAGTTTCAAAGTGTATATAATTTAAAAAAATGTTTATGTATATCGAATGATTTTGTAAAATAATATGGTCTTTCTATTAAATCGTTTTTTAAAGTATTTTCTTTCTCAAATTATTACCTACCTTTTCAAATATTATTAGCTTTTCATGCATTGAAAATAAAATATTGCAGCAGACGGATCGTTAAATTGTATCAAAATTTAAATGATGTCTTCAACACACGAACTTGAAACGATAAATGTTGTGAATGTTAACATCCAAAAACCATTTAACTAAGGTTTCTCAGGGTTCAACTAATATAAGTTTGTCGTTGGCACAACTGATTTTGTTGTGATTACAGCAACGACCGCGGGTGCCACTTCGAGTGTCCACTAATCGGCTCGAGTATTTCAATGAATCAATGCATTTTCTAGGTAATCATTAAAAACTGAATTAAGTGACCTAAACTCCTAACTGATCGTTTGTATTCTTCCTCCTTAAAATTTGGTTACATCACAGTCCACATTCAATAAACGTTTTGTCATCTTTGACTTGTCAACTGATCCTTTAATGGATTCTATCGATATCAATGTTTTTCCTTGAACAGGATATAATATGTTAGTACGTATTATGTTGAATGTGGAAATCAATTTCATTTTCCTCTAGAATGTACTTTGTATTTTGTTCATTATTTTGTAATATCGCTTGGCTTGTGTATTATAACATGAACAGATATTAATAGGTAGTATTCTACCTTTATCTACAGTTGGCTGAGGAACTAACACAAGAATATGGTATTCCTGAAGATGTATCTGTTAAGATCACAACAACATACTTGAAACTATTTAGAAAATGTCCTGATAATATGATTAATACTTTGGATTCTTGGCGCACAATTTTATGGACCAAAGCACTTGGAGAAAAATATTCATACCTGGCAAAACAAGTTTATGAACGATGGTTGTATCTACGATATTATTATCTAATGTTGTCGTCGGATGTAATTTCAATGCTCCGTCAATTGAGAATAAAATACCTCATTGGTTTGATTACGAACGGCCCTTCTAATGCTCAATGGGAAAAAATACATAAGCTTTCGCTTGAACAGTATTTTGACATCATTCTAGTTTCTGGTGATTTACCATGGGAGAAACCAGAAAGAGAAATATTTCGTAAAGCATGTCGATTTTTAAATGTAAAACCTGATAGTTGCATAATGGTTGGTGATAAACTGGAAACTGATATTTTAGGTATTATATTCTTCTTCTTATTACATATAATTTGTTATTAAACATTTTTTATTTACTCGATGTAAACAGTAATTTGTGTAGCTAGAAATTTGCTTTAACTTAAAAAAAATTTCTTTTAATTAGGTGGAATTGAAGCAGGTCTAAAAGGTACAATTTGGATTCCAACAGTGGATAAATCACGTTTGTCGAAAGAAGATCCACAACCAGATTTTACTGTAAGACACGTGACAGATGTCTTAGCTATTTTAAATAGAGGTCCTAATGCTCCAGAGCTTGAAGATTCTTCTTCAAATGCATCCGATGGTAGCTGATAAAGAATAGACTAAGTCATTATAGAATGTCACAGTTGCTCAGGATGAAATTTCTGTCTCGAAACTTAATTTCTTTCTAATTAACTTTTGCTATAGCTACTACCATTGTAGCATGTAACTTAATTAATTTGCATGCTTCTAAAATAATTCAAAAACATTTCATAACAATATTTCTGATTGATTTGATATCGAATAGAAGTAGGTGAAGTTATTAACTGAAAAATAGTAAACAATTACTTGCATTGCATTTGAATCTAGAAATGTGGTTCTGTATATTTCTAAGTTGAGAAGTAATGCTTTTATTTTTTTACGGTGTGTGTAAGATTAAATTTATACCTATTGGAAGGCAACTACAAATTATTCCTTTTCTTATGTTTCTCTTTCTCTCTTTTTCTTCTGCTTTTTTTTTTTTTAGTATCTAATGAAATTTTATAATAAATTTTCATTTTCATAGTTGGTTTATAACCGATTATAAAGTTGGTTAGAACTTTAAAAAGAAAAAGAAACGCAATTCGTACATAAAGTGACTAAGTAAATTTAAACTTACATAGCAATAAGAAGAGAATTTAATATTGATAACGAAAAGTTCTAGTTTTGTAGCTCGTGTACAATATATACTACGCACATAAAATGTAATAGTTTCTGTGTAATTCGAAAAAGATTATTATGTTGTAAAAATATTTATACATATGTTCATAGATCATAGAATGTATGATTAATATGTAAATAATATTGTAATTTTTGAAAACATACTGTAACTATCTTTGTACATTGTAAGATATATTTTTTCATCATATATTTTATTGTTACTGGAATGTAGTATATACAAATGACAATGTAAAAAAAAGGTATAGCGAAAAGAATGATATAATATCTATTTCTATTAATAAACAAGATGTAACAAACGAAATTGTTCTTATACTTAGTAAAAGGAGCGGTGAAACATTTTGAAACGTGTCAAATATTTTTCATTATTTAATTTATGCAAATCATTTTTATTCTACTTGTATATTTTTATTTTCTTGCATTATAAGGTCGGAAGTCGTACAACTTTTCTCTTGTCCGTCTATTTTATTCAAATTTGAATTAGATTGATTGCGATAAAATCTTGTATATTCGTTCGATCGATTTCCTTTTGTTTGATGCTAAAAAAAAATTTACATTCCATGAATTAAAAAATAAATATTATTAATTATTCTGCGTAAATAGGTATTTCGGGTTCACGTTGGAGCGAACAAACAAGACCGTCCGGTAATACAATTATATTCGCGCGAAGTTGGAGAAAATCGCGAGTGGAGGTGATATTTATAGGGATTTAAAAATATAGGGAGGATATGGAAAATTTGGAATATAACTACATCTGGAAGCGAGGCACATTCGTTTCGTAAATGCGATCAAATTAACGGAAGGTCCGTATCGCTTTTCCAATCGAATCTGACCAAATAATTTGACAAACATTCGATTACTCGCGCATCTTTTATTATGATAAATACGCACCATTAATAACGCATCTTTGCTTTTATAAAATAGTTCTTTCCAAATTTGTTGAACTTGTCTAGGGTCAATGTTGGCTTCTACCAACGACGTAAGGACATCTTCTTCCGTTATAACTAATTGGGGATTAGCGTCTATTAATACAACTGATTTCTTACGAGCAGTTTTTGATTCTTGCACAACTTCGTTCTCCTCCCCGTATGATCTTAATCTTTCGTACAACTTGTTTTCATTTAGAACTTTCGGCGGTGTAGGTGGTCGTATTTCAGAAATATTCAATAATTGTTGAGTACGAATAAGATCTTCTAATTCTTCGTCATCCGAATCGTCGGACACGTTCAAAGCAAGTTTTAACTGATATACTTCGTACAACATTTTATTCTATTTAAAGATAAATGTAAATTATTAAAGATAAGCGCGATAAATGTAAATTGTAAAAAAAATATTCTAAATCTTGACCTTGTCTAGAACATGTTTATTTTGCTCTAAATGTTTCTTAAACACTTCTTGTAATTCTTTATCAGTGTAGAGACCTTTGTGCATTATTTCTCGCGTAATGTCGTATACAAATTTTGCATATTTAATATCCTCATTTTTTCTATATTTTCTCTGATTACTGATCATGTTAGCAGACTCTTGTGCGTTTTCGTAATTTTCATAACTTCTCGATGTACTTCCTGTCGATGAAAAACGACTGACCTCTTGCGTTATAAAATCAGAGGCAGATTCATAAACTATTGAATTATCGCTGAATCTATGTTTATTTCCGAGTTAACGGAGTACGAACAATAAGCACCTGAAACTGAATTAAACTTAAAACAGGAAACAAATTTGTCTATCGTAAAATTCGTCTCACCTGTTTTCCGAATGATCTTTGATTTTTATTGGATATTTTACATTTATAGGTTTAAATATTTTATTATAACTAGATCGTGTAAAAGATCGCTGTTTTATGTTTTCATTGTTTGACGATATATATGACCCAAGTTTATTTGACTTGAATATGGACGCATCGGGGCAAATTACGTGATTACGTAGTCTCGATTCCGAACAAATCACATCGTCATTGTAATAATCGGTGATATACTTTTGATCTTCACGCTGGCATACATATCTCGAGTTGTAATACATTTTTAAAAAGTCCTGTTCGTTAATTAAATACATATATATCATTACAGATTTATTATTATAGCAGGGTATTCCCGAACTTTTGCTGATCGAAATCCACTTTTGAAATTATTTACAAAGCATACATATATTAAAAGTAGATCGTCTTCTATACTTTAGAAATTATTGCATTACTAGATAAGTTTAATTAAATTAAAAATTTTCAATAAATTTCTATAAGTAAGTTGTAAGAGTGTATTACCGCTGGATGATGCAGGGTATCATATGCTAATCTATCAATCACGTCATTTGTAATTTTTCTTCTTGCACATTCTGGTTTATAATCAATGCATTTACGTAACTGTTTTCTTTTATACATATAATTCTTATTTTTAGCATCTACGACACATTTTGCTAATAAAATACGTCGTAAGTGGGAACTCATGGAATTATATGCCGTTAACTGTTCAAAATAATTTTGTCCATTTTGATTGTAAGCTAAATTAGAAATTTGTAAATGACAAACAAAAATTTAGTATATTTTAAAATATCGATATTCAGTCGAGTCGAAAAATAATCAAAAATAGTGTTTCATACCGGTGCTTTTCAGATTAACTTCACTCCTGTTACATCTCGTCATTTCTTCAAATACTTTATTATTACCTATATACTGCTGTTTATTTATATTGTATGTTTCCCTCGATGTTCATTACGTGAAATTTTTTAACAGTTCACCAAAAATTTGGAATACTAGAGGAAAAGAATGATCAAAATTTATTATCTTATTTTAAACCGGTACTATGACGCTTTGTAAGATGTTTATATTCACGCATAGATGTTTTACTTTAGGTTGCTAAGCAACAATACTTTCATGAATTCATGAATCACGTCGTGTATGCACGCATACATAATTTGGGATCTAATATTCATGATGTACATACATATAGAGCTTTATTACAGTATCATATAATATATATATATATGCATACAGTGATGTCGCATATTTATTGTTAATACAAACGAAATTGCAGAAAACAGTAATATGTAGTAATACATGATGTATAACATTAATTCTTAGTTAATGTATTTTGTCGCGATTAGTTGGTTCTTTAATTATTATCAAAAATTTCTTTGATCTAAATGATTTATTGACAAGATGACGTTTAAAAATATTGGCGATATAACCTAAAACTTACCGTCCGTAATGAATCGTAGATAGTGAAATTTTATGTACATGAAAAAATCATTTACAATGTATAATGTCTATGAACAATTAACGATTAAAGATCTGGCACATTGGCTTGCTTCTGGAGCAATAATATTTGGTGGAATTATTCCATATGTACCACAATACAAGGAAATAAAAAAAAAGGAGAATGCAGAGGGATTCTCCCTTTATGTATGTCTTACGCTTTTAGTAGCTAACACATTACGTATTTTTTTTTGGTTTGTACCCTTATTCTTGTATCGCATACTTTTACCTTATTAGTTAATGTAATTAAGATATTTTTCTTTCAGGTTCGGAAAGCATTATGAAATACCTCTTTTACTGCAAAGTATATTTATGATCATCACTATGTTTATTATGATCAAACTTTGTGTTAATGTACAAAATAGAAATCAAGTAATAAAAATTCGAGAACATGTATTTTCCGGTATGTTTCAATGCATAAAAATAATCTAACAGTCGATTCGATATTTGTAATAATTTTCTTTTAACCGACGAGCAATTTTAATTCAATAGATTTAGATACAAATTTTTTTTGGAAATGGACAGACTTTCAATCTTATTTGGACTTTATGCTGCTGTTTGCAGCCCTAGTAGGAATTCTAACGTACCTATTAGTGGATGTACCGATATTTGTTGAAATTGTAGGAATACTTGCAGTATTAACTGAAGCTATGCTTGGACTACCGCAACTTTTTCGCAATTTTTATAAAAAATCTACCAATGGAATGAGGTATGATGTTTTCGTTTTACAAACTAAAAATACTTTCTAAAATAATTTATTCTAATAATAAAGTTACTAATGTTGTCATGTTTATTTCAGTATACTTATGGTTACTATGTGGACATTAGGCGATACGTTTAAAACGTGTTATTTTATTGTAAAAGAAGCTCCAATTCAGTTCGAAGTTTGTGGAACTCTTCAAGTTCTAATTGATATTGCAATTCTAGCACAAGTTTATATCTATAAACATAAAACAACCGTACATACGAGAGTACCAGTTCGAGCTGATTGATATATTAAATTACCAACTATTATACTCTTTGTACAGCATTTATTAATTAAAATATTTATGTTTTCGATATTTATTTCTTCCATAAATGTAATTAAGTATACGAAAGATTTTAAGTGCACGATATGTATCATAATCACTTGACAAACTGAATATTTTTTAACTTGACTTGAAAGTCTAACATAATTCCAATAACATAATTTTTTCACTTGTACTTTTTATACATTTTGATTGCATTACATATATATATATATATATATATATATATATATATATATATAGATTTATATATAGATAGATTTTATATATAGATTTATATATAGATATATAGATAGATTTTTTATAAATAAAGTTTGTTGATACAACAAGCAAAATTCAGTTAAAAATAATATGTATATATTTATACAGTAAAGTCTGGTTACTTTATCCAGAATAAGATTTTAAATTGTAGAAGCTAAAAAAATGAGTCAATCGGGCAATTCCAACTTTTAAAGATTTTTAATTTGAAAATTTCTGAATTTAGAACATTATAGGAACTTTTTTAGAACTCATACTGTATATAACTATACTAGTACACGTTGATTGGTTATGCATTTGCTGGCGTCGATTTACGGTTTTTTAACACTTTCGAACAATGCTAAGAACAATTCTCGTGTTAAATTAAATTACAAATTGACAATTAAAACGAAACTATTGATATAATAAATTTTATTATTAATTTCAATTATTTGTACATAAAATTTACTGCACAGTTATAAATTATATCAATTATAAGTTGACAGGTAATTATATATAATATTCATTAAAGACAATTTCAAGGTTACAGCTAAATCATAGTAAAATCGCATACATTAATATTTAAAACAACAATATAAATGTTATATTTATATTTCATTTTCTTAAATAAAACAATTTGAATTAAGTTAACCTAACTAAAATTTATTTATTTATTTATTTCTCAACCGTTCTAGTAATTACAGTTTTAATAATTTAATTGTGAAACTGTGTTTTAAAAGTATGATATCAATATTTAATAGACGTTCTTTTTAATGGTAAGGAAGTAAGCGTTGTAATGGGAGAAAGTCATTGGAAAGATTGGAAACCTTTTGTTTATGGGGGTTTAGCTTCAATTGTTGCAGAACTAGGTTTGTGATATTAAAATTTTATAACTTCTTTATAAATAAAAAATGTTATAAATATTAAATAATTTTCGTTAATATATTATTTCCAATTAGGTACTTTTCCCTTAGATACAACAAAAACTCGACTACAAGTTCAAGGACAAAAATTAGATAAAAGATATGCTCATTTAAAGTATTCTGGTATGACAGATGCATTGTATCAAATATCGCAACAAGAAGGATTTAAAGCTCTATATTCCGGGTAAGTACATATATAAAATTATAACATGTATTTGTAAAAACAATTTAAAATTATTTTTTTATCGTTTCAGCAATATACATTAATTATAATATCGGATTAACAATACAGAATCTCATGTTATCATTAATATTTTTGTTATATAGAATCAGTTCAGCTATTTTAAGACAAGCCACTTATGGAACTATAAAATTTGGTACCTATTATTCCCTAAAAAAGGCAGCTATGGATAAATGGGAAACAGATGATTTAGTTGTTATAAATATTGTATGTGCTGCATTAGCAGGAGCTATTTCAAGTGCAATAGCTAACCCCACAGATGTGGTAAAAGTTCGCATGCAAGTAACTGGTATTAATTCAAATTTATCTCTATTCGGTTGTTTTCAAGATGTATATCAACACGAAGGTATTCGTGGATTGTGGAGGGTACGTAAAATACTTAAGAATTTATTTAAAAATTCTGAATATATTTTGTTTCCTTTGTATAAATTAAAATAACATTTTTTATTAAATATGTTATATATAGGGTGTTGGACCTACAGCTCAAAGAGCAGCAATTATTGCAGCTGTAGAATTACCTATATATGATTATAGTAAAAAGAAACTTACCACTATTTTGGGGGATAGTGTTAGTAATCATTTTGTGTAAGTAAATTGTATATTTATCTTTCCTCGAAGTACAATTTATGTATTATTTTTGTAACTACTGTTACTAAAAGTAACATTATTCATGTTAATGTTAATTATTAATTTTTTAAAAAAAATTCAATGTTTATATGAAATAATAGTAATGTTTGCAAATTTAAAATATGTAAATTAATATGAAATCTCAAGGTTTGCATTCAACCCTTATCCAGGCTATTTGTATTTACTCATATATTGTATTCATTATATTTTTATTATGCTAACAAATGTTCAGTAATATCTGCAAATAAAACAAATTTTAAATACTGTTTTTCAGTAGGTGATGTCATGTGAGTATATTTAGACAACCAGTAACATTTGAATGGTGTTCCATAACTCATTCATTAACATTTTATTTTGTAATAAGATAATTAATAGTTAATCTTTTTGAATAAAGTACATATCACATTGTATATCACCAATAATTTATTGTTTTACTGCCATAAAATTGTATGACAGATTAGACTAACAAAAATATTTTAACTTTAATTTTAATCTTCCTTGTATTTGGTGTAACATTGACATCATTACATGACATAATTTTATTTAATAGAAAGTTCATAAATTAAAATTACTTCATCTGAGATATTCTGTGCTCAAAAGTATTAGTACTTTAATGGTTAGTTATGAAGGAAGTAATATTTTTCTAAAAATGAAAAATTTTATTTCCAGGTTCTTTTACACTGTCATGCGCATGGGTATATGCAGTTCGTGAACATTGAGATGACCACAGAGCTTCAAAATGGAAATTGTATTAATATTTCTTCTTTATATAGAAATCATTGAACTTGTTATTATTCAGATGACTAACCATATTACATTCTGTTAAGAACAATTTTTGGTTTGCACATATACATCAAGTTTATTTGCAATTCGAAGTTTGTAACATAATCTGCTGCTTAATTTTTTGTATATTTACATTCATTACTTTATTTACTTATAGGATATTGGTTAAAAAAGTAAATTCATTAGAAATTCACTGTTTTACAGACTTCATAGTTTGTATTTTAATTTACAGTGCCTGGATAAGGGTTGCTTCAATGGAAGCAATTGAAGTTTGGAAACAATACTATACAAGCGTACGAATGTACATGATAAATGATTTAAAAATTTAAAAATTGATATTAGACGTTTTTCATATTAATACGTATTTTAGGTCCAGCTTTATAGCTAGTATGGGAAGCGCAATAGCTTCTACCCCTATAGATGTTGTTCGTGTAAGTTTAATGAATCATTTAATAACCTATTTTTTACATTCGTTCTTAATATATAAATAATGTTACAGACTCGTTTAATGAATCAAAGAAGGATACATACCACAAGTGGTATGCTACAACCTCATATTTATAGCGGAAGTATAGACTGTTTTGTTCAGGTATGTGAATATCAAACGTTAAAATACTTTGAATGTCATTAACTATATATATATGTATATGTTTATTTGCTTGTTTTTATAGACTTTTAAAAACGAAGGATTTTTAGCATTGTATAAAGGTTTTGTACCTACTTGGTTTCGAATGGGACCATGGAATATTATATTTTTTATAACATACGAACAATTAAAAAAATTGAATCATTCGCAGTTTTCATTAAATAAAATATTGGAACGCTCAAATGAATAATAGTGAATAGTTAAAAGTAGGCAAAATAAAGAATTATATACGTGTGTAGATATGATAAAACAGTGGTATAAGTAACAGAAAATAATTTAAGTTCGTATCGTATAATTTATTTTTATGAAAATGGAAGTAAGTTTATTTAGACATATGTTGAAAGGAACTATCTAAAAAATAGAATAAATAGAATTTATTTTTCCATAATGATTAAATTATAATCATTAATGAAAATATATTCACGGTAAAAAATAATGTGATGTGCTTTACAAAAAAGGTGTTGTAACTTTTCCATTTGTTGAAAGTCAGAAAGATTACTAGTCAACACACAATTCCTAATAAATAATAATTATAATATATATTTCATTTGCATTTTATATATACGCTTCTATGGCACTTTTGATTTGATAAATATACTTTTATGTTATTTGTGTGTATATTTATTTTCGTACGAGAAAAACAAGACTGAGCATTAAAACATATGAAATACGTCTAAAAACTCTGTTCAATGTAGGACGAGCATTCTATAAAATAAAAGTCATTTTAAAGAAGGCAACAGTATTTTAAACGTAATATGTTTATATTTATAATCTTCTATAAATTGTTAGGAATGTATACTCATACAACATAAAATATATTAAAATATTATAAACTTTGCAACATATGTTAAACTATTTATGAATATTGTAACAATTTTAATTGAATACACTACAATTATTTTAATATAATCAATTTGCTATATTATATTCACTTCTTAAGTTGAAAATTATACTTATACAGCTTAGCTTATATTTAAACAAATGTTCGAGTCATAGTATAAGTATTATAAGAAGAATTATGTTTTTTTGCAGTTCCATATAATTATCTTTTTATCCTTTCCACCAGTTACAATTATATTATTTTCATTTGATACTAATAACGCATTAATTGGTCCTAAAAGTGAATGCCTTTTTGATTAAATAAGACAATTTAATTACATATAATCAATCGATTGTTTGTTAATCTATATAATATACTGTACCATCATGACAACGTATTTTTGCAATAAAAATTCCACCTTGCTGGTTCCATACATTAATATTTCCATTATTATCTCCTATCAGTAGTAAAGTTTCAAACCATGATAATGTTAAAAGTTCGTGTTCTAAGGTTGTATGATAAATCCGTGTACTTGTACAAACGTCAATTATGTTCAATGCTTTGTCCTGTGCACATGATACTATACTTTTTCCCTCTTGATCGAACACCATCGCATTTATTTTACAAGTATGAGCTGTATAAAAATAGAGTATTTATATCCGTTAAGTCAAGGAAAATAATTATTTTGTAATATACCTTTTACAGTTAACTGTAAGTTATATGTGTCCATATTCCACAAAAAAATTTCGCCATCGTCTGTACCAGATACTAGTAACGTTTCATCTCTAAATTTATTCAATATTAAAATGCGATTAATGCAACATTTAATAAATATTTAATTTTATACATATGAAAAATGCAAAAGACTTACCTTGATATGTTAATACAAGTTACTTTAGAATCATGGTCTAACTGTGCAATTAGACATTTTGCTGGCTTAATTTTTGTTCCCGAAATATAACTTTGCCACAGTTTTACTGTACAATCCCATGAACCAGATATAATAATTTGACGGGAAGAACTCAATGCTAAACAAGAAATAGCATCGTCGTGTCCTGGTAATATATCTATTACTCTACCAAATTCAATATCATAAAATATTCTATAAAATTATAAATGATTAATGGTCGAGTTTAAAACGCATATATATACACATACACACACACGCGCACACACATAAAATATATATTTAAATAAATGCTCACAACGAATTGTCCCAAGAACCAGCAACTAGTACATTGCGATGCAGGGATGTGTAATATGATATACAAGAAGAAAGTGGTAACGACGATAAAGATACACTGCGTCTCAATTTTTTATTTTTTATACTATACAATTTAAGCATTCCATCTTGTCCAACCGATATCACTTCATCAATTTCTTCCTTAATTATAACTGCAATGCTAGTTATGCTATCCTTGTGAGATTGGAAGGTCATTAATTCACATAATTCAAATGTCTTTGTTATGAGATTTTCATTTTCTACAAAAGATCAATGTTCATTTTACACAATTAAGATTTTATGTAAAAATAAAAATTATTCATAGCAAACCTGTTTCGTTTTTAATCGAAGTTAAGACAGTTTCAGCATGAAATTTATCCAGTATCGAAACGGAACGTTTAGGATGTGGTAAAGTAAAAACTTGCTTTGGTATTTGACCAAATTCCATAATCTGTATTTCTAATCCATGTCTATCATTGACATCTCGAATAGTATCTAAATCTACTGCTCCTTCGTAGCATAAATGAAAAAATACTGAAATGTGACATGTTGTTAAATACATATTCTTTATGTATTAAATTTTTCAATTAAATATCAATTTACCATTATTGGCCTTTTCTGCTTCAATTCCTCTTTGTTTGTATCCAAAAATTAGATCGATCCAACAATGAAGATTTTGAGAGACATAATCACTTTCCAAAGCATTTCTTAATACTTGTATAAAGTGAGCTGGCCCTAAAATTGAATAATTGATTTGTATTCAAATTTCAAACGTTTCAATCATTTCCAAAGAATAAATGCATACCATTTGCCCATGGTGGTAACTGTACATCTCCTATCTTTGTACCATCGTGACGGTAACCAAAGTCGATACCGTAACTGTTCACTAAAAAATCCCCACCATTGTTTGTGTCATAAAATTCCGGGATCAATTCTTTAAAGTCAGACATGTTCACCAAAACATTTTTCCATACGTCAGCTACACTGTTAGTTGTTTTTGTTGATAAGAGTAAAACAAAAAATCGATTCTGCAGAGTTGACAGAGTAATTATGTACTTTTACAGTGTAAAAAGCAATTAACATAAAATTTTGCCTTGTCTGTGCGATTCAAAATTATATTCATATATATTTAGCTTAAAAAATAATATTAACAATTCTTTAATATTTACAAATTTTTTACTTTTATAGCATTGTTGCTATGAATATGTATTTTTATTAATAATACATACATACCTATTGAACATTCTATCCGGATGATCAAATCTTCCATTTTGTAAACAAAGCATGTACTGAGGATATTTTCGTACTAAATAAAATAATACGAATCCTGGTGCGCTATAATGGGAGCCATACAAAAATTTCGGTTCCGACATTTCCAAATACCGTTCCTAAAATGTGTCAATATTGTTATTCGAATATTGTCTATTTGAAAGTATTTATCGCAGAAAGATGAATACCTTCAACCTTTCTAATCGATTTTCTTCGAGTGCTCCAATAGGTTTTGAAAGATCTCTATAAATACTAGTGTCACTTAAATCTAATGTACAAGAGACGTAATCTTGTATCACCCAAGGCATAACTGGATACTGTGTTAAATCATGAAATGTTCTATCTGCCAAACTAAAATATATAATATATATACAATTGCTTCAAAATAACATGTTGTCATAACTTATATCGATATAAGACTTACCTATTAATATATAATAGATAATCGTAATTTGACAAAGTTCCGTTTTGCCATCTCATAGTCATTTGATCTTGGGGAACTCTTTCTAAAGAAACTGCAGATTGATTTAATAAACTTGTATATAATACATCTCTATCATTTGGACTTTTCAGGGATATAAATAGATGTTCAACTTTATTTTCTGGTTGTTTTAACCACTTAATTTCAAGCCCCTATTATAAAAGAGATGTTGTATATCAAATTATAATGATTATATATATGTAGATGTAAAATATTGTGCTTACAATTTGTCTTAAAAGAAACCTTCTCTTAATAATATTAATAATGTCCTTTAGTTGTATCTTCAGAACTGGATGCTAAAAATGTGAAAAATGTTTTTTGAACTACTTAAGTGAGAATTATCAATTATTGCTATTATGAAGTACATACTTGATCCAAATTATTATAAGGTTGAAAATAAATTCTTGAAGTTGTCAAAAGTATTCTTCCTGGATTTATAACAAGAGGTAATACTTTATTTGCTTGAATTTCTAGTACTACTTGCTCATAAAGATCTTCTAACCATGATGTATCAAATGATACCCTAGATTGTCGAGAATGTACAATAGCCATAATCTATACAAATATAACAATTTAATAGTTTTATCTAGTAATATAATAATAAAAAATAACGTATTAAAAATACCATGGCATTTTGTTCTGCAGTTGGTAAGGTGGTTGCTCTGATCAGTTGCATCATTTGTGGAAGACAATCATCTACTTTTGCGTAATTAAAATAGAAATAGAAAGTAGCATTTTCATGTATAAATTTATATGGTGCAGGTATATTCTTTTCCAACATTTCCACGTATTGTTTACACTGGACCAATAATGTATTACCATATCTAATAAATAAAATCAAATTTAATGACGTATCAACAAAATATAATGTACACATATCTATACCACTGTAATACTAACTTTGCAATGACACTGTTAGATTTACATTGTTCAATACCTATAGTTTCTTTAAGTTGAATTTTAATTAAAGGCTGATTAATATCCTTATTTACAAATACTAAGGATTTTGAACATAATTTTAATCTTCCGTCTATCCATTTTTCTCCTTCTGAACTGGAAGTATCAAGCGCTTTCATTTGAACGCTATAATCTTCAAAAAATATTTCCCCTGGTTCTAAGAGGAGCATCGTGAATCTGATACCGAGCAAACATATTAGTAATCATTTTTTAAGTACTAAGTTACAGAATGTAATAACTTATAATTTATGTTTAAAATATTGACTATCTAATAATGAAGAAATAATTTCATATAATTTTATAATGACTGTAAAATATAGTTCATAATAACTGAACAAGTAACGTTACACAATGTTGCAAAATATTAAAAAGATACGTACCTTTCTTTTTCCATTATTACAAAAGTGAATGTAAACTATTTGGTTATAACTGCAAATTAGAATAAATATATATAACAAACGATACACATGATTCAATGAAACATTCGTTGCTTTTAAAGTCTACATGATCATTTCTCCATAAATAAAATCTTTTATTTTAGGTTAACGATAGATTAGATTTTAAGTTAACGGCAGATTTACATCGGTTAAAAGGGTGAGTAGCTTGCACACATATATGTATGAAAACTTCAATAGGCTCCCCACCATTGGTGTGACAATAGTCACCAGTCAGTGCTGATCCATCACTTTATGGCTATTCGCTCTGGTCACATAATTACATGGTGGACAAAAACATGTGAACAGAGAGAAAATGCAATGATGTGTTTAAATAAACATAATCAAGTGGTGACCTGCGAACCCTCAAATTTCTGAATTCTCATATCTCCAAATCTTCAAATTCCAGACCTACGTATGTAACTAGTCATGCTTGGTGTAAGGAGTATACAAAACAAAACATCACTAAATACATATGTTTGGCGCGATGAAATTCGCAAGTGCGCATTCATATTGCTAATGGTTATTAAATATTCCCGAACCAATTAGAGCTGACATGCGCAGAATGAACAGAAACTCGTCAGTTGATGAGTATGATTTTCCGTGAAAGGATTGATATATTTATATATATTTAAATATATATGAGCATAACATCAATGTATAGTTTGCTCAAACGTATTAATAGAAAAATTAAATTATTTAATCTAAAATCGTATCAAGAAGTACCTTTTTTTTTTTGTTAAATGACATCTTTGATTATAGTACATTATATGAAATCAAAATATGAAAGTACATGTTGTATAGTATCGTAGTTTACTATTGAGTACCACTGGTTTTTAAAGAGGAACAAGAGGAATCGAATACGTTCCGCTTCTTTCTCCTTATTCCTCAAATCACGCATATCATCAATACGATTTACCGGTGATATTAAAATAGGTTATTTTTGATCTAATACAAACGTTTTGTGTGATCAAATTTATTTTTCTTTATAGTGGTTTCATTTTATTTACGATGGAAGAATTGATGAAACATTTATCTAAAATAAAAGTACCCCAGAAAAACGATAAAATATACAAAGACGAGTGTGTTTACTCTTTTGATACTCCAGTAAGATGTCATGATGATTTTATAATTTCAAACAATAACATCAACACATAATAATTATTCTCGTCATCTCATTTTTAAGGATTCTCCTACAGGCCTGTATGTTAATCTTACTACATTTCTCGGATTAGGCCAGGATTATTTACAACATTATTATCAGTTAACAGAAAATCCTGTATTTCTACACATTAAGCGAAGAAGAAAAGAGGTAATATAAAAAATTGTACTGAAAAATATTTTATAAATAGTATTCGTATAACAAAATACCGAGTGTTTGTTTATAGATCCCTTCTGAACATGAAGGTGATGGACCCGAAAAGAAAATTACAAGGTTAGCAATAGGAACAGCTGATGGTTTTACACCAGACCAACAAAAATATACTTACTATGAATCTTACCAAATTGTTATTTTACCAAATTTCATAACAATACCTTATCCAACAGATAATTTATTGCACGAAGTAAGTTTGCAGTAATGATGGAATTTTAAAGAATAAAAAGAATGTATAAATTATATATAATTTTTATAGGTAGAACTTTCAATTACGCGTGTGTTAGAAGCAGAAGCTGCAACAAAAGCAGCCGAAGTAGACGCGTTGTCTGGAACTTGGGATGGAGAAATAAGAGCAATTTCAAAGTGAGATTAAAAGTTAAAATATTAATATTAACTATTTTTATTATTATCGTACATAATCATTTCATTTTTAGACATGCAGCGAATCTTAAACAATTAGATAATGGAAAAAAGATACCTCCAAGTGGGTGGAAGTGTGAGAAATGCGATTTGACACAGAATCTTTGGCTTAATTTAACTGATGGCAGTATTTTCTGTGGACGTAAATTTTATGATGGAACAGGAGGAAATGATCATGCAGTTCAACATTATCGTGCTACCGGTTATCCTTTAGCTGTGAAATTAGGAACTATAACTAAAGAAGGAAAGGGGGATGTGTTCTCATACGATGAAGATGATATAGTAGAAGATCCTTACTTAGTTACGCATTTAGCTCATTGGGGTATCAATATTGCCCAAATGGAGAAAACTGATAAATCTATGGTGGAGCTTGAATTAGATCTTAATCAAAGATTTGGCGAATGGGTCGCACTTCAAGAAGCTGCAAGTAAATTAACACCTTTGTATGGACCTGGATACACGGGACTTGCTAACTTAGGAAACTCTTGCTACTTAAATAGCGTTATGCAAATGTTGTTTGTAATTCCAGACTTTATAAAAAGGTTTGTAGTTTCATTTTACTATAAAAATATTACTCTATTCTTGAGTATATCCTTTGGTAAGTTTAATAAATATACATATGGTTAACTTTCTCTGACGATACAAAAGGATTTATATTATTGCTGTAGTAATTATTAAATCAATATATTTTAAAAAAAATATTGTCTTTTGTCATGATAGGATTGGTATATAATAATTGAAAATAATTTTTAGATTTGTAGATGGAGCACCACAAATATTTCAGCAAAGTTACACTGATCCAGCAAATGACTTTGATGTTCAAATGTAAGTTAGAAGAAAGTAAAAATTACTTCATCTAAAGAACCCTAAGATACGAATGATCACTATTATAGGGCTAAACTTGGAATTGGTTTACTTTCTGGCAAATATTCAATACCACCAAGTACAAATAATGAAAATGAAACGCGTCAAGGTATTCCGCCGCGGATGTTCAAAAACTTAATTTGTCGTGAACATCCTGGATTTTCTACCAACGGACAACAGGATGCACAAGAATTCTTTCTTCACGTCATAAATGTTGTAGATGTAATTAAATTAAATCAAAATTATTTTTCCTTTCGTTAAATTTTCTTATATAGAATTAAGTTATAATATTAATGTCTGGAAACGAATCACATAGCGCCACAGCCGTCATCGGATGAATCCCACTGATTGTTTTAAATTTAAAGTGGAAGAAAGGTATCAATGCAGTCGTTCTAACAAAGTAAAGTATACTTATCGCCCGGAATATTTACTGCCATTGTCAATACCTGTGGAGGCTGCAATAAACAAAGTAAATTAATTGTACACCTTTTTAATTATAAAATTTGTGTTCAACCATTATATATTATAACATATATATATATATATATACGTATCTTTTAATATATAGGATGAAGTTGCGGCCTACGAGAGTGCCAAGAAGGAAGCCGAGTCGAAAGGACAAAAATTAGATTCAAATGCATTTATTAGACCTCGTATAAAGCTCTCCTCTTGCTTACAAGCATTCGTTCGATCTGAAATAGTAGAACAATTTTACAGTTCAGCACTGAACGAAAAAACTACAGCACAAAAGTAAGTCATGGTTTATTTCAGTGATCGGCAGATCATTTGTTCACCAAATAACTCATGGGCACCAAGTGTGTATCTAGAGAGACTTTAGGAAAGCGGTTAAGAAAGATCTAGAGAAAGTTCTGAAGAAGTGAATAGGGAAAATAAGTGGTTTGAAAAAAGACTCGGGAGAATTTCCTAAATCCTGATGACAAAAAAAATATAGTGCCATGTTGCTTGTATAT
This sequence comes from Megachile leachella, assembly GCA_963576845.1. Taxonomy (NCBI): domain Eukaryota; kingdom Metazoa; phylum Arthropoda; class Insecta; order Hymenoptera; family Megachilidae; genus Megachile; species Megachile leachella. Next base: position 15,627,694 of record OY756259.1, read on the forward strand.
TCGTGTACCAAGTTCTGCCCATCACTGGTTTATCCAATAAATGCTACACATAATCAATAAATGTATTCTTTTATAGAACAACTAGACTTGCTACTTTTCCGGATTATCTATTAATACACTTAAAAAAATTCATGATAAGACTAGATTGGAAACCTATGAAATTAGATATAGCGGTTGAAATGCCTGATATATTGGATTTAAGTTCTCTTCGAGGTTCTGGTTTACAACCTACAGAAGAGTTATTGCCAGAAACAGATGGTTCTGAACCTTCTCCGCCGGTTTATGATACCGTGATTTTGGATCAATTAATAGATATGGGATTTCCACCAGAAGCTTGTAAAAGGTCCCTATATTTTACAGAGAATCGTAATTTAGAAGCAGCTACCAATTGGTTAATGGAACATATTATGGATTCAGATTTTGCAGATCCATTTGTACCACCTGGAATTGACGCAAAAACAGGTAATGTGTTGATAAATATAGGAAATAACGTTACTTTTGTTATATATGTGTTTCGTTAATTTTAGGAAAAGATAGATTTACGGTAAACGAAGATGCTCTTGCAATGGTAATGGGAATGGGTTTCACCAGAGAACAAGCAACGAAAGCTCTTAAAGCGACTGACAATAATTTAGAACGCGCAGCAGATTGGATTTTTAGTCATCAAGCTGAGTTGGATACTTTAGAAATTGAAGATGAATCAGGGCATTCCGAAGAAACATTTAGAGACGGAAGTCATCGTACGATATTTTACATTTTTTTTGTCGTGTTTATACGTTACATTTAAGATTTTTTAAGTAATTGCTTTTGTCGTCGTATTTTAGAATATAAATTAGTGGGATTTATATCTCATATGGGAACATCAACAATGGTAGGACATTATGTGTGTCATCTTTTAAAAGAAGGCCGATGGGTAATATACAATGATGACAAAGTATGTATCGCAGATATCAGGTGTTTAATATAATAGATCTATATAAGTTATTTATTTCAGGTTGCGTTGTCGGAAAATCCGCCAAAAGAATTAGGATACATATATCTGTATGAACGCATCGATTAGATCACGTTATTATTTTGTATAAAAAATGTATTCTATTATACTTTAACAATAAAAAGTACGTGAAAAACGGATTTTCACTTGTAGAATTTTTTCATTTGTACCGAAATATAATATTCATAGGAACGCTTATAGAATGTTAACTGCCGTCTCTGTTTATTATTCTGGTACAACTTTACACACAAATATAAATATATAAAAGATTAGTTTATTTTTAACAATGGCACCATTTTACACCGTGCTTCATACCTCTTCCATAATCTTACATTTCAAGTACAAAATCATTATCACTTTTATCAATAGCACTACAGTAACGTTAGAACACCATCATGTTAACATGATTAACAAGGTTTCTATATTATAATTAAATAATGACAAATCTATGAACTGTAAAATTCTTATTATCTTAGAAAACATTTATCTTTAAAAATGTATAATCTGAACAATATAAATTTCAATATTAACATTATATATAAATCTTATTTTGTAAGTTTGATTAGCTTTCTATATATTGTATAAAAATCACATGACAGCGTAAAAACAGATACTTTAAGTAGAAGGCCACGATATTAAATAACACTAGAGTATCAAAAATGATACGTTCTTAAGGCAATACTGTTTTCATTCTCTTAAATACTATATCTGTTCGTATGTTTGTATATATATATATATATATATATATATATATATCATTCCAAATTTTATAATTTACAAATTATTCACATATATAACGCATTTATTATTTGTATTACTTGCAAAATATTGCGTTGCTTTTAGCGTGTATTTACAAATAAGAATTAATTCTGTTCAACAGTGATGATTATTCAATTCACTTTTTATGATAAAAATACTTCACGTTATTAAATAGATGTATTCGCTTTTGTTTTCCACTTATTAATAATGACTTATACTTTTCCTAACAGTATTTGTACATCAAGAAATGCTTAAAACAGCCTTTAAGACACACGAATATAAGAACTTCGAAGTATTCTCATAAAAGTTTTAAGAATAATTTAATTACACTGCTTTTGATAAAATATCGAACTAATTATCATTTCAATTAGTTGACCTACTTTGAAACCTTGTATTAGTATTTCCATCAATTATACCAACTGATGGTGGAATGGCATATATAATATTGTCTCCATCTTTCTTGAATGTTGGCTCATTAACCTCGGGATGTACTTCTACTCGTAACATCTTGCTCTTATTTCCTAACATACACTTGAATTTTATATCCACCATAACTTGTAAGTCAGCGGAACGTAACCTGATACAAAATTTATTTCTAAAGCATACATCATAACAACAATTTTCTTCAAAATAAATCAAAAAATAAATGTATACCCACTGATTATATTTATTACTTAAAATACCAACAAGTTCGCCAACTTTATCTTCTTTAGTAATGATAGACATAATGAAATCGTTTCCTCGATTTGAGTGGATCGTTATAAGTTGATCCCTTCCAGATGATACACTCAGACCTGTGATCTCTGTTATTGGCATACCTTTTTTCATAGTCTTGAATTTAGAATTCTCAAGTTTGTATATTGCATGCTCGGTAACAACCAGTACACGATCTTTCGGTTTATTAAACCTGCATAAACAATTTATATATTATAAATAATGCATGGCTTAATCAGATAATATATTTTGTACAAACCTATTAGTTTTTTTTATGAACGCACTAAATAAGACAGTTTTAAAATGATCGGTATTACGAAGATTATTTATCGAAGCATTAAAAGTGTCACTTTGAGGGTTCTCTTCTGGTTTAGATAAATAATTTCCTTCCCAGCGTCTGTCTTGCCCCCAATAAACTCGTTTCGAACGCAAAACGCTTCCAGCAGCCATCTAATATTAAACAATGAAATAAAAAATCAAAGATATCATTTACCTATTACTTCAATAATATTTCCTTATAAACTATAGTGTACTATTTATCATAGTTTTATAACAATTAAAATATATATATATATACTTTTAATCGTAATTGAGGCCAATCTTCCCTAGGAATAAGTCGAAGTATCATCCATGCCCTCCATCTCCCATACATAATTTTTAGAACAGGTATTACATGTTTTACTGCAAAATTTTCACGGGGCCAAGGTAAGTGCTTGCCATAATCTCGCATTATCTTCGCATTTTGAAAAGTTTTTTCTAATTCTTTAATATAAGTACGTATTTTATATCTTCGATAGTGTTTCATTATAATAAGTGCAGCCATCATCTTTTTATATTTTTGACGACACAAGTATCCCCTCCATTGCTTTTGTAATAGTATTACGATACTTGGTATCAAATCACTACGTGCCTGTAAACAATTAGGTTTCAAATAGAATTTTCGGAATGTGCATATTTTGAAATAGAAAGATTGAACTGAAATAAATTCATTAATAAACCTTTTCTAACGCAAAAAGCGTTTGAGGTGAGCGAATAAATATTTTAGTATGTCCATATTTCACGTCGTTACTAAAACCTGTTTCATCCATTAATTTGCGTACACCATCTTTATCAGTACCACCTCGAAAATTTGGCCAAGTATATTGTGATATCATCTTGTATCTGATAGAGATAGTTTTAATATTGATAGAATTCAATTATAAAACATATATATAAAAATAACAAATAACTGATTTTAAATAACAATACCGTTTCAAAAATGTATCATATCGTTGACGATATGCAAAACCAGCGCGTCTGACCAGTACATTTTCAACAAGACCTAAATATCGTACTTGATGGTTTACTCTTTCTTCATCGAACACAACTGGCGATTTAACTTCGTTAGGTTTTATGCATCTAACATAGAACGGTTCTTTACTTGTCAAATTTTTAACCAGAGCTACCATAGAATTACGAAATAGAGTACCGGCAGTTAAAGGTCTTTTTGTTGTCTGAAATAAATGAATGACAATATATTTACATAAACATTTGCATAAGCTGCAATACGATATATGTATATATTTTTATACCTTTAAAATATTTTGAGCTCCTTCTGGCCACATTTTGCTAATTATTGGATTCTTACTGTTATACAGTAAACGTTTAAAATCTTGAAACAGTGTATCTTTATTTTTATCTAAACAGCCGTTAATATTATATATTACATCTCCAGCATAATGTTTAATTTTAAACTGAATTTTATGCTGAAGTTCTTTATCCATTGGTTTTAATTGCCGGGAAGAATAATGTTTGTGATCAAACAACTTTTGATCCATAGCCTCCAAAAGCATCTAACAAATACATTACAAAATATGTACGAATTTCTTTTTATATATATGTAAGGTAATAATTTACAAAGACTAACTTCGTCTGTAACTTTGCCAACGCTAAGACAAGCTTCATCCATAATTGCTATAATTCCTTTGTGAGGTTGTTCCACCAGATCACAAATTATCTGATTATTGAAATAATCAATATTTTGCCATGCTATACCTTCTCTTTTATATTCTTCTTGTTCTTGTTTTAATACCAGTTCTAAAACATTTAATGTTATCGTAAAATGTATAATACAATAAATATACAGAGAGCTATCTTACCAATAAATAGTTGTTGTAATTTTTCATTACAATAGTTAATACAGAATTGTTCAAAACTATTTGTATCAAAAATTTCAAATCCATATATATCAAGTACGCCGATCACTGTTCTATATCTCTTATAAGTTTCTGTATCATTCACATTAATAGCAGTATTAACACGGGATACTATCTCGGTGAATAACCTTTCATATATAGCCTGAAACATTTTTTAACATTTACATATCTTTACTAAAAACGTGATTAAAAAAGTCACATAAAAGTCTTACTTTCGCTAAGGCATCTCTTCCATATTCTGCTTCTGTCGAAGTATGAGTTTTCTGCATAACTTCTCCACCTGCTGCGATAACTCTTTGAGTTAAAGCAGTACTTAATTCTTGTGGGCTAATAGACAGTAAATTAGCTGTATCATTTAAAGCAGTTCTGTTGGCAATTAAAAGTTTATCCTCTTCGTGTTTGAAAGTAATATTGCCCTGTAAAATACATGAACTTTTGTCTAAAAAATAGGACAATGAAGTTTTGACTGTATTATATAAATTACAACAAACCAAATGTAGTATGCCAGCAATAATATTCCAGATTGTATGTACTTCATTTTCAATAAATCCAAGAGTAGACATAGCAGAAATAACAGTTTTATAATCACTTTTATCACTTGGACTTGCTTTATTACAATTTCCAGCACCAACATAGAAGTACGCGGCTGGGTCTCTGACCAATCTTAGTTTATTTAATTCTCCTTCGCTACAGCCATTTAATAGCTATACATTTAAAATAAAGGATATATGTATGTACATGTGCTTGTGCATACATTTATATACATCATACAATAGTAAAAAACAAAGAAATAAAAAATTAAATGTATCAATACCTGATAAAAACAATGAAAGTTACGTTCACCATTTTGTTGATACACAACTCTTGACTTCTCCAGCAAGTAATTGGTAACATGTCCTCCAATTGGATCTCCTTTGAAATTGAAATTTATATCCATGTATTTTCCAAATCGAGACGAATTATCATTTCTATTTGTTTTCGCATTTCCAAAGGCTTCCAATATCGAATTGGATTGTATAAGAATATTTTTTACTCTGACATACAAGAAAAAATAATTTTAAATGCTAAAACTATAAAATCCTAAAAGCAAATGAAGTAGGTGCAACTGTTGTATCATACATTTATTTCCTTATAATAATTCACGATACAAAGATAAAAAAAATTAATCATAGCAAATTAGAGTTCTCGAATAATTTATATACCTTTCAATCTCTTGCTGGCCACTTAAATTTGTAACTGCAGCAATGTATTTCATAATAATTTTACTTGCTTCTGTTTTTCCAGATCCTGACTCTCCACTTATTACTATACAGGTATCACGACCTTGTTGTTTCATTTCTCTATGTACGGCATCAGAAATCGCAAAAATGTGTGGTGGATTTTCAAATAATTCTCTATCTATAATTCAAACTTTTATTATGCTTTTATTATACTATTTAAGAACAAAACATTTACTCCATAATCATTTACCTTTATACTTATTGATATAATTGCTATCATATATATTTATATTTCTATAAGGATTTATACTGACACATACTTCTCCGATGTACGTATAAATTTTACCACCGTTAAACCTAAAATATTAAATTACATGGAATATAAATAATACAAAAATTGTAAATTAGCAACTAGAAAACAATTTAAAATAAGACATGACATAAAATAATTTTATGTTGTAATAATACTGCAATTAGACATTAATCTTTTATGTACAAAAGATAAGCTTTATCTTTTTATCGAGGGTAAGGTGATTAAATGATTAATTTTTGCTATAAATGTTCTTATTTGTGATATGCAACAAATACTACAATTATATAATGTAATAAAATTTTGTTTTCATATAAAGTCTATATGCATATTTAACAACTGAATAGGTTTTACCAGGCTTTAAACATAAGCTTCCTTTACCTAAAAATAAACGAAATGTGAATAGCATTTAACTGCTTGCTTTTTATTTTTGAATACATAAATTTGAAAATTCTTGCATTTGCAAATTTAAAAAATTTCTAAATATGAAAATAATGATATCGAAAATTTTTCGCTACATTGTAATTCTTTCTAGGGACGTTTAGTTTACTCTAATAAAGTAAACACTTTATATTTTTTCTTATCTATTTATGTTTGCTATTTCCCGCTTAAAATTATTCCTTTTTTTTAAACATGTACAAATATAGATTAATATTTAATTAAATAAAATGTATGATTCGTGTTGGAATAACATAATAATACAAATGTTTAATGTCTGCATAGAATAAAGAAAAAACTAAAAACATTTTCAGCACAATGAAACATAACGCAAAATTAAATACGTGCAAAGTGAAGACGATGACTCATAGACTATAGAACCTGATAAGATTTGAACATTTATTATAAAATTAAACTATGCCAGAACGGTTTTACGTATAATAATGTTACGAATAAATCTATGTATTATAATTATCAATTTTATACGAAAGATAATAAAATTGTACAAAAATTTAAAGCTTCACTGCTGAAGCGTAAGTAGAATAGTGAAATCTGCAAGCATATTATCGATTAAGAATGATTTTATTGCGAATCGAGGGTATATATTTTGTGATAAATTTTTAGGTCAAGTTCAAATCCAAACAGGTACTTTTATGATGTTGAATTACAACCACCTGCTAATATACATAGTTAGCCACGCCCTCTTGGTGGATGATCTATGAAGTACTACAAATTACTGGGGTGCTCGGAAAACACCTGTGGCCTATGACAATTCTCAAGAAGAAAGCAACGCACGTTTCTTGATTTCCCGCCATTTAGATCATTTGCCATAATATTTGTTACTACTCGGAATACGATCTTACCTTGTCCGTAAATTATCTACAACACTCTCCACAGTAATTTCATCTAAAAGAACCAAATCTCCAATACCCACTTCTTCTTGTGTTGCCATTTTCTTAATAATATAAAACACGCATAAAAATTACGATTTCATATAAGTAAACGCATACAATGTCTGTCAACTATCCGATATGTAGCTGTTATTACTGTCTCCGCCACTATGCTGCACTAAGCGAATGACGAGTGCGGTTAACTGAAAACCCCAACCTATCTTTTGCCCCTCCATAAGTTTGTAGTATTCACAGGGGCATTACAACAGTATCTATCTATATATAGTCAATTCACGGAAAGAGCAAGAGCGTCGAACGACCAGTTTTCATTCTTTTGCGCATTTTCTGTCTACGTTTGTACACATTATCGTCTATATGACAACCACGGATGCGCTATTCAAATGTTTAAATTTTCAAATTCCCTTAAATTTCCCAAATTTTTACATTTTCACACTTTCAGTTACACAAATTTTTTAATTTGCAGATTCTCAATTTTTTAAATTCGAAAATTTAGTAGTCGAAATAAACGATTGACGGGTTTACTTTCACCAACAATGCCACTTTTCCTAGGGATATCTATCATATTATCCCCGATTTTACTTCGCTTATTTTTTTTTCCACCGTGTAGATGATCACGAAAGTAGAAATAAACTATAGAGAGATTTCATATTTTTGGCCAAAGAGTAGTGCGTGTGGTTAGATATGTTCCTTGCGCAAAACGTCATTTATATAGTTAGTTATATCTCTCGTGGAATTGAAGATCAACACACACACACACACACACATACATCTATATATATTTATAAGTCAAATGTGACGTCCGATCACAGTACACATACGAGCGTTATTATTCACTGTTATTTTTGGTGATTTGTATAATTTGTCATTTTTGATCTTTTGAGTGTCTAGCAAAAATATATGTCTTTGATTTTGATTAAACCTGAAGATGACCGAGAAAAAATTACACTTATATTCTAATGGAGCCAAAGAATTAATGACTAATAAAGATTATATTGCTCCAGTAAGGTTATGGAAGAAATTACAAATAAACGAAGGGACTTTCAGTTGTTTACTCTTCATAATGTCACTGTCCATTGTTTTGGGAAAATTATACATAAATTATGGTACGTAATAATTATACAAGCTAGATTTTTTACTGTAAAAATGTGTTCCATAAAATAAGTGTTTGCCAATAAATGTTGCATGCTTATGTATTTGTTTGTATATTTATTTCGTTATAAAGTTGATGGAATACGAAATATAGAACATGTTTCATCTTTTTTTTCAAGATCTTCGTATTGACAAGCTTCAAACTTTAAGTGAAACTTATAAATTAATCTACTAAATTTGTATAATGTTGCACTGACCATAATTAGATTTATGAAAATATATATTTAGCTTTTGCTTTATTAAATGCTTTACAAAAATTTACTTTATAACATTATTTATAATATTTTATAAATTTATTATATGATGTATTTAATAATTATTTAAAAAAAATTGGTATATTATAGTATATATAATTAATGAAATTACTTTTATATTATTATACATTTATATACTTTCTTTAGGGAATATTGTACAGCTGCAAAATAATTTTAAATATATATCATCAACATCTGTATTTCCAAATATCTCCAATGTATTTGATTTATCACGTATACCTAATGTGTCACAATTTAGCGTGAAACAATTAACTACTGCGAATGAAAAGTTTGTTTATACTAGTCAATACGACGATGTTCTAAGTGTAATGACATCATTTGTTAAAACATATGGATGGCTGATAAAAGCAACAATATGTGGTCTCATAATGATGGGTTTTAGTTGGTATATAATTTATAAAGATAGCAGTATTCCTGGAATTAATCCACCTTCCCCTCTTAGTCCTTCTAATCGAAGGTAAGTTTGTAACTGAAAGTTTTCATTGTGTTCGATAAACTTGTATTTTTAACATTTACTAAAACCTTAGTAAATATTCTTTTAATGTATTTTTGTCTCCTTTTCCAGATTTTCAAAGTCATCAGGAGTACAAGTGAATTATTTGATCGGAATATTAAATGGGATACTAATCTTTGTCTACATGTGTCTCTAATATCCTTAAATCTAAAGTATGACAATGTGGTAGCATGTAAATGGTTTATAAAACATTATACAGTGCCCTACAGTAATTTTATTTATTTGTTATTTATATTAATTAATAATACCTATTCAAAATATTAATTATTTCTGGCTATTAGAGTATTTAATTTAATAATTAGCTTCTTATATTTATATAATTTATGCCATACAAACAAAGAAATATCTTTCATAATGAAACAAATAATTTCATAAGATATATATTTTGTGTATTAGATGTTTGTTACAGAGCAGTATTTTCTTACATACATACGTTAAAGTGAGAAAATATATTCTATATACAGTTTAGAATAATGTTTTGCTTCTATACAGTATTGCAACATTATAAAAGTGTATAACTTGTGTTGTCATTTTATAAATGTCTAAAGATCTATGTACTATATAAATATTTAATATTTAATATATAAATTGTATGTATCTTGATTGATGAATTTTTGTATACCATCCAATTTCCATGCTGTGTAAGACTGATTATGTCTATAAGTTCTTTAATTATGAATAAATAAAATTAAGCTATAAATAATTATGTATAAAGTAGGATACGTAATATCTTCTGTTAATGTATATGTACATATTATGTTTTTGTAGCGATTTTTGTAACATACAAAATATTTTATTGTTAGACACGTAAGTGGAAATTTAATATCGATCTTCTAAAAACGAATGCTTGTACTATTAAACTAAAAAATTCTATATATTTGTTATTGTTATTTATTTTTTAAATATAATTTGTACTTAAAAACAATTATGCTATTAATAAATTGAAAAATATGTTTGTAAATGTTTATTTAAATTAACCCGTAGTTTCAGTTCATTTATATATATCGTAATTTTATATTTTATATCTGTTCTATATCAATATTGATCCAACATTTGTAAAAGAATAGTATGTATATACGCACAAAGAATGATGTAAGCATTTATCAGGGCTGAAGTAAAATAGGATACTAAACGGATTTTTACTAGTAACATGTATTTGCCTATGCGAACTGTGAATATATGATTATATTATATACGAAATTTATTTTTCTGCTCTAAAAGAAAAAATACATTTTCCTTTTTAGTGCAGAATTAATGCTACTCGATTTAGAAATAAATTTTATATAGCTTGTTTTGGGACCAAAGTACTTCGTCCCTGAGCTGCCTAATTATCCGAATGTATTATACCCTTATGTGAAAAGGTTAGTAGAACGTTGTCGTTTGCAACATCATTCCACATCATTCTTAAACGAGCGATAGTGGCCTTGTCAACTTTTTCGTTCGTGCAGATTGTTAACTATTTCCGTATTTTCGTTCAGGAGTAATCGAATTCCGTTTTCCATCGTATTTGCAAAGATACCTTTACTAAATACTGAAAGGTTACGATACAACATGGATCATCAAATATTTAAAATATACAATCAGGAAGACTTTAACAGAATTACAAGAGGAATTAAAGTTGCACAATGCATGCAATCTCGATCGTCATCTGGTAATGACATTTAAAACATTCTATACTCTATAAAACATATGTATATTAATCAAGTACATTTTTCTTTAAAAAAAAAATTTGTAATTGTTTTATTTGCCTATTATTAAATACTAATATTTGAAAATTAAATATTTAAAATGTATGTATGTATGTTTGTAGAATTACAAAGCAACATTGTTAACGAGATATTATTTTAGTTTCAGAAACTGAAAAAGTATTACATCAATTAGATGACTTAGTTGTATCGGATTCCTTAAGTTGTTCATTTTGTAATACAATATTCGAAGATAAAGCACAACAAAGACTTCATTATAAATTAGATTGGCATAGATATAATTTAAAACAGCGTTTGAACGGGTTAAAACCTATTGGCGAAGATAAATTTAGTCTATTAGCCGACGAAGGTATCAATAAAATAATTATTAATTCGAACGCGAATAATGACTTTAATGTGAAAAACATAGCATTATTCATATCGTAGGCGATGTTTCAAGTTTATCCGGAAGCGATGTTGACTCTGAAAACGAAGATGAGACATATGTCTCGGAAGCAGGTAATTCTCCTAATGGACATTTTGAGAACAAAAACAGTGTTATGAAAAATAAGAAAACAGAGAAGAAAGGACGAAGCACAGAATCAATCTCCGACAGTTCCGATACGGAACATTCTGACGAAACTGTGAAAGAGAAGAAAATCGAAACTTTATTGGTCACTGCTACTCGCCACTCTAAAGTTTTCTTCGAAAATGACGATGGAAATATATTTAGTATATACAGGTGTTTACTTCATAACAAAAAGGTCGGTTCATTTGTTTATAAACAAATAGCTTTCAAAAGAATTTTTTATAAGCTTAGACATTCTTGTCTATGATCTTATCTTGTAATTTGATCTACTTTGTTAGAATCACTTGGCGTTGTCTATACGTGCCAGATCAGGAGAGATGCAATTACATTTTAGGAAATTCCAGAGGTAGACAATGAGATGATTGCTCAAGCATTAGACAGTGGGAGGAAAACAACATGGACCGTTATCATGATCGGTGGAGGACATTTTGCTGCTGCTGTATTTCAAGGTATAAATTCTGAGTTAGAATTTATACTGATATTACAAATTTAATATTGTGTACATAAGCGTTAATATATTTTGTCAGTTAATATTTTATTATCTTAGATGGAGAACCTATCGTGCACAAGACGTTTCATTCTTATACCGTAAGAGCTAAACAAGGATTTGCCCAAAGTTCACGTACAACAACTAATCACGCTAAAAGTGCTGGTGCCAGTTTACGCCGTTATAACGAAGCATCTCTTCTTCAGGTATTTCATTCATCGATGCGAAGAAAAAACATTAACAAGTCATAAACGTTTATTAAAACTTTCATATTTTTTCAGCATGTACAGGATATACTCGAATCGTGGTCATCCCATATCAATAATTCTTCTCTGATTCTATATAGAGCAGTTGGACCATATAATCGTACTGTATTATTTGGAGGAAAAAATCCACCTTTAGATAAAAGCGATTCAAGATTAAGACCACTGCCATTTCCTACTCGTAGAGCAACATTTAACGAAGTGAAAAGGGTGTACGACATATTAAGCACTATGGAAATTTATGGTATGCAACCACTGTTGTGTCATAATACTTTAGTATATCTATATTTATTCGATAATATATATATATATATATATATATATATACACATATACGTATAGGTTCTGCGGCTGATTTCATAGATTCCTTTCCTATTTCACCACGTCAGCCTCTAAGAAAGAAAACTTCAAAAGCCGACGTATCCGGTGAAACTTCAGAAAAGACAGAGAATGGAGAATGTGATTCTATTACTGCCAATAATTCCCAAGATAACGATAAAAATAAAATACCTGCTCAACCATCACCCGAAAGACAGCATAGAAATTCTCGATCTCATATAGATCGAGCAAAACCAAGAAAGAGTCCGTGTCGTCCTTTACCAGGTATGAACTTTAAAATATTTTACATAATTTAATGATACAGTAAATCATCAAATTTTACCCTTATGTCTTAGATATCGTTGCAAAGTTGGCACAGTCATCTTCAGAGTCGGAGCTAGATAGTCAAATAGGTACAGTTAGCGTTCCGGTTGACGTGTCGCTAATCGAGCAAGAATTAGAAATAGAATTTAATGAACACCTACTAGCTTTTCAAGATACAGTACCAAGGTATATGAAAAATAAAAAATCTCGCCGTCAGAGAAAAAAAACGAAAAAAGATGGTGAGTATAGAGAAACGGGCGCAAGGTTGTACGACGTATTTTAAAATATACAATAATTTTTAGATTACGCAACGAACGAAGTGCTAACTAACGCCAAAATGAAGTTATGGTCAGCATGTAAATTAGGAGATAACGATTTATTGTTATCTATTATTGATAACCTATTAATTGAAGCAGAGAAGAGTGCAGAATTGGAGGATCAAAATAAAGAAGATACAACTGTTGAAACTAATTCGATTATACAGAAAAATGATGTAATAAAATTGGTAAATGATCCTAACGAGGATGGCAATACAATTTTACATTTGGCAGCTCTTGGCGGGCATTTGAAATTAGTGTGGTATGTTGACACGATTAATAAAATGGTTTTCTTTTTTCCTAAAAATGATATAGTTTTACTAAAGGATTTAATTTTAGGCGGCTACTGGAAATCGGATCTGATCCCTGTAACAAAAATAGGAAATTGCAAACTCCATACGCAGCGGCGAGTGATAAGGAAACTAGAAACGTGTTTAGAAGATTTATGAGTAGCAATCCTGACAAGTTCAATTACAGTAAAGTACGTATTTCTGATGCGAGAGTATCGTATTTCTGATATCGATACTTATAAAAGAATGCGTTTGTTTATCATCAAGTCTCAGATACCTGGACCGCTTACCGATGAAATAGAACAAGAGGAAGCTGAGCGAAAAAGACAATACCGAAAACAGAAACGAGAAAAAGAAAAACTGAAAAAGAAAGAATTTGAACTGAAAAAGCAAGAGGAAGACGCTAAACAGAGATTCCTTAATCTTAGCGACCGAGAAAAGGTAATTACAGTTATTAAGTCGCTGTAAATAATATTATTAAGGCTTTTAAAATTTTTACCGTAGAGAGCGTTAGCAGCCGAACAACGTATCGTGAAGCAAGGATGCGACGTGGTTTCGCGATGTTTTCAATGTGCCGTGAATATGGTTGGTCAAGTACCTTTCGAATACAACTCTAACCGTTTTTGTTCCATGCCATGTTTGAAAGAACATCGTCTACGCAACAAAGTTGTTACCTGATGGTATTCTACATTTGAAATTGCAATCGAGTTATACTTTCACAAGCTTACCATATGTTGTCAATATGTATATACAAATTAAAATGGTAAAATATGATTTGTATGAAACTAGAATTAAATATCCTTATAATTTTCGGCAATAATAAAAAACTCTTAGAATTTAGGTTGATTATCATTAAGGTAACTTAAGGTTCTTTTAATATCGATAATGCATATTTATTATTTAATTGCGATTAAATTTCTTGCACATATTTTTAAACGTGAAAGAAAATCGTGAAACGGAACTTAACATACATACAAGAATTTTGATATAAATACATATATGCATTTGTGACGGTAAAGAAACTTGTGTAATAAAATAAATAAAAATTTATCAATTTTATTCGTTCATTTTTTAGTTAAAAATTAATTGTAAATCGCAAGGAATAAGTGACGAATATATATATATATAAGGAATATTGAACGTTTTGCCTTGATCGCAATTCTAATATATAACATATTTCGCTATGTTTATTAAATGACATACATAAATAGCCAATATTTTTTCTATTTATAATAAACGGTAACTATATCTGTGAAAATATAATTGATTTCACGCAATGTTCGATAACTAATATCGAAATAAAACATGAACTTTTCAATATCTTTTACTTTCCAATTTAATTCGTTACTTTCCAATTGGCAAATGTTGAAATTTGAAATTTTATGTTCATACACTTGATCCCTTAAAAGTCTCTTCTCCTAAGTACATTCGGTTTTATCTAAGATTCTAAAGGAAGTGTACCTTGTATCCGAAGTGTATCCGAAGATAGACGCAATATAGCCTCGCAGAGCTATAATACACAGCGGGATTTTATTTGATATCGATGCAAGAAAATGTACATTTTATTAGTACAACTTGTATTTCTTATATTTTAACGAAATAAAAATTTCTTAATTATATATACACTTTACGATAAACATAATAAAACGTAATTCTTAGTATTTACATGGTATTCTATTTTTAATCGAATAGAAAGAATGCTCCCATTAAAATTCAATGAAAATAATATATGCATGTATTTTGAGATCCAACAGTCATTATATAACTATAAACACGCTTTCTTTCTTTTTTTGTTTTCTGTTCTTCTATCGAGTACAATCCACGATGTTATATACAAGCGAACAATCAAATACTTCGAAATTGGCATGTTCATTGACGAACCGTGCTCTTACAATTAGGCTAATTTATTTCTTTCCATTAGACGAATTTCATCTGATCTGTATTCCGGGTACATTTTGCTTTCGTTTTCGATCCGTTTATGTGTTTATGCGTTTATGCGTTTATGCGTTTATGCGTTTATGCGTTTATGCGTTTATGCGTTTATGCGTTGCTCTTGCTTTCGAATGTCATTCATAAAGAAGAGTAACGTACAAACGTTCTACGCTACAAATTCCTACTACATGTACATATTTTGACAATTTTAACGATCACATGTACCCAATTTACTATTTTCTCAAGTTGATTGAACTTGAAATTCAACTAGTATACGTACATACATGTATATTGGAATAGATCAGTGTTCTGTGCAGTTCGTCTATAGTTACCGTTAACTTGTCGATCACATAACACAACGGTCAATAATAGAATGAACAACAGGAATGACGAATAAATTGGGAAGCGTAGAAGATGAAAAGATCGCTCGGTATAGATATCGTGGCGTCGTAAGTTAGTATCGCTTATAGGGGACATATTAGAAGCAATCAGAGCCGATATGCGCGGAACAAACGAATATTGGTTTATTACCATGTACTTGTTGGTACGCGAACGCATGGTACTTATAGTGGTATTCGTTGATCGATAACTATGGAGAAAATATTAGCTTTTCATAAAAGTCGTAACATTTGATCGGCTTAAGTACAGAATGTGTAATTTTTCGCTGCACCAATTTATAAATGTTATCGTAGTTAATTTACATTTTAGACAATACATATACGTAGACGTACAGTGTGTCCCATTTATTACGACCATCGTCTCTTTGATATCTTCGTAATTGTCAATGGTAAAAAAAAGTGATAGATTATTAAGGAGCGTTTTCTTTTACTATTTCATTGAAATTATCCAGATCGAGACGGGGTGATCTTCCTGTTACGTCTTCCTGACATAACTTATAACTTTCGGACGGCGCATCATCGAGACAGCACAGCAATAACACGAACGATAACATAATTTTATATCCTATTTCAGTTTGTAACTTTTAGACCAATGATGGACAGACGAACTGTCCATCGAAGAGCTTACGGGTATCGGCACGTACACTTAGGACCTAGGAAGAAGAGTTAGAGGGCAACACAGCGCGAACGTGTTCCGGAGGATCTAATCGAGGGTCTGCAAAGAATTCGGAGAGGTGTGGCTTTAGGTCGTTAGGTATCGAGATCTTCTTTAACCGACACAACAGAGCTTGCGAATAATGTCGGACCAATCTAGCTGTACTATTCCGTAATTATTACCAACTACGATTTCCAAATAGCAGGTTATAAGGCCGAGATAGATAATCGTCTATTTCCCTCGTTTCTCGAGTCGGTTCCGATGCCACGAATCACGCTCCAGTTAGAACAGAGATCAATGGCCCAAGGCCTAAGGAATATCCAAAAGGAGTCTAGGAGCGCATTTATGCGTGTATGTACATATGATTGTTGGCTGTTGATGTTGAAATTTCAATTGGCTGTTTCGACGTGACGCGATAAAAAATCACGATAAAATCTAGAAAGATTAGAAAGAGACACTCGTTACGTTCATTTAAATGGACGTGGAATCATCGGAGTCCGTATCTTCGCATTCGTCTCCGAAGAGTCTTTCGATACCGTCTCCGTCTGGCCAACTGTTTTCGATTTTCACCTCGTATCTATTCTCTTGAATCTTGTTCGAAGGAACAATTCTAACGTAGGTGTTTTTCATGTTTTTCAATTCAGAGTGTAGAACGGTGTTTCTCGGTTTTGGACTTCTTTCGCCGCTGCTCACCGACTTCGAGCGAACCTTTTTCGCGACCTTTTCGCCATCCACCGATTCCAACGAGCTTTTCCTACGGCTATTCTTACGATTAGCTTTCTCTTTGTTTCCGGTAGCTCGTCTGGCAACTTTCGGGCTTTCGTTTTCCAAGTATTTCCTAATCCATTTCGGCGCCTCGCTCGAGTACGAGGACTTTTTCATGTACTTTGGACTTGCCATTATCATGGGCACGTCGGTTTCGATGACCGTCGTAATCACTTGTTCGTTCTCGTCAAAATTACTCTCTAGATATTTCTTCTTCGGTATCACGGACACGCTCACTTTACCAAGAATCGAGGAATTATCATCCGTGCTCTCGTACGTGTACGAATAGTGTTTCTGAATGTGTTTAGGTTCGTCGTTGACGATACCGACGATGGTCCGCGAATTCGATATCTCGTTCTTACGATTCTCCTCTTTTTCGTCCCTTCTGAATCGTTCGAGAGCTTCTTCGAACAAATGTTTAGGTGACTTTCTGCCAAAATCGAGAGGTTTGATCGGAGAGATGAGACTCTGTCTGAGATTACCGGTGATACTGTGCCTTTGTCTCGTCGGTGGATCCAGTAATCGACGCAGACTCGAATTCCTTATCTCAGGCACCGACATCCTTTCTCTGGTAGGAACTGGCGAAACCGATCTTTGAAGTTTACCCGTCGTTTGATTCTTTTGTTGCGACACGTTTCTCGTTGCCATCGTCGTCGTCGTCGTCGTCGACGTCGTCGTTGTCGTTAACGTCGTCGTTAACGTCGTCGTTAACGTCGTCGAAGCGATCACGGTCTTTCTGTTCAGCTCGATAGATAAAAATTGCCTTTCGCTTGATGGTAATATGGGAGTAGCACTCGCTACTAGGACGCTCCCGAGTCCTTCCCTGGTCGGACTCTTGTTTTTGGTTATCGGAATAGTCGTTTGCTCGTCGATTTTTGGCTGTTGATGTTCGCTGATGGGGGAACTCGCGATCGGTAGTAATCTGGATCGAGTTATGTCCTGGTTCTTCAACTGGCTGTCTAAGCTGAATCTTTGTTTCGGAGTGCCAGCTATCAGTTTCAGATCGTTTTGCGTTTCTAGCTCGGGTATCGAGAATCTATCTCGATTGAATTTCGTCGCGGTAGATTCTTTAAGATTCCTGTACTTAGACCCGATATCCAACTGAGAGAGACGTTCCCTCTTGCTTACCGGTATAGCAGGAGAAAATCTTTTGTGCTTGACAGTCGGTGGAGAGGGCGAGTGAAAGACCATCGTGGGTAAAATGAACTCTTTGCCCGTACTCAGGCAAGGTTGGGACAATCTTTGTTGACCGCGGCCAGGGTGGTAGTCCCCACTAACCAGAGTCGGTTGGGAGAGACGTTCTCGCTTGGTCGACACATCGTGGCGTAGAGCGAATCGTCGCACGTCCGGTTGCGACAATCTCGCGGAGCTATGATCCATTGTCAGACTTCCTCTTGAACTACCACCAAATCCTTGCACGCTAGGAGCCGACAGTCTCTCTTCCTCGTTGATGCTGTTATCTCCGGAAGCTGCTCTAAGACTGGTGTACGATAACCGCGAGCCACGGTTCATTCCGGCAAAATTGATGCCGCTAAAACTGGAGTTCAGGGTGGGTTGGGACATCCTTATACGTCGGTCGGGAGAGCCGGCCGATCTTCGGTCGTACGATATCAAAAGAGTCGGTAGATTCGGTTGGGAGTAACGACTTCGTTGACTAGCGGGGGAATAGCTCGGTGGACAAGGTGTCGTTGAATGCGTACCCTCGTACGTCACCGAGTCTTGAGATTCGATACTGGACTGCGACTGAGGCGGTGCTTTCACCGGTGTTATATGAAGATTCGGATGGGACAATCGATTCTTACGACCTTGAGTAGGTTTCTTCAAGTGGTCGATGAGGTTGGGTTGCGAAAGACGAATATACGGAGTAGGAGGTCGATTCAGGTACCAGAGGTCCCTTCGGGAGTACGGTTCGCATCAGATGGTACCCTCCTCTCGCAAACGACGTATGAAGACCGGTCGTACATCCTCGAAGAACGACGGTAAGTCCAGTTCCGCGGCTCGAGCGATTCCACCGTCTTTGCACTCCAACCAATAGGTGTCCATCAATCCTTTTCCCTAAATAATCGATTTCGTTAGATAGCTGGTCAGATCGATTAATAATAGAAATCAGTTACCTTCACGTCCACCAAACCTCTATGCGCGATCTTAAAACCGCCGACGGCGTCCAGAGCCTTTTTCATTTCCAGACTGATGTGTATTCGCAGAGCTTCGCGCGAACAAATCGACGATTAACGTTTGTTAGAAAATATAAGAAACATAGACGAAGATGTACCTTCACCGGTCGATTCCATTCGGCTGGCCGTGTTCACCGTGTCACCGAACAAACAATAACGAGGCATTTTGCTTCCAACGATCCCAGCGACCACGGGTCCCGTGTGGGCTCCGCTTCGTATCTGAAGACGTTCGCCCGGTCGTTTCGGCACTTGAAACACCGACGATGCTGCTAGAAGATCGAGTGCCATCGTTGCTATTTCGGACACGTGTTTGTCACCTTTAAAAGGGTGACACGTTTAAGAACATGACCAGACAACGACCAGATAAATAATACATCATAATATAATGTACGAGGAGACAAAGCTGTTACCGTTTCTAACTGGTAAACCGGAAGCAACCATGTACGAGTCACCGATCGTTTCGACTTTGTATACGTCGTAACATTCGATGCGAGCGTCGAACAGTTTATAAATCGAATTTAGAAACGTGACAACCTGAAAGAACACGATCGTTTCTAAATAATCCCACTTACAGAAGTAACTGCACTTACTTCTAGGGGAGTGTTTTCGGCAGCAATCTCGGTGAATCCAACGATATCGCTGAAGTACACGGTTACAGCCTCGTAATATTCCGCCGGCACCTTTAGCACCAGTAAAAAATGTACTTTAATCGCAAAAACTTTGAGTAAGTAGACACGAACTTCGAGTAAGAGTTCCGAGTTAAAAATACCTGTTGAGTTTGTTTCAATTGTTGAGCAACGCTGGGTGGTAACATTTGGAAAAGCAACGTGTCGCTCTTTCCTTTCTCTTGTTTAAGTTCTCTTGCTTTTTGTGTCAAATTAGCTGCATACATCTAAGATTTTCCAACGATATCCGTTATTATTACCGTTATATTTTCAAGCGAAACCTTACGTATATATATTTCTTATTGGTCGCGATAAAATATGCGGTAAAACGTAACTAACAATCAGTTTGTATATTTACTTGTATAGTTGCAACCGCGCTTTGTATTAATAATATTATGATAGGAGATATGATCAACACCAAGACGAGAATGGCTATTCCAGCGACCTGTTTGTTACTCGCATCTTGCAACGCCGAGTTCACGTAATCTCTGCAGAGAAACAAGCTCTTATGTATAATAATAATAATAATAATAATAATAATAATAATAATAATAATAATAATAATAATAATAATAAAATAAAAGGAAGAATGAACGTAGAAGAAAATTTACCTAATCATGTGACGTAATTCTCGTTGAAGTTTACGTAGCTCGTCCACGTAAGTTGCCATCGAATCGAAATAAGCAATCGCATCGTCGACGCTTGGCTCCCTTTTCTGATTCCGAAGAATTTCGTCTCGTCTGGAAAATACGTTTATTTATATTTAAGTTGTACGTAAGCTTACTCAAAGTTACTCTTTCTCCTGCCTGTCGATCGATAGTATACTTACGTACCTAGACTTAATTCTACCATAGTCTGGCATGGTACGAGTGAGTTCGGCATAAAAATGTTTTAGAGAAGGCACGTATGTGAGAGATCCACTGAGAAGATCACGTCCAAGAGCTTCGTGGCGTACGTAGCTGACATAATTGTCCCCGCCAAGAATTCCACGTCCAAAGTAATTGATTCCATAGACGGAAGCGATACCCAAACTCTCGATGCTTCTCAGTAAATTTTTAAAAGCTATAAGATATCTCCAAACTCCGCTGTTATCCGTTTCTTTGATCTGATTAGTCAGATGATCCAGCATAGCCGCGTTCACGCTCGTATACCATGTCATCACTTCGGTAATACTGCTCTCTTCCGAACTTATCTTCTGCCTGAAAAACGAACAAACTTCCTACCGAAAGTGCTTTCGCCTTTATTATCCTTTCCGCGTTTGATTAGCAGGGAAGAAGCCCTTACTTTTAGAAGCCCAGAAGAAGACTATTGATCGTTATATCGAACGGAATGTAATTTGAACATGTAGAATCAGGTCGAATCGAATGAACTTTTAGTCAGAAGCAGCACGGTAGTTGTAGAGAATGACAAAGAAAAACTAGACGGTCAGCTGCGGGAGGTGGGGAGGGAGAGATGGGCAGAAGGGTCTAAAAATATTGTCTACTGCTCCAAATGGGCGATCACGCGCTCATGTGTGACAACCTCATCCATTGCTCGTAAAGGTAGTTCGACAGGGAAGACCGAACAACGACAGAGGTAAAATAGGCTACGATTGCTCGTCGAAGGACTCGTAATTCACTCGTTTGCGATCACTTTCAACTTTCAACGAATTCTAGCATGATCGAGTAGAACGATTTCATTGGAAAGTACTAAATCTTCGGAGAACGAAATATTACTAATTGTAAGAAAAATTCAAGCGTATAGCTTTTTCTCGTCGAGCAGACTAATCGGTTAAATAAGTAGGCTAATAAATTTCGATCGATCGCGATCAACGATTAATAGAAGAGGCGTTATTTTGTCGTTCGTCCTATCCGTGTCATCTTTGTCAACCGTGGTAATACATTGGCTGGAAGACGAAGAGGATTGTTAGCGCCTTGTTACCGGTGCTGGTGCTCCTGCTGACAGAAATGCCTCCCATTATCCGACGTACTATGTTCGTATAATACCTCGCGCGAAACCAACGAGTTCGATCGATGGAGAATTTTCTGGATAAAAACGTTCACCCTATTCGTATTTAGACGTTTTCTTCGCTCGAAAATTATCGATATTATTATTCGAGTAATGATTTCTTTCGGTCGATCGATATTATTTCGAAGATATTATTCGGTATGTATCTTAAAACGATGATCGATAAAATGAAAAGAGGCGAGGAAGAGAGGTATAAAAGAGAGACAGCAGGGGGAAGCAAAGATGCGTCCAGCCGATAATTGTCGTAACAACTTGAAAATCAGTTGGTTTTCCACTCGACCAAACATGAAAACGGTTATTCGAGTGTCGATAACGCAAGCGAAGGCCTACGTGGACTGGAAATCTTCCACCGCATTAATTTCGACGAGAAATACAAGCCCTTTAATTGGTGTCGTTTGCGGACCAGATTTCGTTTTATACAATAATTAATAACCATCGCGATCTTCGGTGTAGGTACTTTTAAAGCGATAAACTTTACGATTCTTCGGATCGTTACATAACGAGTGTAATGCTATTTACCATTTTCGAATATCGTAACAACTACTATCGATAGTGAACTAACAACTTTTCGCAGTGTAGGCTCTACAGCGCGAAAAGAGAATAAAAAAGCGGAAGCAACACTCGATTCTATGGAAAGTTACGAGGGTGGAGCATTCATTCCGACACTTGTTGAATCTCCATTCATTCTCGAACCGATTACTCTTATTTCGTTTTTCTCCACCGATCGAAACTTTGCCCTTTCACCGAATCTTCTTCGGTCGAACGTTCTTTCTATCTATTAAATCCGGTAGCTAGAAAACTTGGCTATATTTCTATTCCAAGCGCCGATGCGTTAATTAGAAGAAAAGTAATTTTGTTAAAACGCGATCGGACGAAATCTAATATTATTCTAATATTGTGCAGCGTTCGTCTCATCATTACACATTGACCGCGTCGATAAAAATCTTTCCAAGCTTCAAATTTCGAGATAGACGGAACAATATTAATGTTATTTCGATCGGGAATATTTTTGTGGAAGTCACGTTTTTCATTTGCTCGACTTTCTCGTAGAGCACGTACACCGATAAATCCATAAAAGTGTACCATATATCGGTGCAGAAGTATCGCGAAGATCCTTTATCGTTACACGCCAACAACTCGAAAGACAAGAGCGTTTCGTACATATCGAGAAAATAATCGAGCTTAAAAGTTTTTCATCGAATCCAGTTAACGATTACAGTTTACACACAGGACGTAATTTTCTTCTCTTCTGTCCATGTAGAGTATCGGTTAGTCATTTTATCGTTTCGCGATCGATGCGTGCGAAGAAAGTTATAGGAGGGTAATTAAAGTTTAAAAAAAAAAAAAAAAAAAAAAAAAAGGAAGAAGACGTCAGATACATAAAGGAACCTTCTGACGTCATTATAAACACGTGGACGAGTATCGAGAGTAACGGGAGAGGGTATTTGCTGATCGATTCGTTACCTGAAATCCTCGAGGCGTGCTTGGAAGGCCTCTTTGCTGACCACGTCATAGGTTTGCGTCTTGCTCTCGTCCCTCGGTACCGAGACCAGGGGCCACGTAGTCATATTATGAAGAGCTTGATCGGTTATGGCGAACCTCTGCGTCAAGTTCGACCTTGAAAAGATGCAAAAGACCGTAGCTTATTAACGTTGCGTCGATAAATCAATGGGAAGAGAGGGATGGATTTATTTATTACGTTTTCCCTCTAGTCGATCGCGTCGACTAGTTAACAAACTAGTTGACGTTTTCGAACTGGTTCACTGGGATTATATTTAAAAGTTTTTGTTAACATTTCATAGAGCGTTTCCCTTGGCTTTAATGGAAGAACCGAAGCGGAAGGGTCAGGTCAATATGTCACGTTTCGCTGATCATACGCCTTTAATCACTGTCTTCGAACCTTGAATTTACGAGTGTCAGTGATTGGAGGTCGAAGCTGGTTCGCGTCGTGCTCGGTTATTCGCGAAACAAACAACGAACCTTTTGCTTCTCCTCGATTCTTTTCTAGATCCTAACAACGGTATATATTAGCTTCTCGAATAGATGCTAGAATACCACGTATTTACAAGTAACTCTAACGTTATTGTTTTCTCGAAATACTAAGAAAAAAACGTATCGCGTCGATGGTTCGATTAGAGAACACCCTGTTGCCCATCTGTTTTCATTCGTTCCCGTTCGAAAGACTTTGTCTCTCAGTCACGTATATCGAGAGATCGAAACATTTCCATCGAACAGCGGAAACGTGTTTGCGCTATAATTTTCCTTATTTTTTTTCTTTCATCTCGTCCGCGTAAAAACATAGACGAAAGTACCTCAAAGTGCTGCCGTTCGTGTAAATGAAGAACGCAACCTCGGATCTTTCCAATTGCATCCGTGTGACGACCTTGCCCAAATCCGTAGCGATCGTCACCTGTGAACAGTTGAATATTTTCGTTAGACGTTAAAATTGACGTTAAAACCCCGACGAATATTAAAATGCCCATTAAAAATTGACGGTATACGTAGGTACATATTACGCAGCGATTCCAACTGAAATTTCCCAACGGGGAAATATACCTTCGGCCCCGTGCGAAATTTCCTTTTATTTTACATACCTATTAAAGCGTTTACGAGCTAGCGTACGACTAGTAGAATTCTGCTTAGCCACTTATTCCGACTTATACTCGGAGTTACTCCTGGCTCGGAGACAGAGGAATCATAGAATTTATTCGTTTGTTCGGTTTTCCATTTGAATTAGAATGGGTGCGGCAAAGAGCAGTAATTTGAACGGACAGAAAACTATGTTGCCGCAATGGCAAACACCGAAGACGACGGAAAACGACGGAAGACGACGGAAGACGACGGAAGACGACGAAAGACGACGAAAGACGACGGAGGACGACGGAGGAGGACGAGGACAAGTAACGAGGAGAACATTGAAAATTCGAGATTACCAATCTGTTTCGACGAAATTTCGATGAGATTCACTGTCGGTGAAAAAAACACGGTGTTCTCTACTGTAATAGAAATAACTATCGATAACCAACGATTCTACAGTAACACAATACGTTGGTCATCGATAAAAGCGCTCCAGTATTGTTTCATGGTGTGTCCAGTTGTTCACAATGGTGCTTGGTTTCTCGAGATCGCTTCTCGAGAATAGATTGGATTTCAAAGGACGCTAAGAGCGTTTCTATGACATAGTGGCAGAATTCGGGAAAAACTACGAGGAAATAATTTGATAGCGTCGATAAAAGAAACGATGTAGATGAAAGAAGTTTTTAAAATTGTCTCGTCGAAGAATTTCGGCTAAACTTATTCGGAAGAAAATGATATTCCAAGGCTAGGGGGATCGAACCCTCCCCGATAGAACTCGATGAAACTTAACGTTTCGTCAACAAAGGACCGATGGTTACGTAAGCGAAAGGGGATCGGTGGGCAACGCGAGGATTAAACATCCTTTAATTTCAGCGTTGTTCGTCGTTGAAAAAAATTCCAGGTATGGAATTTTTTGAATGAAATGAAATAAAATTCGATTAGTAGCCGGTGATTCGTAGTCTCTTGGAAGAAACGAATAATTTGATAGCACACGCATTCTAGCTATGGTGAATAGCTATGGTGAAACGTACGACCGCGTAGGTGTGGTTAGATGTTGACTCGTTCGTTCGTTGCTTTTAGACGGTTCATCGATCGGTCGCTACTGAATCATACATGCCCGACCTAATTGCGTTGTTTGCATAATTACGTATTCGGTAGGAAAAAATAGAAGACGGGAAACGCTACCGGGTTTAATCTCGCGTTCGTATATGTATACCGTCGAAGTTTTGTGTGGAAAGGAACGTTGACCGTTCGAGTCACCTGCGTTTCAATGTCGGACACCTCCTCCCGATAGATCAGTATGTCGTGCAGGCTAATGGACGTTTGGACGATCAACGCTAGGATGGGTATGAACAGCAACGCAAGCATCCGTAACAGTTGAATACGTCGTCCACGTCGGTCTGCCGGATCCGTGGCACGTGCCCAGCAGGACTTCTTTCTATTCGCCTTGATCGCCGAGACATCGTCCGACGACAGGCTCCTCACCGAGCTTACTTCCGCCACGCATGACCCATTACGCGGTGACATGCTGAAATCATTTCGAAACTTGGCTGAATATAGAACCGTAACTGGAACCTGTTGCCTAATCTCTCCTCCTCGCGAACGTGTCCTACCAATTTTACAACTTTCAAAATGATCGCCTATGCAACTACGATTAGCTTACAAGACGAAAGTACTTGAAATTTACTTAACGCTTTCAATTACTAACAATTAGTAACGACAGATGTACGAGAAAGGGAGGAAAGGACTACATTCGGTTAGCAACCTATTAAATCGCTCGAGTCTACTTATACCTAAACGATGCAGTACGTGCAAAGCAGGGCAAGCATTGTAATTAAACTATGCGAGCTATGTTACACTTAACTACATTAAGAGGAGACTATTTAAGCCCAACCGCGTGACACACAAGGGCCATTCTTTAACCGATCGAAAGTTAGATACACGTTTGACCCGCGAGAATAGAGTACGAGCAGTTCGCGTTCGAATGTTGCTGCGCGCCTGTGAAACTTCTACTTGCCTATCGAGGACCGAGCAGAAATTTAGTGCGCGAGGGAAATATCAACCTTCCGGTTCTTTAAACCTTTATTAATATCGATTATACGACATTCTACCAACTATCGAAAATAGTACACCCTGTCAATTTACAATTATGTACATCGATATCTAGTCGATTCATCGAGGAAATGAAACGATCGAATAAACGAAGCGGCGTCACGAAGCGGCAGCGCGAAACAAGTCTAAAGAAAATCAAACGTCCAAGAGGAGGATCGAACGGAATCCACTTCGGCAAGCGAGCTGAATAGAACGCTTGATTGTCAAAAGGTATACATTCAGAGAAAAATTACCAAGTCCGCTGTCGTTTCTTACCCTTTACAATCAGAGATCAGCCCACCAAACGTTCGCGATCGCTACAATTTCTTTCTTTATTCCCTTCCCTTTTCATCATCGTTATCTTCGATGCTAAACACCACCTAACAAATATTCGCGACAATTAATTAATACGCGTTACTAAATTTTCTACGTTCCCTTATAGCTAAGGGAAGTCGGTTGAGTTTTCGCCACGGAAGTAATATCGTTCGAAATAGATCGAAGGTATAGACGCTTCGAAAGACATCATAGTTTATGCTGTTTACCCGCGGTAGCTACTTTGCACAGTGGTAAAAGGAAAAAGACTCGAGGACAGAAAGATAGAACGCAAACATTCGAGCGAGCGTGTAAAACGAACATTATGTATTAGCGCGAATAAACACGGAGATATCACGCGATTAATTAGTCGCCATAGATGGTCAACGGTCTCTCGGGATCCAGAAACACGTACTTGGGCGTTCGAACTCGATCGATTCGAAAGACGGGGGGTCCACTTGACGTATAATTTTTATTTTACGCGCCCCGTTTACATACACTTCGCAAACCAAATAAAGTTACGTATTATTCGATCGTCGATTTATTCCGATATACATTACGATCGTCAAACTTTTAAGGTAATTGTACAGACTTTCAATAAAAAATAAAATACACTTCTTTTTCCGAAGATGCGTGTCCAAGATTTTTGCCCACCCACCCCTTTGAATGTTGTCGCTTCGACGACGATCGGAACAACGCAATGCAAGCACGCGCTACAGAGAGAGAAAGAGGGAGAAATATATATATATATATATACATATACATATACATAGAGAGAGAGTGAGAGAGAGAGAACGCAAGCTGCAATTAATGAACCACAGAGGAGCCGTCCCTCTACTGTCCCATACTTGTCGCAGGAGGCAACGCGCCATTAGATTATGCACCGCCACTGTAGTGGTTTATTGCCATGTTACTACACGCGATGCAAAGGGGATCCACATTGTACGAAGGAATCTCGTCGCAAGCTTCTAAACGGAAGCTCGCTGCAACGAAATATTCCTGATAATTTTCATTGAATCGGATCTGAACCTGACGAACGCGAATCGAAAAATTTACTTACTGTTCTCTAATGTCTAATGTGGTAGGTAAATGCACCTACCATTTTAATGTTACCATTTTAATTTCTAATCTTCGCCGTCCGACCAGGTGCTTGATACAAATACAAGAAATAATTTCTATGTAGATAAGCTAAGGGATAGCAGATGTTCCGTTTTCTAATATGTTTTAATACATATTATCGATAAGAGAATTTCTTATAATAGCGGTTGATGGACCCCTATGGAAATTCAAGCATCGGCTTGCACGCGTGTAACGTGCTAGCGAATGTATACTAGCGAATCAACACGCCGCGCCGCTTCGGACCACAAGGTGATAACGAAACTTAATAATTGCGTACAAAGTGCACGAGTCCAACGAGAAGAGGAACTCGATCGAAAGTGAACAACGACTATCCAGCCTCGTAGAAGATGAAACCTTTTCTTAGATAGGGGGAATCCAATCCCTACCAAAACGAATATTTACTTAATTCTAGCCCGTATAAGCCTGGTAACCGCTGAAAAGTCATGAATCGAGGCTGTGTAGCCATGGAGTGGAGAGGCTCGCTAATCACGGGGGGGATTAGGCATCTTGATCGATTCGAAAGAAATGAATTTTTATCCGTTTAACGCGTTCGCTACGGATTCAACAGGTTCTAGACTACTCGCGTAGTATCTTTGGTTGAAATCAGCGGAGAAGATGAGTAGAAATCGTATGCACGCGACGGTTCTGTCAAGATGGCGACAGTGGCCGCTGTGGTTGTGCGCTGCGCCGGTTTGCCGAAGAAAAGCTGAACAACGGCTAAAAAAGCGTAACAACAATGGTCAGGTGCAAACGCGTAAGCATCGGTTTTAGCCGATACGACGAATTTGTCGGTAGCTAACGGATAATCGCATATAAGCCTCGATATACTCACTCGTTTTGTATGGTGAGCATGACACTGCAGGGGCCACACGGTGTCCACCCTCACCTCGCCGCGAATCTCTCGCGATTCGATGGATAAGACTTCGAGCCTGAATGGCTTAGGCACAACCAGGCGTATTATCTCATAGAGGAGGCTGCTCTCTCTGTCCATTCAGTCTCGATATAAAGGTAGGGGCGGGGAAGGGGCTCGTATAAAACCCATCTCAATGGCAACGACTACAAATAATCTACGAGCTGCAATCTTACGTATGTATGTACGTACAGGGTGACGAGGAAATAATGCTCGCGGTTTACAGACATCTTGCTCTTCTATAATCTCGTCGAGACTCGTTCTTAGCATTCTCTATTTATACCATAAATTCGCTATAATAATTATACATATATTCGATAAGAGTACGTACTCGTGCTCTCGAAATTTCAGATTAATTTCAAAATAAATTCGTTATCGAGGTTATTAGTTCGGAACAATAAGACATAATACAAATACAATTTAATTCACTTTTTACACTAAGCATCGGAACTCGTCTCCGTAAACCACCACCGATACTTTTCTAACATCTTATAGACTATGCACCTATCTGTATAGAAGGTATTTTAACGATTTTCCACGCCTTTGGGATTCCATTAGAATTAACCGATAATTACCCAAAGAAATACCTGTACCTGCACCAAAATGACAACTAATTAATTCGATTCGGATCTACGATACCTGATCGACTTTCGATTCCAATGTATCGAAACTGTACACGATCGCGAGGCATCGCGTCGCTTTCGTGCATCGATTTCGGATCGAAATCTCCATACTCTATACATATATAGAATCGGAATAATTCAAATGTTTATGATAAAGTGCTTAAAAACATAACGATACTTTTAAATCGTACTGGTAATAGTATAAAACGTAAAGCGACTTTAGGATCCAGTTTAAATGTTTCGACGATTGAATCGATCGCAGCGTTGAATCGTTCGATTACGCTAACGTCGGGAATAGATGCATGCGAAAGAGTAATTAGTAAGGACAGATGTTAGAAAAGAAAAAGAAAACAAAAAGAAGGAAATGAATTTTTGGGTTCGTTAGGTTAAAAAGGGCAACGATCGATCGATGGACGCCGATAGAATAAATTGTTCTTACGCGTGTTTAAACGAAGACCACGAGAAACACGTGGTTGAAGGCACGAGGACGTTCCTCTCCCGTTGCTCGCCTCTTTCTTTCGATTTTCCTTATACTTCTCCTTACACCTCTCTCCTTATACCTTCTTCTTTTCGTTTATCGCACGAGTGCACCGATACACTGATCTGTGCAACTATGTTGCACATGTACCGACGACTCGATCGATCTCTGTCGATAATCTCGAATCTTGCTTTCTATCGTATTTATCTATCGTGTAACGGTATTGTTCGATTCGAACATGAGTTTTGATTCGAATAGTTATGTCCCTCTTTTTTCTACGATGATCATTCGAATCATCGAAATACGATGTTCTTCGACTTTTTTTCCCTCTTTCTTCGAAAAAAGATTCGACGACTACGATTTAAACCGTCTTTTTTCCAGGGGCGCAACACGTTCAACGACCGATCAACGGATACGGAAGTATACACGCGATTTCGGACGAATAAAGCAACGCGAAAGAGGCAGAAAAGCAAACAGGTGTTCCCGCATGAAATGCGCGACCGCATACTGGCGATGCGATCCGGGAACGCTGATACGCGATAGACTCCGATGCTTCGATGTCCAATGCGCATCCACAACCCTACCGAGTACCTTCGTACTCCAACCCTCTGTTGTCAACTTTTCTCGTGAAAACGCTTTCGAGCAAAATCGGATCGGTATAACTGAAAATACATCTAAATACCTTTCCTTTTTCTTCTCTATTTCACCAGTTGCCAATTTTTTATTCTCGTATCGAACATGTACATTAGAGGTGCAAGGATTCTCTCGAATGTCGAGAAACGAACTTCGGGACAGAGGATAAATCGAAATTTCGATGCTCTGATACCGCTCGAAATGCTTTCGAAACTTTTCGAACCTCGAAAGTCGATTCGATCCGTCGGCATGCGCGTTCGATTTGTTAAACGTTAAGTTATATCCGACTTCGAACTAGATCGATAAAAATCGAATCTGCTCGGTTTCCTATTACAGGATTCTACTTATCATACGTGCTTTCAAGCAAAGAATATAGAACTGTAAAATAACGCGATATTCGACATCGTCTCCCTTTCTCTTTTCCCTTGGTAATACTCGATATAAACAAGTAGGTTGACAAAAATTACCGTTTACAAAAACAATAGTTTCGAAATTCGCAGTTTTAGAATTATACCACTTCGCAACTTCGAAACATTCCAATTTTTTAACTTCGCCACTTTGGGATTGTGTATTTCGGATTTTTCAAACTTCGAAATGTTGCGATCATGAAGAACCCACGATTCTATTCGATTAATAATTAATACAACATTTTATAAGAAATAATGGTATGATTAATTTGTTTTTCTTTAAGAATTTCACGCGCGCGACTTAAAATGTACGCAACTGCTCGATTACAATTGCATTGTGTTGCCATCTTTGAAGAGAACTTCAAATAAGTTCCAGCGTAAAAGTTTCTCGCATCAATCAACGCTTCTTATCTTATTTTCTATTTGATACGTTGCGTTGTCTCGAATTTTTTTTTTTTTTCTCAAACTTACCGTTCCTATCAATTTTCAAAACTTCTTTTTTCAACTATCTCTCAATTACCTTATCATAATTTCTATCGTTTTTGTGTTTTCGAAACTTTCGGCAAGATCTATCTTTTCTATAATTTCGATCTATGCAAAAATTTCATCTAATTATATTTCATTTCTTTTATATTCGTTATTTTAATTAACTCCCATACTCGAATGTTCTTTAGTCGAATATAAGTTTCTACAATGTATTAAAGAGCATATATTTTATACTGAAATTATTATATTTAAAACTGTATGAAACTGATTTATTTCCTTATTATACAACAAGGTCATGTCCAGCGTACGATTAGATAAAGTATATTTCGGTTCAACTTTCCATCAGTTCTTTCGCAGCTTTCCGCTGACACAACCACTAATTTTTATCTAAAGAAAATTGATATCGCATCGAGTAGTTCTTTTTATCATTTCATATTCCTACGTTTCAATTTTATACTTCCATTCTTTTCAAAACGATATTAATATTTTACAAATAAATTTTTAGTTAACTACCTATCGATATATCAACTATGGCCACTTTAGATGTTAACGAACTTAACATAACGAAAAAACAACTGCACGTGCCTTCGCTTGATGAAGTAAAAGAAGGTAAAATTTAAATTTAAATAATATATGTCTAAGAAAAGTAGATAAAGTAATTACATAATATGTTTTATAATAGTTCTAAAGGAAGGCTTGCTTACAAATTTTGCTGAGTTTCAAGTTGAAATTGTCGATTGCCCAAATTTAATGCAAGAGCCTTTTACGCTCGCTGCATCAGGTAAATTGTATAAACAAATACAATATACTTTTTATAATGTGAAACTAATATGTTGTATCGTGTTAAAAACAGGATTAGGAGGTAATCCTACATTACTAGAAATTGGTGGTCCACCGTTCCTTCTTCCCACGGTACAGAGGAATAAAGTATATGATATCCGACAACTTCTGAACCATTTGCGATACAATCAAGATTCCTTTGTCGTTGGTGCTGGTGCAGGTCCATGGCCTTACGCGAATACTAATTGCGAAGTATATTCATCCTAGTATGTATAACGTATTTCATTTAAATCTGTATATTATATATTTATTACTTGTTTTTTAGCTTATGATGAATGTAGCCATTTCATCGTCCAATATAACGAATGGAACTCGTATTTCGTCTGTTGACAAAACGAGTGGAAATTGTGTGCTCCAAACTTTACCTAACGAAGAAACAAGATGCGCTTTGCTAGCCAATTTATTTGTTAGCGAAGGCAAACCTGGTAAGGTCCTACAAGTGCGTGCTAAAAAACGTACCGGCAATGATGATTTTATTGCGTGTATGCAAAAAGCGATAGCACAGCATTATCAAAATGATTTAGTCGGTAAGTGTATCTCATGGCTACTAAATTTAATTAGAAGATATTTGGTCAACCTTAATATCAAGTTTTTATAATTATAGGACTAGGTGGAACATTTTTAATGAAAGATGGAAAAATTAAACAACATATTATGCCAGACTTTTCGGCAACTCCGCTTAATACCGAAGCACAACTTAATAATTGGTTAAATTTCTTTAACATGTCAACGCCTTTAATAGCTGTTGGTACATTTGTTAGCTCTGAAAGTGTAAGTTTCCTTTCAATTTACAAGAAATTTTAATAAATAATTAAGTAACGAGACAGTGACAGTATCCACATGCTCCGGTAGTTTTAACAATCAATGCATTATAATTGCAGGATGTGGATCTCCGTGTTCAACATTTCCATAGTTTCTCTCATCATGGAGAAGGAGGTCATTATCATATTGATACAACTCCAGAAACTATAGAATACTTGGGTTACTTTAATTTGGGTACTACACTCTATCGTATAGACCAACCAACGACTAAAGTGCAATTTGGAAAAGATTGATTTCTTTTATTCGGTTGTGTAACAATTTTTCGTTGTTTAAATAGATCAAAATAAAAAGCATTAATTTCTTTCAATTATTTCATCGTCATGAAGAAAATACGTATTGGGGCTAAAATTAAACTGTGTAAATAGAATTATTAAAATCAATATATGTATAATTCGTTAAAAAAAATAATCAAAATTAATTCCTGTCTTTCTAAAACGTTCCATCGTTTGTTAGATTCACTAAATTCTATTATAGTTTATATTTTATAGTTTTATGTACGGACGAGTCTCAATCCGATCACTGTTACATTTTCCAAATCTTCCTACCAGCATTAATCCCTGATAATCTGTTTGACGTGCAAAGCTGTATGTTAATTCTATCAAATGGCAGATGTACTAGCGGTACACGTTACTACACCACAAATGTCTCGTTCAGTATAATCGTGTATCGTAACTGTAAAAGTATGAAAACGATGAAGTTCACCATCGAGTCTACAACTTCTTACAACAGCATACATCCAACGTATCAATACACAGAACAATTTGCTAATAATGCTGAAACGTATCAAGATGGTACCAAATGGTTCGGAGTATTTTTGGCATTTTTATCAGGCACATTTTTTACGATTAGTTCTGCATTAGTCAAAGCAGTTCAAAATGTACACCCTATGATGTTGTTGGCCATCAGAGCTGTTCTACAAATGTTAGTTATGGCTGGTGTAGCAATTAAAGTTTCCAAAAGTCTGTTTGGCCCTAAAGGACAAAGAATGCTCTTACATTTACAGGTATGATAAGCAAGGAGAATCAATTTTATTTTTTAATCTTTCACAAAAAGAGAATAATCTTCAGTTTTAATGAAATTTGTTTTCCAGGGAATGGTAGGTGGTGCAACTTTGTCATTATTATATTATAGTTTTCGCAAATTACCTATCGGAGATGCTACGACAATCATATTTAGCTCACCAGTGATTGTTATCGCATTGTCTTTTATACTTTTAAAAGAACCTTGTGGAATCTTGCGCGTATTAGTTGTATGTGCGCTTTTCGCGGGTGTAGTTTTTGTATCTAGACCACCATTTCTATTTCAGGTATGTTTTTCGTACAATCTTTATGCGTCATTGATTTCTTATCAAACATTTTCTCTACAGGTCCATAGAGTCGAACCGTACAACCTAATGGGATACGTG
Source organism: Megachile leachella (assembly GCA_963576845.1). Taxonomy (NCBI): domain Eukaryota; kingdom Metazoa; phylum Arthropoda; class Insecta; order Hymenoptera; family Megachilidae; genus Megachile; species Megachile leachella. Next base: position 15,662,742 of record OY756259.1, read on the forward strand.
TGCGCTATCCTGGCAACCGTCTTCACAGCACTCAACATAGTTATCATGAGAAAGTGTTCAGAAATTCATTATTCAACGATAATCTTCAATTTATCATGGTGGTCGCTTGTTACAGCAGTATTCTTTTATTTTACCGTGTCTGAACATCATGAACAAATCCCAAAGTTACCAGTCGATTGGATCACTTGGAGCAAAATATTATTGGTTGCGGTAACTGGATTATCAGGCCAGATTTTAGTAACTAATGCATTAAAGATAGAAGGAGCTGGTAAAGTCTCAGTGACCAGATCTTTGGACATCATTTTGGCATACATCGTACAAGTATACTTTTTTGGAGACCGTCCTACATCAACTAGCATCGTTGGAGCATTACTAGTTATAGCCGCTGTTATATGTATGGGATTTGAAAAAGAAATTTATGGTATTTGTGATTTTATTCCCTAGTCAAAGATACAATATCTTAAATTTACCTGGTCTTAGCATAAACATAGACACTATTATACATATGTGTTGTTATGAATGGTGAAAACATTGTTACCGTATCACTATTTCATCACTTTTATAATATAAAATTTTAAGACTTTATACAATATAAAGTCAAATTATATGTAACTGTTATCAATTTACAGTGTTTCTTTATTTTTACCGCAGTTTGTACCTCGCATATATTCCCATTTCAAGCGAAATCAAACAAATCAAACAATTGATACTGTAATTTCACAAAACAAATATATATGTATAATATCATAATATGTACCTATAATTATAATCTATATTCTTTTCAAATTTATTATAAGATAAAAATGACACAAAATTTTAAAATATATATGTGAATACATATTTACAATTGTACATATATTATTATTATATGTACTTTGTATTATCCGTGACTTTGTGCGGACATAATTGTATTTTTATAATTATTGACAATTTATTAAAAAAAATATGTCTACAGTTAACAATAAATCACCGTACCATATCCAAGACAATAATATGTACAGTTTTTTTTGTTTTTTAACTACTTTATCCCTGAAAGATACAAACAATTCTATTAAGGAGATACTAATTTTAATGCTCGTTAATCTATACATGTTCTTAAACTTTAACTTACGACTGAAGTAATACGTATAAGAATTAATTCTTCTCAAAATGTTTGAAACATTCTCATGCAACATAGTATTATATTCTACGTTAATTATTTTAATTTACTTAGCTATAAAAAAGAAAGCCACGGATACTTACATGCAATGAATTTTCTTGCAGATAATAGAAACAAAAAAAAAAAAAAAATGAAACAACTGTGTACATGTTCCTACTTACAATTTTTCTTAAATTTTCTTGGATTTTGTTTTCAAAATTATTTTGACTTTGCACCTGTCGCAATTATTACCACCTGCACTGGCTGCTCTATGTACGCGTTATTTAAAGAAGTTTTTGAAACTTTTCAATTACGCTTAAACAATGTTAAAGCTACCGTTATACGGGAATGTAAATGTATGTAACATTGAATTAAAAACCATGTTATTATACATAACTTATAGATTTCTGATGAATAAATTTTTTAATATTTCTTATGTAAATATATATATAACATATATATTTACGTATTCTTTTTATTTTTATCTAAGAAACTGTTACTTTACATTGGTCTTATAATAGTTTCTTTTTCCTTAAATATTCTATACCACAGTTTTGAGACTGTACAAAGTCTGATTCATAATGCTTTACACTAAATATTTTTAAAAGGTTTCAAGTTACTTCCTTGCTACTTTAATTGTAATATAATTACACATATCGCTAAAAGAAACAGTTATTTCTTAAGTATGTACATAACATACAAAACATGATGCTATTCCACGAATGCAACCGTTAATTGCTAATTTTAAAACGTACTCTTTCCAGAAAAATATCTTCCTTGGAAGAAAAAAAAAAGAAAAAAAAAAAAGAGGTTTCTTTGTTCATCAACTTACTTATCGAATTTGTTTCAAATCAGCTTGTTTATCTATAAAAATATGGAAATCATTAAGTAATGGATACTACAATACCATTTCTAAGATACAGATAAGAATATTAAATAATAAAATATATATATATGTATATACATTGTTTTGCAAAATGTTACAAATAGTATCAGAATCTTTGTCATATTCAAAATATCTCTTGACTATAAAAATAGAGCACGCACTGTTTTTGATTGATTGCCACACGTAATGCCATTGAAATATAATTAATTTTCATTTTTGAAATACACACATACATACATACATATATACATATACCATTTTGAAATTAAGAAAGATTACTACAAAGGCTCTAAATCTTGTTTACCGACAAAATTATATGAACTATTCTATGAATATTCAATTAATTTAAAAAAATTTGTAACTGCAAATAGTTTTTGTTATTATTTCATGTAAATTACAAATTAAAATATCATTGAAGCAGTGAAAAATATATATAGTGTCTAAGAGATGACATAATTTAACAACTTTACGATGAAATATGTTTGTTCTAATTAGATCATTTAAACGATTAGATAAATTAATGCAAGAAAATAATATCCGATGCAACTTTAATACAGAAATGAGAAACATGACTGAATTTGTTATTTACGATTATAAGAAAACTTTTTAATATCCGTATTATAAATTTTTATTCGTACAAAGCAAGGATGCGAACACTTGTCTGAGAAGTATTTTCTAAATACTCGAATATAAAATCCTATGATATGAAACTAAATTTTCTGTATTTCGTCTTCTTTTCCATTTGTAACAGTACTAGATGATGTAATACTGTGACGTAATGATAGCACCCATCAGTAATAAGTAACAATATAACATCGATGAACATATTACATAGAAGGAAATATGTATTGCCAACACGCGAAATAAATATAGAAACGAATAAGACGAAAACTGCAGAATAATGATATTTGAACTCTGTACAAAATTAAAAATCAGATCTGAATCATATGTTATGTATATCGGCATACAAAGTGAAAAAATGTGAAAATCCGTAACATTTAAGTTTTAATATTTGCTTCTTCATAAAATTCTACATATAACATTTCATACAATTTATTTGTATATAATGCCAAATGTAATAAAATGGTTCAGTAATTTCATTAGATCTACTTAGATACGTTAGTATAAACAAAGTATACCATAATAATAAGCATATGTTTATTACATAATGAATACTATTGAAACAGTAACAATGAGTTTCGTGTTTCTTGAGTCACAAAATATTTCATAGTACGAAAATTAATTTGTACAAATGTTTCTGTGCAATGTATGCAAAGTATGTACCTCGTTACAATATTAGAATTATTTAATTTGGGATTTATTTTATTCACCCATAGAACTTCTATTCTTCTTTCTTTTCCTTTTCTTTTTCCCAAATGTAAATTCAGACACTCAGTTAATATAATTATTTCTCAATAATTCTATTCTGACTCGTAAATATTACTGTAAGTAAAAAATCTATGAGAAACAACCTGATTTTACATAGTAATATTGCATATAAATTATCTACTAAGGTAATCCAATGCATCGGTTGTTACGTACCTAATCGCTTAGGAGCTAAAAGCAAATGTACAGAGTAAATTTAATTTATATAAACGAGTAATATTATAAAACACACTCGCATGAATATTTAGAATGCCTTAGCATTTTATGTACACGGCGTGTTGTGATTTTTTTCTTTTCATTCATTTCACTAGAAAATTGTGGATGGCAAAACAATGGTCTAAGATCTTGATTCTTTGACCAGGACATCTGGTTTCATTAATTTGTAAACGTATAAAATATTAGTAACATTTTCCATTACATCATGATTCAATATGAATTTTGAGCCGAACAGTAATTCTCCGGTTTAAAAGAAACACGAATAATATAAAAAAGATATAATGATAGCGTTAATTGAAAACATTCGAGTGCATTTGAAAATCTCTACATACCTTAGAATGCTGCGGTAAATTAAAAACAGCATCAACTTTTAAAATACGTGAAACACAAAAAACTTGTGCACTTCATAGAGCAACGAGTAGAGGACATTTTGGCATGGTAAGATAATGCCAATTCAAATAAACAGAAAACTTTCATCGATCATGTTAAAACTCTTGGCTTGATTAAACAAGTATTCTTATATTAGAATTAATTCGCATACCTTTTTTAATTTCATCGAACAAATTAAATCAAATGTGTATCGGAACATGAACCAACAATTCTGCTCTGCTAGAGAATACCGCAGAACACATTTCACATGTATATTCAACAGCATCTGGTATTATAGTTTCTGGAATATCATCCACCGGCGCTATAACACTATGGACAGCCAACATTCGTTGAGGCGTTGATTCAACTTTGACACTAAGTTTAACATTCCCGGTCCCAACATCCTCGGCATTATTTACTTCCCCTACGTCGGGAAGAATATTTTCTTCCTCCGTTGTGACACTTGCTTCAAATGCAACTTCTAAATTGTTTCCATCCACTGTATGTTCCATTAACCTTTCGGGGCTGGTACTTTCAGTATTATTATTATTTTGTATCTCATCTTGGTCAATATCCATTGGCTCTTGTTTAATCCCATCTTTTTGCTTTTTAATTTTCTTCAATACACCGGATTTTTTTCTACCCGACGATTCCATCTTTTCATTGTTCATGCCAAGAATATTACCATTATTATTTCTATGATTATTATTCGGAGTTTTCTGCAAATTAGGTTCCAGTTTTATATGCGTTATCGGTAACTGCTGAAGCGTCGGTGTTGGTGTTCTCGGAATTTCGTCCTTTGGTTTCGGGAATGTTGCGGCTGACGGTTGAAATTTCCCTTCGATATGATAACTAACATTTTTCGTTCTCGGCCTGTTTCTTTCACCACCCGGAAAAATTCCTAATTTATGTTCTTGTGGCATCATTTTAGGTGTCCTTGTTACCATAGTTTTAGTTTTTTGTCCTCTTTTAACTCCATCGCTACCGATCTCTACGGGCACTCTTGTTTTTTGGGTGTGAATCATTTTTGGTCTACCCGGATGACACGAGGCTTGCGATTCACTCTTCTTCTCTTCTTTTCTAAGCTTTTTCTTAGAGAGCTTAGATTTTCCTGGATTCAATTTCGAGTTACTAACAATCGAATTGATGTTTTGTAAAGAGCTCTCGAAGCTCTTAAGAACATTTTGATATCCTTCCTCGATGTTCGATCGATGTTGTTTATTTTTCCTTCCAAGTTTTCTTTTGGTATTGTCATCCGAATCGGAACCAGCCTCCATCATGTCGTATTGTTCGTTCATACGCAACATCGTATTAGTTTCATGAGGTTTAAGTTTACGTCTTCTTTTATATTTACGCGGTCCAGTTTGCGGTTGTCGTCTTAACGCGGTATTATCATCACAATGCTGCACTATGTGAGCAACTATTTCTTCCGATGTTCCATACGCATCTCCGCATACTTTACATAAGTACGGTGTAATGCTACCTACGCATTTTGGATCTGGTCCTGAATGATGAGCACGTACGTGTTCTCTGAGAACGACCTAAACCAATTGAAATTACATAATTAGATCGTAACGCGTAACTCTATAAACCCTCTATAAATGTGACAACCTAACAAATGAGAAAAACTAATTAATCGAAATATCTTACTCTTTGATTAAAAGCTCTTGGACAAATTGCGCATCCGTATGGTTTCTCGCCTGTATGGATGCGTTCGTGCTTCCGTAAGGTTCCACCATCGGCAAATGCTTTCCAACAAAATCTACAACCGTACGGCCTTTCTCCGGTGTGAATACGGATATGAATTTGCTGTGAACTACGACTGCCGAACGTTTTCCCGCATTCTCGACATGGAAAAGAACGACCGCCCAATTCCTTATTATGCGAATGACGATGGCTAACAAGAGCTCTACCATCAGGAAATTCTTCTCCGCACTCATCACAGGCTACCATTTTATTGCGATGCGATACCATGTGTCTATAATATATAAGAGTACATATAAAACGTAGAAAATCAGTTTTAAATAACAAACAAATTAAAATCTTCATAAATACCTTCGTAATCTAGCTTTGCTATGGAAACGTTTGCCACATTTTGTACATCCAAAAGTTTTATCAACGTTATGAACCCACGAGTGTTTTAATAAACTACGCTTATCTTTACACGTTTTGCCGCAAAGAGTACACGTATTTGGTGGAGCGTCTTCGGCATGATTTTGCCGGACATGTTCAGCAACTTCAGCATCATCACGACACCTTTCACCGCATAATAAGCATCGACGACTGGGCGATCTGAACGGAACGAGTAATTCATTTTTAACAATCATTCATGTCGTGTTCATCTTAACACTAAATATACATTTCAAATACTACTGGTATATATACTGCTGGTATATATATAAACAAAATAAATATTAATAATAATGATGCTTCCAATCAAATTGTTACCTATACTAATATTTTATTTTTAATTCTCCGAATATTTTTTTATTATTAAGATGTTGAAGATTTTTAGTGAATAATACCTAGCATGAAGTTCGGCATGTGCTAATAATGCTAAAGCCTCTTCAAACCATTCACCACAAACATTGCAAACATGATGTTGACTTGGACCTTCCATCATATCAGCTTCTTGTTTCACGTGAATCCTAGTGTAACCAATATTAAAATTAATATCACATTGTTATTCAATTTCCTGCAAATCGGCAGAAAGTTGAAGTAAAATGCAATTTTAACCTCTGTTTATGATTTTCGTAAATAAAAATATTTTATTGTTATATCTATTATAAAATAATCTTACTTTTGATGACGTTTAAGTAAATCCAAACGGTGAAAAGGTACACCGCATGTATTGCAATAAAATTCTCCAAATCTTTCGTCGCCAGTATACGTAGCATCATTATCGTATTCATCCATATCCGATTGTGCCGTACCACCATGCTTCACCCGTACATGTTCTCTCAGAATGTTAACGTCCCAAAACATATCACCGCACGTTGTACATTCAAACGGGCTATCACCACCATGGATACGAGCATGAGACGCGAGTGCCTTTTCCCTTGCAAAACCAACGCCGCAATACTGACATACGTATGGTTTTGTCGGATCGGTTATAGGCCACCGTGGTGCCTGAGGTTCAGTTGATACGGGTGACATCTGATCGTTCCATCTTGAGCTTGATGCATAATTACTACTACGCGCAGAATTTCTACTGGTCATCTCTTCCAAAAGGCGCATATCCTCGTCAACGTAATCGTAAGATTTATTGACATACTTGCCCATTTCCATTTTATTATCGTCCATGCTGCGCTTTGAAATAGCAGAATGATTTTTTCGTTTTCTTGGTACGCTTGATTGTACCTTCTTACGTCTACCCTTAGTAGACTCTTCCTCTTCCGGCACCAACGAGTCATCGTCGTTTAAATCATCTTCCAAACCATCTCGAGATGGCGCATACGCATGAATTTTCAAATGATTCATGAGATCACACTTACGTGCATAACGTGCTCCACATAAATTACAACCATGAGGACGATCTGTTTGATGCGCCACCATGTGATTCATTAAATTTGCTTTTTTCCTGAACCTTCTGCTACAAAAGTCACACGGGTAAGGTCTACTATTTGTATAAGAATCTTGATCAATCGGTAATGGTATTTCCATGTCATCGTATTCCAACAAGTTTTCATGCGACACTTTCGTTTCTGATATCTCAACCCTATAAAATATCATATAAATTAGTTCGAAAAATAATTAAATCCAACAAGAAATGTATTTTATTTCGGCTTACCCATCTTCCGGACCAGATCTATCCCAATTATCTGCGATCACTTCTTCCGTAACTTGTATATTCAAATAATCATGACCTTGATCCTGTGGCACTATGTAAATAGATTCCATGTCATTGGACTGGGGTACCATTAATATTTCTGACTCTGTTGTAGGAGCAACATCGGGAACAGTTTCCACTGTTTCCTCGACCGCGACTTCCTCGCAAGCACCTATCACCTCTTCTTCCGCTCCAACTAACTGTGCCTCTAAACCGCATATCACTTCTTCGTGGATCACGTTTCCCACCTCCTCTACCCATTGTAATGTCAAATCTCCAGCAACATCCATGTTAATAAACGTAAAATTATATAACTGAAATCACTGAAATATAAAAAGAATTCTTCGTTGTAGTTCATCTATGGGATTATACTTGTTGATGCACATACAAGATACTATAACAATATCACGTCTGTTCATTTTTATATCTGGACCGTGAGAGTCACAGTACATTACATCTACTTAATTAAAAAAAATATATAAAAATATATATACATTTCTTATATAAAATTAATAAAGTTTTTATTATTACAGCACAAACATAATAATATCAAGCCAATACTTTATTCCTTTTTGTTAATGCACCCTTTCATTTGTTTCCTTTTTTAATTAAACTCTGAATTTGGAGTTCAGACATGTACGTATACATTCAAACACGTATAATTGTAATTATATGTATATAGTTGATACACAATGTGTACATGATTTGTAAACAATAGTTACAAATATATAGATATAACAAATTCATTGTGTATAATTAAACAAATGTACCGTCTAATTGAATCAATTATATTTATAAAATCAAATTTAAATATGTATTTCTTTTACGCATTTAGTAAAAGTATCTTTTCGAAAATCAGTGTCTAATTAACACGTAACAAAAATTAATAACAACAGGAAGTAGTACATTTGCATATAATATTTTTATAAAAGAATGTCACTTATACTTGTTCGTTAATTCCAAATATTAAATGGCAACTTTATGTTAAAAGTTTTGTCATTTAAAATTATTAAGCGATTCTGCATATTAAAATATATCTTCATACTGGTCTTGTAACAAACAAAATAAAAAAAAAGTTATACGTGAATTTAAATTAGAAAATACACGTTTCAATGATTAAAAATTACACGATTATTACATTTATAGAATTTTCAAATATTTTTCCACAAAATTCAAAAATCCTTTCGAGCAACGAATATTTAAAATGTTGACATCTAAGGTTATATTATATAGGTTATGACTTTAGAGGTTATAACATACATTTCAGGAGAGAAATTTGTTTTTTACGCGTGAATCAGGTGAAAAAAGTGCCACACAGATCGGTAATGAAAAAAACAAAGGGTGACCGATCAGCTAATAGTATTTTACATATGATCAAAGCAGTAGCCATAGCCTCTCTTTATGCCAAGCCTCCTTCCATCCAATTACACATTACAAACTACGCTAAAGCACCATTTCTTCGTGCACGGGCAGAAATTTTCTGTCTCGATTCAGTATTAATAGAAGCGAACGTAATCAAAATGGTTTACTTACTGTTAAATATCTTCTATACAGCTATTAACCTAACCAAAAATACTTTATCGAGATTGAGAACAGCGTCAACCTTCGGTTGTTTTCAATTTGGAGGGGATACGTTTAGAAATAAATTTAACAAAATGGCCGACGATGTGACTTCGGAGAATAGCCAACTATATCCAATATATACTTTGTATTATGAGAAACCGTAGTAAACCGCGCATCTTAGCTACGTTCAAGAGATTCTTTAATACCAATGTAAAGCCAATCTACTGCTTACTTTTGACTTCGTGCTCATATACACGGTGAACTAAAGTATTTGAATAACGAGAAAAACAACATATTTCAGATTATAAATTGAGCTTACTTATTATATATACATTAAGTCCAATAACAAAAGTTGAAAAGTTAAAGGACAAAGATACGTGATTAGATGTGCTTTTTCTCTTCCACATCATAAAGGAGCAGGGTAACTGAAATACGAAAAGACAACTATCGACGATAGCTGAAACCGTTAACATTATTACATCTCGACGCTTTTCTTCTGTCCTTATTCTGTTCTTACCAAACAGCATATTTAGACGTTCGCGGTCAAGCAAAATATGAAGTACGTGTATACTGGTGCTTATTTAGCAAACTAACGGAATGACAATCGATGTATGTTGTAGAGGCCTAAAAAGCTTTCATTACATGATGCACAATCCACCTATACAACATATTTATAGAAAAAAAAAGTAATGATGTGGATGAGCATACTAAATAAAAGATCACCGGATATACATAATTGGTATCACTAATGTTGACAGAGAGTCTGCGCATTATTTCTTGATTCCGTCTAGTGTTCGAACCCGATAAATGTAATTTTGCGCAGCATGAACAAAAATGAGTTAAAAATAAAATGAATTAAAGATAAGAAATTTGCGTGGAAACTTTTGTGTAATATTTATTCGTAGTAAATAATCGCTTGCATAAAACGTGTGTATGTGCGTAACAACCTATCAAAATTGTTGTCAATTAATATTTTACCTTATTATGTTTATTCCTAATTATCATTAATCGATTTTGTATACGTAAAATAATATAAGTATGTTTTAAACTAATTATTGATATAAAATTTAAAGTTTTGCAAATGAAACTATATTTTAAATACTTATGGGCACAACATACCGCCATCAAGCGGTGGAAAGCGAGAACTAATTGAAATTAAGTTTTGAATACAATTATATGGTACAATAAATGCGCATAACGAATTTATTATAACACCAAAACTGAATCATTATTAAAAGTTATTTATATGGTACTAGAACACCTTAAATAATAAATAACGAAGAATAATTGGGCCAATAAAATCATAACAGTCGAGGTCTATAATCCAAACCAATCGACCCGATTGAGAATTACATGGTTTTTATATCGAATTTAGTTATATTAAGTTGGTACGCTTGATTTTAAATCTTAAACGATCCTCATCGTATTTGATAATATTTGTTGTTTCTTTTGAACATTTATCGTTTGTACATTCTTATGGTAGCATTTCTTTTGTATTAATAGTAAAAGTATTTGTCCAATACAAACACGCAGCGGTATATTTGGGTAAGATTTAAGTTTAATCGTGCATATTGTATAACAATTACATTTTCGTCCTTTTATGATATTATACTGATTTATTATTAAATCATATATCTTTGTTATCTATACATTCATTTCTTATATATTTTAATTTTTTTCATTCAATACCAAACATATATACATATACGTAGACATTTTGTTATGTTATTTTTTAAATATAAAATCTAAAATGTCTGTCTTGAAAGTTAAAACGATATGACTGAGATTAATATTAATAATGCAATAGGCAGAAATTCAAAAGATGAGGAGAAACAAAAAGAATAAAACTCATACTACAATATGCTTATCAGAAAGAAAAGAAAATATGAAATTATTGGTATCTTCTGAACCAGAAAATAAAAGTTCACCTTATAAAACGGACAAAGAATGTAATGTAAAAACAAAGTTTAATGGATTGAATACTAATTTTACATCAAGTACAGATGATACATTAGTTGAACAAACTGAAATCACTATAGCTGCTGAAAGTGAACAAGATGAAACAAAGAAAATGGATGAAACCTATGAACTTAGTGAACCAGAGACTCCCACTTTGCAACGAATATTGAAGGGGAAACGAAATACAAAGAAAAATAATTTAAATATCAAATCTGAAAAAAAGCATTTAAGAGTACAGTTTAAAGATCCTATACTAGGTACAAGTCTTCCTAGTATCGTGGCTAAGACAAGTTCAGAAAAGAACATTTCAACATCATCGACTAAAATCTTTTGTAAAAGAACAAATTTTGTAGATAACAAAATCAATACTATCACTGGTTTGTATCATTCTATTGGGTCTTTGTACAATTTCATTAGACATCTAATAATGAGTTTTTACTCTTATATTTATATATTCTGAACTGTTAAAATTTAAATATAAATTTACAGATTCAAAATTTCTTGCTACTAAAGAAGTTCCAAATTTTGCTGAAATTCACAAAAGAATGTTTGGTAAATTGGAGTCTGTTGTTGATGCAAAGAAACGACTGGAAGATAGACATACAACATTAAGTAATATACAATTACTATATAAATTATTAATAAGTTGTACTTGCATTAAAATGAATCTTTCATTTATACATTTAGCTACACCATTAGCTACAGTTAAGCTCAATAAGTCGATGAATCTTAGTATTAATTCAAAGAAAAAGGATCGATTACTTGACAAACCAGATAAGAGTGCTTATAACCGATTAGGATTTAAAATAAAGAAACAGGAAGCTATTGACTGCATTTTAAGAAATAACAGTATACAAAATACTAGGTATGACTTACAGATATTTGAAATGAATATTAATATGTTACAATTTTTTTTATACATCAATTTTTATTTTATAGAAGCAAAGTACAACAGCAAAGCCGGGCGATTCTAAAAGGCGTAAGAACAAATCGACGATTCGAATTACAGATGAAAGCGAGAAATCTAATTCTCTAATCCAGGGACCAAACTCTCTTTCTCTGCGTATTTCTCTAAATTTCCTTTTATTTATCAATACAATTCAGTATATTTCAATTATTTCTCATAATATTCATTGATATTATGAGCATACTAATAAGAATTAATAGATAATTTAACAAACATGTAATATGAGAATTACTTAAGTTCAACGTAAAAACATAATGGATATACTTAAATTTTCAATTCTTGCAGTAAATAACGAGTCAGCGTACCTTCGGATATATATATATATATATGTATTATTTGTATTTAGGTATTTGTATTTATATTACGAAACGCGTAGAATCGTTCAACTGTACCCTAAGTGCAGTACAAATTGCTGTGCGAAAAAGTACTGGCGACTGGGGTGCGGGGAAAATGTAAGATATGCGGTGAATATATTCTTTATCGTCCTACTGCTGTCTCCATCTGTATTATTACACAGTAGTAAACTTGTGTATATACCTTCCTTCTCCCTTGGACCGATTTCTGTGCCCCGGTTCGCATTAGAATTATACGAATACATATCCACATATAGTCAGAACCAATATATGAAGAATAAACAAATATTCGTACTTTCAGACTTATTTCTCTTGTGAAGTCAACAATATATACATATTTACATTTTTATAAACGTTTCAGGATCTTGCGTGTACTCGCGTGTACTTGTTTACTAATTGATAAACGTATCCGCACTGATGTTTAGATAAGACATATAATATGACTATGGGATAAAAAACACAAGAAATTCATATAGACATATAATCAGTAGTATAAATTTTCTGTTATAGAAGTTGTTACAGAAACAGAATGCATTCTATTATTATTCCTTGAAATTCCAATACTTCCATTTATAGATGTTTCATTTTACACCACTTTACGCTTTAATGCTACCTTATTGCTTCGATCTTCTATTCTTAGATTTCTAATGCTGACAATGAAAACGTTAATAACACCACGATAAATATTAACCGATAATAGATTTAGTGATATTAAAAATTTAAAAAGTTTATTGATTTATTAAACATACACATTTATTAATATCGTGTTACATTCAAATTTTGTTAAAAAAGAATTCCCAAATAACAAATTTTTATTAAATATTTTTCATATATTTTCTCATATACAGTATATAGTAGCATCACCTTTCCGTTTATACGTGTTGATTATTGTTAGTATGATTTTCATTTTATACAGTTATCGTTTGACTATGACATGATAAAAGGCAAATATTACCTATATACATTTTTTCGTTGCTCTATACACCATTCAACTTACACATACATATTACAACTCTATACACATGTGTTTGCATATTCATACACATATATAGATAACAATACATATTTTCTTTCCAAATGTTTAAATCTTCTTATGTTTGTTAAAAAGTTTCGCAATTTTTGATGAACAATGAAATACATTAATTGTGAATTACTTTGAAAATAACTACTGTGTTAAAAAATGTTTTAAAACCGATATAAAGAAAATTGAACTATTTAATGTAATCATATGTAATATCTAGAAGAATTTGATATAAATAGGTTATGAACTGTAAATACTGAGATATTATCAAGTCAAGTTATTCACGATTTTGAAGAAATTCGAGATCGTGAAGAAAGGAATATCAAAATGATATCTCTTGATCTTTTCCCGTGTTAGCTGTCAAATAGACAGATATAACCTAAAAGGTGTGAATTTGAGAAATTTATCAAAACTATAAAAATGGATGTTGTAACAACGAGTCTCGAAGCTCTTATACGTAAGTGAAGGTTTTATATGTTAAACGAAATCAATGTATTTCTTAGGCTTTAATTAAATTCATGAATGTTTGTAAACATTGTTTGAACAATATGTAATTCTTTGTTTTCTCTTTTCTCGGTTTTTTTTTTCTATTCCTAGAAAGGGTAACAAACCCGCAAAATCAGAAACCTGATATAGCAGCAACCGAAGCATTTTGCGTGATGCTTACTAAGGAAACGGAAGGCATTCAAATAGGCGCTAAACTATTAGCGACACGTATTCAATCATCTAATGAATTTGAAGCGCTTCAAAGCCTTAGCGTAAGTTTTGTGTCAAGGTTTTCAATAACAGACTCAAGAGTGTATATCTTTATTGTTTTACCGTATGATCAAGGAAAGAAATCGATGTTCTATTAAATTAAGAAGGTATTTTATTTATAACAGTTGCTGGATACATGTATGAAAAGGTGCGGGCCATCTTTTCATGCAGAAATTGGTAAATTTCGTTTTTTAAATGAAATGATTCGTCTAGTTTCGCCAAAGTATTTAGGTGGTAAGACACCAGTTATAGTACGTCAAAAAGTATTACAGTTGTTACACGCATGGACAAAAGAATATCCGCGAGAAATAAAAATTAAAGAAGCTTATGAAATGTTGAAAAAGCAAGGGGTTATCGAGGTCAGTTCTACATTTGTTTTTTAAAATTTATTACATCTATTTAATTGCGTACTTGAAATATAAAAAAAATTATATTAATAATATCATGACATAATAGGATGATACAATATTGTCAGCTAATGAACAGGAAGATGGATTAAAGGTATCAAAAACTAAAAGTACGATATTTGATGACGAAGAAAAATCTAAATTATTGCAGAAATTACTCCAAAGTAAAATTCCTGATGATCTACAAAAAGCAAATAGATTAATTAAAGCCATGGTGAGAGAGGTGAGCGAAAAACAATTCATAGAACAAAGAGCTTCATAGAATAAGTTAATTATTATTTTACAGGATGAAAGAAGGATACAACTAAATTCACGTAGAATAATGGAGTTAGAATCTGTTCACAACAATGCAAGATTACTATCAGAAATGTTAGATTTGTACAATTGTGACGAAACTAGCAAAGAAGATCTTGAATTGATGAAAGAATTACATCAAGCTTGCGAGCGTTTAAAACCAGTTGTACTGGGATTAGCGAACGAAATCCACGATAACGAAGGGATGCTAGGTAAACATTTGTCGAATAGGCTTAAAACATACATGGGAAGCTATTTCATTGAACACAATAACTAACGTAACTAACGTTCATATAGTAGGCTGTTATTATCGTTGTTAATAAATTAATAAATGGAAGTTATAAACTTAAAAATTTCAGAATTATCAAACTGCAAATCGTAAACATAGACTGATTTTATTATGTTCGAATAATTTGCGTTAGGTGATGTGCTTGCCGCGAGCGACGAATTGGAACAAGTGTTTGAGAAATACGCTGCGATTATAGTTCGCGGTGAATGCGTAAAATCTAAGACGGAGTCCATCAACCCGTACTTGTTAGATTTATCCTCTCCGATAGACAATATGCCTCGTGAAAGCGGTGGTACAAATGCAGTTGCAAATTCCGATGTGACAAGAACAAATCACCAATCGGACATGGAAGTTCTAGGAGATATCTTTAGTTCCCTAGAAAAATCTGAAAATTCGGAAATTTCCTCGGTTTCTAATCCAAATTTATTAATGACCGATTCGATTATGCAGCCGATCAATATTTTACCTACAAATAAAAAAGGTTTGTAAACAAGTAAATGGTAGAGAATAAGTCGGTCAATGATTTAATTTCATTTCATTTTTAGACGAATCAATCAATATTCCTGAACGGAAAGTAGACAGTAAAGCTAGAGCACTGGAGGAATTGAACGAACTGGGAGAATCTTTGCTTAAACAAAGTTTGTCGGGTACGGCTTTAAACGTACGTTCAAATTCAGGAAGGTTGGTGAAACGCATATTGGACCTAGTAAATTTCTAATCGTATACTGCAATCATTTTTGTGTTTTTGGTATTGCTAATTTTTCTTTTTTTTTTTCTAGTGTACAAACTGTAGTTCGTACGTCGAGTACCGAATCTTCGGTAAAATACGATACAACGATTTTCCCACGCAGCAGTTGTTCGCGTTCGTCCGACCTATTACAATCTGCAAATACGAGAAACAACAAACTGACTAATATCCATTCAGATGCGCTTGATAATTTTTTACCTTGTGACGGTGCAAATTCGCAAAGTATCATCGATTCTAAAGTGAATGAAAAGATTAATGCGAACACTTCCAACAATCGATTAATTGCATGGGATACAATTTCGACGACATCAACGACCGTAAATACAGTTAATGTAGAACCTGAAATCAAATCATTAGCCGACATTAATGTTAATCTTCAAGATATCAAACCGGGTAATTATTTTGACATTAATTTGAAATTTAACATGAAGCGAAATTTAATTTACAAAACATAAATTTTATCGTTCTTTTTGGAAGGTATTAATCCACCTATAACCGTGATCGAAGAAAAAAATGGTATATCTGTAGTGCTTCATTTTGCTGAAGATAATCCAAGACAAGACGTATTTGTAGTAGTAATTACAACGATGAGCAAAAATTTAAAACCACTTAGCAATTATTTGTTTCAAGCAGTGGTGCCAAAAGTAAGTTAATATACGTGTATCCATTTATATAACAACAACTGCCTTTTGTTTTATTCTGTTTGTAACCGAGCCATTACGTTCTCTATATCTTACTTCATAGAGATGTAAATGTAGACTTCAACCACCTTCTGGAACTGAATTGCCAGGTCATAATCCGTTTCTTCCTCCGTCGGCAATTACTCAAATCATGCTGATCGCCAATCCTAATAAGGTAATATAGCAAATATTTTTCCTTTCATTTTCAAGCTTACCATCATAAATTTAATATCGATGTACCCCTTTGGCAGGAAACAGTATCGTTAAAATTTATGTTAAGTTACACGATGGACAATGAAACTTTTACAGAAATGGGAGAAGTAGAAAAATTGCCTTTATTTTAAACTGCATTTCTTATCGAGTACTTACGAGATAACAAAGGTATAGGAAAAAAAAAACAAAGAAAAAAGAAAAGAATAAATGAACATCCCAATGATCGTTTAAAAAAAGGAGTGCATTATTTCCTAAGAACGATATCTTGAAATTAATTAAACGACTAAACGTTCATTATGGATAATTTAATATTTATTAACTTGATCAAAAGTTAATGAAGCAAAATAACGTTACGTGTATATTTATAAATACACTATTCGATCTACATACAGGCTTGAAAATGCGCAGAATTATTTTAAGACTGGAATCGAAATTATTTAATGGTATGCAAGAGAAATAAAACGTAATAAAACTGAAATGAAATAAAGATAATCTATAAAGTAGAAAAGTGGTATTTACAATACAGTACGAATTATAGATCAAGGCAACTTTCGTATGTACGTATATTTACATATGAAAGTACGATATTTTGCACACGAATTTAAATACGCGTAGAATGCCGTTTAAGAAACGGAAAGTACTTCATCGCGAAACGCAAGAGCAGTAACTGCTTTCTGATGACCTTGATATTCTCGTTCCACAGTTCCTGTCGATACATTCCACAGTCTTGCTACACCGTCAGACGAGGCTAAATCAAACAAGACACCATGAAATTAATTACACCATGCGCGTTTTTAAGACGAGGTAAACAAAAATGCATGATCGTTACCGGTAAATATGTATTGAGAATCTGCGCTAAATGCGGCATCCCAGACCCATCGTTTTGCTTCGTGTTGAAGCACCTGTACTTCGGAAAAATCGGTGGTTTTCCAAACGCGCGCAGTCTGATCAGCAGACGTGGTCACTAGAAGTCTAAGCAAAATACGTTATAAAATGTTCAAATAACTGTTTGTATAAATGCATTTACGTTTAACGTATATATTACGCTTTACTTACGTGGAATCAGGACTAAATTTGCATCGAAGCGCATAACGTTTATGCGCTGAAAGTTTACGGCGCGGATTAAGTCGCGTAGGTTCTTCGCCGACACCACCTGTCAAGGTCCATATGTAACAGTGACCTTTATTACTAACCGCTGCCATGTATGTACCATCTTGATCAATCGCAATGTCCTGCACGGACACTTCGGCATCGGGTATCTGTTTAACGAAGCGATTAGTCAGATAAGGTGGGCTAAAATGAACACTGAATTGTTTTCTTGCCACGTTGCCATTACAGATGCAACTAAATACCCGAGTTACATTAGACAAGTTTATTTTTATTATGAATCTCCTACCAGTTGTTCGTTATGATCCGAACGAAGGTCCCATAAGTGTATGACACCGCTTTGATCTCCGACTATAAGTTCAGCTTGATTAGGATGTAAACATACACAATTTACAGGTGCTGATACTTGAAATATCCTTTGGCATTGAAAACTATTTAATCTAGAATATTATTTTCCGATTATTATAATATATAAGCATAGTTAATCACAAATTAGTAAAAACTTCAATTCTAATTATCTACCTTAGATCCCAAATACGAGCCGAACAATCTTCACCTCCGGTATACATCCATTTACCCTCTTCCTAAACACAGGGGGATGTAATATTTGTTATCATAACAAATTTTATTACAGTCAAGTTCACAATGAACATCAGTACACAAACAAATTCTAATGGCACCTGAAAACCTAAGCCTGTAATGTTCTTCGATACCCCTTCGAAATTAATAATTGGGTTTGGATTGTTGGAATTTAAATCATACATTCTTATGTGTTGATATCCAGCAGCAGCTATTACGTGCTTCTCCGGAGTAATATCCAAAGCATTAACTTGCTAAAAATAAAAGGAATGTAAAAAAATGATAAACGATCGCGTACAAATTAATGTTAGACATTCAAATAATACCGAATCTGTATGTTCTGCGGTACGTTGACAAACTCCCGTATGAGGTTGCCATATTTTAATAGTATGATCATAGCCACCTGTTACAAGAATAACTTGTTCAGTATTGTTTGTATTGTCCCCAGCCATGAATAAAATGTAAATAGAAATGTCCGAAAATTGATGTCAACTCTTCGTATATTTTTTTTTATTGCAATTTTTTTCTCCGTTATCAAACTTTCATAATTTCTTCTTGTTTGGTCTTTTATATAATCGTATATTTTTGAAGTATGTAAAAGTAAATATTTATTCTTAAAAACTTCCAGGTTATGTTAATAAGACACAAGTTCTATCGTACGAAAGGTTACGTTGCAATGAACAAATGTTCCACATTATATGACATCTAGTGTTTGTATATATCGTATACGCACAGTGAAATGATAAACGAATATTTTTTCATAATTTTCATGAAGGTGCAATTAGTAGTGATTCACGAAACAACAATTGTTCTCGATCGAGGCAAAACTACGTTCGACACGAAACTCGTATTAGGTGTATTCGATTAGATACGTATTTAAGCATACTCGCGTATACATATATATATATATGCATAATTCAGTACTTAAACAATTGTAATCTATAAGCGAATTTTATTTCTGCTTTCGTTTCTTTTTACTTCATAAAAATATAAACAGTTTTAAATTCGAAAATATAAATATACATGTTTATATAGTATACGCATCAAAGTACTGTTTGCTCCAATCGAATTTTTTAAACGTAATTCTATTCATAATATGCAGAAATAATGAATAAACGTGATAATTATAATTTCCATTTCAACGAGACCATAACGATTTTTCAAATTTATTAAGTAACAATTTTTATATGTACATACACACAATTAGGCTCTAGGATGACGGTTTACTAAGAAAATAAACCTTTTATATAAAAGTATTTCTAGCAATCGTTTATTTAAACTTAAAAGAAATAAAGAAACCCTAATTTTCTGGATCGATAAACATCAAGAGTTTTTCATAGATTTATAATTACAAATAATCTTAACTTTCCATTTTTTTCTTTTTTTAAAGATAATTTAAACCAGAGGAATTTCGATCAATTTTTCGAAATTCTTACAATGGCAGCATATGTTACATTATATATATTTTACAACAGTATCTCAACGTTCATTAACTCATAGAAGTATTTCGGGGGCATGTTCGTAACACATCTGCCGGTGCTATGTAATATGTACTACATAAAGAACCAAAGTAATTTCCTTCATGTTCGAATTACTATCTTTAATTTATCCGCAGGAAAGAATATTATCACCACAAAAGAATTACAACTAATAAGGAAGAAATTAATACGAAAAATTAGTTGTATATTTTGAAATTGAAATAGAAAGAAAGCACGAAGGAAATCAACGCGTCGTACTAACTAACCGATCTTGTTTAAAAACCCTGTTTTTCCATTTTACGAATACCACACAATCCTTTCTTTTATCGAACCCTCTCTACACCTTTCTAGTAATTTCAATCGACAAACACTGATTTATCTATCCGATGTAATTGTAGGTACATATAGTTTGCGGAACTATGACAGCAACATATCTTTACGATAATTTGTTATAACGCGAGATTAGAAGCCAAATGAATATCGAATAAGAGCAGTAATCGAACATGATAAACGGGATTTACAGAAAATGTAATGTACAATACCTTACGTATTTACGTATGTATATATGTATGTACTTATGTGTGTGTGTATTTATGTATGTATGTATGTATGTATGTATATATGTATGTATAGATGTACGAACGAGCGAACGAACGCATAATTATAATCACATTTTGCGTACGCGCGTATTGATATTTATACGATAAAACGAATAGTAAACGAAGAATGAAACGTTGCTTGTCCAAAATGAGTAATATTTACAAACGATTTACAAAGTATGTTACAGTCTTTTCTTTGGTAAAGATCCAAAAGCAGATATTACCGTTGCTTTGGTACCAGTCGCGGATGACGTCAGGGTGGTAAGAGTCGGTTGAGACAATAAAACAGTAGGCTTTACCGAAACAGTGGCTCCTGTTGCCACTTGATCCCATTTACTTTTTCTTTTCTTAGCGTCATCTTCAGTCGTGTTAGAACTATTTGGTCGTTTGGCGGTACCAGATACAATTTCAATTTTTGTCTTCTCCTTTCTAGCTTTTTCAAGTTTATCCATTTCCGCTTTCTGTACCTTGGCAAGTTCCTCGTAATAAGAATCTTTACCCCATTTAAACGGATCGAACCTATCCGGTGGATAATTGGTGCCCAGTTCGTTGATGCTACAAAACTGAATAAGTTTTTCATAAATTGATGGATTTCTGAAATCTTTTCTTTGTTGTATAACTTTGTTCATGTCCAAACCGCCACTCTCCATTTTCCTAAAAAGTTTGGTTATCTTCTCTTGTAATTCTGCAGGACACTGTCCCGGCGGCTCGGGTGGTATAGCGACGCCATACGGATCAACCTCGTTATCTGAAACTAATTGTTCTCCTTGACAAGAGGGAGAGCATTCCGTAATCGAGGAGGACCTTCCGTTTTCAAAAGGTTGTCCATCGACCGGTGTTTGTACCACTCCCTCCTCGTCAGAGACTATCGTGTCATCAAAGTACGAAACCAATCTTTGCACCTTAGACGTCACGTCTGTTACTAAGGTGGGCGCGTTGGGCAAATCGTTACTAGACTTGCCACCGACGCTGGGAGCAACGACGGGACTATTTGAGGCTGATCTGCCAGATTTGGGACTGGTGAAAGCCTGGGGCTGACCGACTTGGGCATTATGCGGGGCGGCCCCCTGGGGAGTGTTCGAATTCTCCTGAAGGTCGTCTTCCACCCCGTCTTCGCCCTCCGAGTCGGTATAGGTGGCCGTGAGAGATGCCAGAGCAACACTTTGTACAGACATGGTTAGTTGGCTTTGAGTGTCCGCCGTACTACCAAGCAATATTTTGTGTTGGAACTCACCGGTCTAGCGTAGAGTCGTATGCCTTTTAGTTGTAGGGCTTTTACACAAATATGCCTTATTTATCAATGCTAACTATGCCCCAATGTTCGTGGAATGTTTATTACTATACCGTATCTGAAACATAAACGATTACAAAACGTACAACTTGCCAACCAATTCTTCAATCGTATTCGACCTTAATTAAAACGAGTACGAAACGAAAATACAATCTATCGCGACGAATAAGTAGAGTTTTTCTTGCACAGCGAACTTGTACATCTTTTCAATCTAAAAGATACTAACTTTCGATGATATCCTTTCCATACTGTCATAACAATTACGCGGACAATAAATTTTTTCTTTAAAGAATACGTATGTGTGTATATAGATTAGGTTTTCGTCACGAGAGAGCGTACTTACCGGAAGACAAATTTTCGTTCATTCCGCGCACGTTGCCTCTGATTGGTTTTCATATCCTTCCCAATGAAAAGTGACGAACATGCGCGTTTACTATGTTCGCGACGCCCAGCGAACATATCCACTGGTTTTTTTGCTTAGTATATTCCACGGTGTTTCTATTTACTTACATGCTCCGTATTTTGTCCTCGTTTCTTTCCGCTCTTCATATATATTTTTTTCTACCGTGTACGCGTAACCGCGAAGCAAGAACCAGATCGCCGCCACACTGGTGGGAAGTGGGAAGAGTCTTCCTCAACTGTTCTGAATCGAGTCGAGATGCGCAAAACAAGTATTCTCTCTCGTGACAGGAACTAGTATAAGATTTACGCACAAATGACAACCATAGTAGGTTATGTTCGTGTAGCGTTGCAAATTCTGCGTCGTGACCATTACTAACCTGTTTATCCGAATTTATAATCCTTTCGGTTACACTATACCTGATTCGTCGATCATCGCGGTGAACTTACGACATTCGACTCTGATCGATTACTAATTCCTAAACAAAAAATGTCGTATCGTCGTTCATACGTATCACAGCGTATTATTTTTTACGAGTTAACACCGATACGCGTGCGCAATAATACTGGAACGTTAGACGTGAGATACGTGTTACTATCGAAATGCTTGTAAAAACGATCAGTTCTCGAACGCAACTTTCATTTATTTTTTTTACGCTTTCTCGGTCTTCAGTTAATATTCTCCAGTTTTTTTATCGCTAGCTCTCTTTATGTTCGAAAAATGTTCGGTAATGTTAACATACGTAACGATCACACGTCGTATTCATAACAACTTGTAGCCATGACCCATACAAATTATGGATTTGCCTTGGCCATTGGTCCACAATGTAGGTAGACAGCGATCCTATCGAGAAAATTTCAACCTAAATCTAAAGAATATTTATGTTGGTACACGCGTATTTTATATCCTAACCTATTTCTAATGTTTCGCTTTTCGGCTTTGTCTCGCTTGGCATAAAGAAACATTGTGTAAAGAAATGTGAAAGAAATAGTCGTAAAAAATGTTTTATATAATTGGCTTAGGTGTTGGCGATGCTACGGATATCACTGTAAAAGGTCTCGAGATCGTTCGAATATGCGATCGTGTCTATTTGGAGTCGTACACGTCGATTCTTGCCGTTGGTCTCGAAGAGTTGGTAGGTAAGCAATAACAGTAGTAATAGTACGACGATCAACGATAACGATAACGTTACATATTCTTATTTCTTATTCGATTAGGAGCGATATTATGGACGTCCGATTTTGTCGGCCGATAGAGAATTGGTCGAGAATAACGCGGATGAAATACTACCGAAAACCGAGGAAGAAAACGTTGCTTTTCTAGTGGTCGGTGACCCATTCGGTGCTACCACGCACTCGGATTTGATATTACGAGCTCGAGAAAAAAACCTGAAGGTAAACGTAGAAAAATAAGGCTTTAATAGTTAAAAAGGCGATTGTAACCCTTATTGAGAAAGGATATCGTTATTTTATTTAGGTGAAAGTAATTCACAATTCTTCCATTTTAACCGCGGTTGGTTGCTGCGGTTTACAATTGTATCGTTTCGGAGAAACTGTTTCCATTCCATATTGGAGCGAAAATTGGCGACCAAATAGTTTCTACGAAAAAATTTTATCCAACAGACGTAGAGATTTACACACGCTTTGCTTATTGGATATCAAAGTGAAAGAACCTACCCTAGAAAGCATCGCGAAGAAGAAGAAGGAATACGAGCCGCCACGATTTATGAGCGTTTTGGAAGCTGCTACTCAATTGATGGAGATATTGGAAGATAGTAATAATAAGGTCGAAGAGGAAGGAGGTAAATAGCGAATAAGACTAATCTAGTTATCGTCGGATAATTTTTCAACAAACTTGAACAATCTATGTACAAGGTTTATCGTTTCACAGACATTGACAAATCTAGCGTCGTCGTGGGTTTAGCTCGAGTAGGATGGGACGACCAACGCATATTAGTTTGTTCGCTGGAAAAAATGAGTTCTGCCGATCTGGGGCCGCCACTTCATTGCTTAATCGTTCCCGCCCCAACATTGCATCCTCTCGAATCGGAGTTTCTAACGTCGTACACGTTAGACGAAGAATCGTTGGACGACCCAACACGACACGAAATACCTTTGAATTAAAGACGAATGATCAAGTTGTTGAAAATAAAAATATTTTATAGTAAAAATAGCGTTTTATTTCCGTCGTTATACGTCTTTTATACAGTCGAAACCGAATCAGAGTCAACGTTTACCGTGTATCCCATGTCCCGCAATTGCGACAGGTATTCGGTGATTATTTAAGTAGGAAAGATTCCATGGACTGTTTCCAACGCGTCGATATTAATTTTTCATATACGGTTGAAATATATATTTAAAGAGAATCGATGCGGTGCTAAACGTACACGATACCAAGATTTTTGCTCGTTGCTTCGAAAGGAAGTAGAAAAGAAATAAGTATACTTAATAGGTATACTCGGAAAAATAAATAACGTGGGAAAAATGATGAAAGGAGAGAAAATTCGTACGAAACTCACGAAACGTTCAACAAATATCGGAAGATACTCGAAGAGAGAGAGAGAGAGAGAGAGAGAGAGAGAGAGAGAGAGAGAGAGAGAGAAAAGAAAAAGAATTTATAAGAATTAGTTACTACATAACGCGTGGCCCAACAGATCCTATCGGAAAATGGAGAAAGAATACAGCGAGCGAACATGGTAAATGTAGAATATAACGCGGTCGACGTAGAGACACGATCGATCGCAGGTTTTAGGGGTTGCGAAGGTAGTTAGAACGTTAAGGTTACCAGAGTGTTCTGTTCCGCTCTGTTCGTAACCGAGCTCGTCGGACTAAAAACGAACATTAGGATTAAATTAATTTGGACCATACGTAATCGTCGAGTGGCCTGGAGCGGTAAGAAAGCGGCAAGAACAGTGAAGAAAACGGGTAGGTGCATGCTCGTGGGATCGATATTACGCGCTCGTAGTAATCGCCGCGATAACGTTCTGTTCGCGAAAGCGTTATTCTCCTGTACTTTCACGTATTCTCAAAGTTTCGTTGCAGCGATTCGCCGGTAAATAACAGACGTAACGGGTAACGTCGCAAGTAGATGGGCAAGTAGATGCACAGAAGGGGCGCGAGAAAGAAAAAAGGTCAAGTCGAGAATGTCGGGAACAGGGTACATAATTGGTCCACAAATACCTCAAGGTTTAGCTACGATCGTCGAAGGGCTTGCACGAGAAATCTTACGTCATCGACCCACGGATGTTTATGCGTTCGCGGCTCGTCACTTCGAAGAATTGATGAAGCTGAGAGAAAAAGAGCGCAACGTCGAAATCGTTCCGCAGGTACTCGACGACAAATTATTCCGACAAATTAACCGATTATCCGGTTATCACGATTTTTCTTTCCCTTTGTTTCCGATTCGCAAGATTTCTGATTTGGCGGAGGAAACGACAGCGACGAACAAATTAACGACATCATTCGTAGCGAGGAACGCGCAGCCGAGTAAACGGAAAGAAGCAACGATCGAATGCGGTTGGTCGATCGGACGAACCGTTAAAGTATTTAAGAAGCATGGATTTGGAAAGGAGTTAAAATACGTAAACGTTAAGGACGTTAAAGAGGTTAAAAAAGAGCAAACGGATAAAGAGAAAAAGATTGATTATTCGGAGATTCGATGGGGTTCAAATCGATGCGTTCGATCGTCGTCCGTTGGAGACATGCACGGAGAAAAGATCGAGCTCGGGGAAGAGATAGAAAAAACAGTGGAAGAGAGGAAAAAAGAGGCGAGAAAGGGTAAACGACGGGAATACGAAAGCGTTTCGAGACGACGGAAGAACGCCGGCGAAATCGAAGAAGGTGGACCGATCGAAAAAGAAGAAGTCGTTCGAAGAAGAAGAAGAAGAAGTCGATCGGTGACGAACGACGGCGAACAATCGAAACGGAAGGTGTCGATGGCGGAGGAGGAAACGTCGGGGCGAAAACGGCCGGCAACCGCTACCGAGCGGAGAAGCAGCTTTCGAACGACCGCTCGAATCGAAACGGCGGCGCGGCGAGAAATCGGCTCCGAATGGAACACTAATCAGCCGAGAGAAAGTAAAAAATCGCATCCGGAAAAGAACGGAAAAGAATCGAAAAATAAGTACGAAAGAGAAAAAGACGAAGAAAACGTCGTTTCATCGACGGTTCAGAAGAATTATTCGGAGTCTTTGATCGTTCTTCCGTCGGTCGTTAGCAGACAATCCTGTAACAAATGTACGACGAACGAAAATCCCGAATCCGAGGAAATAGCTGCTCGACACAGTTTGGTTTTACCCCCGATCTCGACCGATTTCTCCAAGACCATTCTACCAGAGAACGACGTAACGTTACCGTCTTTGACGCATGGACGAACCATCGATACATCCGTTTGCGAGGATCTCGAATCTGCTCGTTCAACGAGCGAACCGAAAACTTGGGACGACATCGTCGTCCGTAGAAAAAATTCCTGGCTTACGGAAGAACAGGATTGCGAAGACGAGATCGTCGTTTTGTCCGGGAGCAGCATCGTCGACCGAGATGCCGAGCAAACAGCGAGACATTCCGAAGAAATAGAGAATCTAGAATACTCGAATTCGCGGGAAACAGACATCGAGCAAGTGTTCAAAGATAGTTTAAACGTTACTCCCGATTCGATCGAATGTTCGCAGAGATCGGATTCGTTGGAACATCTGCAAGACGAAAACGAGTCTAAGATCGTGACCGATCACGAGCAAACGATCACGGACGAACGAAATGAATCGAACGAGCTTAAACGAAAGTTGATGGAAATAGAAACGGTAGAAAAAATTATCGAAAACACGTTGGTTTCCTCTGGAACGGCTATAAACTCCGATAACGTACTCCAAGTAGAGTTTCTTCAGCAAGTAGAGGATACGGATACTGTTTCCGCAACCGAGACAAAGGAAAAGAGAGTTGCCGAAAATGTCGAGAACGTCGACAAGGAGGATATCGAAGATGCGAGAAATATCGAACAGGAGAAAAATAGCGATAAGAAAGATTTTGAAATCGACGCTTACGAGGCTGCGACAGTAATCGAACTGGACTCTGCTGCTGCTTCTTCGAATATTTCTCCCGTGAATACAGATATCGATCGGTCAAACGTCTTGGTCTCAGCTTCGGTTCCGGTCCCGCTATCGGAATGTTCTTCGACAAATAGCGATCCTTCGTGTTACGTTCTTACGGAAGGCTCTCCTTGCGAAATACCGGAATCGGTAACGACCGTAATTATACCGGACAAAAATATTCGAAACGATGAGATTTTCCAGTTCGAGGAAAAGGAAACGTGCAACCGTTTGGAACCGTTCGGAGATCTCGTGTATTCGGAACCCTTCGAATATTCGACGAGCATCGACGCTGGTTTTTTCGGCGAAATAACGGATGCCGTCGATCGAATGACCTTGAAAACAGAAGACCTTGAGAACATTGACGAAGAAGAGGAAAGCGATCGAGACGTCGTATCGCGGCCGAAATTATCCAGCAACGTTACGAGCCCGGTTTCGCATGATTTGGAAAAGACATCGGAAGATATTATAGCGAATGCCGGCGTTTCAGTGGAGAACGGGAAAGAAGATATCGAAGCGACGCTTATAGAAACTCGTTGCGTCGAGAAGAGCGACGAAACGGAAAACGGAATTACTCCATCTTTGGTCGAAAGCGAACCGTATGTACCGGAATTGAATTTGGCTTCTCTCGGAGACGTAACGAATTCTTGTTTGGGAATTAGCGACTCGGTAACCGTCGAAGATCGGTTCCGTGTAACGAAGAAAAGGAACCAACAGGATATCGGTGATAACAGTTTGCGCGAAGGAGAAAACACTTTGTCTTCGTTCGATACGCTACCCTCGGAAGAGAAAGCGAGCCTCGACGAAGATGAAAATGATTATCGGGACGGAGTCAACGACTCGAAAACCATCTCCGATCGTAGAAGACAACGAACCGACGAAACGGAGAATCCTCGTATCGAATCACGGGACCACGGGTTCATTCCTTGCGAACCTACAGACTATTCGTCCACCATAGAGGAGGAAATTGCCCAAGAATTAATAAAAAATTTAAATCTGGAAACGCCTAGCGTTCCGGAACAATTCAACACGGATACGAACGACTCCAGTTTGTCCAATTCAGTTTGTACGAACGATAAAGAAACGAACGTTGGCAGCGTCTTCGAAGCGAAAACAAACACGGAGGAAAGAGAGAATGGCCAGAGCTTTATAGAAACGGAAGACCAAGATGAAAAGAAGAATACGACGCCAAAAACATCCGATTACGAGAACGATGCCGGGAACTCTACTCGATCGATCGAGACAATCGATCGAATTACCAGCGAAAAAATTTCGAACGAAAATTTCGAAACAGCCATTAAAACACGTAAGTGTCGTCGTTAAAGAATAATTACCTATCGAATAGGACATAAGAAGTTCACCGAACCTAACCGTGTATTTTTCAGAAAAAGATCAACGACAATCGGAAGCCGATGAGCAACGAACCCAATCGACGATAACTTTAAACATAGCGTCTCCTTCTTCACCGAAACACACACAGGCGAGTCTTTTTACCATTTGCTTGATTTTCCATCCATCCATCTTCTCGAACGTAATTATCGCTTATTCGGAATCGATCGTTACTAATTGTCACGCTATATATATGTCATTTTTTCCTTTTACATTTCGAAGGAACACAAGTTTTTTCAACTTTTTCAGAAACAAGTAGGAGGAAATCCTAAGATCGAAAATGGAAACATAGCCGGTTTATGGCATACAAGCGAATTTCACGATTCTTTACCGTTACCTATACTTCAAACTCCAAAGATCTTATCCATCACGGACGATCTCGCATCGAGCATAATACGGAGAATGACAATGGCGACGACGACGACGACAACGACGACGACGACCACGACCACGGCGACGACGCCGCATCCCTGGTCGGTCGTTGAATCAAATCGTATCGGATGTCGAAACTTTGCGACCGATTCCGATGCGGAGGTGCTAATCGTAGCCGAATCACCGACACCGCAACAGCCTCCTCCTCCTCTTTATTACGCGATCAATCTTTCAAGAGATTTGCGATCGCTCGAAACCAAATTATCCTTCATTGATTCCTCTTTAAATGTTCTACCTTGCATCGTCCGAGTCGAACCCGTCGTCGATGACGCGAGCAACGCGAACAGTATTTCGTTCGGGGGAAATATCTTGGACTCTGATACCGATGATCTCCGTGAACCGTTAGCACTGGATGACGAAGAACCAAAGCAATCGATCGTTATAGAAGAAATTTCAACCGACGACGAGAAGGAGAAGTAACGCGATATCGATTGACAAGACGAATGAAGAGAGAGTAGGAACAGAGGGAGAAGGAGGAAAGGGAAAAGATTTATTAATTCGATACTGTTTCGGGTAAAACGGTATTAACAACGAGTATTAGCGATATTATAGTGCATCGGGTGTAAGGAGAAGAGCCTCGTGCGAACAGCGAGATCTATGATCGGGAAGACGCATGCGCGAACGAGAATAAGCGAATAACCAGCCAGTTACGTATATTATTCTCGATGAACGAGTTAGAGTTACGCGATTGCTACGGTATCGCGATATTCGTGTACGTCCATGTTCGAACTGTCTCTCCGCGGCACCGTTGTCAGTCTATCTCGTGTTGCGCGAAGCGTCGCGCGTATCTTAGAGAAGCGACAAAACCGTGAAAACATTCTGTCGAGCCACGTTTCAAAGGTTTTTACAAGTTCGTAATAGTCGTATGCGTCGACGAGCTTCGCGATTCGCTCCTAATCGTTCTGCCCGGCTAGACAGAAGCGAAGAACCAGAGGAGCGAAAAAGTATCCGATTAAATGTATTTTTAAGTTGGTTATGCAGCAAGATTGTACGGAAGGCGAGCCGAGAAACGCGTGCGTAGCGAGAACGAAAGAAATGGAAAGACGCGACGAATCGGATTCGTGTAATCGAGAATACGAACGATACAGAGGCCGAGGAGAACTTGCCGAAGAGAAACGAAAACAAGAAGAATCATCGATCCCGAAGAAACCGAACTCGATCAGGCAAGAATCGCTGGAAGAAAAATCGGCGATTAAAATTCAAGCCCGAGTGCGTGGATATTTGGTACGAAAGAAACAGCAAACGGCTCGGTTGGCCGCGACCAAGATCCAAGCGGGTTTTCGAGGATTTAAAACCAGGAAGCTCTTGAAGCAAACCGAACAATAACGATTATTTGTTTGCTGGTTAAACCACGTAACGATCGTTCGTTCCAAGACGCGATGTCATTTTTTCATCGCGTTGTCGAGATGCAACATGCTACAAAGCTAAGCGAGATAAATAAA
Source organism: Megachile leachella (assembly GCA_963576845.1). NCBI lineage: Eukaryota > Metazoa > Arthropoda > Insecta > Hymenoptera > Megachilidae > Megachile > Megachile leachella. Next base: position 15,693,616 of record OY756259.1, read on the forward strand.
AGTAAACGTTCTTCGCTCTTCGTTTAGTCCGTTCGACGATCTTTCTTTTTCATTCTTTTATTTCAAATATTTTTTCAATATTTTTTAAAACGTAAATTTTTCACGAAACGAAACTCGTCACCGCAGCGTCTCACGATCCCCCGATTGGATCCTCGGCATCGAATCGTTGGCATCGTTGACCATGGCATTTCTCTTAGTACCGAACGAATCCATAATTATCGAGAAACAATCGAAATAGCATTCGCGACTGGCGTGTCGACGTTGGCAATAACGTTGCCAGCCACTATTGCGACCGAGCACTTTACCAGAATATTCATCAGTCGATCGTTAATCGTCGAACGACGATGTTTTAGCGATACTCGTTCGCCGTACGACCTAATCACATAACGTATCTTCTAATGATATTTTACACTGCAAAACTACCGCTTTCTTTGGAGCATCGAGCATCGATTTTAATCTCCGAGGTAGGCAAAATAATTCCAATACATCTACGTTAACTGTACAATATACTAGAATATAACACAACACGAGTTGCAAGTATTTTGGAATGACGAGTTTTCGAAACGTTGATCGCGTCAGACACGATTCGGTACATAGCACGCGCCAACATTTTCGTTTTATTCCGTTCGCTTTATTCCGTTACGTAGAGAATCGAATAGGAAAAATTGATTTTCCAATAAAATTTCGTATCCAGAAATCGTTTTCACGGTTCTGTTTACATATGATGGATACCGAATCGATTCTGTTTCTCTGGAAAGATTATTAGGGTACGTTACGTAGCGAAATGATAAACAGTAGGCAAATGGAATTTCTAACGTTCAGTTTTTATTTACAAAATAAAGGAGGATAATTAGATTGGTTTGTAGAGCATCGGTACCGTGATAGAATGTATGTATACATATGTCTATGTATCTTAGCGACGATCCAAAATCGATTTACCAACGTACTTTCGTTCTTTCAAAATCGTTCTATAATAAATAGCTCCGGTCGATCGCACGCGGTAATAATTTACTCTAGTTTTTCAAAGTTTAACCGAAACATCTAGCTAGACACTCTAGCAGATACTGGTGAAACAGAAAATAAATCGGGGTCTTCTATTCTCTTACCCGTATACAAGACGTTCGAATCTTTCGCTTTCGTAGTCGGTTATATTTGTCGGCTTTTTTACGATAAATATACATACGCGCGTAGATACTAACATACGTACACGCGTACATCTATCTATCCATCTATCTATCTATCTATCTAATCTAAGTTTACATGGCAGTAGGCAATCTTCCAAATCTATCGAAATGAGGAAGTTGTACGATCGAATCTGGTAAACAGGGATCTTTCTTCGAACATTCGAACTCTTCGGAACTGCAACCGGTACATTTGTTACAATTGCAATACATGCCTTCGCCGCACATACCAAACAGATCCCTGGGCCCTCCGCACGTCTGATCGGGACCCTGCGAAAACAACGCTTATCGTTAATAGTTCGAATCGAGAATTCGTTACCCGTTACGCGAATCACTCGCCTTCGCGCATTGTGGAACTCCGCACGCGACGGACATCACCACGCCGAATTCGCATTTGTCGCAAGAATCACCGCAGCTCTTACACAACTGTCCGAAATTTGCCCGTTGCCTGATCGATGGGTATCCAAAGCATCTATCGTACCTGCGAGTGATAACGTTATCGTTTTATTCGCTATCCATATAGGACCTATTCTCTAAACTTTTTACGTAGGAATCGAACATTAGCGAAACGTTAGAATTAGAAATTCTTACAGAAGGGCAACCACCAGTAACGTGACTACACAGACAGCGTGGATACCGGACATTTCGCTCGATAGACCTGAAACAAAATTTATTATTACTGTTCTCCATCGTGAAAATATATTAGAAATCTTTCGCTCGGACTAGCCGGTCAAACCAGCCACAAAAAAAATACATCCCTCTTCGTTTCTTCCTAATAAACTAACGAACGTTTTCCTAACAATAACATAAATAATCTTATATTATTTAACGATCGAAACGACAGTTAAATAACAGTTTCGATTCCATGGTAAATTTGAAAGCGAAGCGTTGGGAAAGACTTGGAAAGATAATCTGCTTTACCCATACATGTATCCTTTTTTATATTTTCAGGACAATGAACATAGCGAGAGGGCGCGGCGCGACGCGAAGTCGCTTTAGGCCAAGTTGCCGGTGATCGATCAAGACGTCAGACGGAACAACCGTATCGAGTATTTGTACTTTCTTCTACTACTCGTAGATCAACGATACTCTTTCCGTCTTACCTTTACCTATTATTCTACGATTAGTTCGAAAGATTCTAAATAAGATTCGATATCTGCCGTATCGAAAGATTTCCTCCGATTGTTCCGAGGTACGCGCCAACCGTTCAATTTTACCCTTTACTCGGCCTCTTACGCGGTTCTCCTACTTATTCGCCGCGTCCGTTTTCTTTTCGAATACAACGAATAAACGTAGGCAAAATCGAGGTACTCGATGCTCACCCGAACAACGGATGGTTTCTCCAATTTACTATTTTTCCGCTCTCTCTACTCTGTGCTCTTTACTACTACCCGGTACTTTCTATTCTTCGAATAGAAAGGGCGAGAACGCGAAAACACGAATCTGCGAAGACGGAAGGACGTTGAATGTGCCATTGAAGCTGAGTGCGCTTTGTTTTATAGGAACGAGAAGAAAGGGTACGGAGAAAAGCGAGGAAATGGTGGGGAACAGGGGGTTGAAGAACCTTCGTCGGTTCTTCGTATTTGTTAACGGTTTTCCCTCACGACCGACATGATCTTTTCGCTTCTCGTCCTAGTTAACCCCCGTGTGTCGTAAACGTCCGTTGTCCTTCCAAGCCTGTCTTTCCCTCTTTGCATCAATTCTCTTGACAGACATCTATTAATATGCAAATTTTCTTGACGGGTAGTTACCAGAAACGACGATGGTCATTCATCGGCCCGTTACCCACCTTCGTTAAACGCCATTAACGAGCTTGCTAAATCGAATTACCGACCACTCGTCGTCGATCTGTTCGTGAATACGATGTACCTTAGGTAAGATCCCCTCGTATATACCTCTATTCCTCCAATAGTTATTTATTTCATCCAAATCATATATATATATATACATATATATTCTCTGCTACTAAAAACTGATCTACTTTACGTAAGTAAAGTAAGTAAATAAAGGAAGCGACTTTGAAAATACGCGTTTACTCGTAAGAGGGACGGAGGCGAGTAGAGAGGAAGAATCGACGAAAATGCTTTATTTTCAATTTCTACGATGTTTATTTTCTATAGAGGTACTGGCATCGCGATGATTTGGCAACGCTCGATCGCGCATTTCCTACGTTTTTACCGTTTAATCGATCGAGCAGAAGTAATTTTCCTCAATGCCAACAACATCTCTACGATAACCAACCAGATAATATTTCTGATGCTGGCCGATCGCGCTTTTCTACCGGAATCAAAAATGACCTGCCTTTACACCCTGATGTTTTACAACGTGATCGCTTACTGTATCACCTACGTTAAGGAATTGATAGAAAAAGAAGATTGGTCGCCGTACGTCACTCTCACCGAAAGATCCAAAATTAGGCATCTAGCTATGTCCGCGACGAAAATAGTGCTCGAATGGACCAAAGCCGTCACCTTTGTCGTAACGCTTACATTTCTGCTTCTCGTTTTTGGTTTGGAACAAGGTCTTGAACATTACAAGTAAGTAACAACCATTCGCTTACCCGATTACCCAAAATGAACAAATTCAAATTTTTGATCTACTCTATTTATTTTCTTTTATATACACACTTTTATATACGTATATATACATATACATATACATATAAAATATAATATAATATAATATAATACATTACAATGTGATGGTAACTTTACAATATCTTGCGATTACAAAAATCCACGTACATACGAGTTGTTCTTTTTAAATATTTTCTTATTCGGATCATTTTATTAGCTTCGAAGATTCGCGGGAAAGGAGATTATTATTGCGCTCGAATGATCCGAATAAAATACGATTCCATTAGAGGAAATATACAGCAATCACGATAATATGCGTAACGTACTGTTATAGACCATCGACGGTTTACACGGTAGTAACGTGGATCTATTATGCGACGACGGAAAAGGTCTTCGTCGAGATGTTCCCATCGATTTTGAAACTTCTTCGGTTGGACGTGTTCGAAAGCCTCGAAGAACTTTATGCTCCGGTAATGTTAGGATCATTTACCGTTCTTACATCTATTATATTCATCTTGATACTTGTACCGAAAACATCCTGGAGCTTCTTATTGGTCGCTACCTATGTGAACGTTTATTTGAAAATGAAAGATCTCTTGCAACGATCCGGTGCTGCGTTGAAACGCGAGCGAGGTATACTGAATCGCTATAGAAAAGCGACGCTTCGAGAAATTCAACGATTCGACGATGTTTGCGCTGTATGCCTTTGTAACATGACCAAAGCAAGAGTAACGCCTTGTTCGCATCTCTTTCATGCCGATTGTTTACGACAATCTTTGAAAACCATCGACGCTTGTCCCATATGTAAAAGACAACTAAAATGCGAAACGATATCGTCCCGCTGATCCCATTTACCTTCTCTACCAAACGTTTCGCTCATATCATTAATTACCATATATTAAGCCACTAACGCTTTTCGTTATAGCGAACCTAGTGATTCTCTTCTAATTTCTTTATCGTCTGGCCACGACGTCCAATCGAAATCGACCACTTATATTTTCTTTCTATCGAAACAAAAGTCATCGGCTAGTGAATAGACACGTACCAACAATTTTCTTACTTTTTAACATAGGTATCTTTATTCGAGTAGCTACATACTTTATCGAATCAACTTGGACGCGAAATTTATGTAACTTCTATAAACACATAATTTTCATTTTTTATCTAATCATACTCCGCATACTTTAAATAGGAAAGAAAGAAAAAAAAATGTTTTCTCGTTAAACACGTTTACAGCGATTATACGAAACTTTACCTCTTTTACGTTCCCCTCTAATGGTTTAATTGAAAACTGTCTGTGCTAGTACACGATTGCTTCCGCCGTTTTACTCTCCTAAATACTTGACAGTAGTTTCTGTGTATTCGCCATCAGGACTGTCGTAATCGTTTATCGGTGGAGTGTATAATGGCCCAATTGCGTTATACGGCAAATACTGATCGTCGACCTGTAACAATTTTACAAGGCCAGATCAGAATATGTATCTAGCTACATTTTTAATCATCGATACATACTTCTACCGCTTTTTTGTAAAGCTCCGTCGATGCAGCTTTCAATTCTTTTAGCGCGTTTTCTTGCGATAACATTATGGACTTTATAATCCGCGAATTCCTTAACCATTGGTCTTTTTTATATATCGCCCATTCCTTCTCTAACAATTGTCTATTCCTAATTTCTTCGATCGACAACGGCATAGAATCACGGGATCTTTCGCTAACAGACATTCGATGTTACAACTAGTTACGAATAAAATATTATTTCCGTATACGTGACGTATTTCGTCTATTTGCCTTATGCGAACCTACTGTATTTTATTAGCTAGTTCAGCTTGAACATCTATTTCCATGATCGGTTTCATTATACCAGAACGCTTTTCCAAACGACGAATCTGTTTCTCCAATCTCTTCTTCCTCTTTTCTTCTCTAGCTCTTAGAATCGCAGGATCTATTCGTTTCTTCTTTCGAAGCGGTTCTGCTCTACGAAACAAAAATATCTCATTAGACATCTACCGCATCAACGACACACTAATATAATAATTAATTTTCAATTAATTGAACAATTTTTAAATTTTACTTACAAAAGTACTGACGTCGCTCGGAAATATAACGGATGTATATAAGTAGAAACGTTACGTACGTTTTTATGAGAGTACAGAGGTAACCTGTAACGAGAAACAATCATAAGCGCACCATCATTTACGAAAATACCGCAAGATAAAATTACTTTTTTCTCTCTTCTAACAATTACCTGAGTATATTTATCGCGTTCCACATGTTAATCATTCTTACAAACGTATCGTTTAAATATTAATTCTTTCTCTAATTAAGAATTTTCGTCTTCTTTTTACCTCCGAACTATACAATACAAATACAATCGCACGTGCATAGCCATGGAATACTCGTATCATAGACACATGGATATGTACTCGCTTGCAAATTTCGTTTTCCTAGGGAAAATGGCTACCAATGTACTTGCACCGCGTTCATGCACAATTCGAACCTGAAACATAACCTCATTATTTGTTGATAATTATCGGTGATGCATAATATCGTAGATTATTCGTACAATATGTACTACTATTTATCATGAATCATGAATGATATTTTTTAAAGAAGCACAAGCTATATTTTATTTTGAATGAACTCGATAGACCGCTAGAGAATCGATTACTGATCAAAGTAAAACAATTCCACATAATGTGTACGTTAAGCGAATTTGAATACGATTCTGTTGACACGGAAATACCGTCAAGAGACAGGTAAGCAATTCATTTTTTAAATTGCTTTATATCCTTATAAGATCGTTTTTTGCAGAATTACTTCCGACAATAATGCTACTTCACTACCCGATATTAAATCTTTGTGTAAAGTGTGTGGATCTAACGAAATTCAGGTTTCATTAAGAAACAAAAACGATTATTGCAAAGTATGTTTCTTGGGCATATTAACGCATAAATTTAAAGCAACATTGGGTAAATCTAAAGCGATACGACCAACTGATACGGTACTTGTTGCCCATTCGGGGAAAGCAAATTCGACTGTACTCGTGCATCTTATCGCAGCTAACATCAACGAATCTACCTTCAAAAAGATTCCTTTTTGTTGTAAAGTTCTTTACATAGACGGTAAGCTTAGACGTTTCTTTCGCTTTTGTTTTTCACTCGGATAGTAATAATAGTAATAATGATAATAAATATATGTTTACTGGAAAACGATATTTATATTTACACGTATTTACATCTTTATACAGATGGCATGGCAAAAGGTCGTTCGGTGGAAGAAAGACAATGTATTAAAAGTGCGTTGGTCAACGAAGCGAAAAGTACACAGTTATTAACTTATATTCTACCTCTCTCAAGGTGTATAAACGATAATGTCCATGAAGAAATTCAACTAGCAGACACGTTAGAAATAGGCACTACCAGAGAAGATACAGCGGTACAAGAAATGTTTGATCGATTAGAAAGTGACACGTCAAGAGACGAATTATTGAGACAATTGAGACGTAAATTACTCGTTTCCGCAGCTCGTCGTTTAAATTGCAACAAAATTTTCGTTGCCGATACGTCGGTCGATCTTGCGATAAAAGTACTTGGAAACGTATCGACCGGTCGAGGATCTCAATTACCTTTCGACGTTACTTTCTCCGACGCAAGATGCATAGATACGACATTGTTCAGACCACTGAAGGATTTGACAGGAGAAGATATTGTCGGATATTTAGATTGTCATAAATTATGTCCCATTATTACTTGTCAAAAATATAATCATTCTTTCGTTGCTTCCATACGAGCTGCCGCGAGAAATTTTGTTTGTCAGTTAGATTCGGAATTCTATAGTACTGTGCCTACGATATATCGCACCAGTGAAAAATTAGCATCAAAATTAGAGAAATTCGATGATTCGAGGGATAACGTGGATATCGAAGTCGACGTCGAAAACGACACTTGCATACTCTGCGAAATGCCTTTAGATTCTCGTTGTTCCGGAGAAGGATCGCTCTCAGTTATACGAGCAAAATTATTTTCCAAACAAGTTTCCACAACTTTCGTAGATTCGTCGTCGAGCATCGCAGACAAGAAAAACATTAAATGTTCAAATAATTTGAAAGGATCAAAATGTTGTCATCTTACTAATCCGCTTCAGAAACAGTCTTTACACTCGTATATCGTTAAAAAGTATCTCTGTTATAGTTGCACCCTAATTTTCTCAGATTCAAAACAAACGCATATCACTTTACCTAATTTTATGTTAAACTCGATAGAACGAAAATTACACAGTATGCGTTTATATGATGAAATTTCTGATTTCTTATTATAATTAAAACAAACTTGCACAGTCATCACCATTGATAAATTATAGGATGAAATGATAATGCGTAAAAAATGTAACAGTATATTGACCAATAAATTATAAGACTTTTACGAAAAAGGTATAAAAAAATATTTGTTCGACGACTTGTCGCGAAAGAAAATTTTCAGTATTGACAAATCCAACTCTGCGAACACCATTTCCTAGTACATAACATAACCGGCATTTCTATTTGATTTTGTCTCCTACGAGTACTGAACCTTAATCCACCTAGAATGCGAACTGATTATATGATCAGAAATCAGAACGTTCTATTAGAAAGAGACAATTGTACGGTAAGTATCTCTCTTTTGCTTCTACGCACGCGCCTTATAGTACATCTAAACGGCGCCTGTAAAACTATTCTCAAATAGTACACGCGATAACATAAACTATTACTTTCGGCTGACATTTTCCTCAAGGAAACCAAATTTGCTCTCGGGAGCACATTTGTTAATAGAAATCTCCTTACTTCCTATTAGATATCATCATTTACTTATTATGTTTTCTCATAAAACGGAAAACGTATGTCTAACATAGATGGCGACAGCGAGAGTAGACATTAATGAGAATTGACAGTGCGCCTAGTAGTCTATACTGTGGTAGTGTCTTCAGTATTTGATTATGTAAACGGTGGGGAGAATAGTTTGAACATAAATTGATCAATTTACTCAAATAAAAACGAATTTTTTTCGTTAGGTACGTAATGCGTCGATCCAAGATTTACTTTGCATGATATAAATTGATATAAAAATATGAAAAAGCATAGAATATTTGCAAAATGAAAATTATATGGAGGTCACGATGACATATACGCAATTTATTTAATAAGAAAGTATAATAAGGGTATCATTCTTTGAAATTCAGTTTTATCAGCTGACTATTTTAGCTTTTTAATAAATTTAACGGTAATAGGAAACGATATAGGAAATGAAAAAAGAAAAGAAGGAACAATTTCTAATAATAGTATTAATTTTCAGGAACATGGAGCAGTCTGACGCTTTTCTTGTATCCGGAATAAACAGAGTACAGGGTCATTTTCAACCCGTTCAATGGAATCCAAAGTGTAGAAACGTCGAGCTAGCAACTGCTGAATGTGTATCAGCTTATGGATTTTTCCGAGGAAAAGACAAATGTCAAGTATTGTTAGCTGACTTGCACGAATGCATTTACAGCATGAAACAGAATTTAAGGCTAGAGGCAATGTATGCAGAGCACCAACGTCAGATGAAAAAAGGACAGAGAAATTATATACCGACCCCCCATATTAGCTATTTTTATGTTTAAAATTAGAATATAAAAATTGTGTGTCATAAGTTTTTCCTTGGATGTACAGTACACACACTTGGAAAAGTTTTCGCATCGAACATCGAAAAGCAAGCGGAAGAACGGAAAATTCAGAATACATGTTATCCGTAACACGTTACTCTTAATTCGATAGTAATACAGAAAGTATCATAAAAATATGTATAATTCGTAGTAAAGAAAATAAAGATATCTTATGAAACGAATTATTGCATATGTCTTATTATCGATAATTTTAATGAACTCGGCGCGACGTGAATAATCATTAACACGAGCATACGAAGGTTCGTAAAAATTGATTGGAAAAAAAAGTTTAAAACGAGCAGAAATCGATAGCAGGAAAATAAATACATAGATTTATTTTCACATTGATACAAGGGTAATACTTGAAGGAAAATAAAGAATGAAAATTGGTTAGGATAGACATGTTTCGTATATTGCGTCGCTAGATGGCAGTAAAATGTTGAAAGAACATAGGAAACGTACGAACGTTAGGAATGGTATAACGTGCGAAAGCAGTTGGCGGGCAGACGGACAGGCGGGCAAACGGATACGTTAACGAACGAACGAACGAACGAACGAACGAACGAAGGAAGGAAGAAAAGAAAGAAAGAAAGGAAGAAAGAAGAAGAGAAGGAACGGAAGAAGGAGAGAAAGATAGGCAAGCAAGAACGGTAGGTTGCCGACTCGTTAGGCCGGAAGGCGGGCGCACCTGTCTGTCATCAGCGCCGACTGTCAATCGTAGTGACGCTGGCGCACACGGTACGAGAACCCGCCGCATTCGTAGTGTTTATCTGTCAGAGAGAACGAGAGACTGATCGTAACGGGAAGTAATTCGGGGAGAAATCAAGAGTGCGAGTGAAAAAACGTCGGGAAATTAGGCAGAGATAGGCCGGCAAGTTGTCGAACAACGAATCAGTTAGTCCGAGAAGAAAACGCGAGGAGGAAAGAAGCCGCCGCTACTCGCCGCGTGCTCTTTCGTTTCACGGTATGGACAGAGGGTATCCGTACTCTATGTTTTAGCGGTGGCTGTCATCGCTGTATCGCGTATTCGAACCCGACGGTTAACGAAAATCGAGTCGATCGACGTATTACGCGCGATCATAGCATTATTTTGTTACGTTAGTGTACGCGTATCTCTACGAATCGATGGTCCGATTGCGTGAGTTTTTTTTTCATTTCTTTTCCCATTTCTTTTCTTCCGTACGATTGGTCAAGTTCGCGTAACCAATATATACACGTGCAACGTGACTTTTACTCGTGATAGAATAATCGGTCGACGACGTTTATTTTTCTTCGCTTCTAAGTTTTTGTTTCTGTTTGACAGTCGATCAAGCGTTGGACAAACGTTTTTGGCCCACGAGGACGTTACTGGACCGCGTGTTCGTTACGTCTAGCTGATTCTGTTCGCGATGGAGCATCGTATCGGTAAGTGGAAAGAGAGTAATCGATTGATCGGTCTACCGTTACGAGTCAATTATTCGATTCTATTTATTTGAAGCAGTTAATTTAGGCAGTATTTTATATTTTATTCGGTGGTTACGTCGAAAATCATATCGCGCGACGCCATCATTTACAATGATACGGCGCGTGGTTAACTCGGTAGCACGCAGCACGCAGCCAGCAAAGCAGCTAGCCAGTCGGGCACGTGGTGGCGCGCTACAGCGCGGACTTGGTTACTTCTACGGGGCTCACCGCTCTTGTTCCACGGAATCCGCTGCTCTTCGTTATAATTACCAACTGTCATTCTGCTTTTTCCCTCGTACCTTCCATGCTTGCTTGTTCGCTTGTTTGCTCGTTCGTTCGTCGTTTGGTTAGCGCACGTGTTATACGCGTTCTATCAATTATCGGGATTAATTAATCAAATTTTCATCCACTTTCTTTCTTCGATTCGACAAACGATCTTACGCGCGGTAAAATTTTTCATTTTTCACGATCTGCCAGAATAGAACGAAATTTCTTTTTTTTTTTTTTTATTATTCGCGTTAGCAAACGATGCGTCGCGTTTTGTTTTCTCGATATGATATCGCAAAAAATGCAATATTTACACGCGAAATAGATTTCAGAGCTTTCTTACATACGAACACTATTATTCGCTTGAAGCGTGGATCAGAAAAAATATGTTAAACGGTTTGTCCTATTTTTTGCGTGGAGTATGGAGAACGACTACAAATAGAAGAAGTAAAAGTCGAATATTTTCATATCGTGTCACTCGTATAACGTTAATACCTATTACGTAACACGTATTTTAGATAAAGACATAGGAAGAAACACGATGGAAACGTAGGAATTTTTGCTCTCTTTGCTCTCTTCGTATCGCGACTTTGATGTATTTTTTTTCTTCGTAGACACTGTGTACATAGAGAGAATATTCGTAAAAGAAAAAGGGCAAGGAAAAGCAGCGGTACAGCGTTCGTCGTTGATTGGCGAATTAGCCGTTTAAACGAGGATAAATCGGTGACGATCGTCAGTGAAATTTTTAGCCAGGAAATAATTTGAAAATTTTGTCGGACACGCGTTAGAGATGCGCGCGCATACGCGGGTGAAGCGAGGAGCGATGCCATTGAAGGTTGGATGAATGGGAAAAAGCGTCGAAACGATGAAAAAACAGAGACGGAGAATCGAGTACGGATTAGAGCCGAAGATTTGCAACTCGGTAAATGGGTCGCGATACACCGCGTTATCTAGCGTTGGTCATTGGCCAGTGAAACGCGTTTAAGAAGACGCGAGAGTATTGTGTAACGCGCCTAATAATAGTAATAATGGTAGTGCTGGTAACGGTACAGAAAATAAAAAATATAGTTTTCTTGTTTGAAAAGTAACGCAAAACGACGAGCATGTTGGTTATCGAATAATAATCGATTCGTGTTTGCGATTAAGAAAATTATTAGTCGTGTCGATAGAATGATCCGACGAACGATTTTTAAGATTTTTAAATTATTAAGAATCCTAATAAATGGATTCGATTTGCGATATCGCGTGAAAAGTTACGAAACATTCGGCGAGCGTACAAAGTTTCGTATCGCGGTAGCTAATGACACGAGATTCGTGCGTAAAAAATAATTTTGAATGGTCATAATACGTATAGTAGTACGTAATCGAGTTGGTTGTTTTCGAAATCGAAACGCGTCGACCTTGATCGACGTCGTGCACCTGACGGGTTACTCTTGTTCTACTCTTGTTAGCGATGCGTTAAATAGGTGTACGGCAAATCGCATAGGTTACGTTGCGCTACCGACACGTAATTCGAATTACGAAGTTCAAAGACGAGAGAACACGGTAGATCGCCGTGAGCAGAGGTGCAAGCGACAGTGATATCGACACAAGAGATGGCGAAGGTACGAAATAAGTAGGAAAGCGGGGAAGCGATACGAAATACCGACGAATGGCTCTGGAAGGACGAAGAAAAAATGGAAAAAAGAAAACAACACGCATTCCGTATAAACGATCGTAGCGCCGTTTCGCGCGATCGTCGTATCTTTGGGTCGTTACGTAACCGATAGTAGAATACTTGCGTACCGTTTCTCGTTTCTCGGCTGCTCTCGATAATTTCCGTAAACTTTTGGGGGTCTCTGTTCGTCGACCGATTAACGGAGCATCGATCTATCAAAACGCGACGTATCGTACGATTTCACGACAGCGAGGAAACTCTCTCGTTTCGCTCGTTTACGATATCCGTTAAAGAAGAAGAAAAAAAATAAGGCTTTCTCGAAAGATCGAGAGATTAGTTAGGATAAATCCGGTAACTCATAAATCGTAACTAGTTAAGAATGACAACGAGTACGATATCGTAATCTTTAGCCCTTTCTTTCTTTAGGATAGTTACTTAACTAACGGTTGGAGGTTATCGCGTGAAACGTCGAAAGAGGCTATCGTCGAGGGTATCATAGGTGGAATGCATCGTAAAGTATTGCCGAGACCGGTAGCGATGCGGCCAAGATATGTTCGAGATACGGCCGAGATAAGCGGTATTCACGAGATTCGTTGCCGTTTTCGATCGATCCTAATAATTCCGAGTCCGAACGAAACTTTTTTCTTTCCCAAGAGAATTCTTAATTCTCCCTAAGAGATCGTTTTACTCCCTAAGAGGCGTTTTCGGTTAACGAACATATCTAGTTTAGAAGATAAGAATAAAACCGATACAAATAGGTAGAGCAAATAGGTAGATCAGATAGGTAGAAACAGTTTGTAAGAAGCGAAGCAACCGTGTCGTTGCTCCAAGTCGAAGCCGCAGTAACGAAGCGAGAAGAACGAGTAGCTCAAAGGCCGTAGCTAAAATCGTTCTATACACTGACCTACGAGGAATGTTCCTCTCCTCTTAAATCGACGTTTCTTCGACGTGTCAGACATTGGTAGTTTATCGAAACGTCGAAACATCCCCGAATAAAATTTCATGGACATCCTCGAGTCCGATTATTATCGTCGACCCGACGGATGATCAAGACTAACGAGTTCGAGTTTGTTCGGGAAATGATAATCGGCAACTCGATTGTTTAAGTACATACGGCACGAGGCGTATTAATTAAGCGTGGCGAACACGCTTAATTAATTTATTCTTAATAATTTCGTGCATAACTTACGATCCTTGGAGCACGAGGTAAATCGTTGATTTTGATCGGTTTCGCGTTCGCGAAAAGAAAAAGAAAAAGGAAAAAAAAAATCGGAAGAGTACGGTCGGTTTCGGTTAGCGGTAGACGGCTAACGAGAGGTACAAATTCGTTGGTGGATGCGCGCGCGCGATCTACAATTCGTTTAAACCGTTTAAGGAAACTAACGAATACTCGCAAACTACTTAGATACGAGATACTAACGAGATACGGTTTGTCTTTTACGCTACTTTCCGAGTACCGTAGAACGGGATTTACATGGATTCGAGCGTCGAAATAATACGGATACGTATTAAAAGAAGGAAAATAAGAGACATCGAAAAAGGTGTCGTCGTCAACTGGAGTCGAGTCGTTCGAGCCGAACGATAGTAAATTTAGTACTGATCGGATAGAGAATGTATGGAAAACGCGAGGAATACGAGGCGACGAGAGCGCGCGCGTTATCGCGCCGCGAGTATCGTTGATCGAAAAGAAGGTACACGAGAGTCGAGCCGATAAGATAAAAATAGCGGCAGTATAATTTATCCGAGACGAGACGTTGGCTAGGGAAAAGACAGCGAATACCGCAATATCTTGGTCGACGATAAAAATTCCTTTTCCGATCTGTTTAATCGTTTTCGATCAACTTGAAAATCGAACGATCGAATAATTAAAAGTATTACTACGACGCACCGAGCAGAGTCCAATCGACGAATGGATTATTATCGTGTCCCGGAGGGAAGCGTCACGTTTCGTGTTTCTCTAACTCACGGGTTTCCTCTTTTCAGATTAGCTTGTGCTTCGTTCGTAACTTTATCTCGTACTCTATCGTTTCTCCTATCTTTTCGGTAGATTTTCGGTCGCGTACCGAAACGACTATCGTTTCTTCTCGCGCGTACCACGCGATAAGCCCTCGCTGTTTTTCAATCTATTCGGTATCGTAACTTTTCTTTTTTCTCGACCAGATATAAACGTCGATACGAATCGTAGCATTAATTCGGAGAAAACGTACTCGAAAGAAGTTCGAATGTCTGTATCGTGTAAACGTGCATCGGAGGTAGCCGAAATCTGAAAGGAATAAAAAGTTCGACAGGATACGATACCAAATACCGAACGTGCGTAAGCGTGCACGTTCGGTGGACGAAACGCGTTTCCCGCCAACGAACAGAGTGCGCGGTCGGTGGGAGACTTTGGCGCGTACGCGCAATTGTTACTGGGATAGCCGACCAACGGAATCCGTTGTATAGCGAGCAGAAGAAGACTGGATGGCGGGAAAGAGGCAAATAGTGGGGCCGCGGTACGATCGAAAGAGTCTAATGGCCATCCGAGTAGCGGGACGTTACTCGAAAGATGTTATACTTATTCTCTTTCGCTTTCTCCTTCTTCTTTCCTTATTCGCGACCGCGCGCGCATGCCTTCATTCTCGCGTTTAACTCGTTCCCTCGTCAGAGCTCTGCGTCGCGTCGCGCCGGCCCGGCTTCCGAACGCGATTGGCCCAGTCGCGTTCCGGATGTCGCGCAGCCGAGTTCAAACGGTTTTTCAAATTTCCTGTCGATATTGAGACGCGCGCGTCTTACGCGAAGCGTAAGGGTTTGAAAGATCCTTTCGGTTGGTTGTTCGATCGTCGGTAGGCGGATAACGTCGAAGACACCGACAGCTAGAGAACGCAAAATTTTCATTTTCGATCGCTCTTTGCGATGCTACGATAAAAAGAAAAAGGAACACGAGTAAACGGTAGCAAAGTCGATTTTACGACTTTACGATCGAACGAAACGTTTAACCAAGAAGAAGTTACGGAGACGTGACGAAGAAATCGAGGGCGAACGCTATCGGCCGGTTTACTCGGCGATGATAGGTAAGGGCTGGGGGGGGGGGGGAAAGATCAACGGAGAAAAACCGTTTGTTCGCAAACTCGAGAAATGCGCGTGGCTCCGTTGGAACAGCTGTCGGAACTGTGCGACGCGATGCGATCTTCGACGACGAAATTGTATCGTTCGTTTATCGAAACGGAGAGAAACAGTATAGAATTTGTCGATTATTTTATCTTGAAAAGATCTTTCTGAAAAACGGCATTTTTTTTCACGATACTCGAGAAAGCAACACGATTCGAATAAATCTGGTAACGAGAGAAACCGTGTAAAGCACGATTAAACTTATCCTATAAATTTTTCCATTAATTTCAATTTTCTCACCGAAATATTCGACGCGCGGCGACGCAACGCGACGCAACGCGACACGAGTCGGGTATTCGTGAATACGAGATTGCTATGCTACCACCGTTCATCGTGCGCTTCGAACAAACGGACGGTACCAAAAGGGTAACAGGTACACGACAGCAATATCTTCGGTATCGTAATCGCTATTATCACGACCGTCAGCATCAACGTCATCGACATCCACAGAGGCAGCAAGAATGTCATCGTTGTCGTTGTCGCGGTGGTCGCGTTTGCAGCAACGATTACCGTTCTCATCGTCATCGACGTTATCACCGTCATCGTCATCGGCATCAACATCCTCGATGTAATCGTGAAACGCAACGGCCGCTGCAGGAGTACAGTGATCGTCTTTGCTTCGGTTCGCAAAATACGGATCGTCGTCGCGCGAAATCGCCATCCGCGACACCCTCGATACCGTGTCACGACGATTCGTCCTCCTCTCAACGTTTAAGTATGTTCGTAACAGGTAAGATCGGCGATGATAAGGTTCGACCCGAATTCGCCGGTAAACGAGACGTTATTCGTTCGTTTCTCTTCTGTTCTGACGCTAAAATATTTTAAAATAAAATAAAAAAATATTTTCTTTTCTCGCGATGGATAAATTTCTGATCGATTTCGAGATCGATCGTTTGTCGTCCGTATAAGTTTGGCACGAAAAACGGTGTCTGTTGCGCAATTGGCGCGCTTGCCCGACCAGCCCGACCACCCGACACGACGCTTACGATCGCTGAAACGCGCACGTTTTCTTACGCGATTACCGCGTGTGCGAAACTTAATTAAGAGCCAAACGCGAATAACCGATTAGTCCTTTTCTTTTCACCGTTTTTCTTTATTTTTTCAATTATCGATCATAGACCTTTCACGTATCGCGTATATACGCGAGTTTGCCCGATCGTTTACCGCGCGTTTTTTCGAAACTTGAACGACGATCGCTTCGACCCGTTATCGGCATACGTTTAACGAGTTTGCGAAAATAGAGATCATCCGTTTCGATGCGCGACCGATCTAAACGCGTTTGAATCGCGTTAGAAACGCCTCGTGGCACGATAGTCGTCGTCAACGGTCAACGTACAACGAACCTTGATCGCGCATGCGTTTCATTAATCGTTGCATTCGATGCAAAATATGTACCGGACATCGCGTACGTAAATTTCACCGTATGTCACGAAGGTTACGTTACGAGTTATTTTCCCCGATTCTATGTTTCTGTCCCAGAACTTGATCGGAATCGACAAAAAAACGATTACGAAATCGATCGTCCGGCTGAGAAACGGTGGAAAACGTGAAACGAAAGAAGGTGACTACGTTCCAAACGTAACGCACAATGGGTCAAAGGTTATATCGTATGTGATCAAATATTTCCGAAGTTAGCGACGGGGGCAGTAATAATTAACGTCTGGTAACATTGCAACGTTCTCTTGGAAAATGTCCAACCGCGTTGCAGGTCAACCGACTGTCGCTACCGCGATGTACCTTTGCAGACATGTAATAAGAGAACACATTTTCTGATAACTTCTTAGGTTAACAGGTAATTAGTCGCTAAACGATCGATACGGGTTCTTCGAAGATATATGGTTGCTCTTGATCGTTCGAAATCGAAAGCGAACTTCTTTCAGAGTTTAGATATTTCGATACTTTCCCTGTCCTATCGATCACTTCGATTTTACCGACTTACACAGTTGCTCCTTTCTTTTTAGAATCTTCTGTTTAGCTCGCGCGTATCAGTCTCGCGTTCGATCGCTTCACCGTGGCATGGCCGAATCGAAAGTAAATTATTATCGGCGCGATAATTAGACGCGAAACTATTTGTTAGCGTGCGAAAAGGCGAGAAACGTTTATGTCGCGTTGTCGTTTCTGGGGGATAACGCACGCTGACTCTATTAGTGCTCACGGTGCATTCGTGAACTCGCTGGCAACTCGTAGTATATTTAGCTCGATGGAGGAAGGAGCCGTGTTTCGTGTGCCGGCCAAACTAAGGTCGTCGCGTGTCGTTTTCTTCTCGAGCAACTAGCCGCTGCATAATACCATCGAAAGCCGATAACGTTTCTGGTGTTCCTATAATTTTCTTACCGTACATCGTATACCGCGTGTCACACTCTATACGCTATTTCTACCACCCTCGTCTCGTCATCGTTGTCTCCGTTACGTGTCGTGTCGTGTCGCGTCGCGTCGCATCGCGTCGTGCCGCACCGCTCCGCACCGTCATAGTTTTCGTCTAGCCGCGAGAGACGAGCTTGGATCCTAATTTTATGCCGTCGGGTTACTGGACCTTACGTAACTGCCAATTCGAATGCTAAGATTAGTCGACGGTGCAAACTAACCAGGACCGCAGATTTAGTTTCCGGCTATGTCTATGTACCGTGAACGCTTATAGATATTTTAGAGATTCTCCAATGAATTTTCGTTTATCCGCTTATTCGAAACGTCGATGCTGCAATTTTTACGCGTGCAACGTTTAAAGAGTAGCAGACACTTAACTTTAAATTCGAATAACCGATTCGACGAAATACCTCGAACAAACCCGTTTTTCCACGCGCAACGACCTTCTCGACTAACAGCTTACCGAGAACAATTTATCGAGCATAGTTATTTCGATAGATTCGACTCTCTTTCTCCCTCTTGTGACATACTTTTTGTCTCATACTAGACTCTTACCGAATCTAACGTATCCATCGATACCCGTTTGTTTCAGCAAGGGAACGGTTTCCTTCGTCGAGCAGCACCGACGACGACCAAAGCGGTTCCGACACGGAACACGACTCGAACGCGTTACGCGGCAAAGTTCATTCTGGAATACTTCATCACTCCGGTACCCACTCTGTGCGTAAACGTCGTGGAAACTTACCGAAGCACTCGGTCAAAATTTTGAAGCGATGGCTCTACGAGCACAGGTACAACGCGTATCCGAGCGACAGCGAAAAATTGACGCTCAGTCAAGAAGCGAATCTCACGGTACTCCAGGTCAGTTTATATCTAAAAGTATATATTTTATTTTCTACTCTAAACTAGTCTAATCTCCTTTCTTCATCCACAAATACCTAACTGTTCATTGTTTTGCAGGTCTGCAATTGGTTCATAAACGCAAGACGACGAATTTTGCCCGAAATGATTCGAAGAGAGGGTCACGATCCTTTGCAGTATACGATATCTCGTCGTGGTAAAAAAATGCCCGCGGGTACTCATCAACAGTCGTCCGCTGGTCTTGGTTCGAGGTCCAATCAGAATTGGGATTCGTTGGCCGGCATGAGCGCTCCTAAACGTAGCAGAGATCACGATTACGAAGATCCTGCCGGGTTGATGTATCGGTTCGTTTCGATTTTTTCAAACTTTACATGTTATTCTCGTTAAAACGCATTCGAAACTAGCCAAATTCTCAAACTTTTTCTTTTCTAATCGACCTGTTCAGAAGCGAAGAGGACAGTCCGAACGATTACGAGAGCAGTTCTCACAGCGAAGAGGAACGCCCGTCGACACAGTGGCCAAGCGTGATAGTCTATCCTTACTCGGAAACGAAAATCGAACAAAATGTCGGTCAACAGCTCGCCGTTTACGAAGAAACGATCGCTGCTCATCCTGCACGACGAGGGTACGCGTATCTCCGCTTTTTTTCCATCTTTGCGCTCGATATTTCTCTAATAATTACTCGATCGGAACCAGTCGCCGAGTTTTACCGCATTATTTCGTTATTTCCAGCGACGACGACGACGAGTCTTCGGTGGGAAACAATGAAGCTGCCTATTGGAGCGCTCCTAGACAGCATCTCGTTCAAACTTCGAGCATGCAACGCGAAACGGAAGCGTACGGTACGCGCAATGGGCACGAGCCTCGTACGGACGAAACGCCACCGCCGACGCCGCCCGAAGAAGATAAAGACAAGTTCAAGTGTCTTTACTTACTGGTAGAAGCAGCTGTTGCTGTGCGACAACAGGAAAAGGAGCGCGAGGGGGCCGTACCGGTTTAACGAGCGCTCTTCTCTTTCTCCTAGCTCGCATCGATCTTTTTTACCTTTCGGTTTCGTTGCTCCACCGAATATATATATATATATATATATATATATATATACAACTCATCGATCACACCGAAACTTTCTTTCGCTTCGCTACCTCGTCGACTACTCGTCGTCGATCGACGCGACTTCTTATGCCTCGCACCATAATATTCTCTCCTCGTCGTTACCAGCATTTCTTCTCGCTATTTAGCGACGATCAACGTACAAGCGAATGCAATTCACGACGAACCTTCTTCTTCTTCGCGTCGCATCATTTTGCGCGCTGTGCTCTTACGGCTAGTTTCACCGTGCGATGCGAACTCGAGAAATATATACCGAAGGACCGAGCAGCCGAACAAATAACGAAGAAGAACGGGCACAAGCGTTTAAACGACGAACACTCTTCGAGTTCTTCGATCGTGATACCCCACGAAGAAGCTGGTTAGGATGCCGCGATCTCGGTACTTGTTGCGCGCGTTCTTTAAACCGATCGATCGGTCGTTCGTCAACCAAAAAGGAATACAATCGAGCGGTGGAACGCGACGTTCTTTTATTTTATCGCGATAACTATAACGTTCTTGTAAACGGAGTGGTGCGACCCAACGAAACGCCTTATCTTCCCCTTTTTTTTGCATTTCCGTCGATGCGTACTTTAACGTGAGATTATCGGCCAAATATGTGCCAAAAAATATCTATATATACGTACATGCGATACGTACGTACAAGCCTATGTACATATTGCAAACGAACGATTCAATTATTACTATGAGCAAAAGGTTGAAGAGTCGATTACATTTCTCGTTATCGTATATCGTATATCGTATATCGTAATTGGTGGTTAAAAGAAAGTCATCCTCGTAGTCGTTGCAACGCTGCGCACACGATTACGTTTCGACATTCGAGCGAGCAGAAAGGGAGAATTAATGGGAAAAAACGAGTAGATAACATATTACCCGTTATTTATACGATATGCAGAAAGCATTTAAACGTTTTTCGATTCCTTGAAAGAAAGAGTCTTACTACGCGCTTTTTCTTCTCCTCCTCCTCCCTTTCTCGAGATAACAAAAAGAAAGAAAACACAGGATTATGCGCTGGCGTATTAAAACTTACGTCTTACGTATTAAGACTGTTACGTGTGCGCGCTTCCTAAAATATTTTCTTCGTCTTCCCTTTCGTTCCGCCGAATGAATCGAGATAAAAATTAGCCAAAGAACAACGTCCGAAGTATTTGTTTGTTCGTTTCGTTTTACCGTTATTATATTCGTTTGGTGGTTTGGC
The DNA here is from genome assembly GCA_963576845.1 of Megachile leachella. Taxonomy (NCBI): domain Eukaryota; kingdom Metazoa; phylum Arthropoda; class Insecta; order Hymenoptera; family Megachilidae; genus Megachile; species Megachile leachella. Next base: position 15,715,093 of record OY756259.1, read on the forward strand.
CGATATCGAGGATCGATCGACACAGTACCGACACAGCTGCTCGTGTATTTTCCTTTCGCGTTTCAACCGGTTACTTGGAAAGGGCAGTCGAAGCAACGTTAAAGTACGTTACTTCGCGCGTACGATGCTGTTTCCAGTTTTTCTCGGATCGTCGACGTTACGACGTTGTCCGGTAATTCCGATTTCGTAGCGATTACGAGCTTGGTTGCGTTTACGTTCGCATTTATATTAAACGAATAAGACTGGTCGAAGAGAGAGATTTTCGAGTCTCCCGACGCGCTTGCCTATGACAACGACGCGTGCGTCTCCCTTTCCTCTTTAAAACGGTTGAACAGTACCGTGAAATCGATACCGCCGATCAATAAATCGTTCGCGTTATTCGCAACCGATCGTTATCTCTCTTGCTCGAGACGCGTGTCGGGATCGTTTCAGAATCATAGATACTATTCGCGAACAGTCTCGTTCGCGAACACCGTTCGTTATTATATTGTTAGTTGAATTTGACGCGCGGAATGAACCACTAGCGCGCGTGCTCGTCAAGAGAGATACGCGTATAGATGATAAGCACACGTACGCGTACGAGTACGCGTACGTTTAAATTTATGTTACGGACACATAGTTCGTTGAGCATGCGTGACGCAAAGCCTCGAATTGTGAAAGATTCGTTAATTCAAGATTCGTGTCGCGAATCCGTGTCACGAATCGTGCATACAAGAATCATTGGTACAAACGCCAAAGACTTAACCGTTAGTTATATCGATAATTAAGTTTTTTCTCTCTCTTTTTTTTTTTTTTTTTTTTTCTTTTTATCGGTTCACATGGACGAGTCCGTTTTGCCGACCTACATCTAGTTAGTAAATATGTTGTTTTGTCGTGTGCCCGAATGCTTGAAAATACGAAAAAAGTTTACTAGATGAAACGGTAGAGGGGGAGAATAATAAGAAAGAAATAGGAGAAAAAAAAGGAAAGGAAACAGAAGAAGAGAAGAAAGGGAAAGGAAGAAGACGATCGCAACGACTATAGTGACAAGAATGATATAATAAGAAAGAACGTTCAGAGAAGATGTTAGAAAATTGTGCCTATCAAATATGGTGTATCGCAGCGTTCACTGTTTTGCGTATATAGTAAATGCGCGTAAACGTAGACGCGATACGCGAATCGATGCCGTCGTGCGTGCACACGCGTACGCATCGATACTCGAGCTAAATCCAAACCGTGTTCAAACGAAACAAAGTTCATCGATGTACAAAATACGATTGAAATTTATTTTTAAAATGCGATAACTTTTACGGTCACCGTGACTGTCTCTTTAAAAACTGTTAGGGATGTAACGTGCATTAGATTAACAATGGATCTCTCTCCGACGGAAAAAAAGATAAGAGTAGCTAAAGAAAAAAAAAAATCGTTTCTTGATCGCGCGAACACCGACCCAAATAACAACGATAACGAGAGTTATTAGGACGACACCTGTTGACAATGACGATAACGGTGACAACGACCGTAACGAAATCAGAAAGACAATGTATTACAAAAACAGGCAAAAAAATTGCTGTCCGTCGGGTTGCGCGATCGCATCGTTGATATTTTTAATCGTTGATTTCGTTTACGATTTTTGATTTCCGAAATTTTTTCGAACAGTCCGACAACGACTTACGCCTATTTCACGGTGAGGTGCAGGCGATAAACACCGAAATCTCTCTCGCGTACGAATCAAAATAACTACTAACGAAATCTGCCAAATGTTCATAGTTCCTAACTAACTATTTTGAATCTGACAATGACATCGGGGAGAGACACGTTCAAGACAAAAAGAAACTAAAAGATCTATGCACGAACAGCGTCAGCCGTTCATCAAGACGCATTAATTGTATAATAAAAGCAATACGTGTGCCTTGTTCGAAAACGTTTTTAACGCGTATCTATAATAATAGTAATAATAATAATAATGATAATGATGATGATGAATGACGACGACGATGACGATAATGATTATGATTATAATGACGATGATCATAATAATAGTAATAATAATAGTAATAATAATAATAACAATAATAATAATAATAATAATAATAATAATAATAATAATTTTGCGCTGAAACATTCGCCGAATTTGTCGAATTATACATGTACATATTTGTAATACGTTCGCTTTTCTGGTAAGCTTTAGGTAAAACGAAGGAAATGAAGCGAAAGCGTTTCGGTGAATTCTCGCGTTGTAAGGACGCGTATATCTTACGGAACGTACAATTGATCGAAACGATATCACGTAAAAGTTTTCGACAAAGCAAATAATGCATAACAAATAGCATCGCGAATATGTTCGTCGAAAGACGAACGTTCATTGCGGGGTAGGGGTCAAACTTTTATTTAAAACGCAGCAAAAAACAAGCAGAAAAAGAGAGAAAGATGACGAAAATGATTTATACACTTTTCCGAGACCAGTGTTTGTTATAAAGAAAGAAGTGTGGCGACACAAAATATAGATGTATAGATAGATAGATAAATAGAGAGACAGAGAGAGAAAGAGAAATAGATAGGGTGAAAGAGAGAGAGAGGCGAATGGGAAAGGGAAGAGTTAAAAATGGATACGATTTAGTCTTCCCTCCGTAGGTATAATAAAAAATCCGTGTTCACGCGCGTTCGTATAACGCGTAAAACGTTGACAAAGAAAATGAAGCATTATTTCGATACAATGTTACGATTTCCGATGTCGGAGAGACGCGAGAGAAGCGAGAGAAACGGAAACGAAGAAAAAGCGCAACATAATAACAAACGTCTAACACGTTGATTACCACGCTGAAACCGTACAAAGTCTCGTTAGATAATATTTTTATTCTCGACCGTGATCTCGCCTATCATTTTCACGACATTTCGTTATGTTTACCGTGCATACATTAAATAATTACATAATACTTCTAATTATCCATTTGTTATGCAATAAAATACTTTTATCTATGATGGATTCCTATCGAAATTCGAGCATCAGCCGTGCGTGGATAACGTGCCGTCAACGTGTTGTTAAACTTTTAATGTCACTTGGAATTTTTCAAAGTGAAATATATACGCGTAAGCATCAAATCTTGTCGATGAAATAATATTATAACGAACAGGATTCGAAATTAATGCACGATTCGTCGATTCTCTCTCTTTTCTCCAATTATCGAACGTAACTCGAAATATTTGATTAGAGTATTCGTCGATAAAACGACGATAGGTATCGTAGAATTAAATGAATCGTGGTGTTCCCGTGTCGGTTTACGTCGAAAACGACGGAGATGTTGTCCGAACGTAACTCCGAACAATAGAAAAGCATGAATTTCAAATAATAATAATAATAGGGTGAAAGAAAAATAATCGAAATCGTTGTCTTCTCGAAGCAAACATTATTACTTTCATATCAATTTTACGCACGATCAGAAATCTATACCGAAACAACCTTCTAGATTTTAATCTTATTCGACGACTCGTCTTTTATATTATACACACATACGTTGTACAAGAATGGAGGTTTTCATTTGTTTTTTATCATTTAAGATTTAGGTAGCAAAAAAGCTCAAAACAGCTTAACAGATTTTAATAGTTAATTATTTTTTCTTTTTTCCTTCTGTATACATGTTCGTGCAAGCGACACAGCGTTAACGTTTAAGTACTTTTAAGTTGAACCGCACGCGCGTACGTCGAGTGCCATAAAAGGACGCTAAAAAATGTAACGTCTACGCGATTGAGTTTTGCTTAAGCGTTTAGCGGAATAGTAATTTTCTCTTAAACTAACGTTATTATTAATTATTGTAATTACGATTATTACTATCGTTATGATTATTGTGATTATTATTATTATTATTATTATTATTGTCATTATTATTATTATTACTGTTATCTTCTAATAATGATCACGCATACCGTTTTGTTTCTTTCGTTTTCGACACACTGTCCGCCGTGCGTGGTGTCGTACACGTGCAAACGTTACATAGTTCTGACTCGTTTCGAACGATCCATTCGTGTTATCTGGAACACGTTATCCAGCGATATTTAACGATCACGAATAATTACGTTGGATCACGGCAAATCGTATTTTTAGGAATTCGAAGGGACACGAGTCAGGACGAAGCGTTCCACTAGTTCGGCTACGCGAGTTCTCGAAATAACTTAGAATTAACGACATTGTATTGTTCGATTCGCAAATTTATAATAAAGTATGTTGTGAATTTTATTATTATCAGTGGTACGGTTTCATCGTATTTCGTTCCTTTTTTTTTTTTTTTTACGAGTGTTTTGTTTCGATCTGTTCGATCAATCGGTCGAGGAGGGCCGCTTGCAAAGGGGTAAGCCGATCACCGTATGAAAAGTAATGGAAAGGAAAGCCGGGACTACGCGAGACTAGTAATGTGTAGCCGAATAGATACGCGAGTGGGAAATAACGTAACGTAACGTCGTAACGTAACGTAACGTTATGGAGGAGGATATAAGGTGACTGGCTGGTAAAAAGAAGGAACACCGAACGAGCTACCGGTCAGTTTTAGATCGCGAGGCAACCTCCACCTCCTCGCAGTTGTTCGAAGTTCGGTATTCGGTTGGATCGCGAACGCGCGCGAGCCCCTGTGGACGGACACCGGTGCGCGAATAAAATCGATAACCGACCGTTTGTTCTTCTTTTATTTACGTATTATAATTGTTACGTGATTCGAGCGATGGTTATTCTCCGGACGTAAATATTACGGATTTTTTCATCGATATTCAGAGGTAAGTAATTTTAACGGCGGGAAAAGTAACGCGTGAAAATAAAATAAAATACATACGTATATTGATATGTGCGTAAAAAGAGATAAGAATATAATTTATATTTATTTGTAGCAACAACAAAGAAACCGTGGTAGTTACAATTATGCCGTAGCCCAGTTAATCGACGCGCATCAAAATTAACCCAGTTATAGTACAACGACCGTTCTTCGATGGGTAACGTTTCTACCGAACGAACAACGCGTCTACCAGAAGTCTAAGGTACTTAGTACTCACACGACCCTCGTCTTTCTAATCGGCCATACTTTTACTCCGAACAATATTCTTATTTCGCTGTCGTTCATATTTTTAAAGCGCATCGATTATTCGATAATTTGACAATTATTCGGAATAATTCATTTCGATTCGTTCATTTCGATTAACAGCGAACAATATCCATTACCAAGAGACGTTAAAAACTTGCTCGTAACCCAAATTTTATACCCGTTGCCGTACTTGTTGGTATTTATGTGCAGAAACAAGTTGTACTCGCGACTAGTTTTTAAAATCTGGTCCTGGATTTAAGCTTGCTCACCTCTGCGACATCCGGTCCAGCTAAGCAGCACGATGTAAAACGGCTCTTTTCGGCTCTTTTCTATTCGATTCATTGACCGATCTGTCCTTCGATCCTTTCATTCCGTTCTATTAACTCTTTCATTCTTCTCTTTTCTATTTACCATTTTCCGTTGAAACGTAATGTCGTAATCGAAAGAAAACTCCCGAAATTTCAAGGATTTCAAGGATAGGAAGAGTAGCGCCTAACGTAAAATAAGCAGAAAGAACGACAACGGAAGAAGGGAAAATGAGGAAGGACGAGTCAGAACGAAAACGGGATCAGAAACGAGAACAGGATAGATTCTTTCCTCCTCGACCCAAATTTACGACAGGGTTTAACGGTTCAAACGGAACGTGCAAGTACGCGTGCTAACCACGCGCTCGATTCGATTCAACGTCCAATTCGTTTAACTGATTTCGATGCACGCGGCGTCGTTGATCGAAGAATGTCGCCGAAAACAAACGCGTGTCTCTGACGCCGAGCTGAAAATTTGTATTTCCCGTGGCATCGTTTCGACGACCCACTCACCTTTTTTCCCTTCTATTCGGAATTTTTTGCCGCGTTGACGATCACGTCATAGCGATTCATCCGATCGCGGAAGGGTAGCGTAACGATCGAGCGCGCGCCGGATGTCGATTCGAATCCAGTAAACTACGCACGATGACAAGATACTAGATATCGATTTTACCGAATTTATACCGAATTTATACCGAATTGATATAAGTAAACATTGATACAGGCTAAATTGACGTTTTACGACTAAATAAGCGACGCCCTATATTCGTTCGCGTCACGTCGCATCGCGTACCTATGTTTCGATACGTATCTCGCATACGAGAACGCGCTTCTCGAGCGTACGCGTTCCTCGGCTAACGGGAATATCCTTAATTCGCGATCCTTTCCGTGGTATACTACCTCTAACCCGCTTTCCTTTTGTCCCGCATTTTCCCGAGTACGTATCGACGTAACGCGTGCCTTACACTTCTCGCTTCACTCTCATCTTTCCTCTTATCGCGATTCTTCGCGAACGAACGAAACGTGATCGATTCCTTTTATCTTTCAGCGGATACACGTACTCTGATCGATCGTTGTAGAAAACGAAGGATTCGTTCGTCTCTCAGTAGATAGATGCGCGTGCAAGAGCGCTCGTGCGCCTCAACAAAACGAGAATAAACAATAATTAAAAGTTTGAAAGAAAGGTAGAAAAGATCGAAAGATGGTAAAGAGTCGAAGCGTGGTAGCTTTGCTTGGACTGATCCTCTTCCTAAAGTCTTCAGAAGGCCAGAGTGCCAGCGAGGAACCTTCCTATTCTCATCACCGACAAAAAAGATTATTTTGGATAACGAACGATGGTCGGATAGCTTTGCCACCGGGCACGGTAATGACGATAACTCCAACGTTGGCATTGCCATTCGTTAGATATCCACCGTACGGTTTCCTCAGTAACATGACCATCAGTCTACCATTTACCAGTAAGTGCAGTCTATCGACTTTTTTTCGACAACATTTCGATATCTTCGAAACATCGTATTCGCTTATTGTTCTAGTTGATTTCGACAAACTCGGTTTAACCGACAACGAGAATCCTTACGGAGCTTTACCATCGGCGTTCGACGCTACCGCGAGAAGCCAGGGTTCCTCAGGGTCCGGTGCAGCAGAGTTTATCGCGACTTTCGTGAAACGCGGACTCGATAAGAGAGAAGCGATCACGAATCTGCCCGAGAACGCGTTTTACGGCGGAGAAAGAGCTCTGTTGTACGGCACCGCGGAGGATATGCTCGGAAATTTTGGTTTAAACGGCAAGGCTTGTCTACTAAGGGCAATCTGCGAGGTGCAGGGTCACCCGTTCACCAATTTCGGTCTAATCGGAGAAATTCTCAAGCTTTTCTTCACGTAAGCCCTTCAATTTTTCATCTCTCTTAAAAATCTACCGAAACCTACCGAAATCTACCGAAACGACGAATACACGTCCCACGCGTATCCACCCATACGTAAGTATCTATCGGCTTATGTACCGATCGCTCGTATAATTTTTCTTTTTCTTTTCTTTTTACTTTTAGTGCCAGTAAATCACCGTTCGCGGACCTTCTAACGGAATACATCGAAGCCGAAAACAGAGGAAAATTTCACGGAGAATGTTGGCCTTATTTCAAAGACTGCCCGAAATCGTTGTTTCACCCTTCGGAGAATAAGTACACGTAAATACATAAATTAATTAGTTAAATATCTAGATTTATATAGCACACTGATCGTATCGATTTCCAGGAACGATGCATTCGACGAGGCTGCTACGTCCGCCGAATCGATCGAGATTCACCGAAAGGAGAATCAACAACATCGTTCCCCCTCGGTCGAACCAACGGATCGCGCAACCAAAGATCCTAGGTTCCTTCCGAATCATAGACGTATGCTGCATCCTTCTATGTAGCCGTGCTTTCCCGTTTAACAAGCATTCCGCTTAACTCAACATTTTCCAGCCATCATAAATTATCATCGGTCAAACTCCGAACTTCCTCCAAATTTTCCTTCATTATTTTATCTCCTATTTTCCTCTCTTCCTTCCGATCTGCTCCAACATTCTCCAATTTGTTCCGATCTCCTCCTCCTCGATGTTCTTCGCCTTCGTCTAGTCCGCTCTTTGTTAGAATATCGTTTTAAACGTTAACACCCTTCATCAATTACCTCTCGTTAATTATAAAACCACGCGGAAGAGAAACGATATTTTCGACTCTTGATTATATTTAAAAAAAAAAAAAACAACCAAATATTTGCATTTTACGCTTCGTTGGCCTTTTCTGGCCTTTGTCGCGTGTCGTACGCGCGACTTTCATCGCCATATTAAGTCTAGTAATTTCGCCTCCGATATTTTCTTATCATATAATATACATATAATAAAAGATGTTTACGATTCCTTTCGATCGACTCCATCACGATACGATGCGATGCGATACGATACAATACGATATATTTATTATTTTCTTCTCGGTTTAAGCGAGTTTCAATGAATAAATGTATGGAAAATATATGTATAAATATATATGTATGCATATATTTTCATTGTCGAAACAAAATTCAATACGCGACTTCGTTTCATAATAGCATTTCAACTAAATGCCTACGTGTGTAGATAGAAGAGAAACTGTTATTTTGATTTTGGCTAACCCACGAGCAACATATTTGTTTCATTCTAATCATTCTAATCAATGGATGCGCGTCATTTTCCTCCCTTGTCAAGTTAAGAAAACATTGAAAATGAAAATGTGTATGAGAATGAGAATGAGAATGAGAATGAGAATGAGAATGAGAATGAGAATGAGAATGAAAATGAGAATGAGAATGAGAATGAAAATGAAAATGAGAATGAGAATGAGAATGAGAATGAGAATGAGAATGAGAATGAAAATGAAAATTAATATAAATAAATGTAAAAGTATTATGTACAGAGTATCCTGCATTTAATTACAGCATCAATAGGATGTGCTTCTCATTGGGTCCAAATCATTTTTTGTAAACCAGTAAAATTTTGAGCGTTGTATCTTGAAAAGCAATAAAAAACAAGAATTGTATATTCATTTTGAAAAACTCTATCAAATAATCTAAATAAAAATATTTATTTTTTCTTTTTCTTGGTATCGTGTAAATGGTTACGAAATATCACTCAAGGATACCCTATACGTAAATACATAATGCAACGACAACCGATAATTGGTAACAGCTTAAATGTATATACTTATGCAAATGTCAATATCTGTATCTATACACATACATACTTACTTATGTACGTCCTGTATATGATACAATAACGTATCTATTTCAGATACTTTCTTCGGTTTATTGAAGTATTGATCACTTTTATTTTTATTACAATATGAAACAAACGTTAAATTTAATTTAATTATAAAATTATTATTTATTCGATCGATGAGAATTTTGTATTGTGTTTGTGCTGTGTGAAACACAATGTTGTCAATTATGTTATTATTCGATTCGCTATCTAATTTAACCTATTACAGTTAAATAACGATGGAAGTTCGATACATCGTAATATGTTAAAGAACGTTGATTACTTATGTGATGTATGACCACCATGTGTATTCGTACATTGATTTATATATATGTAGGTAACGTATATGCTGCGTAAACATGTAATTTTTTATCTCTACGTGAAAACTTAACCTTTAAATTTCTTATCCGACCTATAACTTAATTTGTATTATCGTATCAGTTATATGTATTTAAATACGTATGAAACAACATGGCTTGCGAAGCTTGTCATGTAAGATTCAGCTTTTTTACCCGCAAGGTAAGAATATTTGTGTTTCCAACGTGCTTTTTCTCTTTCCATTTTTTCCAAATATATTTCCTACTCGTATCGTACAATCGTTTCAGAAACAATGCACGGACTGCTTGAGATATTTTTGTTCCGAATGCGTAATCAAACGGTCGGATAAAGTATTGAGTTGTGACAGTTGTAGTCTGTTGTCACGAAGACCATTAATACGAAGTCAAATTGTACAAATATGTTCCAAAGATCTACGTAAATATTTGTTGGCCAAAAAAATACCAATTAATGGATGCATAGGTATGTACTTGCATAAGTATGTCTTAATATTAATACGTATTTCCAAATAATTTGTACTTTTCCATTTTATTAATTACCTGTTTTCTATATTTTAGAGAAAGAAGATTTAATCAAATTATTGATGGTACATGCTAATAATAGTGGCAATTATTCCAGTACTGAAAATACGTACGTTTCATTTTATTTTCCTCTATACAAACATATATCCTAAAAAGAGATTTTAAGTAGAAATTTCTCGCTTTATTATGTTACTTACATGCTTGATGCTCACGTATAGTTTATTATTATTCTAGGCATGTTCTGTTTTCTAATCGATCAACGACCATAAATCATGAATCTACCGATCGCTTTCAAAATATGACAAATGAAACTGAATCTGCCGACTCGGGACAAGAAAATTCTGATACGTTAAAAGAAATTCTCACGGTACGTGATAACATCTAAGAAACAAACTTATCGTTGCTTCTTTGTTATTTTACTTTGATGCCAATTTACCATAACTGCAATTTTGCATGTTGTTTATGCCTTCCTTCTGTTTTCTTACTTTGTTTTTTTCTTTTCCCTTTCTTTCTTTCCTGCATTTATACAGAATCCTGTACAATTATCTGATATAAATACGTTATCAGAACTGGAATGCTTAAGCATTAAACAATTGAAGAATTTGTTGAGTACCAATCGAGTAAATTATAAAGGTTGCGTTGAAAAACAGGAATTATTGGATAGAGCTTCTAGGTTGTGGAAAGAACACGAACAATCAAGAATAAGTATAAAACACCTTTTTATTATAGTTCTTGATCATTTTGTTAAATAAGGAAAAATCTTAAACAAGTAAATAAATCTTTTTTAATAGATGTGGAAATCCCGGATGAAAATCTTTGCAAAATCTGTTGGGATGAACCAATAGAATGCGTAATCTTGGAATGTGGTCATATGGCTTGTTGTTTAAAGTGTGGCAAGCAATTGTCGGAATGTCCCATTTGTAAACAGTATATAGTACGGGTAGTACGATTTTTTAAATCTTAAGAAAAAACATAATATAATTATATTATCGGAATTTAAGGTAAGAAATAGAAGAAAAAATAAAATTAAATATAGATGATCTAATGCATCATATCATTTCTGAATATAATGTATTTTAGATTTATGAAAAGATCTTCATCAATAATATTACATGTATATATATATACATATGTATGTGTGTGTTTCAGGAACATCGTATCAAAGAAATTTCGATGAATTCACTTGCTTTAAAGGGGACGATTACATGAAGGACTATTTGTTGAAACGTTTGCTTCGTATTTTCCATTTGTTCGCGCTTTCGTATAAAATGATTCAGTACCGAATGCCTGTAAATACTGTATGGTACTTCGTTCACAACTCCTATTTTTGTTCTTTGTCCAACAAAATTTAATTAATTGAAATCGTTGACCCACCTGTTGTGACCTCCCTTTATCGATCAAAATTTACCGAGTCACCGTTTTCAATTAACTGCGACTATCATATATCATCCATAATGTAACAGTTCTCGGTACAGCCACATATATTGAAAGACATGATATATTTTGTATTATTCGTCTTATTGACTATTTCAATTTTCACTGCTCCCTTGTCGATTTAATTCATTATACATTATACACTCCATATGCACTTAAACTACATTTGTATATACATACATAGGAGTAATATACAAACTTATCTATCAATAACGAGTCTATTTACTACATATACATATACTTGAATTTCGAGTATTTTTATCTTAAGTAGCATACAATTACATTTAAATAAATTTTTCGTCAACAATTACTACGTAAGTATACTCGTATGTCGAGTTCCATGCATAGACAAGTCCTTATAATTTTATCGAAAAATGTTGTAGACAAACGCAAACAAATATATCGAGTTAAAAAACAAAAATACTTGATTTATAACTTGTTCTTACTTTTTTCTCTAAGTATTTTATTTATTTTTTGCAAATATACATAATAGTGTATGACATTGGTGCATATTAAATAAATCTAAATGATTTCGATAATGGAAGTATAATAATTCTTTTTCTTACGACGTATATTTTACAAGTAATTTAGATTATACAAGTTGAACGAATCATTTTCTATGTACATATAAATTCTTATTTTTTATAAAAAGTATCTATATCATAAATTTACAATTACCGATAAAATTTTTAGTTGCTAACTTCGTTACTTCGATTAGTACCAACTTTTTCAAAATGACAAAAATACATCATTTAGTGTTGTTACATAGATTCTCTAAAAAATTGGGATAGTTCAGTGCAATTTAGAAAATAAATTATTCTGTCATAAAAAACGTGTACATACTTTTGTTTATGACTGTAATTCAAACTTGTTGTATATAAGTAATTGTAAGTTTTAAACGGGTAACTAACCTATAAATCTCTCCTTTTGGTATTATGATTATATTGTTTAAATTTCGTAATTGGTAAATATTTATATTTAGGTAAACAGTGCAACCATTATAATAACGAACAGAAAAAAAAATGAATCAAGCAACCGTGGAGAAATTAGTTTCAAAGTTAAAATTCAATATTAGACCCGAGCCTCGTAAATTAAAAAATGTACTTGGTCCGCAAGGAAGAATTTATAAAATTCAAAAAACATTAACTGCTGTAATTAAGTATGAAAGAATTGAATTAATTTACGAAAGAGCCGATGAAACTAGAGGTTATGTTGAACTAGTATGTATCGCATTAATTTTCATTATACTTTTCTTTGGATTATATTTCATAAATTACTTTCACTTATAGTTGATATCAGAAGCTCTACGTCACGGACCTGAGCATAAAGAAACGATGGAACTTGCAAACTTCTGGATTATAGAAAAACAGCTTATTCATAAACTTTTTAAGGTATTAGTACCAAGATATCAAAATTATACAACTTCGTTCACGAAGCTTCATAATGCACCGTGTATATATCCAGGGTTTGCTTTCAGAAGAGCTATTTTAGAACTAAAAGGTATTTTTTATCGAAACCAATAACTATATGTTCTCAAATTTTTTTTAAATATTACTATACAATATTTATTAATTGTAGGGAACGTATATCCCAGCGTAGAACAAATTGATCCAAATCAGCATAATCTACTTCATAATTTGTTGCTCAATGCAGCTAGGAAAGAATATAGAATGGAAAAGTATGAAGAAATAGCTGCAAATATGAAATTCTAAATTATTTGAAAATATTTTATTTGTTATAAAACAATAGAAAAATATACAATATTGACATGGAATGGTAAATGCAGTTCATAAGATCGTTATTGTTATTTCTCATTATTAAGATGATTTAAAAAGGCATAGTGGATAATGTTCACGAAATTCTGTTACGTGGCTTTCCATAGAAGACATTTGTTTTCTAAAATTGAAAAAAGAATACATTAATAACAATATCAACTATTCATTTGTAATATATTCACAAGTATCATCAAAATATATATCTACGAATTTTATTTTATTTCAAACAAATTAAAAATTACCTTATGTGTTTTGGCATTGTGTGATAGACATCCGTAAATAATTCTTTCCAATGAGGCTTAAGTTCCTTCTCTGCATCCGAAAATGCAAGTAACACAGACTTTTTCATAGATTCATTTAACTCCTGTTCTTGTTGCTCGCACCATAAATTAATCGATTTTAAATAATTACGATATCTAGTTATAGGCGTATAATAATTCCATCTTTCTATTTCATCGGTCGATCGATATGCAGAACTATCGTCAGATGTGCTGTGATGACCAATCCTAAAATGTACGGAAACAAAAAAGAAAATGGAAGAAGTAACAATTTCATAAACATAGAAAAAGTTATGTTACGCGTGATTATTTTCCACTGGTAATTATCTAACCAAGCGTTGTACATTCGGTACTGCGTCGATGTCATTCATTCTTTACGAGTATTGGAAATAAGTTTTATATTCAATAACAATCGAAACAATTAATTTTCCTACATTCCAATGATTCACTTCTTCATTTACGGACGAGCAATCACGAACTATAAACAAGTTAATGTCGGTGGCGCAACGCAAAGGAATTAAAGAATTTTTATATACCGATAAGTCATGGCTTCGATTAAGACTGGTTTTCCTTCCTTCACAGAATATTCGCGAGCAGCTTTTGTTGCGTAATACATAGCGAGAACATCGTTACCGTCCACACGAATTGTACGTATACCGTAAGCTGGGCCTCTTGCAGCGATTCCATCTCCTTTAAATTGTTCCGAGCAAGGAGTTGAAATAGCATAACCATTGTTTCGACTGAAAATGCGATTTTAGTATTCGATTTTATATATATGTACATTCGTACATTATATAGTATATAATTATGCAATGAATTTACCATACGAAAATAATAGGACATTTTAAAGTTGCAGAAAAATTAAAAGCTGCATGAGCATCTCCTTCGCTAGCAGCCCCTTCGCCAAAATAACATACTACGCATGTTTTCTCTTTAGATCGTTTAAGCGCATATGCCGTACCTACCGCTAAAAACAAAATCGAAATGTTAAAATTAATCGGAATCAAATGATATTAATTGTCATACTCTATGATCGTTGCACCTTGAGGTAATTGTGTCGTTAGAGGAGAAGAGATAGTAACAAAGTTCAATTTTTTTGATCCATAGTGAACGGGCATCTGTCTACCCTTAGAAGTATCTTTAAAATTGCCATAACACTGATTCATAAATTCTGCGATAGAATAACCACGCCATAATAAAACACCTATAAAAAAAAAACTGTGCTATGTTAAATGCAGTTAAACGTCGTTTAAAGTAACAATATTAAATATTTTATACCGGCTTCACGATATTGCGCGTATATAACATCTTCCGACATAACAGCAGCCGCAGAACCAATTTGAATTGCTTCTTCTCCAGTATTAGTCATATAGAATGATATACGACCTTGTCTCTGAGATTCATAAAGAATCTTATCCATAATATTTAACGTAATCATTTTATGATACATCCTAATCAAAGTTTGTTCATCTAGCTTACATGAAAAAAGCAACTCAATTAGAGCAACAATATGATTGTATATAATATTATTTAAAAATTATAAAGAACCTTCAAGTCTGCAGGTAATTGTACATGTTTAGATGAATTCAAAATCCTAAATGTTGGTAAAGGATTGTAGTTTTCTTTGTCGATAAATTTCAATTCATTGGTAAAACTGGTATGTACTCCTAAGAAGGAAGGATCTTTTGTATCGTTAATAATAGTGGTTTTACTATTCATTGATATATTTTTGTTATAGTATCTTTTTGTCTGAAATAATCAAAGAAACGCAATAATAAAATTGTTTTGTAAACTTATTTCTTTAATTCGTATCTATTATATTTACCTGATGTAATATATTTTTCAAATATGTACATTTTCCAAGTCTTGGAAATATTTGTTTAATCATCATTTTGGAACAATTTTATGTTGACAGCGATTAAACATTAAACTTTGCTAAATGTTGCTTGTTTGCTCATCTGGTTTCACTACAAAATTTTACATAAAAGTGTTATTACTTATATACGTGTACGATATATTTATGTATATCAGCTGATAAACCATTAATCGCGTACAGCGTACACATTCGTACTTATATAAATATATAGATACATACGTACTTACTCAACAGAAGTAGGAGAAACACCAAGGCTATTGTATTTTTTTTAGTCCATTTCAATATTTCGTATGTAAGCACGAATGCTATGGTAAATGATGGACACCTTTGTCAACCTTTGCCCTTTTGCCACCATTTTCCTTAGGAAAGTCAGATTTTCACACGGTGTACACTCATACTTGTCATTTGTGCCGACATCGGCGAATATGTACATATAGAGATCGGTTTGAAAAAAACTATTGTATTAAAATATAAATTAGTTAAAAAAAACATATCTCCTTTGTTTGAAATAGAGAATAATATAATATAAAGCTTTCATTAACGTAATGGAATGAGCAGTTAACCTTTTCCGACAAATAGATATTTCAAAGAATTTGTATTTTTTTTTATTTAAAGAATATTATACTGATTAAGAATGAATTCATGGATGGAAGCAGATTTATATGCACTTATAGGTGCATCGCAAACAGCTTCGATACAAGAGGTATAACATTTTTCAATTATAATAATTTTAGTATTATTTATGTATTGCCATTTCTTCAATTAATGATATCATTTCAGATTAAAAAAGCATATCGTAAAAAGGCTTTGTCTTGTCATCCTGACAAAAATCCAAATAATCCAAAAGCGGCCGAGTTATTTCATGAATTATCACGGGCACTGGAAATCCTTACTGACACATCTGCTCGGGTATATATTAAAGAACTGTCATTCTCTAATCTATTATTGTGGTCCGTATTTTCTTTCCTATTGCTATTAAATTTATTAACATGCCATTTCTTTTAACCTAAGGCAGCTTATGACAAAGTTATAAATGCTAAGTACCAAGCAAAATTGCGAGTTAAGGAGCTTGACGCAAGGCGTAAAAAGTTGAAGGAAGATTTAGAAGCACGAGAAAATGCTTACAAAAGATCTTCAAATTTAGAACATGATATTAACAGTGATAAAGCAAGATTACAGGTAAGTTGTACATCATAGAATTTCACCATAATTATTTTTTAAAAATCAATATCATAATTTCAATGGTTCTACATGTTATAGGCTGAAATAGAACGTTTGCAGAAAGAAGGATCAAAACAAGTAGAAGAAGAGATAGCACTTATGAAAAAACAAATCGACGAACAATCAAAAGCATCTTGTAGAGAATACGAAGTTAATAGTGGTTCCTATAAAATAAAAATAAAATGGAAATCTGATCAAAATCATCCGAATGACAGTGAATACAGTTATGATACATTGTATCGAATTTTATCAAAGGTGCATGATTAGCTCACAATAATTGTTAAATATACTTTGTTACGATTTCATTTTTATATCATTACTGTTATATGATTTTTAGTTAAGTATATTTGTTACTAAATGTACTTATTTTCAGTATGGAGATATAACAGCTCTTGTTATTTCCCCAGCTAAAAGAGGCAGGGCATTAGTAGAGTATCAAAATAGAAATGATGCGGTATGTATTTATGTCATTAATCTAGAATTAAATTTAAAGAATTATATAAAAATATGTAAATGTTAATTCATATTGTTAAAAAAATGAAAAAGAACGAATCAGTTTTGGAAATAATGAAATTGTTTTCTTTGGTTTTATTAGGAAATGGCTTTAAGTATGGAAATTGGATTTGCACAGAATCCACTAAAACTTCAAAAATTATGGGATACATCGAAACAAACGCATTCTTCAATCAAAGAAACAGTTAATGTCTCTAAAATTATAAAAAGCGAGGTAAACTTAAAACTAGGTAACTTTTTGCAGTTTTTAAATTTTGTTCTTAATATGTAAATGTCACATAACAGGTAAATCAAAACATATCTGACGCGGAATTCGAGCATGCAGTATTGAATAACTTGAGAAGAGCTGAGGAAAGAAAAAGATCATTAGGAAAATCGAAATTGGGAGAAGGTACTTGATTAAAAACGATGTTTTGCTGCTTTCAAAGCTCTGTTTATTACATTATCATCAATACGTGTTTGGATACCTAAACATCAAAAGTGTGTGATTGCACGACCTCAAATCAAAGAGTAATAAAGTATCATATATGTAGCTGTCATATTGGAAAAAAGTAATAAATTGCGAATCTATGTTTTTTACATGATTAATAAAAACAATATTACAATCACATTGTATAACGAGTTTATAAGAAATCCTTTTGCCAAATGGAAGAAATAATTATTTTGCGTTTTACGATTATATTAAATTCGTCTTTCAGAGTATATATTGATGTTAAGATCAAATTTGTTAATGACATATAATGTCCTTTTGTTTCTTTTGCTTTTTCATTTCTGTCTCATCGATAGGAGCTGGTTTAACAAATGGAATTTCAGTTCTATATTCTACTGGCATGAATTCTGCAAGAATATTTGGTATCTTGATACCAGTATCTGTCTGATGCACTTCCAAAATTGCACATATTACACGAGTAACTGCACACATTGTTGCATTTAACATATGAACATAATCTGTACTAGCATTCATTTTTTTAGTTTGACCATACCTAAAAGAAATTTAAATAACATTGTTTTATCTGTATATAATGTTTACAGCAATTATAACAACAAAAAAATGTAACAATATAAATAATGAAAATAAACTGAAATTTAAATGGTAAAATAAAATTGACATGGTTTAATTTATTACCTGACTAATAATCGTCTTGCTTGGTAATCTAAACAATTGCTGCACGACACGAGTTCACGAAAAGCGCCTGATCCTGGAAACCATGCCTCCAAATCTAGTTTCTTTGAAGCAGCATTGTTTAATGCACCTGACACTATATTCACTATACGATATGGAATTTCTAAAGTTTTATAAAATTCTTCCGCATTCGAGATCATTTCTTCCATCATTTGCCAAGATTTATTATCAAACGGTGACGTCAAACAAAATTGTTCCACCTGTTATTCGTACATATTTTATATCTAATCCGTGCAAGAATTTATGTCATTTAAAATAATTAAATACAAAGTTATATAGAGTTACTTTCTCAAATTGATGAACTCTAAAAATGCCCCTGGTATCGCGTCCATGAGATCCAACTTCTTGTCTGAAACACGTAGATAATCCTGCATATTTAATTGGCAAGATATTTTCTGGAATCCATTCGTTTCTATGAAATGCCGCTATGGGTTGTTCAGATGTAGCTATTAAGTACTTCTCTTCAATTTCTTTATCATCATTGTGTTCACTGCCTTTACCGATAACCTATTTTAATAAAATATCATGATAAGATAATTGATGCCGATACAATTGTACATATTTCATTAATAATTTCATACTTTATACAATTCTTCATCGAATTGAGATAACTGTGCCACTTCTTGCATAACATCTTTACGCATAAAGAAAGGGGTGTAAAGCGGTTTGTAGCCTTTTGAAAACAGCTGCCTAAGAGCATACTGTATCAATGCATGTTGTAAGAAAACAGCTGGGCCCATTAAAAAATAACCACGACCGCCAGAAATATTAGTACCACGTTCTCCATCTATACCATCGATCATATGTATTAAATCGACATGAGAGTATCGTTTTTTTTGTGTACAGTCTCCCCAAGTTCTTTCAATCTGTAATTAACAGCAACAACATTATTTACATTATTACACAAGAAAATTATTATGCACAACTATGTACCTTATTCTCTTCCTCATCATTGCTGATGGGTACAGAATCGTGTAAAATATTTCCTACTTCCTTAAGAGCAAGATTTCTTTCAAATTCGGTCGAGACCAAATCTTTGTCATTTTTTCGAATAGCGTCATCAATAAAACTCCGAATAGTTTTAATTTGTGGGACTGTTAAGGATTTCAAATTATCAGGAATTAAATTGTCCAAATTTTCAAGGATATCCTTCGAGACAGTATCATCACCATTCACTGCCTCCTTCTTCTTCATTTTTTCCCCAATTTCTTTACTGCATACATTTTTCAATTTATTTAAATTGTCAGCTTTGTGTCGTAGTTGACGCCAAATTTTATCTTTCTCAATCACGGTATCCACCAATTTGACTTCTTTAAAACGATTTCTTTGATTTTCTCGTATTTTATCTGGATCGAAACCTTTATCCTTACGGAAAATATCCAAGTCTAGTACCATGATCAATGATATTGAAATCGTGTTGAAAGAGTGTTTCCAAGTTATGTCAAAGTACACGTGGACTGTATAACTTACTAAAAATCAGTAAAAAAGTATATACATGCTCCAACTCATCGCTTATTATTCACTATTAATGATTGATAGTGCTTGCAGCTGTACATACGAAATATACAACTACACGTAAGTCATGAAATTTCAAAAACTACTGGTACTTACGTTTAAACTCGATAGATATCTTTATTGAAACATATGGATCTGCATGGATCATCCATGCTAATTGTTCTACCCACGAATGAACGTTTTAACCGCAAAAACCATAGAATTTGCAATACTTACCAAGAGTTGCAACTTATCAGTGTTTTTTAATATGAATGGTTGTTTGATACATAGCCATTGACCGTTATTTATCCATACAACAATCGATATTATTGTAATACAAATAATAAATTAATTATACAATGTGGGGAAAATAATATGTAAAAATTTTCGACTTTAAAGAATCACAGAAACACTGTGCTAGTACAGGATTGTGACAGGTGGTAAGAAAATTCTACCCTAGTGTACGTACTACATATTACATATCCTTAGTACACGCTCATTTAATAAATTTGTCAAACGAGGATAGGAAATTGTTTCTCCTAGATCGGTTCTGCAGTTCTCGACTTTTATCGTATCGGTGTTAAGTTTTAGAAAGAAGATAATGACGTTGCAACGCGCATTTTTTATATTTCGAAATGCTAGTAATTCCATTAAAGTGAACGCAGAAACAAAAATACATGTTCGATCGAGAACAACGACGCCTTCAGGCGCCATTCTTCCAGAGCCGAAAAGGACACGTTTTGGATTCTTGGGTGTTATTTGCAGTGTCATGACAGGATTGGTTATCGGAGCTACTCTGAGCAAAATGATGGCTAATTTTTTGGAAGAGAAAGAACTGTTTGTACCGTCAGACGACGACGACGACGACGATTAATTATAATCGTTTCACGCCTAAAATAGATGGCTTTATCAAAAGATTTACTTTCTTTCTCGTATTTTATGATTCAGTCATTGTTATTTATCGAATCTCTCCTTAGAGTGTTTTTCGCGTAAAGTATCGCTACCAAGTTACTTGCAATTTTGCAATGTTACTACAAACTGGCCAATTACCTGGATAACTTTGTCATACTCGTACATACAAACGTACATTTTTTATTTGATTCCTTCTTACGTATGTACGTATACGAAAGCCATATTTTGCCAATTTTATTCGAATTAAAATGGAAAGAAAGAAGAGAAAGATCCGACAATGCGCGACATATATTATTTAATAATCTTTTCTGGTAAATGAAAAGAGAAGATACGTGTACAAATATATCCTTATATATGTTATTTCAAGTTGCATAAAGAAAATGTACATACGAGACACGCATGTATGCACGTAAAATATTTTGTAAATAACTTAATTGGGTTTGTGAATGGATTAGAAATAAATGTCTATAGCAGCAACGTTTCTCGGGCATTATTATTGCTTCGCTTTGATCAAAAAGTGATAAAAAATCATTTAAAATAATGCAGACAGGAAAAGTGTGCTTCAATACAACAGTAGTAATACCGTAATACTTTTACTCGCAAATACGACTTTACTCGTAATAAACTCGTATTACAAATAATCCTGTATAAATGTGTTGCATTCTTATCCTTAAAACTCGTCAAAAATAATATTGATATATCATACAAAACCAATTTTTATCAAATGTCTCATTGAGGCGACCTTTTATGCGAACTCCAGCCATGGAAACACTTAGTGAACCTTCGAGATTCTTTTCCTTTTGCGGTCAAAAACAATTTTCGTGGTTTGTCCGGTTGCTTTGCTCGTAAATGTTGAATGTATACCTATAAATCAATGTTATCTCTTTATATTGTCCATGTCATATCATATTTCATTTATTTATACAAGTTCAACATTTTTTACCTGAGCAGATTTATAAGCCAATTTAATTTCTACTTCCGAACAACGGCTTCCTAGCCACAGAAACACTTGTTCACCATTATCAAGTATCATAATATCATCGTCCGCTAGGTCATCCTATAATAACATATTAAATTGTACAGGTGTTTAAGTACGTACGATGTACATTGTATATAATACGTAATAAATTTGTTCCGTACTTGACAAAAATCGGCGCATTTCTCGCTAATCGTAAAATATCCTTTCTCGTTCGAACATCTGAACAATCTAGTATAGTTCATGTATTCTGCATCGGTGTCGTATGGTTTTTTTCCACCAAGAGCTACCCAGAAAAAATTATCCGGTTCTTCGCCTTCGTTTAAAACTTGCAAACTAATCCATGGCTGTTAATAGTCCAACAATAGAAATATAATTAACTTTTGTCACGAAACATCGTGAAAATTATAATCGTGCAAACAATATCACGACGCTTACGTTATTGAACATTTCTTCGGCAATTTCTTCGATCAAACGAGCTTCATCGCTGTCCGCTTTCGAGCCGATCCAAGCATATACTATTCCAGTTTCGTCATCATTATTAAACGGTACATTTAAGATGTAGCTATAAAATAATGCGACCTTGACACGACGATACGTTATATTCGATACGATAAATTCCGGAACAAATATGAATTTGGGGGGAAAAAAAAAAAAAAAAAAAAAAAGGAAACGAAACGGTATCGTTAACGATCTTACCAAAACGAAGAGTTCAGTAACGTCGAATCGGCTGGTATTTGTATTAGCCTCGTACACAACGCGCTTCCGTTACTTCTCAGATGATAAAATTCAACCTTGTTGTTGTTACACGATTTGGGCTGTTTACGCTTACCGCGATGAATAATGAATTTTCTTTTAAAATACGCTAAAAATTTTAAATTCTCTTGTTGCTGATGAGTTCTAACCACTTCCAGATTTTCACCAAACAGTGATTTAAACTTTTTCTGTAAGCTGAAAACACGTTCTCGTTAATATCATTGTATCTGATCTTGTTCTTGCGTAAGAATCCCACGGTCGTGAAACAAACATTTGCTCGTTCTACCTAAATGTGAACGTTAACCATCCCATGTTTCCTGCGTCTCTGCCTTGCCAAAAATATACCGTGCACTGATAATCTTCTTCGAATTGGTCTTCACCGTCTTCGTTTTCAGCAGTATCCAACGGCTGGAATCGATTAAAAAAAAAAAGAAAAAAAAAAGATTCATTAACGATAACGAGATCATCCTTACCAATATATTGCGAATCCATTCGATTCGATCACGGTACAACGAATGAGGGAACGAAATCGTTACGTACCATCCAATAACGGCATAGAAATACGTAACAATCACCACTATAAAAATGACCTAATTCTTCTTCGGGTAAACGTACGAATTTCTTCCCTTCTAAAACTAACGCCTCCATTCCTTCTAAATCGTCATTCCATTCGGACATGAGTTGTTGTGCTTCCGCGAACGTCATTGATGGTTGTCTGGGCATAAAGAGCGCAGCTAGATCGGCCTACCGAAAAAAACAAAAAAAAAATTATTTCTTTGTATATTACTTATACTATACACGTATTATTGCTACGCGCGGTTTCTTTTTCTTCTTCTTCTTCTTGCATTTACCTTCGTTTCCTGTTGTTTCGCCCATTTCGTAAGATCCGCACCAGTTTTAGCAACCGATTCGGCAGTTCTAGTAAAATCAACGGCTATAACTTCGTCCCAACCGGTGAATTTCGACTTAAATATCTAATCAGAAAAAGGACATATATAACATGTCGTACGACAAGCACATCATCAAGTCATTCGGCAAATATCGATTTGAAACACGTACCTGAGACTCCGTTCCTTCTTGCAATCTTGTTACCATAGCGTATTCCGGTCGTTCAATCATGTTAAACAATTCTTGAGAAAGCTTAACGGCAGCAGCTCGCACCAATCTTGTTGACTTCTTGCCAAACCTACGGTCAATAATCCGAGATATTCGCATTAGAATTTAGAATTCGTTTATTCACCTGTAATATCCAGAACATCATAAGCGTTTACCAAACATAAACATCCAAATGGCAATCCAATATATACACGTTACGATTGTTCAACAGCGTATTCGTTAACTTTCCATGAGGCACTTCAACCTGTGGTAACTCTAAATAACCCATACCAAGTTGAACTTGATATAGTCGCGGTGTAAGTGGTACAAAATTCGAATCTACGTGTTCCTACACGGCCAGAAAAAATTGATTTTAATAATTCAAGTTGTAGAGATAATTATATTTTACAATGTAATAATTAGAATACGAAAATAAATGTAAACTTACAATAATTGGTGGTAGTTGAGAAACATCTTTAACATTCAAATGAGACAGAAAATCGTCTGACTCGGAAGTCATTAGCTCCGTTAGAATTTCTGCTTTGTTCTTCCTCTCGTTTTTATTTATTTTCTCCGCCATCAATCTCGCCTTTGATTTCAACGTGCTTTTCGCATTCTTACCGTACCATATGAAAATCTTATAACCAGAATCCAGAACAAATACAAAATCCGGATCCAGAGAATCGAAACGTACCGGAACCGGCTCCAAATGAATCGAAGCACCGGCAGCGTGGACTCTATAAAGTCGCGTTATCGACGGCTGCACAACCGATCGAACGATCGAAATTAACTCAAAGAACAGGAATCAGTACGCTAACGTGTATCAAATTTTATTTTATACGAACCGTATCTTCGACCGTGTAAAAACCAGACGAGGTACGTCCACCTTCTATATACGTGATACCAGACTCGAACAACATTAAAAATTCATCCGATTCCTCGCCCTGTTCTTCTCTGATAGTACGGCATTGTGCACCTAGATAGTTACGCAAGTTTACGGCATGAATCGCAGCGCAGGCCCTTTTGTCCAGCTACAACGTTACATCGAAAAGTAGTTTTAAAATATCGATCGTTACGCTACGTTAAACCTCCTTTTCCTCGTAGGCGAAGTTCCTTCAACAATTCAACGATATTTTCATTAAGTTAATATCATCGTAAACATACCGTAGCCTTTTCTCCGATCCAAAAATAAATCGCCCACACCAGAGATCCAGCATCATCGATCTCGGTCTTCAAAACGATATAACAATCGCCTTCGTAAAATTTTCCATGCGCTACCTCTTCTATCTCGTTTGGTAGAAAATTTTCGATTTCCCATACAGAGAGTCCAGGCACCTGACCAGCGTCTTCGTCGAAAAATTCGGAATAATCCAAAGGTGGTTTTTCCAGGGTTTCGTCCCATCGTTTCGGTCTGTAGATATATACACATATACACGTCGTTTTAAAACAATTTCTAACGTCTGTATTCTCCTTTCGTGCTTACTTTAATGATTCCGCCTTAGATTCTTCGCACTCTTTGTCTTTATTCTTCTCTTTGGCAATATCTTTCATACCCTAAGCGGGGGAAAAGAAAAACTTTTATGGTCATCCATTTGTTGTACACACACGGTGTGCAACAATACAACACGAAACGTACCTTCAATATTTTTGCTTGATCTTGATCAGCTTCTTCTTGATCTCTTCTTCTTCGCAGTCTCATTTTACGGGCTATCGGATCTTTACTACCTGACAAACGGACAATACAAATCGTTAGGTACAATACAACGGACAATACAAGGCATTTATACGAGGAGCAGACTTACTAGCCGTTTGCGTCGGTGTAGGAACATTAGCACCGGCAAGTCGCAGTTGATGTTGCAAAGAAAAATCAATGTTATAAAATTCTATTCCGGAGCCTTTTTGAGCCTCAATAGGTTTTGGTGGCATTACCAAATTTGGATTATCCCTCAAGTCCAATTGTTCCAAATCGGTAAGAAGATGAATAGCGTCTGGTACGGTGATTAATCGATTCGACGAGAGTATCAATCTTTTTAACGAACCGCACCTAGAAAGCATAGACACGGGTGTTTCTTGTTTACTTTGAAGATCCGTTAAAAATTCTCGTGATATCGAGATTCGATGGAAAGAATGTTCGAAAGAGGAAAAAAGAAAGGAAAGACCATCGAAGTACCTGCATAATCCTTCCGGTATCATTTCCAAGTGATTATTAGCCGCTGAAAACACTTGTAGCGACGACAATTTGCCAATTCCCGAAGGAATACCTTCAAAATCTAAACGATTATCGTTTAAGTATAGTCTCCTTAAGGTAACGATCTTACATAGAGAAGCAGGTATCGCTGTCAACTTATTACGACAAATATTTAAAATCTCTAATTTGGTCCACAATTCTAGAATAAAAATTGATTAAAATATCTGTCAGGATTATCGCGTATTCGTGGAGTAAAGCAATTACCGATTGCTGTAGACAATTCAGTTATTTCGTTATCGCTTAAATTTAAACGACGCAAATTTAGTAAGGAATACAGCGCGTCCGGTACTCGAGGTAAATTATTTTGCGATAAATCAAGTTCTTGTAAATTCGTCAAGGTTTCCAAGCTTGACGGGATATTGTTTAAAGTACGTTGAGTATTGCGCATCTGTAGAGTCGTTAAATTCATCAAAGATGGCAGTTGTCTAAATATAAAATAACGATATCTTCATTTTTCAAAATATTCCCAGATGCGTATACTTTGTTTATGTCAATCGCGTATCACCTCAACTGAAAATGTCCCAACGGATTATGGTTTAAATTTAAACTTTGCAAGTTGGCCAACCGACGAGTCTGCGGCGGTAATGTTTCTAATTTATTATTGCTGAGGTCCAGAAACAACAGGTCTGTGAGATGAATGAACAACGTGTTCGGAATCGTATCGATACTGCAATAAGCAAAAGTCATAAAAACATAATGGTGGTTAGCGATATCGCCAGTAAAGAAACAAAAAAAAAAAAAAAAGAAAAAGTTACATACATAATACTCACTGATTATGGCTCAAATTAAGATTCAACAACGAACGTGCTCGCTCCAATCCATCCGGTACTTCTTTCAAATTATTATGACTGAGATCTAGCGTAGTCAATTCTTCTAAATGAAAGAGTTCTGCCGGAATGCCACTGGACTTGATATTGTTGCGTCTAATATTCAACGTTCTAAGACAACCAAGTTCTGTCAATTCGCCGTACAAACGTTCCAACTTATTTTTAACCAACGAAAGATGTTCCTATTCGAAAAGCTAATACATTTAATTGTCATATATATCACCATACATCGTCGTTTACATCAATTTTATCCTTAACTTTATTACAATTTAAACAATAAATTACCAGTTTTAACAGTTTACCCATTTCCTCCGGAATCTCCGTTAAGTTGGTTTCGTTCAATTTCAACCATTGTATACCGGTCATAAGACGCACCGACTCGGGAAATTTACCATTCTGGAAAAGGTGAAAACTCCTTAGAACTCTCAGTTTCAATCAATATACATATTCCAAAACGCGATACGCAATACTTACTCCAAAATCGTTACTACTAAAATCGATACCACGTACGAACGGTAATACTCCAGTGTTTGCCATGTTAGGAATTATTTAAATACGCAACTATCCTTTTGTATGTATACTATACATTAGACAACTACGATTCCATCTGTAACAGATTAATATTATTATTCTTAAACGATTCGCGAGCAAAATATTCTGAATACATAGAATATATCAGATCCTGAAAAATAAAAGTCAAAATCGTTAGAAATACGCGTTACGCGATAAGAGAATTTATCAAACTGTTGAAATTAAAAAAAACGAAAAGGATCAGAGATGTAAATGGATTTATTAAAATTTTATATATTTATATGTTGCTTACTCATACGAACACATAATATATCGCAGACGATAACTGGTATAACCTTTATTACCAAGCTATATCTTCATTAATATTTATAAACGTAGATTCCGCTTGAAAAATATTGATATATTACCTGATTAAAATAAAAACGATCGTTACGATTAAAGAAATTTCTACTGAAAATATCCAAGATATAGTTGTAATTACAAATTATATATACAATATAGATATATACTCCATTACGCGAGTTAGTAGCAACGAACTGTACTACGTATACCGTGAACTTGCCTATATAAATTTATTTAAATTACCACGATATCGAGCAGCGTGTACCAAATATCTCATATAGTTACTATAATCTGTGGAATCAAGAATAATATATATCCTATATATATATATATACATATATATATACATAATTATACAAAAGAAACTAAAAATCGACCAATTCCGATAGGTTGGTACATGATTGGTAACTACATCAACCCGCATGCGTGTTTGCGATATCCGTGACACGAAGCTTGTATAACGAGAGTCTTTTATTTTCTATATTTCCGAATTATTGGTTCATCAGCTTACTCGGATATTCTTGCCCTCCATGTATATATGGACTGACCTAGATGAAAGCGGACAACAGCGAGACAACAGAAAGCAACAGAAATTAGAAGGGATGCGCAAAACGAGAATATTCTTTCACCGTACGAGTTTCATATAGGGACTTTTATCAGTCGCGAGAACACGCGTGAGCACAAGGCGATAATCGAACGTGTGCGGACAAGAGTGTGCGAACGAATCGTTGTATCTAACTTGAGACGGCGTGAATCGCCATATATTTATCTCGAAGAACGACTAGTCGACAAGGGTCGATGTTAAAATTTTAGTTTTAAAAATTAAATAAGTCGAACAGCATTTATAAATCTATTCTTTCATTCGTTTGCTAGCGTCAATTGTTTTCGTATATGGCTTCAGTCGAAGAAGTGGATCAATTGGATAGCGGTATGGGTAGTAGCGACGCACGTTCTCCCGAAGTGAAATCGCTTCTGCCCGATGATGAAGACGACGAAGAGGTATTTAACGATAGCAAAGAAAGTTGTATATAAATATATATATGCATACATTTATTTTTTGCCTCAAACATTACATTCATATTACCTCTTTATTTTATTGATAATACTACATAATAATGACGATTAACCTCTACAAGTTAACCAAACTTTCTAAGTAAAGGAAAGATTTTTTTTTTTTGCATATGCCTAACACATACTTAAAACGTATCTGCGATTTTTTTACACGTATCATATATGCGATAAATTTATCTGTCGAAACATTTAACGATATTGTTTATTTTATTTCACTTTCAGGATGAGAGCTTAGCAGAACGATTGTTAGGTCTGACTGAAATGTTTCCAGAGGAAGTACGTAATTTTGGATATAACGTTGGTACTTGTTTGTGCAGTTGCATGAAAGGTCAGTAGCGATAAAGGTCACCAATGTCTATAATAATAAAATAAATGTGCATAAATTTTTCTACAAAACATTATTTTCCTCGCAGGGTTATATACATTTTCATGTTCAGCCGCGTGGTTGTTCTTCAGTTCATCCGCTATTTTATTCGCACCAATATTATTCGAGATAGAACGAGTGCAGTTGGAAGAAGCACAGCGCACGCAACAAAAACAAGTCTTGTTAGGACCAAGCAAAGCCATGTCAAATGTCAATGCTTCGAGTCTTCCAATGGCTCCACCGGTACAGCGATAATAACGATACAACAAACGTTGCATTTGAATTACCACGCGTGAACCCCCTGCCCAGTTCACAATTTGTATTTATTAGCATAATTCCACCCTGTTGTAATTTTTCATCGATTCTTGTACACGTATGTAGACTGTTAAATATCACGTATTAGGAAGCCCGAATGAAATTCAAAATTGGAAATAAAAAATGTAGATTTCACGTGTTACTGCATTTAAGGAAATCATCGTTATTTTATCTGTTGCGAAGCAGGTGAAAAACAATTTTAATACTTAAATACATGTAATCTGTTCTCATTAATAAAAGAAATTATTTTGTTGTGTTTGTAATATGCGAAGCCAATATATATCTTATCTTATATTGCTGTCTATTCCTTATTAAGCGAATAAATACTAATGTGTAAGAAAGTTAAAAATTGTTGTAAAGTAAAGTACCATATTCCTATGCTGCGTGTACTTCGTGTACATTTGTCCAAGCTATATATGAAAATTATAAACCTATAATACAACATTTATTTATTTATTTGGTAGATGTAAAGCAGAGAGGTTAGAGATTTGAGAGAAAATAAAGATATTCGTCCATGTTGACAACATACGTATATATTTAACTTCCATTAAAGTCTTTACACGCGAATCATGAATCGCAGAAAAAGCTTTATTTATTTTGTGGATCGCACCTGTTCGTCCAAAGGTAGGAAGAACGATGTAGACTGGTAAACCACATTTACGGAATAAAGCATTAAGCACGAAATGCATACAAGATGTACAACTCGAGTTTCACGATTCAGAACTGCCAACCTTGTTTACGAGGAAGGAGCTTGTAGTAGAGGTAGAAGTGTCAACCGTACATAGTCATAGAGTACATGGAATGAAGAGAGTCATTCGGGATAATCGCAGAATAGCCAACATTGGGAGGATGAAGGATTGCCAACGTGATCCGTGAGACAGATGTGAACGGTGCAGCCAACATAAGAATTAGCAGTCATAAAGCAAGTTGGACATAGATGGTTGTCCGAAGTGGCAACCTTGTTTTGGAGGTAGAAGTGCCAACCTTGTTGTTGTATATGTAGGAGTGCCAACCTTGTAGTAGATGTAGTAGTGACAACCTGAAATAAATGAATAATAAAATATAACAAAAAAAAAAAACATAACTCGTACTGAAACCTGGCCCCTGCTATCATAATTCAACAAGAAATCATCAGATCATCATAAAATCGCTCTATAAACTTGAGTTATCATAAAATGAAGGAGCATAGAGTATAAAGATGGTATAGATGTGATTGAATATTGCCTACTTCAAAGATGTTGAGGAAGTATTGCCAACATAATAAGAAGCGTAGATGTGAATTGTACTTCAGAAATGCCAACCTAAAAATGTAAAGTAAGTGTTGCCAACCTAAAGTAAGTAAAAGAAGAATTGCCAACTTAAAGTACATAAAGTAAGGATCGCCAACATGAAATAATGAAAATAAGTATAGCCAACCCAAAGAAATGAAAGAAGTGTCGCCAACCTGAAGTAAATAAATAAAGTAAGAATCGCCAACCTAAAATATATGAAGGACGGGTTGCCAACATGATAAGTGGAGCAGATGTGAACGGCGCTTCAATATAGCCAACCTGAAAGAAACAAAGGAAGCATTGCCAACACGAAAAATGTAAAAACAAGAATTGCCAACATAAAGAAAATAAATAATAACATAAATAAAAAACATAACTCGCACTGAAACTCGGATCCTGTTATCATAATCTAATAAGGAATCATCAGATCATCATAAAATCGTTGAATATAACTGAGTCATCATATTCCTTGCTATCATATAGTGAATGTCATAGAGTATGTGGAATAAAGATGGTACGAAGGGTATAGATGTGAACGGCGCTTCAATACTGCCAACCTACAGAAGTGTTGCCAACTTAAATCCAAGGAAGCGTTGCCAACCCAAAATAGCCACGCGTAACCCACATCCGGTGGGCACAATCGTGAACGGGCCTCTTTCCCAACATGGCGGCGGACCAGTCGGACGCGCGTGCATCGCGCTCCTCAAAAAAGTGGAAAAACGTGCTAAAAGTGCGGCGAAAGTGGCTAAAGTGCAGCGAAAGTGGCTAAAAGTGCGGCGAAAGTGAAAAGCGCAGTGCAAGCGCCACACAGTGCACCTAGTGAAGGGGAGGGGGGGGGGGTAGGGGGGGTGGGGTAGTTACGCAGTAAATAACCTGGTTTAATAACTAAACCAAGTGGAAAAGGTGTAAGTGGTACTGGTTATGTTATTGAAACAGGTTATGCATTCAGTGATGAAGTGAAGTGAGTGTGTGTAGTGAAGTGGTGCAGTGAAGTGAATGGGTGCAGTGAGAGTGGCATAGTGACAAGTGGACTAGTGAGGATAACCGGAAGTATTACAAACCTCGTGGTGTAGTGAAGAGTGAAAGTGGCATTAATAACCTGATATAATACAAACTAAGTGGTACAGTGAACAGTGGAACAGTTATTAATAACCTATTATAATACAAACCATGTGGTGTAGTGAAGAGTGGAACAGTGAATATAACCTAAGGGATTACAAAGCAAGTGGAACTGTTACAGTGGAAGAGTGATCGGTACTAGTTATGTTATTAAAATAGGTTATTTATTCAGTTATACAGTGCTTAGTGAAGTAGGTACATATAACCTATGATATTACAAACCTTGTGGTGTAGTGTATGGTGGAATAGGTTCATATAACCTAGTGTATTACAAACCAAGTGGTACAGTGCTATAGTGGAATAGTGAGTGTAACCTAATAGATTACAAACCAAGTGGAATAGTGATTAGTGGAATAGTGAGTGTAACCTGGTGTATTACCTAACCAAGTGGTATAGTGTATAGTGGAATAGTGAGAGTAACCGAATGGATTACCTAACCTTATGGAAGAGGATGCATGGAATAGCGACCCTAACCTACAGGATTACCTAACCTAGTGGAATAGGGTGAGTACCTAACACCATATAAAGGTTAGGTCCGATTAGGACATCCGGTAAAAGGTTAGGTCCACTTAAGGTATTACTAATAAGGTTAGGTGTAGTTAAGCATATTTAATATACACCTAACCAACTTCCATAGTACAACGGTTAGGTTAGGTTAGGTTAGGTTAGGTTAGGTTAGGTTAGGTTAGGTTAGGTTAGGTTAGGTTAGGTTAGGTTAGGTTAGGTTAGGTTAGGTTAGGTTAGGTTAGGTTAGGTTAGGTTAGGTTAGGTTAGGTTAGGTTAGGTTAGGTTAGGTTAGGTTAGGTTAGGTTAGGTTAGGTTAGGTTAGGTTAGGTTAGGTTAGGTTAGGTTAGGTTAGGTTAGGTTAGGTTAGGTTAGGTTAGGTTAGGTTAGGTTAGGTTAGGTTAGGTTAGGTTAGGTTAGGTTAGGTTAGGTTAGGTTAGGTTAGGTTAGGTTAGGTTAGGTTAGGTTAGGTTAGGTTAGGTTAGGTTAGGTTAGGTTAGGTTAGGTTAGGTTAGGTTAGGTTAGGTTAGGTTAGGTTAGGTTAGGTTAGGTTAGGTTAGGTTAGGTTAGGTTAGGTTAGGTTAGGTTAGGTTAGGTTAGGTTAGGTTAGGTTAGGTTAGGTTAGGTTAGGTTAGGTTAGGTTAGGTTAGGTTAGGTTAGGTTAGGTTAGGTTAGGTTAGGTTAGGTTAGGTTAGGTTAGGTTAGGTTAGGTTAGGTTAGGTTAGGTTAGGTTAGGTTAGGTTAGGTTAGGTTAGGTTAGGTTAGGTTAGGTTAGGTTAGGTTAGGTTAGGTTAGGTTAGGTTAGGTTAGGTTAGGTTAGGTTAGGTTAGGTTAGGTTAGGTTAGGTTAGGTTAGGTTAGGTTAGGTTAGGTTAGGTTAGGTTAGGTTAGGTTAGGTTAGGTTAGGTTAGGTTAGGTTAGGTTAGGTTAGGTTAGGTTAGGTTAGGTTAGGTTAGGTTAGGTTAGGTTAGGTTAGGTTAGGTTAGGTTAGGTTAGGTTAGGTTAGGTTAGGTTAGGTTAGGTTAGGTTAGGTTAGGTTAGGTTAGGTTAGGTTAGGTTAGGTTAGGTTAGGTTAGGTTAGGTTAGGTTAGGTTAGGTTAGGTTAGGTTAGGTTAGGTTAGGTTAGGTTAGGTTAGGTTAGGTTAGGTTAGGTTAGGTTAGGTTAGGTTAGGTTAGGTTAGGTTAGGTTAGGTTAGGTTAGGTTAGGTTAGGTTAGGTTAGGTTAGGTTAGGTTAGGTTAGGTTAGGTTAGGTTAGGTTAGGTTAGGTTAGGTTAGGTTAGGTTAGGTTAGGTTAGGTTAGGTTAGGTTAGGTTAGGTTAGGTTAGGTTAGGTTAGGTTAGGTTAGGTTAGGTTAGGTTAGGTTAGGTTAGGTTAGGTTAGGTTAGGTTAGGTTAGGTTAGGTTAGGTTAGGTTAGGTTAGGTTAGGTTAGGTTAGGTTAGGTTAGGTTAGGTTAGGTTAGGTTAGGTTAGGTTAGGTTAGGTTAGGTTAGGTTAGGTTAGGTTAGGTTAGGTTAGGTTAGGTTAGGTTAGGTTAGGTTAGGTTAGGTTAGGTTAGGTTAGGTTAGGTTAGGTTAGGTTAGGTTAGGTTAGGTTAGGTTAGGTTAGGTTAGGTTAGGTTAGGTTAGGTTAGGTTAGGTTAGGTTAGGTTAGGTTAGGTTAGGTTAGGTTAGGTTAGGTTAGGTTAGGTTAGGTTAGGTTAGGTTAGGTTAGGTTAGGTTAGGTTAGGTTAGGTTAGGTTAGGTTAGGTTAGGTTAGGTTAGGTTAGGTTAGGTTAGGTTAGGTTAGGTTAGGTTAGGTTAGGTTAGGTTAGGTTAGGTTAGGTTAGGTTAGGTTAGGTTAGGTTAGGTTAGGTTAGGTTAGGTTAGGTTAGGTTAGGTTAGGTTAGGTTAGGTTAGGTTAGGTTAGGTTAGGTTAGGTTAGGTTAGGTTAGGTTAGGTTAGGTTAGGTTAGGTTAGGTTAGGTTAGGTTAGGTTAGGTTAGGTTAGGTTAGGTTAGGTTAGGTTAGGTTAGGTTAGGTTAGGTTAGGTTAGGTTAGGTTAGGTTAGGTTAGGTTAGGTTAGGTTAGGTTAGGTTAGGTTAGGTTAGGTTAGGTTAGGTTAGGTTAGGTTAGGTTAGGTTAGGTTAGGTTAGGTTAGGTTAGGTTAGGTTAGGTTAGGTTAGGTTAGGTTAGGTTAGGTTAGGTTAGGTTAGGTTAGGTTAGGTTAGGTTAGGTTAGGTTAGGTTAGGTTAGGTTAGGTTAGGTTAGGTTAGGTTAGGTTAGGTTAGGTTAGGTTAGGTTAGGTTAGGTTAGGTTAGGTTAGGTTAGGTTAGGTTAGGTTAGGTTAGGTTAGGTTAGGTTAGGTTAGGTTAGGTTAGGTTAGGTTAGGTTAGGTTAGGTTAGGTTAGGTTAGGTTAGGTTAGGTTAGGTTAGGTTAGGTTAGGTTAGGTTAGGTTAGGTTAGGTTAGGTTAGGTTAGGTTAGGTTAGGTTAGGTTAGGTTAGGTTAGGTTAGGTTAGGTTAGGTTAGGTTAGGTTAGGTTAGGTTAGGTTAGGTTAGGTTAGGTTAGGTTAGGTTAGGTTAGGTTAGGTTAGGTTAGGTTAGGTTAGGTTAGGTTAGGTTAGGTTAGGTTAGGTTAGGTTAGGTTAGGTTAGGTTAGGTTAGGTTAGGTTAGGTTAGGTTAGGTTAGGTTAGGTTAGGTTAGGTTAGGTTAGGTTAGGTTAGGTTAGGTTAGGTTAGGTTAGGTTAGGTTAGGTTAGGTTAGGTTAGGTTAGGTTAGGTTAGGTTAGGTTAGGTTAGGTTAGGTTAGGTTAGGTTAGGTTAGGTTAGGTTAGGTTAGGTTAGGTTAGGTTAGGTTAGGTTAGGTTAGGTTAGGTTAGGTTAGGTTAGGTTAGGTTAGGTTAGGTTAGGTTAGGTTAGGTTAGGTTAGGTTAGGTTAGGTTAGGTTAGGTTAGGTTAGGTTAGGTTAGGTTAGGTTAGGTTAGGTTAGGTTAGGTTAGGTTAGGTTAGGTTAGGTTAGGTTAGGTTAGGTTAGGTTAGGTTAGGTTAGGTTAGGTTAGGTTAGGTTAGGTTAGGTTAGGTTAGGTTAGGTTAGGTTAGGTTAGGTTAGGTTAGGTTAGGTTAGGTTAGGTTAGGTTAGGTTAGGTTAGGTTAGGTTAGGTTAGGTTAGGTTAGGTTAGGTTAGGTTAGGTTAGGTTAGGTTAGGTTAGGTTAGGTTAGGTTAGGTTAGGTTAGGTTAGGTTAGGTTAGGTTAGGTTAGGTTAGGTTAGGTTAGGTTAGGTTAGGTTAGGTTAGGTTAGGTTAGGTTAGGTTAGGTTAGGTTAGGTTAGGTTAGGTTAGGTTAGGTTAGGTTAGGTTAGGTTAGGTTAGGTTAGGTTAGGTTAGGTTAGGTTAGGTTAGGTTAGGTTAGGTTAGGTTAGGTTAGGTTAGGTTAGGTTAGGTTAGGTTAGGTTAGGTTAGGTTAGGTTAGGTTAGGTTAGGTTAGGTTAGGTTAGGTTAGGTTAGGTTAGGTTAGGTTAGGTTAGGTTAGGTTAGGTTAGGTTAGGTTAGGTTAGGTTAGGTTAGGTTAGGTTAGGTTAGGTTAGGTTAGGTTAGGTTAGGTTAGGTTAGGTTAGGTTAGGTTAGGTTAGGTTAGGTTAGGTTAGGTTAGGTTAGGTTAGGTTAGGTTAGGTTAGGTTAGGTTAGGTTAGGTTAGGTTAGGTTAGGTTAGGTTAGGTTAGGTTAGGTTAGGTTAGGTTAGGTTAGGTTAGGTTAGGTTAGGTTAGGTTAGGTTAGGTTAGGTTAGGTTAGGTTAGGTTAGGTTAGGTTAGGTTAGGTTAGGTTAGGTTAGGTTAGGTTAGGTTAGGTTAGGTTAGGTTAGGTTAGGTTAGGTTAGGTTAGGTTAGGTTAGGTTAGGTTAGGTTAGGTTAGGTTAGGTTAGGTTAGGTTAGGTTAGGTTAGGTTAGGTTAGGTTAGGTTAGGTTAGGTTAGGTTAGGTTAGGTTAGGTTAGGTTAGGTTAGGTTAGGTTAGGTTAGGTTAGGTTAGGTTAGGTTAGGTTAGGTTAGGTTAGGTTAGGTTAGGTTAGGTTAGGTTAGGTTAGGTTAGGTTAGGTTAGGTTAGGTTAGGTTAGGTTAGGTTAGGTTAGGTTAGGTTAGGTTAGGTTAGGTTAGGTTAGGTTAGGTTAGGTTAGGTTAGGTTAGGTTAGGTTAGGTTAGGTTAGGTTAGGTTAGGTTAGGTTAGGTTAGGTTAGGTTAGGTTAGGTTAGGTTAGGTTAGGTTAGGTTAGGTTAGGTTAGGTTAGGTTAGGTTAGGTTAGGTTAGGTTAGGTTAGGTTAGGTTAGGTTAGGTTAGGTTAGGTTAGGTTAGGTTAGGTTAGGTTAGGTTAGGTTAGGTTAGGTTAGGTTAGGTTAGGTTAGGTTAGGTTAGGTTAGGTTAGGTTAGGTTAGGTTAGGTTAGGTTAGGTTAGGTTAGGTTAGGTTAGGTTAGGTTAGGTTAGGTTAGGTTAGGTTAGGTTAGGTTAGGTTAGGTTAGGTTAGGTTAGGTTAGGTTAGGTTAGGTTAGGTTAGGTTAGGTTAGGTTAGGTTAGGTTAGGTTAGGTTAGGTTAGGTTAGGTTAGGTTAGGTTAGGTTAGGTTAGGTTAGGTTAGGTTAGGTTAGGTTAGGTTAGGTTAGGTTAGGTTAGGTTAGGTTAGGTTAGGTTAGGTTAGGTTAGGTTAGGTTAGGTTAGGTTAGGTTAGGTTAGGTTAGGTTAGGTTAGGTTAGGTTAGGTTAGGTTAGGTTAGGTTAGGTTAGGTTAGGTTAGGTTAGGTTAGGTTAGGTTAGGTTAGGTTAGGTTAGGTTAGGTTAGGTTAGGTTAGGTTAGGTTAGGTTAGGTTAGGTTAGGTTAGGTTAGGTTAGGTTAGGTTAGGTTAGGTTAGGTTAGGTTAGGTTAGGTTAGGTTAGGTTAGGTTAGGTTAGGTTAGGTTAGGTTAGGTTAGGTTAGGTTAGGTTAGGTTAGGTTAGGTTAGGTTAGGTTAGGTTAGGTTAGGTTAGGTTAGGTTAGGTTAGGTTAGGTTAGGTTAGGTTAGGTTAGGTTAGGTTAGGTTAGGTTAGGTTAGGTTAGGTTAGGTTAGGTTAGGTTAGGTTAGGTTAGGTTAGGTTAGGTTAGGTTAGGTTAGGTTAGGTTAGGTTAGGTTAGGTTAGGTTAGGTTAGGTTAGGTTAGGTTAGGTTAGGTTAGGTTAGGTTAGGTTAGGTTAGGTTAGGTTAGGTTAGGTTAGGTTAGGTTAGGTTAGGTTAGGTTAGGTTAGGTTAGGTTAGGTTAGGTTAGGTTAGGTTAGGTTAGGTTAGGTTAGGTTAGGTTAGGTTAGGTTAGGTTAGGTTAGGTTAGGTTAGGTTAGGTTAGGTTAGGTTAGGTTAGGTTAGGTTAGGTTAGGTTAGGTTAGGTTAGGTTAGGTTAGGTTAGGTTAGGTTAGGTTAGGTTAGGTTAGGTTAGGTTAGGTTAGGTTAGGTTAGGTTAGGTTAGGTTAGGTTAGGTTAGGTTAGGTTAGGTTAGGTTAGGTTAGGTTAGGTTAGGTTAGGTTAGGTTAGGTTAGGTTAGGTTAGGTTAGGTTAGGTTAGGTTAGGTTAGGTTAGGTTAGGTTAGGTTAGGTTAGGTTAGGTTAGGTTAGGTTAGGTTAGGTTAGGTTAGGTTAGGTTAGGTTAGGTTAGGTTAGGTTAGGTTAGGTTAGGTTAGGTTAGGTTAGGTTAGGTTAGGTTAGGTTAGGTTAGGTTAGGTTAGGTTAGGTTAGGTTAGGTTAGGTTAGGTTAGGTTAGGTTAGGTTAGGTTAGGTTAGGTTAGGTTAGGTTAGGTTAGGTTAGGTTAGGTTAGGTTAGGTTAGGTTAGGTTAGGTTAGGTTAGGTTAGGTTAGGTTAGGTTAGGTTAGGTTAGGTTAGGTTAGGTTAGGTTAGGTTAGGTTAGGTTAGGTTAGGTTAGGTTAGGTTAGGTTAGGTTAGGTTAGGTTAGGTTAGGTTAGGTTAGGTTAGGTTAGGTTAGGTTAGGTTAGGTTAGGTTAGGTTAGGTTAGGTTAGGTTAGGTTAGGTTAGGTTAGGTTAGGTTAGGTTAGGTTAGGTTAGGTTAGGTTAGGTTAGGTTAGGTTAGGTTAGGTTAGGTTAGGTTAGGTTAGGTTAGGTTAGGTTAGGTTAGGTTAGGTTAGGTTAGGTTAGGTTAGGTTAGGTTAGGTTAGGTTAGGTTAGGTTAGGTTAGGTTAGGTTAGGTTAGGTTAGGTTAGGTTAGGTTAGGTTAGGTTAGGTTAGGTTAGGTTAGGTTAGGTTAGGTTAGGTTAGGTTAGGTTAGGTTAGGTTAGGTTAGGTTAGGTTAGGTTAGGTTAGGTTAGGTTAGGTTAGGTTAGGTTAGGTTAGGTTAGGTTAGGTTAGGTTAGGTTAGGTTAGGTTAGGTTAGGTTAGGTTAGGTTAGGTTAGGTTAGGTTAGGTTAGGTTAGGTTAGGTTAGGTTAGGTTAGGTTAGGTTAGGTTAGGTTAGGTTAGGTTAGGTTAGGTTAGGTTAGGTTAGGTTAGGTTAGGTTAGGTTAGGTTAGGTTAGGTTAGGTTAGGTTAGGTTAGGTTAGGTTAGGTTAGGTTAGGTTAGGTTAGGTTAGGTTAGGTTAGGTTAGGTTAGGTTAGGTTAGGTTAGGTTAGGTTAGGTTAGGTTAGGTTAGGTTAGGTTAGGTTAGGTTAGGTTAGGTTAGGTTAGGTTAGGTTAGGTTAGGTTAGGTTAGGTTAGGTTAGGTTAGGTTAGGTTAGGTTAGGTTAGGTTAGGTTAGGTTAGGTTAGGTTAGGTTAGGTTAGGTTAGGTTAGGTTAGGTTAGGTTAGGTTAGGTTAGGTTAGGTTAGGTTAGGTTAGGTTAGGTTAGGTTAGGTTAGGTTAGGTTAGGTTAGGTTAGGTTAGGTTAGGTTAGGTTAGGTTAGGTTAGGTTAGGTTAGGTTAGGTTAGGTTAGGTTAGGTTAGGTTAGGTTAGGTTAGGTTAGGTTAGGTTAGGTTAGGTTAGGTTAGGTTAGGTTAGGTTAGGTTAGGTTAGGTTAGGTTAGGTTAGGTTAGGTTAGGTTAGGTTAGGTTAGGTTAGGTTAGGTTAGGTTAGGTTAGGTTAGGTTAGGTTAGGTTAGGTTAGGTTAGGTTAGGTTAGGTTAGGTTAGGTTAGGTTAGGTTAGGTTAGGTTAGGTTAGGTTAGGTTAGGTTAGGTTAGGTTAGGTTAGGTTAGGTTAGGTTAGGTTAGGTTAGGTTAGGTTAGGTTAGGTATAGGTTAGGTTAGGTTAGGTTAGGTTAGGTTAGGTTAGGTTAGGTTAGGTTAGGTTAGGTTAGGTTAGGTTAGGTTAGGTTAGGTTAGGTTAGGTTAGGTTAGGTTAGGTAGGTTAGGTTAGGTTAGGTTAGGTTAGGTTAGGTTAGGTTAGGTTAGGTTAGGTTAGGTTAGGTTAGGTTAGGTTAGGTTAGGTTAGGTTAGGTTAGGTTAGGTTAGGTTAGGTTAGGTTAGGTTAGGTTAGGTTAGGTTAGGTTAGGTTAGGTTAGGTTAGGTTAGGTTAGGTTAGGTTAGGTTAGGTTAGGTTAGGTTAGGTTAGGTTAGGTTAGGTTAGGTTAGGTTAGGTTAGGTTAGAGGTTAGGTTAGGTTAGG